>OY998239.1:78656474-79273453 GCA_963922005.1 Cornus suecica
ACCTCAACTCTCTAAAGACGTCACACAACCAACCACGATAACAAAACCATTAACCGCCTCATTCGAAGGCCCCAACTCAAAATCGACACTATAGTCCATCACTAACCTCAACTATCTAAAAAGGTCACAACATCAATATACTTAACCCTCCAATGGCATAAAAGCACATAATCACAATTATAAGAATTTATATTTCATTATACTTTAATAATTACTGCATGTAATCATATTTTCACGTGATCCATTTTCAGTTGAGCATTTTATAAAAATATGAATCTATTTCTTAATATTCATAATCAACATGCTCCACAATCCACAGGTAATAATATCACATAATAAACCTGCTCCAACATCACATGCAATAATATCATGATCAACGTGTCAAATAGAATCACATAAATGCTACACAAATGCAATGTGACTCAACACCACCCGTGATACACACACGACCACAGACCCTATTCTAAGGGTCAACAGGATCATTCTCTAACACTTCACTTTTTCTCATGAATGAAGGTAGATTTATCGTACCGATTCTTCCCAAGTGCTTTTGACACTTCACACTTTTAACAAGGAAGATCGTCAAACACGACACGGTCGTGAACCTAGGATTGGAACAAGTCCTCCTCTAGCGTCTTAATTTCTCAGAAGATTAGTTCCGTGGAGCGAAAAGCACCCCTGGCTAGTTGTTACGACGATCCGATACAAATCAACACAAATATGTATCACATCATATTTATGAAAACATTCGACTATCCGACACTAGTCAAACCTACACATGATTACACGACCCGTATAGACCAACACCCATCTACTCGACACGACACAGTGTACTCAATATGCATACAGGGCCTCAATAAAAATCATGCCTCAACATAAATATGTAATACATCATATTTATGAAAATATTCTCCAACATGCTTTTAAATCACTAAAGCAATAATCCATGAGAATATCAATTTTATTTCTTTTAACATGCTTTTTTTTCAAATAAAGCATTTATTCACAATTACATCTATTTCATCCCCTTTAACATGCTTGTATTTTCATTAAAGAAACAATATACAAATCATAAGAGGAATTAGAATAATGTATAAGTTCACGTCCCTCACTGCCACCTATCCCCTAACATGTTTTAATTTCGTAAACACAATCAAAAGGGGAAACTAATATCACGTTCCAAGTTCGGTCCAACATTTACAATTCCACTAACCAACTATAATTTTCAAGGAATTTCTAGGCCACCTATTCTCATTAAGTTCAAATAGGTATTTAATTTAGCAGGAAAAATATTTATTTAATTTCCTCAAATTAATTTATATCTCCTGTTTCGTTTCTAATTCGTATATACACATATTTTATATTCACAAATAAATATATATGAATTAAAATAATAGCTCGCACATCTAAACAACAAATGATATAGTAATGAGAATATTTTTCTTATCTTAAAATTTACGCTTACAAAACAGTCCCGAAACGGCCCCACCGTGAATAGTGTCGAGGCCCGAATATTGGACCTGCCGACCAAAGTCATTCGAATAAAATTTTGAATATACCGAAATGTCCGACTCGATGACCTATACGATATATATGAAGCCCATTAGCAATAGGTTATTAAATATGGGAAAATCTAAAATAACCCAAACGAAAATCCGAACCTATAAATCAAATTTTCGTACAAACTGCTAAATGAAAAAATACAAAATTTTAGTATGTCATACTTAGCATTGACATGAAGCTACGCTCCAAAAATTAGCATCATCCAACATCGAGAACCCAACCAAATCGCCGGTCAAAGTTCTGGCCTAAATGGCCCTACTTGCGCATGACGCGTAGCTGCTGTGCGAGCTACGCCACATACCGTCACGCCACCTGCGCTATGTCATGTCACCACCAGCAGGTGTCCCGGCTCGCCGATGTTGTCCTTAACTCCCTCTTTCCGACGACCACCTCATGTCGCGTTGCTGCGTGCGATTCCTCTCCCAGTCGACCTCTCTCTCGCTAGTGATGAAGGATGAGCTAATGGTTTTATGGTCAAGTGAGGGAGATGAAATCGTGGAGGAGAAGAAGGAAAAATGTAGAAGGAGAAAACGCGTGAAGAAGGAGAAGATCGACACTCTCTCTATATCAGCGCATATATATATATATATAATTATATATATATTATAATAAATATAATCATATATATATATAATTCCCCATTAATAATATATATATATGCCAATAAATCCCAAAAATATATTGGGTGGCTCCAAAATAAAATTACGCGGACCCGAAAATCCACGGGACGCCGAATAACTAAAATAGTCTGAAATAAATACACCGGGGTATGAACCTAAACATTGGAACCCTTAAACGTCAGGCAAACAAACATGTGTCGCCACCTTGACGAAGTACTATCACTAAAGGACAAAATGAAACCACGTAGTCGATAACAATAACTCGCGTAAATGTCGTTCCACCAAGTTCGAAACGTAAACGCGAAAAATTTACACGTACCGAAACACCAAGAGTAACCAGGACGTCAAGAACAAGTGACGTCACAACCGAAAATAAATCAGAAATAATTTCAGGAAAAGGAAAATAACACGGGGTGTTACACCTTTTTACGCAAACACTTTATGCTTACTGAGGCAAGAGACTCGTTACTCAGATCGAAGAACTACTTTTTGCATTTCTATATTTTGATTAACTCATTCTTTCCTCCTTCAACATCACCATAACATATATAAGCATGCAAAAGGTATTCAAAAGCATAGATCAATCTAGCATTGCTCATGAACCTACATATCACTTCCGATTAGATGAAAAAGACTAAAAGTTTCAACAAGTATTATAGTCATCTCTGAAGTGAAACACGCACCCAAAGTTGATGAGTTCCAAAAATAGTACTTAATTATGTCAAGTGAATAACTCATAACCTCAGGTCAGACAAACAACTCAAATTCTCATAAGCATAATAAGAAAAGTAAATATGAGAATAGATTGAAATATGACAACCATTTGTACCCTTAGCCAAGCTTAACATGCTAAGAAAAGTTTTATAATTTTTATTGCAATTTTTGTCATAATGATGCATGCATGAATAATCCAAATAGTAGCAAAACATGATGCATGAAAAAAATAAACATGCAAATAATACAAAATGCATGATAATGTATCAATTCTAGGATAAAATATAATGCAAGATATTCCTAGAATGATACATATGAAGACATTTATCCTGATGATAACATGCCACTAGATTTTCTAAGATGCACATGCTTTTGAAAATCTAATGGTTTTGTAGAGATGTCTGTCAACTGAGAATCTGTAGATATATACTCAAGACTTTTCTCAGGATTAGAGTCACGCGCTCTACATGCAGTATGAGCAACCAAACAATGTAGTTCGTCTTTCATAACCCATACTTGTTTAATTTTTTATGCACTATGTGTCAGCCTATACAATCTCTTCACCTCTTCACTCAACACCCAAATTTGATTTTCAACATTGGGTATTTTCTGAGTTATATGCTTCCGCTCTGATTTCAATGTTTCTCCTTTTAACTTTGAACACACGGGTCGAATGTGATCTTTCACTCCACAGTGATGACATATTGTGATAAACCTTTGATAACCATGATTCGAACTCTTATTGACTCTAGAGGTAAAGCGAGGCTTACTCTTAACAGGTTTTCTAACATAAGATTGAGCATTAAGATTCCTATCAGACTTACCTTGAAAAGAACTAGATGTTACTTGATTAGCCCTAACAAAGGTTGTTTTGGAAATGATGTTAGAATCATTTAATGTTTCTTTAAACCCCAACCCCTTTGTATTTCCTGCAGATTTTCCCATACTCAACATATGATTCAGCTTAAGTATTCCACTAGACCATTTATGGATAGTTGAGTTAGCATCCTTCAATTCCTTTTCCAATCCCCCAATCCTTGTAGATTTCTCACTCAATTCCAATCTTATAATCCTTAATTCCTCATTGAGACCATCTACCCTCTTCAAAGCTTGAGTCCTTTCTTGTTCAGACTTGGTCACCTCTTCTCTTAAGGTCTGTCTCTCCTTATCAACATTTTTGAATTGAGCAATATATTTTAAGAAAACTTTGCTCATATGAACCGATTTTTCATAAAGCTTATTGTATGCATCTTCATATGAGTCTCCACGATCTTCATTATCCTCAGAATCATCATCCTTATACATTTCCTAACTTGCATCAATTTCACCGACATCCTTACTTTGTGCAGCAAATACAGTGAAATTCTCAGACTCATTAGCCATATCAGACCCAGCAGAGTCACCATCATCATCTGATCCATCACTTCATATAACAGCTAGACCTTTTGTCATTTTCTTCTTATTAGCACAGTCCCCTTGACACTCAAAACATTGAGGTTTATTCTTTTTAGGGTCAATCTTATCATTCTAATTTTGGACTTTTCTATTTTTAGAATCATAAGATTTATCTCCAAATTTTTGTCCTTTTATCAATTCTTGACCACAAGAAGATTTTAAAAATTTATGAAATAGCTTCATTATCATATCAAACTACTTTATTTTAAAGATTTTCTTCATTATGGTAATCTCTAAAATGGGCTCTCCTAGATTGTGACAACTTGTTACTATGTCAGTCAACCTAGCCTCAAAGTCACTAAAAACTTCATCCTCCTCCATCCTAAGCTGTTCAATTATGAATTTAGAATTTGGAGTTTAGATTGCTTAACTTTTGAAGTTCCTTCATGAGTTACTTGGAGAATTTCCCAAGCTTCATTTTCAATTTTAGATGTGGCTATTCTCTTAAACTCACTCACAGTTACCGCATTAAACAACACATTCAAAGCTTTTGAATTCCAACTAGCACTATTTGTTTCAGCAGTGGTCCACTCACTTGACGGTTTTACCCTAGATTCATTAATAACAGCATCATTCACAGTGAGAGGTAAATATCCTACCTCTATGACAAACCAAGTTCTTTCATCTAAAGATTTCAAAAACGCTCTCATTCCCGCCTTCCAATACATGTCATTTGAGTCATCAAAGAAAGGGGACCTAGATACGGAACGTCCTTCATGAGGTATGTCCATCGTCTAAGTCCAAGATCTAACCCTAGGTAGTTAACCTAAATCGGGGCAACCATGCTCTAATACCAATTGAAATGACCTAGACGATTAATGACAATAGCCTAGAGGGGGGGGGGGGGGGGGTGAATAGGCTTTTTGTTGATTTATTGAGAAATTAATAATAATTGTGGAAAAGTCAATTTTAATACAATTCTCTATCAAGGTAAATCATGCGAGGAATAATCTAAATGCGGAAAATAAAGCAATAGAGACACATGATATTTTTACGTGTAATACCTTGGAAAGACTCCAAGTAAAAACGACAGATATGCTCAGGTATCGATGCACTATGAATTAGAGAATTTGTACAGACTCTATGAAAACAAACCTTAACCAAGAAAGAAGTGGAAGATTTAGAATCACTCAATGATTTTCTTTCTCTATCTCTATCTCTGTAGAAGAATATGAATATGTAGAAAACTTGCAGAGAACTCTTAATGGCTTAAAGGCTGCCTCTCATCTGTAGAAGACCTTGGTATTTATAGACCGTAACTGAGGGAAACCCTAAGTTTGCCCTTTCTAGTAATTTCACATCCAACTCCGCAAAACCCTAATCTCTGATGTATATTATATGTATATATTGCACGTATACCAAGGTGTAGGAGTCGGTCCACGCATCACAGAATCAAACTAGGGACAAAACGGACATCACAGTAGAAATCAATAGAATTTTAGCCGTCGCTACGCTTTAAGCGTAGGGTCAAGCGTAGCATTTCACTTTCTGGCCACTTTTTAATTCTATAAGCGTAGGCTTAGGCATAAGCATTTTTGTTAAAACCACTTTTCTCTGCAACTGCGCCAAAATGACCGTCTTGAGTCCACAATACTTTTTGCTTGAAGTGACAGCTTCGAAAAATATCATTTTCACCCTCCGGGAGACATTTTTCCTCAATATGCTCACTTTTGCACTTCACTTGTATTCTTCACTACTTCAATGCTTGATTTCGCATTTGTCGAAGCTTGTAGATGTCGTTGAAACCAAAACGACCTATCTAACACTCAACATGATTATTGTCTAGAACATGCCATAAATAAGCAATACTCAAAAGTGTTCTTACAAAAGGAAAACCCACAAGTTGATTTATAATTCAAATTGTTAGTTAAATAGCTTTATAATTTTCTCTGGAAATCTGGTGTATTCTGGTTTGTTGATTTTTTTGTTAGTGCTCGAAGTGTTCTTTTAAGAGACACAAGGAGTCTATTGAATCAAATAAATTATGGTGGCATAGTAGAAATATTAGTTTTTCATTCACCCTAGTAACACATTCTCTTTGTTGTCTTTCAATCCTATTTTTTTTTTCATCTTTTGTGTAATTGGCAGATGTGATTGAAGAATTGATCTTTCCGACAACACTTTGTATGGACTAATGGAGATAACTTGATGTTCAAGATTGATGGTTATTTTGTTACTTTGAAAAATTAGTTATTTCTTATAGAGATTAGTGGTTTAGTTTTTATTCTTTGTTTATTTTATATATTAGAACTATAGGCATTGTTTGGAAATTTCGGTGGCATGAAACATTTTGTAAACATGATACTAGACTTGATATTTTGGTTTAATGAAAATTTAATGAATTTTGATTATGTTGTGATGTTGTCAAATATGTTTCTTTGATACAATTTATTTTGTTTTCTCTATCAAGGACAAACATATTTTTAATATTATTTATTTTGTTTTCTCTATCCAGGACAAAGATATTTTTAATATTGAATACAGGTGCAAGATTGGATGAAATCTATTATATAATAATTATTTTTTAGAAAAAAGAGTTTTGACGACATGCAATGTATGTTGTAAAAAAATATATTATTCATGATGTGCATTCCAAGTCGTGACTACATATTATTGACGACTTATAATGCATGTCGTCATATGTAACAACGACGTGTTGATTAAGTCTTAAAAGTAATTTTAACGATTCAGGGTATGCGTCGTAAATAATTGAGATTTTTATGACACATCCAATAACGACATGATCATTTCCGTTGTAAATACTTATTAACGACGTGAATCGCTTGTCGTTATAAAGCCTTTTTCTTGTAGTGTTAACATGGGTCTATCTCGCCTAGCTCTTCTTCAGCATAAACAGAAGCGCATTTGAATTACTTCACTCATATACAACCTGCTTATTGGAATAGACGAAATTTAAAACTTCTTGTACCGTAAAAGAAGACTTTTTATCACCAACTTCCTACTATATACATGTTCAAATTAAGCTTCATCATATAAAAGCCATGTAATGTGACCTTGAGTGGCTATATTTGGTCTAGCTATGCGCCGATGACATATTGAAAGCACAATTAATGAATATATAAGTCGATTTTAAATTACATTCACCAGTAATTTCTTCATATTAAAAGGAATTATTGAACCTTTGAACATAATTCCACCGTTATGGTGAATAGCTTATTTGAATGGTATATTATATCTCATGATTGTTTTCTTAACAATAAACTGACATTAAGGCTAGGTAGCCCACGACAAAATATGGATACTGGTTTACGTTACATTTAAAAAAATAAATAAGATACGAGTATGACTAAATTTACCACATAAAAATAAATGCAGTTAATAATATGTAATAAGAGGTCATTTCAGGAAAACTTTGACGGAGCATCTCTAGTTATCATTTAATAGTCCAAGTCTTTGTTAACAATTATTGTTTGAATAACTTCTAGTTTTTCTTCAAGTTTACTAACACGTTCTGTTAACTAGAGTAAAAGCTAAATAATAATATTATTTTATCTAATAGATATATTATTCGATTTAACTTCAGTTCTAAAATCTGTAAATCCAATAGATTCTTTATTGTACTTAGCGTTAAGTGTAGCAAGTGCAGTTAAATAATTAGGGTTACAACTACTCATAACCTAATGAAGTAAAAGTTGAAGATCTTTTCTAATTAATTCTAATTGATTTTTAAGGTCCTTTTGAACTTCTATAACAACCTCTAGATCGTGCTGTATATCTTTAACTTGAGAATCTATTTTTTTAATAATATTAGGGTTATAACTTTCAAGTTGATCCTTAATAAAATCTAAATTATCTCTTAATTTCTTGACTGAAATATCTAAATTAACTAAATCCGATCTATTCATATACATTAAAATATTTGGTGTCTAGCTTCAAGGATGTTTTGAATAGTAATAATTCTATTCCTAAGTTGTTCTATCCTATATTGTAAAATAACTATATTATTTCTAAATTCTAAGGAAGAGTAACAATTTATAAGTGCTCCTTCTAAAAATTCTAATATATCCTTAAGTTCTCTAATAGATAAGTGGTGCATAAAGTAAATATATAAACATAGATATATACATGTGTAGTTCTAAATATCCTATGGGGTTGATCTATAATTATAAAGTGAACTTGTGAGGTCATGGTTCGCAAAAACGGTTTCGGTCGGTGTATCGCCTGTGGTATTGATTTGCTAGCCTTATTTCCTGGGGAAGCTGAACCTAAAGCAGAGGAAATGTGGAGATTTTCATGTTCCTCTTGTAACTCACGGGAACGCATAGAATGTTCCGCGAAATCTTTAAGCCTCAAGGCATCTTGCTCTGCAACAACTAATAAAGCGCGAGCTTCTTCCACTCTTGACATACTGGCTTGGTACTCAGTAAGAGCTTTGATCTCAGCACAGTGTTTTGCATATAAGTTCTCAATCTTTTCAAGATGAACCTCCCACCAAATCACGTTCATTTTCATATTTTTCCAATCCTTGATACGGGTGCGACAAAGTGGCAAAGTTGTAGAGGTAAGGTCGCGGATGCAAGTAGTTGTCAAGGAAGCGAAAGTATCCGCGATAATATGCAGAAATGTAGGTTGGAGAAGGGGATCATAGAGCTCTATGGTAGCAAAAGTCTCTGGATGACTACTAAAAACGCGATTCAAAATGGCCATATCACCTGAATAGCATAAAAAGTTATGCTAGTAGACTTGATCCTGCTGAGGGTTTTGAGCTAAAGGCATGGGAATGGCTTGAGGAGGGGGTTGATGAGTTTGGACTTGTTGCGCGGATGTGGTAGTAGGAATGGATGTATGGGTAGGAAAAGGTTGATGAGATGGTATATATGGCGCGGATATGGTAGCAGGAATAGATTGAGGTGTAAGGGTTGATGAGACTGCATTTGTAGCGCAGACGAAAGGTCAGGTATATATTGCATTTGGGTTTGTAAAAAAGACTGAGGAGGATGAATGGGAAGGAAAAAGGAATCAGAGTTAGGAAATGTCAGGTTTTGTAAAGCATTTGGGGGCAATGGGAATTCATTGAGTAGCGTTTCTGGATCCTCGAACGCAGAGTCGGGAAACAGGGATCCAGGATTCATGTTTGACTTATCTGTAGAAAAAGATAGAATTATCAACAAAATAGCACAATACAAAATTCTATGCGAAGAGTACCAAAGTGGATAAAATTTACCTTCATTCGCAGGCTGAACTTGAGTCACTCCCAGGGAAGATTCAGAAATAGTCTCCATATTAGCCTCAGGACCCCCAAAAGAGACCTTTGAAGTTGAGGCCCATCTTGCAAAGTAGCAGCAAGCTTAGCAGCAATATCACAAACAAGAGGTTCCATATGTCGAACATCTGTGTCAGAATTGGAAGCTTGCAGATCAGTTGTTTCCGCGACATTTACTGCTGGGACAGGATGGGTCTCATTCTCTTTAGAGGTATTGCGCGGATTCGCGGCATCATTTGGTTCCACAACATCATGATTGGCTGGTACCGCGGATTGACCATGAGGAAGTGAGTTCGCGAAGGATGGCTGAGCATCTTTACGAATCACAGTAGAAATAGGAAGATCATCTATATCATCTAAATCAGATAGCAAAATCTGCCTCGCGATTTTTGATATCTTTGGTGTCTTCTCTTGTCCCTGATCCGGGAAGTCCGATAGAATGTCAGTAACCTCACGATTAGAGTCATAAATAGAATGGTCGGCCTCCGTTCCAGTCCCGCGAGCTGAAAATGATAAATAAATACTATTAAGTATAAAAGCAGGCAAAAATGAGAAAAAAGTATGAATAAGGGGATTTGACAAGTCAGAAAGTACATGAGAATAAGGGATCAAAAGCATGAATATCCTCCACAGCCTTTGCAACTGTATCCAACAAAGAGTTTGCTTTTGCCCGCGGAGAGGATGTCTCTAACTGAGGAGATAAGTTCTATTCGCGGAGAAGATGATTCAGCTTTACCTTGAGTAAAATCCGCAGTTTCAGCCTCGACTTGATGTGACTGAAAAACAAGAGGTTGTAGGGGTTAGCAAGATTTAGGTGATATGAAGATAGTTTCTGCACAAGTTCGTCGGCCAAAATAACAATATTGATGTATTTATTACTTTTGATTTGCCTTACAGAGAAATGGAGGAAAAGATAGCAAGTACAAATAATTGTGAAGTACTTTCTCTCTCTAAGATTTTCTCTCTCCTGGTCCTCTGAAAATATATTCCCCCACCAAGTGAGCCCTCGCACCTCTATTTATAGACGCGACCGCTCAGTAATCCTCGTGGTTTGTATTGCCACGTCAGCACATGTCTCGCGACTTGGTTATTTCGTCCTCGTGGATTCTATTGCCACGTCAGCACCTGTCTCGCGACTTGGTTCCTGCGTACTTAATCCGCGATATAAATATTTTGCACAGTATTATTCAACGCCCTTGACTACGCAAAACGGATTCGCGTACCCTTATGCGTAACTAATACTGCGCGCCATAAATACCTTGCACCATATCATCCGCGAAACGAATTCGCGAATCATAATTTACACCATGCCCTCTGATCCGCGCATGTTGCATCGCGGACCTGATTTATCCTTAGCCAAGGATGCCGTTATAGCTTTGCTGGGTCATGACCAATCATGCATGCCTTGGTCCTGTCCCTGAATACTAGCAGCCTCTCTAAGGTACTTTTACTTAGGATGGTGTAAATAAGGTCGTGACCCACTACTTACTCATCCCAAGCATTTCCCTTAGATTCCGCGTAGTACTCGCCACGCGAGCAGCATATAGGGTTATGAGTTACTGATGCGAGCTATAAAACACACCAGTCCCTCATACTTCCCTCTGTATAATGCAAGCTCTCGCGTAAAAATCATATTTGGGCTAGTTCCCCAAGTAATCAATTATTTGGGCCAATCTCCCAAATAATCTTTTACTTGGGCCAGTTTCCCTAAATATACTAAAGGTTGGGCCATATCCCAGATAATTTAATCTTTGGACCATTATCCCAATGAGTCATTTTGCTGTTATGTTATTTCGCGAATCACCCCTCTTTACAGAGGTTTAACTCCAAATCTGTCAAGAGAGGAGATCAAAGCAGAAGGATTCGACCATCTGCGAATCAAGGGAATAATATCTACCTCATCATCTTCGGAAGTATTAGTAGCAGCCTCTAGAATTTGAGCTCTATGATCTCTTCTTCGTTGAGATAATGGAATATAATCCAAGGAATCACCCGTAGAGTTAACTGCTAGCGGGGGATCTATCGATGGAGGAACTCGCGGTGGAGATGTGACAGCCGAACTCGCGGATCTCTGAAAAACAAATAAACTGGATAAAAAAATAGCTGATAATAGTGACCGAGAGTAAGGGTAAAAGTATAAGGTTATAACTTCATTACCAGGCGTTTAGAAATGGGTTCCTCGCAAACCAGAATAGAGGTGGAAACTTCGACACGTTCAAATCATTTTTGTTTAGGCGCGGATGAGGGAACCTTGGATTTTCCTTTTCTGTCTTTGAAGGATTTCTGTTGTCTAGAAACCTGAGTGGAACTAGTTGGTACTTGGCTCTCAGAAGCATGAAGAGCCAACTTGCTATAAAAGCCGCGGGAACCATGAGGTTTGTGTAACTTCAAAGAGGAGTCCCCCACGAATATCTTTACAGGAGCAATTGGCCTTGGAGGACCCATCATGAATGTTTGAAAGTCTGTGGTGACCTGGAACCAAAAGTCTACATAAGCTGTGGTTCGACCACCTGCTCGAGATCTCGCGGGAATAAAGATGGCAAAAGAGAAATCTTGGTATTTTTTCTCATAATCCTCGCGGAAGCTCACTAGGGCTGCGTCATAGTTATCAGGGGAATCGCTTGAGGGAGGAGCAACATAAACTGGAACCGCTTGCTCAAAGCCCAGTTGACGAGCTACACGCGAAGGATTGTAGATTGTGGTTCGCGAGAAAGAGTCATCAAAAATTGGCAAGCAACATTCGAATGAAAAGGAAGCAAAAATGAGTTCTTCATGGTGTTTATAACTATAAGTGGTCTGCTCCTCTAGAGGGTAAAAAGAGGGAAAATAGATGCCATCCAGAGGCATTGAGTAGGGTCTCCAGGAAAAATTCCGACTGAAGTCAATAAAATCTTCAAGTCGCTTGGTGGAAAGAAGGCCAGACCAACGAGCAGCTCGCGATCTGGGACTAATGGTAGCAGTGTTTGAAAATGAAGGAAAACTGAGGGGTTTGGGGGAATATTTTGGGAATCTTTCAAAAATAAAGAGCATAAGGAAAAGGTAAGGGACGTGGGTGCTTATGTCATACCTACCAATTGACCTTAGGAAATCGTTGGATAAAGTATCCAATTGGGAATAAAGGGTACCCAGGAAGAGGGGGGCTAAGGGAAGTCTGATGCCCCTCGAGGCTATAGAGGCCATCAAAAACACCAGTTTATTGGGCTCATCTTCAGGACGTCCTTGAAAAATATAGCGGTCCAACTAATAGGCTAAAAAGTCTGCCAGTTCAAAGTCACCGTTGAATTCAGGGTCGGGAACCGATTCGCGGTCTTGACCGCGGAGGAGGGGTAGCTTTGGTTCATACTCCCTGAAGAAGTGATGACACCAATTTGAGTACTTTAATTTCGCATTTTTTATAAAAGGTACCTCGTCAAGTATGGCACCATCCTTAAAGCGGCTACCTCTTTTCGCGGCATAAGCTGCGCAAGACTGGAAGTGAGAGTGAATCACCTGGTCTGCTTCGCTAAAAGCTGAGGCATCAAGGGATCGCGAGTCAAAAACCGGAAGTCTGAACAACACGTACACATCTTCCAGGGTTGGGGTAAATTCCCCCCAAGAGGTTACAAAAGTGTGCGAGAAAGAGCTCCATCGTGACACCAGAAGATTGAGAGCATCCGCGTCTCGATGGACAAACAAGTCCAAAAATAGTTTTATGGAATCCAGTAAGCCTGCTTGTCTGAGAGTCTCGCGGTGCCTATCCAGGCTGAGTATGTGGCTGGACCACATCCTCCAATGAGTAATGGGTGACACATGCCCTTCATATTCTGTAAAAGAATAAGGGACATCACCTCTTTCAATGAGTAGGCCAATAAGTGAGGTGGGTGGGATATTAGCTAAGGGGGCTTCGCCATTAGAGTAAATAAGCATGGATTCATCCGTAATGTCTCCCGCGGGAGGAAGGTTCTCAATAGAACTCCAGAAATGATCATGAGAAACCTCAAAAAATGGAGCCTTTCTCCATTCTGTTGATTGGGGAACAGGTGGGTCACTCCTAGATGAAGGAACTAAGAGTTTGGGGGTTGAAGGCTTGGCCATTGAAAATAGAGAAGTAAGGATTTAAAATTAAGACCGCAAAGGAAATGGGGATATGAGGATAAAACAATGAGGATAAGAATAACACAAAAGAGGTCAGGAAGCAGCAAAGCAGAAAAATAGAAGAAAGAGGAAAAAGTGAAATGAAATGGACAATGGAGACTTATATAGGGAAGAGGCACGGAAACCTAGGGGGTGCCATTAATGACCGCGGAAGCCGAACCGACGCCAAGGTTGCAGCAAATTTAAAAGTCGCGGATCAAAGGATAGGAAGAGTTTGAGAAAAACAAGAAAGATATAGGGAAAACAAAATAAGCACATGCACAACAGTTGTTTAAAAAAAAAAGCAGAAGGAATGTTCGCGGATCGATAGGCGCGAAATATGGGAGACAAATTTCATCCGTGAGAAAAAGACAAAATTAGCATGGGGAAAAGCAGTCTTGAAGCAAAGGTTCGATTCGTGAGGCCACGGGTTCTTGCACTTTAATACTTGGCCAAGTATCAAAAGTGTAATGGGGAAAAATGTAAAGAGGGAAGATTCGCAAAATAGCATAATGGCAAAATGGCTCATACTGGAATATGGCCCAAGGATTAAATTTATCTGGGATATGGCCCAAGGTTTGGTATATTTGGGGAAACCGGCCCAAATATGGTTATTTGGGAGATTGGCCCAAATAATTGATTACTTGGGGAAATAGCCCAAATATGGTTTTCACGCGACAACTTGCATTATACAGAGGGAGGTATGAGGAACTGATGTGTTTTATAGCTCGCATCAGGAACTCATAACCCTATATGCTGCTCGCGTAGCGAGTACTACACGGAATCTAAGGGAAATGCTTGGGATGAGTAAATAGTGGGTCGCGACCTTATTTACACTGTCCTAAGTAAAAGTACCTTAGAGATGCCAATAGTATTCAGGGACATGACCAAGGCATGCATGATTGGTCATGACCCAGCAAAGCTATAACAGCATCATTGGCTAAGGATAAATCAGATCCGCGATGCAACAGGCGCGGATCACAGGGCATAGCGCACATTATGATCCGCGAATTCGTTTCGTGGATGATATTGTGCAAGGTATTTATGGCGCACAGTATGATCCTCATAAGATGACGCGAATCCGTTTCACGTAGTCAAAGGCATAAGATAATACTGTGCAAGGTATTTATATCATGGATTAAGTACGTAGGGACCATGTCGCGAGACAGGTGCTGACGTGGCAATAGAATCCGCGAGGGCATTCATGTCTATAAATAGAGGCGAGAGCTCACTTGAAAAAGGACTTTTCGGAGACGAGGAGAGAGAAAATCCTAGAGAGAGAAAGTACTTCTCAATTACTTGTACTTGTTATCTTTTCCTCCATTTCTCTTTCATTTTCTCTGTAAAGTAAATCAAAAGCAATAAAAAACATCATTATTTGGCTGACGAACTTGCGCAGAAACTATCTTCGCATAATCTAAATCTTGCGAACCCCTACACCCTTATCCCCTTCATACCCGGATTCAATATCTCTCTCTCATATAATTTCAATATCAAAATGGACATCTGAGTTATTGGAGAACGATCATGCTATTGGGTCAAGGTTAAACAAAGTCCTTGAGCTTTGAGATAACAATAAAAAATTTCAAAGCCAAGTTGGTCAAATCTTTCCCCTTTCCTCTTCTTATCCTCTATTTCTACCTCTGTTTTCAAACAATGGATAATATATATATATATATATATGTAAGTGAGAGATCTAATCATCTAACTATCAGCTTTCTTCTTGATCATCCCCACCTTCTGTATCAGCGATACGATACGCCGAATCGGCTTTACAACCATTGAACTGGTCGGTTCGGCTGTTCATACTGGCACGGTAACGGGAAGCCATCAAACCGAGCCAACCGTTTTTGCGAACCTTGTGTGAGGTGGACAACTAGGGACCACTTAAGGCTAACGTGGACAAATGAAAGTTTGACACTTATGAATGGAAAAGGGCCAATGAAAGAGTGAATGACCTGATTTTCCTTCATATGGATGGATGTGCCTAGTTGGATCTTAATTAGGTCGATGCCTGTCTATGTCTTCTAGGTGCAATTATAGACTCTGTAAGTCAACAATTCTTAAACATCAAGCCTTGATTTGCTGGTCATTGAATGTGAGATCTTTGAAATTAGGTTAATAATGACTTAGGTTATATTTGGATTGATTTTTTAAATGTTATTTTTAGTTTTCTGGAGGAAAAAATTATTTTGAACGGTGTTTGACAAAAATTTTAGAAGAGCTTCTAAGCCTTGGAAGAGCGTTTTAAAGAAGCTGAATGATATCAGCTTCTCAAAACAACTTTTGCTTCTCTTTTTTTTTCTGAAAAAAATTATAAGCAAAAATTATGTCAAACATGGCCTTAAGTCATAATAGAAAAGCTGTCGCGATACTCAATCTACTTTTCTTCCTCTTTATGCCACGTGGTTGCAGACTTTTATTTAAGTTGTTGCCATTAACAAAGTAAAAGAAAAGCAGAAATTTGTGCCAAGTTTCTCTATAAATACAGGACAAAGTTCTCTATATATAATTCCCAAGCTCACAATTTGTTCTTTGTTTCACTTTTCAGGTACTTTGGGAACTTGAGCTGTAAGTTTGTACCCCATAATAGCTATATCCCTACTCGGTAACTCTCTCTCTCTCTCGCATTTTTTGTTACTAATTGCTAGTAACTTTGGTCATTTATTAGTTAATTATTATAATAAGAGAAAGTAATACGAAATAATTATCTTCCTCTCACCCAAGGTTCGCAAAAAATTGCTGGTTCGTAATGGAACCGGCCGATTCGTAACGGTTTGATGGCTTTCAGTTATTGATACTCACCGGTTTACCGGTGGGTGTCGATATGCACAGCAGAACCGACTGATATGAGCAGAACCGGCCAGTTCAACGGTTGTAAAGCCGATTCGGCGTACCGTATCGCCGATATAGAAGGTGGTGATGATGAAGAAGAAAACTGATAGTTAGATGACTAGATCTCTCAGTTAAAGAGGTTTAAAACTCTTGTGCCATGTTTGGTATAAAGAAGTGGGATAAAATAGAATGGAATGCTCATTCTATCAATTCTTTTCTTCGGTATGTTTTGTTAAATAAAAATGATTATTCTCAGGGAACGAAAAATGAAAATTCATTCCATTAGTAAATTATGGAATGACCATTTCATTCATTTAGTATGTTTTGATTCATATCTCTAAAAAATATTTTAAACAGCTTTGAAAATATAAAATAGTTTTGAGAGAACAATAAAGGATAATTTTTTCGAAACAAGTCTTTTTTTATAACTAGTTTTTTAAATATAGTTTTTAGAGAAAATGGAATCAAAACATTTTTTTTTACAGTTCTAGTTTTTTTTTCTAAGATTTTAAGTTTTTAGAAAAGACCAAAATAAAATTCTAAATTTAACTTCTTAAGAACCATTTAGTTGTAGTGAAGTATATAAAAAACCTTTTTTTTGTTGCCACTCTAGAGACGATTTAAGATAATAAAATAAAAAGTTTCTTGCCTGTCTATAAAACTTCGTAACTGATCCATATGTAATTTTTTTTTTTTCTTGTTGTCTATAATAATAATAAGGAAAAAAAAGAAAGTGTTACTGAATTTGAATTTTAAACAAAAGAACAAAAGGTCCATTGAATTAAGGGACTCCCAAGTAATTTTCTTTTCAAGTCTCCTTTAATAAATACAAATAGCTTAAAGGGACCACAAGTAATTAACTTTCCAAATCACGTTTGATTGATATATATTTTGGGGATGGTTTATGATTTTCATTTTAACGAAAATTATACTAAAGTATATATGTCTTAAATAATTATCTTTGATAATCTTCAGAGCTTTTAAAAGAGAATTGCAAGTGACTAACCATGCAAGTTTTAAGTAATTACTATATATAGTTCTTCTCCATGTTACTCCTTTTTCTCCCTAGTTTGAGTATGAAAACTTTGATTATTATAGGTATTTTTTATTTTATTAAATTTAAGTCTGAAGCACCAAAATAATTTATTTGGGACACGATTATGAATATAATCGTAAGTTTGTCAGGATTATTTAGCACGTTTTCGTGAATTAGTCACAACAACATCGTGTTCCTTTAGTAGTGAAAGAGAAGAAAACTACAAAATTCATATGATGCATTTTCTGAAGGCTTCGTGTGTGTATGAAATATTCAACTAGCTAGAAGATTCATCGTGGCCTTTCACTAAAAAGTCAAACATACAAAACGATATTGTGTTAGCAAACATTTGAATTTGATATTTTGATATCTTCTGGAGTCATTAAGATGTCCAAATAGCATAAAGATACTACTCTCTCTGTTGACTTTCTAAACTTTATCGTCTTAAAATAATTTTTCAGTTTTGAATTCCAATAGAATATTAATTTTCACTTTTTCATTCTACCCTTCTTCCATTATATTTAAACAAACATATGATGTACCCTACTACCTTTTATTTTCTCTTAATTACAGAAAGGTAAAAAGGTAAAGTTGCTTAACATAACTACAATAAAATATACTCTCTTAAAAAGTCAAACATAAACTATTATTTTGAGACAAAGAAAGTATAATGTGTATGAGCAACTCAACATAGACAACTAACAAAACGGAATTAGTAAGAAATTTCATCCACACTGATTGTAATAGTTGTGATTGTTATAGCTATTATGTAATTTTTTATTTACATGAACCACATCAAATGATTTATATGATTGGTGTTCATGAATTTGTTACTTGCTGGTTAGGAAGAAATCATTATCTCTATGTATATAATTTGATAGCTTATCAAAATAAATTACACAAATTAATCGTGTACATGTGCGAGTAATGATCTCTTGCTCACATGTGAGTAAGAAATTTGACAACAACAAGCATATTGATGCCGGACAGAATAGAGATTATTCTGCAGGCTAGTGCAATAGGTACTTTGCAAGGAAAAACAAGAGAATTTCCACCCAAAATTCAGAGAACACTCTGGAATTTAATAAAATTATTTATAATCAAGAATAATAAAAAACAACCCACAAGCCGAGTTAATATAGCTGAAAATCGACCCTTAATAGGAATTTTACCAAAAATAGCAAAACCCTAAAAGTCTTATCAAAACGAAATATGGAAAAAAATCAAAAGATTGCCAAAAATCTGGCCCAAATCGGGTTCAGAATCAATTCCTAATTGACAAATAAAAGATTACCATAAATAGCAAAAAATAACTAAAAATAAAGATTTGAAAAGGAAAATAGCGGATTTAGGACTCGAAACGAGGTGCACCGAGCGTGGCTTTGTGGCCACGACGTGCGCGCCGAAATTAGCTTTCCGAATTGGGGTCACGGGCGCGAATCGGAAACTTGTAGCTCCAGTTATGGCCAAAAAACCGACACGTGCACGGAAACCGCCCCAATTAGGCTAGATCACGATTTCTTGTCATCCTTGCGCTGATCCTCCCGCTCCAGGTAATCCAGCGCCATTAATGAGCAATCTGACAGCTCAGTATCGTCTGACTCGGATCCCCCTGCATCACAAATTGATTGCATTTTGATAGGTATTGATGAATTTTCCTGCTCACCTAACAACCATTTTTCATCACAGAACCTACGAAACCCTTTTACGAACTTCCAAAAGCTTTTATATATAATCAAACAAAAATAATTCCGGTCCAAAAGCTACCTTAATATATAACGACAGATGGTCAGAACGCAACTTCTTGAAACAGCTATCTTAATGTGCTCATGCTCCATTTGATTGTTCCAAGAAGAAGAAAAGAAATTTGTTTATTGATATGCAGCCGTGATAGGAGTTGGAGATTGTAACTGCAATTAGGGTAATTGGTTTGTATAATTTTATACACATAATAATACATGCAGTAGTATAAGTAAACAATAATAATTATAAATTATTGGTAGAATGCTCAGTCTTTATGGAAATAAAGGTTATTCTAGTACATAACAGGAAACAGTATGAAAACATGCTCCAGTCTACAGCATTCTTGTCATGCTCTAGAGTGATCTGGAGTTCTTATTCTAACAAATTGACGTTTCAAATTTTGTATAAGGTTCAAAGCGTGATATACTAAGTTATCCAAACTGTTTAGATAATTGCCAAGCCACTATGTAAGCTTCTGGCCGTTTAATATATATATATATGTCGAAACCACTGCAGGTCATTACAAAACCTTGTCCAAGGTTTAAAGGACCTCCTCATGCATGATTCATTTGTAACATGTATCTAAATGTGTTTCTTGATTAAATGCTAAACATATACACATGTTTTAATGTGAAATATAGTGTGCATCAACTTAAAGCATCTTTATAAACCATGCATATGATTTTGAGAACAACTTAAAACTGAAAATAACCTTAATAGGATTTTGAAGAACTTGGCGGCTCCACAGGTTCTAGAATTTATGATGGAGTTCACATTCCTCTCCTTCCCATTTCTCTTCACATTCATGCTCTTTCTGTTCATGGTAGTCAAAATAGCATCTAAAACAAAGATAAGTTCTGCTCGAAAACTGCCTCCTGGACCATGGAAACTACCTCTAGTGGGAAACATTCACCAAATGGCTGGCTTTCTACCCCATCACCGGCTACGAGATTTGGCCATGGAACATGGCCCTCTGATGCACCTACGGCTCGGACAACTTTCGATTGTCACCATTTCTTCAGCAGAATTGGCCAAAGAGGTGATGAAAACACATGACATTGTCTTTGCTAGTAGGCCTTTTAATTTCGCAATAAATATCATCTCAGGGGATGATATTGTTACAAATATCATGCTCTTCTGATATATTTATATATATATAAAACAACATGCATACAACTGTAGATATATATATTGCAAGAAAGAAGAAACTGACCAGAAAATACAATAATAGTAGAAGGAACAGAAATAATCCGAGCCTTGTGTGATACCACAGTTTCCTTAAGGCAATATTGCTCCCTCTTCGGTGCTTAAGGAATCCGAACAAAATGTCTCCCAAGATAGAACGGATTTCGCCTTCACTGTTGCAGCATTGCAATGATGAAGACCGGCGAACTCAAACTTTGTGTTTGTACCCGAACTTTAACCAGACCTATCTATATGTATTTGTGAATGCAGAGGGAATATATGTTTCTGGAAGAGTGAAAAATAAAAACATATTTAGAATGAACTGCAACACCCTATACATATAGAGAATGGAGAGATATCTGAACAGTATAGGTATCCATTCCAATAGGTGTTCAAACTGTATAGGTGTTGGTTGCAAATAAAACTGTATATGTAACTCTTCAGAAGAGACATTTGCAGTTTTTTCAACAAAAAATAAAAGAAATGGGTACAACCAACGACCCATCCACCTGCACCGCGACCACGGACCGGGCGGGTGGGCGGCGCGCGCGTGTGTGGTTGGTCTAAGACTAGCATAGTTAATGCATGGTCTAGCTCTCTTCCCATGGCTCTAGATATTCAAGTCACCCATCCAAAACAACCATATATAAACACCTTTACACTTTACTTTATTTCCAATGTGGGACAAATATTCTTACCCAAGTTCAAATGGGTCACTTTGAGAGATAATTTCTCATTCAATAATTAATAGTTTTGAACATGTAATTATACCAACTTGATCTCCTCACCAAGGAGAACACATTAGTGCTCTTGGTCCCGTTAAATTCGGAGTTCGGGTCCCATAATTATTTAAGCTCAAAGTTGGGTTTAATTACTGTTATTTCTAAACTATTTCCAACAATCCCCCACATGAATGGAAATTAGCAGTTCAAAATGCAGATGAATATGCAGACACTAGTTCGAGTACAATGAAAGGTTACTGTATCAGGATAAATATCCTTAGAGCCTTGAACTTTCCCTTGTGAAAGACTATCGGATTTACTAGCTAATCAGTGGACGTGATGCCTTGAATTGTCAGCTGTTTGTGTAAACCAAGACAATAGACTTCACATAGTTCCTCTTCGAACATAGTTGGTTCTCACGTTTGTCTCCATTTTGGCCTTGGACACCACTTGGCTTCATGAGTATTTGTCAGAGAATTCCGCCTTCAAAAATTCTCCTAGAAGCGGCCCCTTTTACTCACATAGGTGATTCTATTAGGAGTTCTTCCTCACTTGGATTTTTCCAAGTCATAGACATCATTAAAAGCATAGCTTACCCTAAAATATGCATTGTCTCATCATAGGAATGGGAAGGAGTTTTGTTTTAATCTCCACAGTGCTTTTACTAAGTCACACACAATTCGGTTGTCCCTTTGAACCTAGATCTTGGGATCTCCAGTCAACTAGGTTGGGTTGCCATTATGGTGTCTTTTAACCCGGAGGCTTCAAGCCCATTCCCCTCGATGATCTTTCAACTTGCTCTCTTGCCAAACCTTTAGTTAACGGATCCGCTATATTATCCTTAGACTTTACATAGTCAATGGATATTATACCATTTGAGAGCAATTGTTTTACGGTATTATGTCTACGACGGATATGTCTAGACTTACCATTATACATGTGATTTTGAGCCCTTCCAATCGTAGAATGACTATCACAATGTATATAAATAGCTGGCACTGGTTTCTGCCAGTTTGGAATGTCCTCTAGAAAGTTACGAAGCCATTCTGTTTCTTCTCCAGCTTTATCCAATGCAATGAATTGAGATTCCATTGTGGACCGAGCAATACATGTTTGCTTTGAGGACTTCCAAGACACAGCTGCACTTCCAAGAGTAAAAATATATCCACTCGTGGATTTTGAATCGTTGGAATCAGATATCCAATTAGCATCACTATATCCTTCAAGTACCACTGGATATCTTGTATAATGCAAACCATAATTTTGAGTATACTTCAAGTATCCCAAAACTCTTAGAATTGCATTCCAGTGACATTTACCTGGGTTGTTTGTGTATCGACTCATCTTACTAACAGAGTATGTTATGTCAGGTCGAGTACAATTCATAAGATACATTAAACTTCCTATGATCCGAGCATATTCCAATTATGAAATACCTTCATCTTTGTTCGTAGAAATTTTAACGTTTACATCCACAGGTGTTCATGTTGGACTTATCATATACTTCTTAAACTTGTCACACATTTCTCTATATAGTGAGATTGGGATAACACAAGTCCTTCTGATGTTCTAGAAATTTTAATACCTAAAATAACATCAGCTATGCCAAGATCTTTCATGTCAAATCTACTTTTTAGCATTTGCTTAGTAGATTTGATTACATCATTATTACTGCCTATAATGAGCATGTCATCTACATATAGATATAAAATGACATACGCATTATGATAACTCTTGACATAAACACACTTGTCACATTCATTTATTTTGAACCCATTTGACATCATGCCACTGTCAAATTTCTCATGCCATTGTTTTGGCGCTTGCTTTAGTCCATACAATGACTATACAAGTCTACACACTTTTCTCTCTTGGCCAGGAGAAATGAACCCCTCGGGTTGTTCCATGTATATTTCTTCATCTAATTCACCATTTAGAAATGTTGTTTTTACATCCATTTGATGTATTTCTAATCCATTTAAAGCTGTTATAGCAATTAGCATGCGAATGGACGTTATTCTAGTAACTGGTGAATAAGTGTCAAAATAATCCAACCCTTCCTTTTGCCTATAGCCTTTAGCTACAAGTCTTGCCTTATATTTGCCAATTGATCCATCAGCCTTCATCTTCTTCTTGAAGATCCACTTACATCCCAATGGTTTATTGCCTAGTGGAAGATCTACCAATTCCCATGTATGATTTTGCATAATGGACTAAATTTCACTATTCACATATTCTTTCCAATACACTGCTTCAGGTGAAGATATGGCCTCTTTATAGGTTTGAGGTTCATTATCTACTAGATTGATAACAAAATCTGGCCCAAATGACTTAGTGATTCTTGCTCTTTTGCTTCGTCTGGGTTCTATAGATTCTTCGTCTATAGGTTCCTGACTATCTTGAGTCATATCACCAATTGACCTTTTCTGTGAGCTTGAATCTGATGTCCTTTTATATGGAAATACATTCTCAAAGAATGTAGCATTCCTTGATTCAATTATCGTATTTACATGTACATCAGAAATCTCAGATTTATTAACAAGAAACCGATATGCACTGCTATTGTGGGCATAACCGATGAATACACAATCCACAGTTTTTGGTCATATTTTCACCTTTTTAGGTTTAGGAATTGCCACCTTTGCTAAGCACCCCCACACTTTTAAGTATTTATAAGAAGGCTTATAACCTTTCCATAACTCATATGGAGTTTTAAAAGTGTTCTTTTGAGGCAGTTTATTAAGAATGTAATTAGCAGAAAGTATAGCTTCCCCCCCACAAGTTTTGTGGTACTCCCGAACTTAACAAAAATGCATTCATCATTTCTTTTAAAGTTTGGTTTTTCCTTTCAGCTACACCATTCGATTGAGGTGAGTAGGGAGCTGTAGTTTGGTGAATAATTCCACGTTCTTTTCAAAACTCCTCAAAAGGAGATTCATACTCACTACCCCTATCACTTCTTATAGCTTAGATTTTTCTGCTAAGTTGATTCTCAACTACAGTTTTATATTGCTTGAAAATATCAATAGCCTCATCCTTGCTTCTTAGCAAATAAACATAGCAATATCGAGTGCAATCATCTATAAAAGTAATAAAATACTTTTTGTCTCCTCTAGTTTCCAAGAACTTTAAATCACATATATTAGTATGCACTAGTTCTAAAGGCTCAGTACATCTTTCAACCTTTTGAAAGGATTTTCTTCTTAATTTAGATTCTACACAAGTCTCACATTTATGATTTGGTTCAATCTTATACTTAGGCAAATCATTTAAATTAATTAATCTACGTAAAGTATCATAATTAACATGGCCTAGTCTAGCATGCCAAATATCAAATGACTCAAGCATATAAGCAGAAGAAACTGTGTTATTAATCTTATTAGTTGTGGGTACAACAGTCATTACATTTAGCTTAAACAACCCATCACTGAGATATCTTTTTCCTACATACATTTCATTCTTAGTAAGTACAAATTTATCAAACACAAAGACTAATTTAAAGCCATTTTTGCTTAGCAGAGATCCAGACACCAGGTTCTTGCGAATATCCGGCACATGTAGCACATTATTCAGAGTCACCTCTTTTCCAGAAGTCATTTTCAGGATCACTTTTCCACTACCTTCTACCTTAGAAGATGAGGAATTGCCCATAAAGAGTTCTTCTCCATCTTTCATATGTTGATAAGTACTGAACATCCACCTATTGGCACAGATGTGACGAGTAACACCAATATCCACCCACCACTCTTTGTTATTGCCCACCAAATTGCACTCTGAAACCACAGTAGCAAGATTCATATCGCCTACATCATTTGCAAGTCGATCTACCCCAGTCACATTCGTTTGGGGTCTAGTGTTTCTGAAGTTCCTTGGCTTTCGACAGTCTTTAGAGAGATGTCCCAGCTTTCCACAATTGAAGCACTTGCCTTTGAACTTTTTAGATCCTTTACTTGGACCTTCATCACTGAACTTTCTCTTTTTAGTCTTTGAAGTTGATCCTTCCTCCACAATGTTTGCTTTTGACTCCATAGGATGCCATGCACCACTTTTCTTTTCAGACTTACGATTGTCCTCTTCAATTCTCAGGTGAACTATCAACTCTTCAAGAGTCATCTCCTTGCGTTTATGCTTCAGGTAGTTCTTAAAATATTTCCAAAGTGGTGGTAGTTTTTCAACTATAGCCGCCACTTGGAAGGACTCACTAAGAGACATACATTCTGCATGAATATCATGAAGAAGCACTTGAAGTTGTTGCACTTGGCTGAGTACAGTTTTGGAATCTAACATTTTAAAATCTAAGAATTTGCCAATAATGAATTTCTTCGTGTCAGCATCCTCAGTTTTATACTTTTTATCCAATGATTCTCATAATTCCTTTGCAGTTTGCACACCACTATATACATTATACAGTGTGTTATCTAATCCATTTAGGATATAGTTCCTGCAGAAGAAATCAGAATGCTTCCATGCATCCACTACAGCCAGTTTATCTTTATCAGTTTCACCCTCGGTCACTGTTGGAATTGCTTCCATTAAAAATTTGGCCAGATTAAAGTAGTGAGATAAAACAACATCTTTTGTTGCCAACGCTTAAAATCGGAGCCATTAAATTTTTCAGGCTTCTCCCCATGTGGGACAGAGATTGTAGTTGGATTACCAGTAGCCATTTTTGTTACAAAAACAGAAATTTACTTTATGTACTGTTTCCCGCACAATAATATAATAACACAAAATTACACTTAATAAAACAAACAAGATGTATATATATAATATTCCGAAAAAAAAAATCCAGTAAAGTATATAGATACCCAGTATATAATGGACTTGATTCAAAACATATATATAATTATATTAACAGTTAATATAATTAAATATATATATATATGTACAAAATATATATATGTATAAAACCGAATATATAATATATACACAGAATATATATAAATCAGAATACTGAAATCAGAATATATATATAAATATATAACTGAATATCAGAATGTATTTATATATATATATATATCAAAATGTAGATAACAGAATTATAATATATATCAAAATGTAATGTATATCAGAATGATAATGTATATGTATAACAGAATGTAATGTATTCTGAATAACAGAATATAAAATACAAGAATATATATATATATATCAGAATACTATTTAACATAATATATTATATATAATCCAGTTTATATATAATCTAAACATATACAAATACAATATATATATATATATATAATTCATAATACTATATATATATATATAATCAGAATATATATATATATATATATAAACCGAATACAAATATATATATATATATATATATATATTCAGTATATATATATATATATATATATATATATATAACATAATATAATGTAGACTTTTGTGGTTTATAGAATTTTGAAATAACAAATCTGAAACAACACTGAAATGACACGCCTATATGTATACAAATGTGGTTTATATAATTCTATAGTTTGTAAAAATGACAGTCCCGAATGCATACAATACTGCAAATCACATATATATTCAAACAGAAACATACAAATAAATACACTGTAATACGTATATATGTAAATATCTAAAACAAGTATATACACTGTATTTTTATAAACCTATATGATACAATCTGTGAACATAATATGTATATACTATGTACTGTATTAATTTTTATATATATGTACGAAATATATATATATAAAATATAACAGAATATGAAATAGAAATCTATATTGCCTTAAGATTGTTACAAATATCATGCTCTTCTGATATATTTATATATATATAAAACAACATGCATACAACTGTAGATATATATATTGGAAGAAAGAGGAAACTGACCAGAAAATACAATAATAGTAGAAGGAATAGAAATAATCCGAGCCCTAGCTGTGTGATACCACAGTTTCCTTAATGCATTATTGCTCCATCTTCGGTGCTTAAGGAATCCGAACAAAATGCCTCCCAAGATAGAACGGATTTCAACTTCACTGTTGCAGCACTACAATGATGAAGACCATAACTCAAAATTTGTGTTTGTACCCGAACTTTAACCAGACCTATCTATATGTATTTGTGTATGCAGAGGGAATATATGTTTCTGGCAGAGTGAAAAATAAAAATGTATTTAGAATGAACTGCAACAGCCTATACATATAGAGAATGGAGAAGTATCTCAACTGTATAGGTATCCATTCCAAGAGGTGTTCAAACTGTATAGGTCCTGGTTGCAAATAAAACTGTATATGCAAATAAACCGCGACCACGGCCCGGACCGGGCGGGCGGGCGGCGCGCACGTGTGTGGTTGGTCTAAGACTAGCATGGTTCATGCATGGTCTAGCTCTCTTCCCATGCCTCTAGATATTCAAGTCACCCATCCAAAACAACCATATATAAACACCTTTACACTTTACTTTATTTCCATTGTGGGACAAACATTCTTACCCAAGTTCAAATGGGTCACTTTGAGAGATAATTTCTCATTCAATAATTAATAGTTTTGAACATGTAATTATACCTACTTAATCTCCTCACCAAGGAGAACACATTAGTGCTCTTGGTCCCGTTAAATTCGGAGTTCAGGTTCCATAATTATTTAAGCTCAAAGTTGGATTTAATTACTATTATTTCTAAATTATTTCCAACAGATATTGCCTTCCATCCATATGGAGATCGGTGGAGACAACTTCGAAAGCTTTGCATAGTAGAGCTTTTAAGTGTCAAACGTGTCCAATCACTCCGACCTATCAGAGAAGAGGAGACCGCAAAATTGATCAACTCTATTTCGGCGCATACTGGATCTCTCATCGATCTCACTGAAAAGGTCTTCTCTATAACATATATCGTTGTTGCAAAGGTGGCCGTTGGAAAGATGTTCCGCGGGCAACAAGAATTTCTCTCACTTATAAGGGGAACCAACGAGACCGCAGGAGGATTCATGGGGTCTAATCTATTTCCTTCAGTTAAAATGCTTGCTTCGATAACAGGGCTGAGGTCTAGGGTTGAGAAGATTCCTTGCTTAAGCTGAACTCACAACAATATTAATTCGCCTTGTGATTCAGCTCAACATGAATTTTGACCCAAGCTTTTCCAAACTTCTTGGGTTATAAAATATAGAATAATTTGTAGTCTATTTTAATATTGACTATTAAATAAATAAATAAAAAACTACCACTTTATTCAAATTGCTCTCTTCGAAGTATATAAATTAATTAAATGTTATTTCAGCTTTGCTTCTTAACGTTTGATGCCCGATTGGTTGAAGGAACGAAAAAGTGGAGGGGGACGAGAAGGGGGAGGGGTGGATAAGACATATTTAGGAATGAAATGTATCACCCTTAATTTCTGTTTAGTTGATAGAACGAATGAGATAATGGATAAATATAGGGACACTTTAATCTATTTTAATTGGTCTTTGTGAATTTGTTACTTGCCCCATTAGGAAGATATCATTACCTCTATATATATAATTTTATAGTTTATTAAATAAGTTACACAAGTTGGTCGTGTTCATGTGCGAGTAATGATCTTTTGCTCACCTTTGACTAAGAAGTTCGACCACGACAAACATATCGGATGCATTGTGATAGGTATTGATGAATTTCCGTGCTCACGTAGAGCAACCATTTTTCGTCACAGAACCTATCAAACCTTTTACGAATTCTAAAAGCTTTTATAATCAAACAAAAAGAAATCCAAAAAACGACCTTAATATATAAACGTGAGATGGTTAGAACGCAACTTCTCGAAACAACCAGGACATAGCCTAATTGAAGAGAGGTCTGTATAGGTCAGTAGCATCTATCTTTATGGGGATAATGTTTGGCTCTTCTTAGGGAGTTTTTTTTTATATGTAAAAACTTTTCAAAAGTGAAAATTGAGGTCAATACATATTTGTTTTTTTTTTGTTTTACTTAAGTCCTATTATAAGCTATGAATTTTAGTATTAATCCCTTTTTGAAAAACTATTAGAGATTGATCCTATTTTCAATTTAATCAGTTAGTCAACTAAGTTAAAATCAAAGAATGCCCTTTTTATCTTCCAAAACTGCCCCAAGTAATTTTTCATCCATAAAACATATACGTAACACAATAGCCCAAGGTCTAAGGGAAAACCACCATGCATCACACTCGGCTAAAACGTCGACCGTCAAAGACACGTAACTCAAAAATACAGATACACCGAAAAGCAGGATGACTCAAGAGGAAAAGATGGCTCCTCATAACTACCATCGCGCACCCACTGTCCGAAACCAGTTCCCTTCCTAGAAAAAGGGTGAAGGGAAAATAAGCGAATAAAAATGTTCTCAAACAGCTAACCAAGGTCAGACCCACAAACACACCCTGGCACACATGCCAACGAGACCCGGAGTACGCAACTCGTACCCCAACTGGCACGCGAGACAAAAGTATACGACCACAACCTCATAAAGGAAGAACTACCACAGTCAACCTCTATAGCTAAAACACCTACAGACGGAGAAACAAACTAAGTCATCAGCGCCAAACACTAAGCCGAAGAAGACTCAACTAGTGGACCAACCACTAACCTGTCTAAAGCACATAACTCCCGTCCGTAGAAGGGAAGACAATGCTTGCCCTCAACGCAAGACACATACCAAGGAATAAAAATTAAGCCCGTGATATCTACATGAATCACAAGAAAAAATGATACAACTCGAAATTTGTTCTACGATCACCACCTTGAAGGTTAGCTAAAAGCATACTTCGAACCCATAACTCTAAATACTGAAACAACCTCTTACTATGTTCTAAGATCATAAGCTCCCACCCCATGGAATCAGACCACCATCGTACAATGAATACGACTCGCTGTCCCAAAAGGAACCATATCGAACCACGAGCCCACAAGCTTGTCGTGTAACCAAAACCACTACAGCTCACTTAATTCTTAAAAGAGACCATCACAGCTCGGTCTACCTTCTCTTTGACACAAACGATTTCAACAATGACTAGAGTCCATATATCACACCTAGGAGGAACGCACTATCTTATACCTAAGTTTCATACCACACAACTGAATGATTTCTTAACATTCCATCTTAACTCTACAGTTTCTAGCTCAGCCCATGCCAAAAGTTGGGCCTTCGGCTCACACTGTGGCGACCTTGTGGGCGGGTGTGTTATCGGCGGGTGCAGAGGGCACTGACATGCTACCACACTAGGTAAACTACAAGTGCACAGTCCCACATCGCCTGGACAAGTGAAGTTTTATATGTGAGTTTCATACTCTTCTATGACATGACGCGTTTAAAACCGTTATGGCCGAGAACCCACTAGAACTCCACAGTTAAGCATGCTTGACATGGAGTAATCCCAAGATGGGTGACCCCCTGGGATGTCTCTGGTCCGGGTGAGCCAAAAACGGACAATATTGTGTCAGGATAGGGAAGGTGTTGTTACAAATGGTATCAGAGCCTGGCCTAGCCGAAAGTGTGCCGACAGGGATGTTGCGTCTCCTAGGGGATGGATTCTGGCTACCTTGTGGGCGGGTGCAGAGGGCACTAGTAGGCTATCACACTGGGCAAGATACAGATGCACAGTCCCACATCGCCTAGGTATGTGAAGTGTTATATGTGAGTTTCATACCCTTTTATAACACGACGCGATTTAAAACTGTGATGGCCGAGAACCCACCAGAACTCCACAGTTAAGCGTACTTGACGTGCAGTAATCCCAGGATGGGTGACCCCCTGGGAAGTTTCTGGTCCGGGTGAGCCAAAAGAGGACAATATTATGTCAGGATAGGGAGGGGTGCTACGTCAGGGATCCATTTCTAACCTAAAGGACACACTTCAGTAGACATTATGGCCTCCATCCACACGGTGACCTAACACCCCAATGGATCACTAACCACTCTCCCCAATACTAACAAACATATTATGGTGACTGAGGTACTCGCTATGCGACTCCATAGTCCATCCTGAAATGAACTAGTGTTCCCTTACCTCAATGGTCAGACCCTCTAACTCCCCGTTCTCGAGACCCACGTCACAATGGATAAGGCACACAACATGCCAGCTTACTCTACAACTCCTAACAACCGGATACCCAAGGCTAAATCTCACAGTCCAAGCTCATACACCATGAGAATATACCATTAGACTGAAAGTTCCAAACCATTCCACAACGAGTCATTACGTCACTTCCCTAATCCCACTTATCGCACTTCTGCAATTGCTAGAAAAGTGCAATGTGACTGACTCACACCGAGTCTCGACTTACAACAGCAGGTATCAACCGTGTCATAGCTAACATAAGGGAAAGCCACCACAAAAGGGGCTGGGAAGATGTACAACACTGAACCATGCACACCCCAGTATGCAATAGGTCAACCTTGTCAAACTAAGATGACGTACTCTAATCATGGGGTTTAGACCTGATTCCCCCACTCGCCACTCGAAATGGCCGCTAACCCATTTGAACAACTAATGCTTACACATTACAAGAAATCTGGCTTTTAGCGACAGTTTTGACTGTCGCTAAAATCCCCAAAACCGTCACTAATACTCTCCCAAAACTGTCACTAATAATTGTGTCACAAAAGGTTATTAGTGACGGTTAGAGTAGACCGTCGCTAAAAAATAGACTCTTAGCGACAGTATGAGCGTCGCAAATACCCAATTTTAGTGACACCCAAACTGTCGCCAATACCCCCATTTTTTGGCACCCTTGTACCGTCGTCACTATTACCTCCGATTCGTCGCTATTGGCAAATTTCCTTATCTTTTTTTTTTCATTTTTTTTGTTTTGTACTATTTTTGTTTTCCAATTAATTCAATCACCGTTTGCTCCAGACTTTTAAGTCCTAATTTCAAAATATAAAGTAAATATCAAACAATTCATACACCATTGAATGAGAGACAATGAGATTTTTTATTTATATATATATATAAAGAATTAGAGAAACAACATCCAAGATCAAACAAAATCCTCGAATTTACACATAAGAAAATGGAACCTAACAACATATGCTTCAATATTGTAGTAACTGTGATGAAACAACACCATCACAAAAATTCTGTATGGACACCATTCGGATCACATGTTAGGACTTCTCCAAAATTTCATCCTGAAACAAATAAGTGCAGCATTAAGAAAGCATCATCAATATACAGGTTGAGGTTCAATCACAGGTGCAGCAGGATAACTAAGGTTAAGTTCACTTAACAAACAATAAGACAAATACCAGATTTAGTATGAGTTGGTACCACCGGAATAGCAGGTACCACTGGAATAGAGAGAAAAATGTGAAGACTTCTCTATTATTTAATCCTGAATTAAAAAAGAGACTTATTAGAGACATCAAAGTTTAGAGAGACGTATTTGAATCTAGTGTAATAAGATAACACAAATTTTTTATTTACAAGTGCTAAGAACTCTTAAATTGTAATAATAATTAGTCCACCTTATACATGCCTTCATATACATTTCATAAAAAGCATTGTATAAAATATTTCACTAGTGGGAAGAAAAATCCGTCATTATAAATAAAAATTAAAGCATTCCATCATATACATTTCGTAAAAAGCATTGTATAAAATATTTCATTGGCTTCGTCAGTGCAAGAACTAAAAACATATATAATTATTCACACACATTTTCTTTAGCTTAGAAAATTATGTAACACACAAGAAACATTAACTTAAAAATAAATACAAAATCATGTAACCTGGTTCATAGCCGCTCAAACACTCTATTCCTATTACGTAACAGAACCGCTAATGTTATGATGTACTAGCAATATGCAAAAAACTAAGAGGAGCGTGAACTTAATTCAGAGTCACCTACCTCACTCATCCATATCACATACTTAACAAATGATAGAGCCACCACAAAATCTTCTGTTCCCCCAGAACCTCCATTAAAATTTGGCCAACTTAGGTTATTAACTATGACTGGTGAAAAAATGATCACTATTTGAGACAAGCACACCTTACCAATGCTTCTTATCCCTACCGCCAGCCTACTTAGCATTTGCCACAAAATTAGAATGATAAAAATATGAACAAATTTCTACTAGGATAATCCAAGTTCCTTATTCTCTTTTTCAATACTTAACATTGCTCCATTATATTATACCAGTTGAATTCCAAATTCCTGTTATATGTCAGTCTACCAATTGTGTAAAGCTATACAAATATTTAAATACAATCGAACAATTTCATTACAAAATATATCATTAGTAACTTAGAACATGTAATAAGTCTAAGAAAGTGCAAATTTAAAAAATCTTAAATCTCCGTTCATTGTTAAATCAACTAGAGTAAAACCTTGTGATTCTTGATTAATTTATGAACCTTAAAATTTTAAGACATAAAATTGTACCTGATATGAACACTCAGTGGATTGTGGCCAAGATTACTTCAAGAACGAAGCAATGACACGGCTAAGAGATCCACAGAGTGAAGACGTGTGTACCTGAGAGATCGGTGAATGGAGATAAGTAGAGAGATCAAGTTTCTACAAATTTAGAGAGAGAAATAACTATTTTTAAAAAAAATTCTTCTTAATAAGCAAAGAAATCGATCGGTGGATTATGTAATGGATTCGTCTCTGTGATGACGATTTAGGGGGGCTTAAAGATGTATATAGGAAGAAAAATAAGAAGAAGAATAAAGAGAGGGAAGACTGATCGAAGTTGCCGAGACGTTCGCTTTTCTGACAGAAAAACCTTTGCCCTACAGGCGATGTGACCGATGGTGTCTTGCAGGTCGTGAGCGGTGAGGGTGTGTTGTCCGTGAGTGGAAAGGGTAGGGTTTTTAGATCTTGATGACTTGAACGAGGACAGAGGTAGGTTTTGTTTGATGAAAAGTGGAGAAGTGTTGAGAAGTTTTGACTCTTGAGAAGCCCTTCAATGACATGGAGCTCTCTCATCCATATAATCTATAAGTGTGTTTTATTTTTTTGGGCGACATTTACAATTTGTGTGGCTTTAGGCACGGTTTGAAAATGTTTTTAGTGACGGTTGTTTAGAGTATGACTAAAAATAGGGCTTTTTAGTGACGGTTCTTTAGAGTGTGACTAAAAATAGGGCTTTTTAGTGACAGTTCTTTAGAGCGTCACTGAAAATAGGGTTTTTAGTGACGGTTCGTTAGAGCGTCACTGAAAATAGGGTTTTTAGTGACGGTTCTGTTAGTCACTAATTAACCCTAGAGGGGGCGGGGTGAATAGGGTGTTCAAAAATAAGTCTAACTCTTTTCGAACATGGAACACACTATAATCAAAAATCAATTTCTCAATAATCAAGTGGATGATTCGATTTAAACTTTTATAATAATTAATTTCAAGACAAATTAGCATACAAGATATTCAAGCAAATATAGCATGCAAAATACTTATGTAAAGATAAAGAGATAGAGAGATTGACACCGTGATTTTTTCGAGGTTCGGTAACTCCTACTCCTCGGCTCAAGAACCCCTTCTTGAGACTTTTCCCGATCCTTTCACTATGGCCCTTCCTTCACAGGTGGAATGGCAAACCTTTACAACACAAGCCTCTCGAGCTTGTCTCTCAATCAAGAGAACAACCCTCTCTTGAACAATCGGTGGACTTCACTTGTCCGAGATTACAAATTCGTATGTAATCAATAAAATCACTCAAGAACAAAAACACTCAAAACCCAAAGGTTTTTATGGAAGATAAATCAATATAAGCTCAAGTGTTTTTGGTGATTTTACAATAGCTCTAGAAATGTATTCTCAAAGGATATAATCAATGAATGATATTTGGAGAATAAGAAGAGATTCTAGAGGTTTTGATTTTCAAAGAAACTTGGTGAAAATCAGATTTTCAAAGCTTGGTTTCAATGGCTTTTGTAGAGAAAATTTATGCAGAATTTTGAGAGCTTTTCTTTCTTTTCTTTCTCTTTTGTTTTTCAATCTCTTAGTCTTCAATGAACACATATCATTCTATATATATCAATACATTAGGGTTTTGTAGAATGAATATTGTAATTGAAAGACAAGAACCGTTTGAATACCATTAAACACGATCCACAAAACATGGGAATTGTTTTCTGAAAATCTGCAGATTTTAAGCAATCTTCTAGTCGACTACTTCTTCATTGTAGTCGACTATAATGGTCCATCTAGTCGACTAGATTGAGTTCTAGTCGACTACTTTGGACCATCTAGTCGACTAGAATGAGTTCTAGTCGACTACAATGAGTAGTTTAGTCGACTCAAGCTTGTTTCAGTCGACTCTTTTGATGTGGATGAAAAACCAATAGCTACTGGTTGAAATAGTCGACTACTAGAAAATACACAGGTGATTCTAGTCGACTATAACAAGAAAAAACATTTAATAAAAATATTTTTCTTTCCGTTTAAGTTTGGTAAAGCGTTTTTCATTTCATTTGAGTTCGGTTCATTTTATACTTGAGCTTATACGATAAAATCGACACATAAAATTACCTTATTACAATGATCGCTCCCCGACCTATCTACCCCGAGTCTTGAGTCTTCGACTTTCGCTTTTGCCGTTTAATTGATTTTTCTTTTTCGCTTCAATTTCTTTCACAGCTTTTCGCTTTAAATCAAACTTTCTTTCCGAGCTTGTTTTTCGAGTAGTTTCCTTTTCGAGTTTGATTTTTGAGTCGTTCACCTGTCTTTTGCTGAAAATATAAACTCGATAATTCATTAGTATCAAACACTCTTCAATGGTTTGTTATCATCAATTTTGGAATTATTTGCCGAAAGTAAATTTCAAAGCCAACAGGTTCGTTAGAGCGTCACTGAAAATAGGGTTTTTAGTGACGGTTCATTAGAGCATCACTGAAAATAAGGTTTTTAGTGACGGTTCGTTAGAGCATCACTCAAAATAGGGTTTTTAGTGACGGTTCTTTAGAGTGTCGCTAAAGAACTGTCACTAAAAGTCAGATTTCTTGTAATGACATTACAGACCCATTACACCAAATCGAGACTGGTTTCAATGTCAATGAAAACCCAGACACTAACAAGTCCCTCTGACTAATCTAATCACCGGACCACCTCGGCGTACCCGCGAAGTCGTCCACTATCGTAATGGTAAAAATTTCTAGCACTTTAGAGGCTAGGCTACACGTGAATTTACGAGTCATGCAGAAAAAAAGAAGGCAGCCATCGTTCTGATGGACCACAACCAACACTATCATTCATTGGTGTACCATTTATCGCACAGTCCTGATACGTAAGGACAATAGCAATACAGTTAGAAAAACTAACATGCGTCTCAAAAAGGAAGATGGGAGAACATAAACAACCCGTCATTCCCTGAACTGTAACCATCGTGCGTCAGTCATACGCATGACCACTAACCCCTTCAGCATTTCACGATCTCCCGTAGGAAAAAAATCAGTCGACATCCTAGATGACACTAGGACAAGCCAATAGGTAACAACCCACCGAAACACAACTACTATAATGCACTTAGTGTTACCCTAGGGAAAACCACCCCTCAACAGTACAAAAAAGGGAAATAACAAGTAAGCTAAACAGATACATTAACGTTAAACCAACGTATATTAAAACCAGAGGTAAGGAACTCTACCTCCCACCGCGAAAACACACTAAAGCCTCGGCTAGAGTGGCCAAAGATGTACGAAATATGAACATCCTGACCTTACAGTCCTAACTCCAGGAAAAAATGCAGTCGATTTGACCAATGATCCTCACGACCAGACCAAGCTGTAGAAGGATACGCAGCTCCCCGCACTAATCTAGCCCCCCGTAAGGATATAACACTACTGGGCCTACCAATATCCCCCTGAAGAGGATATGCCCTACGACTATGACCCCATTGGCCACATCAGATGCAATCACGGAAACGGTCTGCCTCACCGGGTAGAACGACTGAAAGGAAGGACACTCATACCACACATGTCCTAACCATCGACACTGGGTACACAATACCACATCACAAACAAGGTCATCAAACAAAGGGAATTCCCTAGAGATATAAACCAGGAAACCACAACGGTTGCATACCATCGGCCTCCTACCCCAGTTAGTCAACCACTGCCGGCACCCCGTCACATCAAGCCTATGCCACTCACAAAGGTAACACCAAATTGTCACCTAACGACAACACCTAGCCATGATGTGCCCAAGCTGTCCACAATAGTAACACTCAAACTCCTCTTGAGGAAGATCCTCCCCATCACATTCCCTACACTGATCTAACACATCATCAATGACCAAGAGAGTCCGGATCATCTATCTAATATTGACTCTTGAAACGTGAGTATCATGTCCACCCTCCAACAGGGAAACCAGCATAGATACCACACCCTCTAAAGGAAAACATTAGACATAACAATGACCTAAGACGTATAACACGTAGCTAGACACCAATGCCACGCCAGTCCATGCTACAACACTTAACATACAACATGCAAAATAGTGGGGGTTAAGCACAAAACCCCGATTGTAAGAAATGGTCATACCCTGCCAACAACTCTCAAGAAACCAAGATGTCAACCGACGCGCCAAGTAACTAACATCCCTCATAGGGGAAAAGTACGAAAGACCGATGAAAGTCTAAAAGGTCTAAGCCACGAACCAAAACCATCATCAAAACATTTAATCTCCGGTTACACTGTCCACCCTCAACTGGATCTACTAGTGCGGAGCTCGCACCTTTCGGGAAAACCCCACCACTATGGTGTACCCAAACTAACTACAACAAGAGAAAAATTCAGACAATGGTTATGACTTAAAACATCTAACACATAGGATAAGAACATTTCGGTCCACTAAGGGAAACTGAAAGCTAAGCCAACTCACACCAGAGTCCTAATGTATAACATATGAAACAGCGGAAAGTTATACCACCAAACATGAGATCGACCCTAACCCGTCATCCCAAGGTCAAAGAACATTGCTCTGATACCATATTGTAATGCCTTCGATTTGAGCTAAGGATTGGTATGTGTCTCTTCCTTCTAATGGGTTTTCTCATTTCAAACCCTAGTTTTTGATTTCTTGACTATATGGGTTTGAAATCTTGATTTTTGTTTCCTCATTTACTTGATTCTTGTTAGGATCATTATTGTTAATATTTTCACCAATTGTTTAGGCTTGAATGGTTTTGTAGATAGAGCTAAGGTTTGAGACTCCATTTCGCCCTCTTGCTTTGATTCTTGCTTTGAGGTAGGGGAAACATCTCTCTCTCTCATCTCTTGATTTCGTGAGGGTGAGTTTTCATCTTAGGGTTTCCAAATCCTAGATGTGTATGTGGATATGTTTACTTAAAAATGTGAAATTAGGATTTATATGAATTTAGATGACATGACCCATGATTATAGTGTACTTGATGATTATATTGAAAGGACTATGATGTATGCTAGTTAGATTATAGTTCTTAGTGTTTTCAATATAAAAGTATACTTGTACACCTATAAATATATATGGGTTTGGTTGTGTATATATATAAGTATAAATATACATATATGTTTATAGGTGCTAGTGATGTAGCCTTGAGAGCATGTTTAGGCTAGTTCCCTTGGTTAGTAAGTTAGAGTACTTATTTATGTGATTTTGTGATGTGAAGTCATGAACTTAGAACGTTAGTCTAATTCTCACTTTCTTGTGATTTGTGGGATTTTACTATCTTGAAATGGAACTTGCACTTGAAAATGAACTAATGTGGATTGTTGCTTTAAACGAATCAAAATCATGCTTAAAAGAATGGAAATGTTATCCTTGTGAATTAAAGTAAAACTTATTGGTTTAGAACATGAATTGTGCATGAGAAAGTATCCTTGTGAATTATTGTTTTATTGTGATTTAAACGCATGTTAAATGAATGATGACATTCATGTTGGCATTCTTGATAATGTTTTTCAGCTTTAATTTATACCATTTTCAAAAATTCATACCGTTGGTAAAAGTGGGGTACTTCAGCTTTCCGTTTTTGTCAGCGTTATCCGATACCGTTTTCAAAATTTCATATCTCTCGCCTCGTGGCTTTAATTTAGGTCTCATTTCTTCCTATGGATTGTGCTAGGTACAAAATTTGTATTTCAAACTTGAAATCATTTATTTGTACTTGAAATGACTATTTTACCCTTGGTAAAAGTGGGGTACTTCAGCTCTCCGTTTTTGTCGGCATTGTCCAATACCGTTTTCAAAAATGCATATCTCTCGCCTCGTGGCTTTGATATTGGTCCCGTTTATTTCTATGGCCTGTCCTATGTTCAAATATTTGATATCAAATTTGAAATTCATTTATTTTCATTTTAAATGACTGTTTTACCCTTGGTGGAATTGGGATACTTTAACTTTCTGTTTGGGTCGACGTTGTCTGATTCCATTTTCAAAAATTCATATATTTCGTTGTGGCCTTGAAATTGGTTCCATTTGTTTCTATGGTTTAACCTATGTCCAAATAGGTGGGGTAACATTTGAAAGTATATTTTTTCCCTTAAAATGACCATTTTACTCTTGGGTGAACATGTGACCTTTGAGTGGTTGGTGTGATGGGTTATTCAATCTCTTTCACTTCCTTTTGGTGATTGGAAACCTTTATGACTTTCCTTAGCTTGAAGTGACTGTTTTACCCCTGTGTTGGGTTTAGGAATGTCGGGTAGTGACATGTGAGGTGCTTGGTAGTATGGGTTGATACTAATTTGAGGTTTTGGAGCTCGGTATGTTTGTGATCTAGGAAGTATGTGTGTTATTTTTCTTGGAGTGTTATGAATAGGAGTGTTGCTCCCGTGTTTTGGTGATAGATGTTGTGTTGATTGTGAGTGTGGGACTGGCGGGTACGAGTCGTAGTGATCTATGATGTGGTATGTACTACGGGGCATGTATTGGTTGTATATTATATATATATATGCACACATATATATAGGTGTGCATTATTATATGTTGTTGTGTTATGGATTCATTTCGTGCTAGTTGCCCTATTTGTTGATGCATGGTAGGGGACTAGGGGGTGTGTTTCCGAGGTCTCGTGTTGGCGTGAGTGCCATGTGGGACGTTTGACTGACCTAATGTAGATTCATGTAGACGGGTTAGTTTTCACTCAACTTGGACGATCGAAGGATGTGACGGTTAGGATATTTTCTCCTACGGGGCTCAATGAGCTAACCCCGACATTGGTTTTCCTTGGTGGTCTACACCAGTTTGCAGGTAATGTTTCGGTTACGAACAACTTAGTGTGCAGGATGGCTCGTGGCACTGATGTTGTTGCGGGATTTGGGACATTCGTAATTAGAGTTGTTCCTTTTATTTTCCTTCACTTGTCCCCTATATTGGAACTGTTGTTGTACTTCTTGGGTGTTAGTCTATTGGTATATCCCTTTTGTGTATTTGGTATCAGTGCATCGTTCTATAGATGTATTCTTTGGGCACGTCAATATGCCTTGTATATCATTTGGTTTACCTTCCGCTTGTTTCTGTATGGAATTATTGTTATTAATAATATTCTATTCGTTATTGGTTATTTAGGATCTTGATTGGTCTCTCATTTTATAGATCACGACCTCAGATTCCTCGGAGGTCCCGGTTCGGGAGTCTCAGGAATTTAGGGGCGTGACACTTTATACTTTTTAGAATACCTATCAATCACATAAAATTCCAACTTTCAATACACTACAATAACATAATGTAAATAAACTACTAAAGGTAATGAATAATGCTTAGTCCCCGACAATGACGCCAAAATCTTGATGTGACGTCAGATGTGTAAAAATATGTGGTTAAAAATGACACATTAACAATGCTAGGTTTTACCTTACGCAAGCACGCGTATCGATTATAAAATAGCAATGGCTTGAGTAAGGAATATCGATCACATAGAGACTGAAATTGTTCACTTTAGCAATTTCAAAAACACTGAATTATATTTTCTGAAAATGGTTTGGTTGGGTGGTCAAAGACCAAATTATCTATTTGAAGTAAAATTATCTAGAGAGCAAAGTAAATTGGTTGTGATTTAGAGGAGAAAAAAAACTAGGGTTTTCATCACTCCACCACTAACCGCATAATATAGTTCATCACTATATCAACTGTAAGAGGGCGATCCATAACTGTAAATCAGGTCGTACCGCAAATAGCTAAATACGATCCCAAAAAGGAATACCATCAACCGGATTGCGACAACCCATCTCATGACTGACCTAACTAGTGCATACCAATTATATTACTCTAATCTACTCCTAATGCATGAAAATAAACTAAAACATGTGTATATTAAATCGCCAAGGCATCTTAACAACAACATGTCTGAATATGAACGTGAGAAAAATCAATGCATGAACCATCCAACCCTCAATGAACGAACCACCCCTTATACTGATATATGATCATGTATATAAAGACAATGGTATAAAGAGGTCCTTTACAATATTTTCACTCTAATCCTCATGCAAACCCTAAAATTTGATATCTATATATATAAGTGTATATACATGTATACAGATGTCTGGAGTCACAGACACGTCTTCGAATCGAACCGGGGGTAGAACAGGAAAAAACCATCGAAACTCACAAAAAACATGCCGCATATACGCTTTAAGCGTAGGTCCAAGCGTACATTCCAAGCGTAGGTTCAAGCGTAAAAATGTGATTTCCAACCACTTTTTGAAACTGAAAGCGTAGGTACAAGCATAAGTATTTTCTTCAAAATCACTTTTCTTCGTAAATGTACCGAAACGACCATCTTGAACCCATGATACTTTTTGCTGAAGATGACGACTTCTGGAAATGCCGTTTTTGTTCTCCATGAGCCATTTTTATCTTGAAAACACCTCTTTAACTCTCCTGTTGGATAGAAAGAACATGTACTCTAGTTAATTCACCGAGGTTAGCTCCATTTCTTCGTTAAACTCTTGAAACATGCTTTAACACACAAACAACATAAAAATACCAAATAATAGAATGAAATGACATAACAATAATGAGTTAAGGGGTCAAAATATCTAATATTTGACACCTTTCACCAAAGAAAGTCCACTAAGTCATGACGAATAAATCGCAAAGCCGTCAAGTCCAAGCCAAACGTAGACACAAAAAATTTACACGTGGAATACCAAGAATACCCAAGATATCATGAATAAGTGATGGCACAACCGAAAATAAATTGAAAAGAATTTCAGGAAATACTACAAGAAAAATGACTTTTTACGACCTTGTATTCACGAAAAGCCAATATTTTAGCTCGTAAAAGGTACTTTTTACGAGGTTGATACAAAACTACCCGTAATAAGTTCATAAAACTGAAGTTTTTACGAGTAACTAATAAACTAGTCGTAAAAATAATTATTCACAAGGAATTAAAAATCTCGTTAATATTTTTATTATTAACGGGGTAATTTTTGTCTATAACAGGGGATAAAATACCTCATGAATAATTGGATGACATTTTTATTTACGAAGGTTATTTTTACTCGTGAATAAGTACTTTTATATCTCTAAAAAATTTCATTCTCCCGCCAAAGATTTTTAATTTTTAATTTTAATTTTAATTTTTTACAGAGGAATAAAATCTCATTATTCTTTTTATCTATTAACAAGATACTTTTAAATTATTAACAAGCTTTATTTTACCTCATAAATAAGTATAAATAAGTATAACTTTTCTAAAACTATTCATTCTCGGCGCCAATTTTTTTATATTTTTTTTAAATTCTTTAAAATATTTACAAGTGTCTAAATCTGTCGTAAAAACAATTATTAACGAGGAATTAAAAATCTCGTTAATATTTTTATTATTAACGAGGTAATATTTGTTTTATAACAAGAGATAAAATACCTCGTGAATAATTGGATGACATTTTTATTTACGAAGGTTATTTTTACTCGTGAATAAGTACTTTTATATCTCTAAAAAATTTCATTATCCCTCCAAAGATTTTTAATTTTTAATTTTAATTTTTTTACAAATAAATAAAATCTCATTATTCTTTTTATCTATTAACAAGATACTTTTAAATTATTAACGAGCTTTATTTTTCCTCGTAAATAAGTATATTTTTTCTAAAACTATTCATTCTCGGCGCCAAATTTTTTATTGTATTTTTTAAATTCTTTAAAATATTTACAAGTGTCTAAATCTGTGTGTATGAGCGCTTTATATTTTACGACCTTAGGGTTTCTCCGATTTTTGTGACTACCCATCTGCGCGATAGACGCAAGAGAGATGTGATCTACAGATTAGGGCACGAAGTATCCAACTTCTCTTCTAGCGTGCACTCTTGGCGAGTGACCTGAACTCCGACAAGCTTTAGGGGAACCTCTGGCGATGGTCAGAAACCTCCGAAAAACTTCAAAGCAATCTAACTTTTTTTTTTGTTCTTCCCTGTCTAATTCTTGTTTATTTTTCACAATAAATTTTTTTTTGCGATTTGGGGTTATCGTCTCGTGAGGTTGTCGAATGATGAATTTGAAAATGCAAGTTTTTGAATGTATAGATTATAATTTTTTAAATTCCAATTTGGAATTTGCTATTAGCACACAACAATGTGTATTGATAATTTGATACAACAATTTTATCAGTTAGTTCAGTGACTTTAGTCTCTCTTAAATTAGTGGGTTTTTTTAAATTTATATACTGGGACAAATTTCATGGTTTTTTATTTTTGTTTTTGTTTTTGTTTTTTTTGCTTTTATGTCAAGTTTTCTTGCTTGTGACAAGGTTTTTGTATGCTAAATAAGTGGGAGTGTGAGCCATTGTAGTTTTCTTAATCCTGCCACCTTCTTGTAAAAATGCCTCACTGAATATTTTACTCACTATAATAAAAGTTCTCCAAATGGAAATATTTTGATTATAATTGATTGATTTTATTACATACACATAGACAAGCATGCAAGTTCACATACATCTGCACACTGTGTGTGTGCATGTGTGTGTAGGAGGTGAGAGTAGTGGAGTTCAAACTTTTATCATGTGGACTTGTACTAAACTTGTGTTTGGATATCGTAATGGAACTGCTGGAAATTTTCTGGATGAGGTAGCAGGTCAATACATATTTAAGCAGCTTCTGAATGTATAGGAGGACCCTGTTTTTTAAAATCCATGGAACACCTTTGTACATGTAGTATTAAAGTCATTTTTTCTTCATTGCAGCCCTTATAGACGAACTCGGTATTAGAAATTTTAAGTTGTTGATAGTTTGTTATGCAGCGATTAGCTATAATGTAACTAATGTTCAATTTATCTTATTCCTTTATTAAACGGTACACTTAGAAGTGACTAGACAATTTTCTGGTCAGTAAGATAAGTGTGAGAAAATTTAGCTGTTACAACAATCGATGAGAAAATTATGTGTGTCTAATTCGTACCTGTGAGGAAAAAAGCCAGAGAAGAGAACAGTGGAGTTGCAACACATAACTTGGTACTTACCTGATGTGTTTGATTGCTTATTATAGGATTATGGAACGCGCAAATTTAGCGAATACAGGATTAGTTATTTTTGAAGAAGGAAAAATAGGAGTATCAAATGGTTATTATGGAGCACGGTTATTATGGAGCACGCAAATTCTCTATTATGTATAATTAAGAATTTGGGTAATTTAGATTGGTTTTCTTTTTCTTTTTGAAAAACTTATTGATTGGGTTGCACAAAATATTCTTGACACATCTGCCAACATATATTTTTATAAAAATAATAATATATAAATGTATAAAGTTGCTGGTAGGGCACTGGTGGTGTAACATTACCTCACTTTTTAGATACACTCTATATGATAAAATGATGTGTTTGTGAACAATTGGGGGCGACTACAGTGCATAGTGCATTTTAATTTATGAAAAACACATGATGTGGAAGACATTCCACACTGTATGAGTTATGAACTTTGAGCAAACTTCGTGTACTTGTATATTCTTCTCTCTGCGTTTGTCTGCTCTTATCATCTTTTTGGTACTTCTATATCAGTATGCATCTATTTTGATTAGGGGAATGATAGGATGTTGAGGAATTGTTCCAGTTTGATTTGTTGTGCAGATGAACTCAACTTTCATCCGCGCTTTGTTCCATGATATTGTTGTTTTCACGGTGAAAATGTATGGAATTTAACTTGGATGATGACCCTGTAGTTTGATCATGGACAAATGTGCTTTGAATTTTTTATCAGTTGTTTTGTCATGGGGAGATTGTTTTGAACACACATATAAATGTATCAAATCTGCCTCCCCCCCACCCATCCAGAGTTAAGACATTAGATAAAGACTTGTGGTAGTAATCAATGATCCCAAATGGTTAATGGCTCACTAGATTGGTATGTTTGAAAAATCTACTGTTAATACAATGTTATGTGTTATGAAAGGGTTGTCTGTTTATCTTCCTATATTTTATTTAATTTGTTTTTAATTAGTTTCTTTTTCCATGTGGCATAATTTAACTTGATTTTGTTGTTATTATGACCAGGACATGCGAGAGTTTAAATTGTCTAGTTGCACTTCTCTTCAGGTAGATCACAAGTTGTAATAAAGTGTCTAGTTGAACGTGTCAATGCATACTTGATAGATAATAATCTTAGCTAAAATTTATGAACAAGTATATACAAAGACACGGTGCCAGGAATTTTTTTCTCATTGGGGAAATTCATGATATTAGGGGTAATAAGTCTAATTTTTTAAAAATTAAATAGGGGCAATTCTCAATTTTTGCCTATATTTTCTTCAAAATATTGAAATTATCATTTAAAAAAACCAAATTTTTTTTTTTGAATGGGGGCAGTTGCCCCCATTGGAGTCTTAGTGGCTCTGTGCCTGAGTATATACCATTCTTATGAGTTGGTCAGTGGCACAGAGATCAAGCTCCATAAGTTTGTAAGGATGTTAATGATCATATTTATTTATGTATTAATAGGCAATAACAAAGAGACAAAAATGTCAAGAACTACGAAGTATGCAAATGATGCCACAAACAACAAGTCGAAAAGGGTTTTCTCATCTAGAGAATGAAATCGTAAGTAATAGTCACTTTCAATATTTACATTGGTTACACAAGTATTGTAAATTTTTCATTATCAAGTTAAGATGATGGTTAATTTACAGTAAATTCGAGTTACGATTTGTTAGTATACTACATACTTTTCATTGTTCACTTAACATTGATATTAAATTAATACTTATAGTTAATTCATGTATTCATTGATTTGTAGTCGCAAAATGATAATTTGGATTCTCGGACCAATCCTATGCCAACTCCTAGTTCGGGAAATTTACAAGGCTACCTATGTGAATTATTACATTGGGATGGGTCAGGTGTAGTTGTTGCCAAGGCCGAGATTGTTTCTACAGATCCCAAGGCATTAATCAAGGATTATGTTCCAATTGGTTAAGATTGCTGGAAAGTTTGGGTTGAACATGCCATTGTTGGATCTTGTCCTTTGTATCAGGCAAGTTTGGGTTGAACAAACTACTAACTAGCTTTATGATTTATTACTTATATTTTTTGACACTACAATTGTATTGTTTTGACAGGAATATCCTCATCACCTAGTCATTAGCATCTACTTGCTTTGCTTCTCACTTGAATATTGGCGAAAAGACATTTGTTTGTGCTTAAAGATACTCGTATTGGTTTTAGGAAATGAAAAATCATGATTGAGTAGTTAAAGATAGGGGTGATATGTTTTTAAGTGAATTATTGTTGCATTTGTTTAGGTGATTGTTTTCGTTTTCATTTTAGATATTCATTCGATTATGATGAATTGTGATAACATGTTTAATTAATGAATTGCATTTTTCTGTATGTCACTACGTTGCAATGGATTGAAGGTTCAATTGAAATTGTTGTATACAGGGTAATTTGAATTATTAAAAAGTATTTTGATTGTGTTTTTTATTAAAAAAAATAACAAATATATTATTTACGGGGGTCCTAATACCCTGTAATAAATATGTTATTTACGGGGTGTCATAAGTCCCATAAATACATGTTTTTAACGATTTCCATTAGTACCTCGTGAATATTAGACCGTATTAACGACAAGCCTTGCTTCTTGTAAATAAAGTGTTAATGAGGAGTACAAGCCAGTCGTGAAAAGTTGAAATCATTTACGGGGTGTCAAAACTCTCGTAAATACATGTTTTTCACGACTTGCACTAGTATCTCGTAAATATTTAAATGCAATAACAAAAAGTCACGCTTCCCATAAATAAAATATTAATGACGAATATACATGTCGCGAAAATGTGTTTTACGACTAGCATTAGTCTCTCATGAATATTTAAATATATTAACGAGAAGTAAAGCTTCCTGTAAATACATTATTGACGACCATATATTATGTCGTAAAAAATTTGTGCGAGGGAAATTTAATATTTTACGGGATACGTTGTTCCCCGTAAAAAAATGAGTTTTTTTACGAGGTCGCTTTTGACAAGACGTCTATGTTTCCCGTAAAAAATCTTTTGCGACAAGTTCGACCCCTCGTAAAAATTTATTTTTCTAGTAGTGAAAAAAGGAAAATAATACGGAGTGTTACATGTACGGTCAAGGGTTGTGAAGGTTAGGGTTTCCTTTTACCTATTAGGCTTCATTGCTCACCCCTCGTGTTTTATGCCCTGGTATTCCACACTAGCTTTCAGGATGCATTCGAACTATGGACGGCGTGCTGTGCAACGACACATTTCCCTTTTTCTCTTGTTACAAATTCTAGGTTCGTGCGGTATGACGAGCGGTGTGGGTTTTGGACGATTGTACTTAGCATTGTTCCTTTCATCTACTTTTGTCTTTGTCCCCTTGTTTGCGGACCATTACTGTATCTCTTAGGATCCAGTTTGTTGGCTTACCCCTTCCATGTATTCAGTAACATTGTATCATGGTTCAAGTGTATTTTATTCGGCACCTTGATGTGCCTTATGTATCATTTGGTTTTAGCTTCCGCTCAGTTGTATGAAATCATTGTTATTAAACATTATTCTATCCATTTTATTGTTATTGATGTTTTTAGTTGGTCGCTCATTATATCAATCACACCCTAGAGTGTCCTCGGATGTCCCGGTTCGAGAGTCTTAGAATTTTAGGGGCGTGACAACGATAACTTCATCTTCATCGGTGAGTAAAAACATCTGCAACCAACCTCTAATACCACTAGTTAGGAATTAATTTTCATCTCATAGTTATGAATTAATCCCGCCCAAGATCATTCGCATATGCTTTTCCACTTTGCTAATTCAACTTTAAAATTTAAATTATTATTAGATTAGTACTCTGGTTCAAATATATTTATCACTTTCTCACCTGAATTTTTTAATAAAATTGAGACCAATTCGCTTTTTTTGTGGATTTTAAGGCCCTGTTTGGTTTGCGGTCCGGTCTCATAATGATTTTTTGGGGACCGGACACTGTTTGGCAACACGGTTCCAAAAAAACAAGGACCACTTGGGAACAAAAAGGGATAATTTGAGATAACCAAAAATGATGGTCTCAAGTGGTCTTATATACAATTGTCTTAACACATGGGACCATAAAATTTGAAATATATATATAAAATTAAAATATATATATATATATAATTTGAAAATAATATATAAAATTAAAAAAATAATATAAAAAATTTGAAATAATGTATAGAATTTGAAATATATATATAAAATTCAAAATTAATATATAAAATTCAAAATATATATTTAAAATTTGGGAAAATAAAAAAAATCCAAAATAATAGAAAAAAAAATAATGTATAAAATTCGAAAATAATATATAAAATTTGAAAAATAATATATATATTTTAAAATAATGTATTAAATTTGAAACAAATATATAAAAATCATAATTAATATATAAAATTTTAAATATATATATAATTTAAAAAATAATATAAAAGTTTTGAAAAAGAATATAAAAAATTTGAAATAATGTATAAAATTTGAAAAAAATATAAAATTCAAAAATAATATACAAAATTAGATATATATATATTTTTGAGAAAATATAAAAAATTTGAAAATAATATAAAAAATCAAAAATAATATATAAAATTCAAAAAATAATATAAAAATTCGAAATAATTTATAAAATTTGAAAAAGATATTATTTTTGAATTTCTTATATTATTTTCAAATTTTTTTATATTTTTTCAAATTTTATATATTTTTCATATTTAATATATTTTTTGAATTTTATTTTTTTTATTTTTTGTATTATTTTCCAAACATAAGACCAAACAGCTTGAATAAGACCATAAGACCAGACAACTTTATCAAACAGACTTTCAGAACACCACCCAGATAAGACCAGACCTGACCAGATAAGACCAGACCAGACTAGATAAGACCAGACCGGACCGCCTCCCAAACGGGCCTAAGGCTTCAATTCCTAATTTAAGAATTTTTAACCCAAATAGCTACATATTTTTTATAATCATCCCAGCGAGGACCCAACTATTATTCTTTTCGGTATTAGTCACTTTGACTCAGCTGGAGGTAAAATAAATCTCATGGAAGCAGAAAGTAAATGTACTAACCATGATAACCGACTTGATTATTGACATAGTTATTGGAAAGTCAAGGTTACCCTTCTCCTGAACCTTTAAAAGCACATCTATTAGGTCCTCGTGATCAGCTTCATCGTGACCTGTCTGTGTTACCACCTTCTTAGCTTTATGGTCCTCAATGATGTTGTCAAATATCCTATCAAGTTCTTGATGAATCTTCTCAACCCTAGATCTTAGCCCAGTTATGGAAGCAAGCATTTTAACTGAAGGAAAAAGATCAGCAGCATTGAAACCTCCCGCCATCTCGCTGGTTTGCCTTATAAGTGAGAGAAATTCTTGTTGCCCGCGAAACTTCTTACCAACGGCCGCCTTTGTAACAATGCTATATGTTAGTGAGAAAGCCTTCTCAGTGAGATCGATGAGAGATCCAGTATGGGCCGAAATAGATTTGATCAAATTCGCGGTCTCCTCTTCTCTGACAGGTCGAAATGATTGCACACGTTTGACACTTAGAAGCTCCACTATGCAAAGCTTTCGAAGTTGTCTCCAGTGATCCCCATAAGGGTAGAACGCAATGTCATCCCCTGATATGATATTTATAGCAAGAATAAAAGGCCTACTGGCAAAGACAATGTCATGTGTTTTCATCACCTCTTTGGCCATTTCTGCTGAAGAAATGGCAACAATAGAAAGTTGTCCGAGTCGCAGGTGCATCAGAGGTCCATGCTTCATGGCCAAATCCCGTAGGCAGTGATGGGGTAGAGAGCCAACCATTTGGTGAATGTTTCCTATCAGAGGTAGCTTCCATGAACCAGGAGGCAGTTTTGGAGTTGAACTGGTCTTCTTTTTAGATATTATTTTGAGTACATGAACAGAAAGTGCATGAATGTGAGAAGAAATGGAAAGGAGAGGAATGGCAACTCCATCATCAATTGTAGAGCCGGGTTCGAGAGTTCACCTGTCTCAGCAGTGTGATTGTTTGGAGCCTTGAAGTTCTTCTGCCGCAAGATACAGTTTAGTATCATGGCATTATATATATATATATATATTCAGTTTTCTTTTGAAAATCGTATGCATGGTGACTTTTTTGAAGACTAAAGATGCTTAAGTTGATATACACTATTTGTCGCATTAAAACATGTGGCTTGGTAATAATTAGGGCAGGCCTAAAATTTTAAAAATACTCAGAGGCACCAAGCGAGATCAAATTGGAGACCCTCTAAATATAATTAGTTTTGGATATAGAGATTCGTATTAGTGGGAGTTAAAAAAATTACGAATTTCTGGAATATAAATGACATATTTATTTCAGTAGGGCCTTAAAATAAATTTTTAATGGGAGTTTGGTTGTGAATAAAATCTAAATTTTATGGTATGTAAGGTAAAAAAAATAAAATATCCAGTGATCCTTCATTGAATAATGTTTCACTTATTTAAAAAATATAGATGTAAAAAAACGTCATTAAAATATTAATATTAAAAAAATAGAAAACAACCTTCATTTTGGTGGTGGCATTAAAAATTATTGTACTATGATTCCGGCAGTCACGAGATCCCTAAGTGTCGTCGCCTGAAAAATTATTGTCAGTGAGACAATCGTGAGAGCCCCAAGTGGTGTGTGTGAGTGGAACAAGAATCTTCTAACTTTAATTAAATAAATGGTTTGATTTGGATTATATTTTAGTTTCATTAAGTTTATAAATTATATTTTTTTTTTGTTTATAGGAATAGTAAGTGAAATATAAATTTTGGGCTCTAAATTATGAAATTGAATTAAAAAATTTAATACGAATTGGGATGTTAAATAAATTAGTATTTGTTTTTTAGAAATATAAGAAACAAACTTTTTATAAATAAAAATAAATGGAGACCCCTAAATTGTGTAATTTACTATGCTTTGTTTTGAATGGACGGATAAACTAATTAATTTTTTAGAAATTATAAAAAGTATTAAATTTTTTTTCAAAAATTATATATATATATATATAACAAAAAGAATTTGGGTGCCCCTGAGCAGGAGGCCTAGGAAATAGCCTGGACGCCGGTCAGTTGGCATTATTTAAACAGTTTGGATAAGATAGTATATGATCACGCTTTGAATCTTGAATATAATTCTATTGACTCGAAAGGTCAGTTCATTAGAATAATTATTGAAGATAATTATCTAAAGCATATATTTTTTTTATGTAATTTCTTTAAAAAAAACCCAAAAAATCATAACCAATAACCATCCCCTAAACATTGGTATATTTTAATCAATTCACCGTGATTTGGAAAGGAAATTACTTGTGATCCCTATAAGTTTTTTGTATGTATTAAAGCCTTTAATTGAAAAAACTTTTAAAGGAGACTTGAAAAGGAAATTACTTGGGGTCCCTTTAATTGAATGAACCTTTTGTTCTTTCTTTAAAATTCAAATTTTGTATTACGTTTTTTCACTATTCTTATCATATACACCCAGGAAAAAAAAAACATATAATTTACGAAATGTTATAGATAGGCTAGGAACTCTATTTTTTATTTTCTTATATCATCTAAGACTAGAAACAAAATGTTTCGTATGTATTTCATTACAAACTGCATGTTTCTTTTGAAGTTAAATTTAGTTATAATAATTTTGGCCCCCAAATTTTTTTTACTATGTCCCTTACTCCATAAACTGTTACAATCAACATCGTCAAAACCACGAACATGATCGAGAAATGACTAAAGATAAAAAGGCATGCATGTGCAAAACATAATTTGGCATGTAACGTTAATTTGTATCCCGTATATATTCATAAATTATTTCTAGTTTGAGAAGAGTTAAAAAGAGATTATCAGGGCATGTTTGATTTATAATTTTAACAATTCTTAAAGTAGTTTTTCATTTTTTGAAATCTGAAAATTTAAATACTATACATAAAATTGTATGATTCAATTTTCTAAAAATTAATTATAAAAAAGACTTGTTTTGCAAAAGTTATATTTTATTGTTCTATCAACACTGCTTGTTAATTATTTTAGCAATTATTTAAAATTATTTTTAAGAGAAGTGCATCAAACATATCCTTCAAATCTCTTAAAGATCTAAAATGAGAATGAAACTTATTACATATGAGTTATTTTATCAAAATAATTAACTAATAAATGATAACAAAAAATGTTTGTACGTCAATATATATATATATATATACTTATCAAAAAAAATAAAATAATAATATATATATATATAGGGAGTGAGAGACTTACCTAGTTGGGATATAGCTTTAGTGAGTCACAAACGTAGACCTCAAGTTCCCAGAGGACCTGAAAAGTGACACAGAGGACAAATTGTGAGCTTGGGACTTATAGAGAACTTTGTCCTGTATTTATATTGAAATTTTGGAGAGAATACAAATTGCTGCTTTTCTTTTACTTTTTTGATGGCAACAAGTAAAAGAAAAATTGTGCAACCATGTGGCACAAAAGGAAGAAATGAAAAAATTGGCCACCGCCATTGATCCACTGGGACATGGCCATGCAAACAATTTTGTTAGGCCTTACGTTGCATTAAATAGTTGAACATCTATTTTTGTTTTTTTTTTCTTCGTTTTTCGGTCAAATGTTGAACATATATCTTAAGCCACAGAAATTGTTCTACTTTCAAAGATCTCTCTTTCAATTACCTGCATTTCAAGGCATTATATTTCAGAATTGTTGACTTAGAAAGTCTTAAATTGCACATAGATAAAACAGACAGGTATCGACCTAATTAAGGTCCAGAATGGGCATCCACCCATACTGAAAAAATTTCTTACCCTCACATATAGTACAATGTGCCGAATATGCAGGTCATACAAATTTAAGGTTTAATTTTGATTGATATTCTTAATTAAAAATAATTTAATATAAAAAAATTAATTTTTATTGCTAAATAAGGAGCTAAATTAATAAGAATATGCAAAAAGAATATAAAGCAGTAAATTACTTTTCATTGTTAATATACAAATTAGATTATTTACCGTCAATATAGGATTCATAGAGAATTAGTGAAATTAAATTACTTATAAGAACAAAATAATTAAAATAGAGACTACAACACTCTAATTCAAAAAAATTATTGAATAAATTACATCTTTAAGCATTATATAAAAATTTATTAACAGACATCGACACTAATTCTATAGAACTCATAAAGAATTTGAATTTAAAATTTAGTATATGAATAAAATAAAATATAATAAATTGAAATTTGAATATTAAAACACTCTAAATAGGAATATAAAAATTAAAAATCAAAATATACTTTTATTAAAGAGTTCAAGTACAATTAGGTGTGAATTTTATTAGAACACTAAATAAATACCATAGTAGCATACTAAATAATAATTTATTAAAACATTCAAACACCAACTTTATGGGATTCTAAAAACGTTTGCGTATGGCTTCAAATTAAAATATAATAATAAAATTAAAAAATAAAATACAAAACATTGAAAAATGAACAAAAAACTCTTTATTGATTAGAAAAATAAAAAATATATAAATTGAAAAATAACTACTAAAACACTTTATAGGAATCTTAAAGAGTTTAAGGTTGAGTTTAAATTGAAAATAATAATAAAAATTACTAAAAGAATATACAAAATAAAAATAAAAATTACTAAAACACTTTATATGACTCTTAAAGTAAATAATTTAAATATGATTGAGTTTGAATTTAAAAATATATATAAAAAATGAAAAAATAAATTATAAATTATAAAGACAGAGACTAAATACAATACAGTTTGGAGTTAAAATATAAAACCTCTCCCACTCAAGAAACATGTTACCTTTAATATATTTTCAGCTTGGAGCGGCGAAGACTAAAAAGTACAAAAACATATGAAAATGGAAGAAAATAAATAAAAAATATCACTCTATTGTTTTAAATACAATTTCACCCACATCAAGATAAGAAATATAATATCCTGAAATAAAAAATTACTGACGCATAAGTTTTTTTGATTTTTGAATAAACTATGAAATATCAAATACGAATAAAAGTGTTAAAAACTCATCCTTATTTCCTTTCCTAAAATTCAAATACTAACAATTCTAAATTTTGTTTCGTTATGATGTTGTAAAAATACGATTGCAGTGGTGCAATTAGTAATCATGTACATGAGGGTAAAATTATCATTAAATTATTTATTTGTAAAGTCAATAATGATGTAGTTGTGAAGGTCAAAAGAGCAATGGGTTAAGCGACAAATTTACTTCTTTTTTTTTTTATTTTTTTAAAACAAAATATTAGTTTATCATATAATGTAGTGTTGGATCAATTTTGAATGTAGTTTAATCTATGAGCAATAAATTGAAACTTGAGAGGGTGTCAGAGCATTTCACCCTATGTAATTTCCTAAATAGAGTAGTCTCGTCCACATAAAATTCAGGTGAGAAAGTGATAAATATATTTGAACCAGAGTACTAATCTAATAATAATTTAAATTTTAAAGTCGAATTTGCAAAGTGGAAAAGCATATGCGAATGATCTTGGGCGGGATTAATTCATAATTATGAGATGGAAATTAATTCCTAACTAGTGGTATTAGAGGTTGGTTGCGGATGTTTTTACTCACCGATGAAGATGAAGTTATCGTTGTCACGCCCCTAAAATTCTAAGACTCTCGAACCGGGACATCCGAGGACACTCTAGGGTGTGATTGATATAATGAGCGACCAACTAAAAACATCAATAACAATAAAATGGATAGAATAATGTTTAATAACAATAATTTCATACAACTGAGCGAAAGCTAAAACCAAATGATACATAAGGCACATCAAGGTGCCGAATAAAATACACTTGAACCATGATACAATGTTACTGAATACATGGAAGGGGTAAGCCCACAAACTGGATCCTAAGAGATACAGTAATGGTCCGCAAACAAGGGGACAAAGAGTAATTCTTCTCAGTCTGAATTTCCAAATAATTTTTTCTAAAATTTTTAGCAGCTTCAGACTTTTCACTCAAAAATCCAACTCATGTAAATCTAGAGTAATCATCCACCATAACAAAGATATCATTCTTACCACCTTTGCTCATGATCCGAGTGGGACCCATTAAGTCAATATGCAACAACTCTAAAGGTCTGGAAGTACGAATGGTATTTATCTTCCTATGCTGACATCGAACTTGTTTACCCTTCTAACATGGTCCACACACAATCCGTTTTCCAAAACCAAGCTTAGGGATACCTCTAACAATTTCACTCTTAATGATTCTTGTTAAATCCTGAAAATTAACATGTCCCATTCACTGATGCCAAATTTCAACTTTATCAAGTTTAACTTTATTGCAAGATAATTAAGAACCAGGAACAATGCAATAACAATTATCAGACAAACGCATACCTTCAATCACGCAATTCCTAGAAGAGTCAATGATTGAAAACTTATTAGGAGATGAATTGACATTATGATTGTTATCATATATCTAGCTTATACTCAACAAATTTGCTTTTAAACCCTCAATATACAGCACATCTTCTAGCTTAGGTAGACAAGAAACCACAATGGTAACTTTCCTTAGAAATTTAGACTTCTCTCCATCACCAAAATTGACTATCCCACTATGACACTCCTCGAGAAATCCAAACAATGACTTATCTCCGGTCATATGCCTCGAACATCCCCTATCCAGATATCGAGAACTCGAATTACGTGCTTTAAGTGCAGTATGAACAATAAAACAATATGACTCACCTTTTCTGACCCATTCCTTCATCTTTTGAGCTCTATTTGCTAATTTTGACAAATTCTTCATCTCTTCATTCAACACTCGGATTTGATCTTGAACGTAATCTCCTTATCGAGTTCTTTGTTCCTTCATCGATTGAAAAGTCTTACCTCTTAGCTTTGAACAGCTCGGTCGAATGTGGCCTTTGACACCACAGTGGTGACATATAGGAACAAACCTATGAACTTCATCAGTTGATGTCTTAGAAAATCTAAAGGTAGAAACAGACTTTCTTTGAAGATCTCCTCGCACACATGATTTAGCATTATAATTCCAATTTGAATTTCCTTGAGAAGAACTAGATGCTACTTGGGAAACTTTTACAAAGGTGGTTTTCGACACAACGTTCAAATTATGTGATACTCCATTAAAACCCAGTCCCTTTGTATTTCCTGCAGATTTTCTCATACTCAACATATGATTCAGCTTAAGAGTTCTACTAGACCATTTATGAATAGTTGAGTTAGTATCCTTCAAATCCTTTACCAAATTTCCAATCTTGGTAGATTTCTCAACTAGCTCCTTCTTGAGATCATCTAATATCTTCAAGGCCTAACTTCTTTCTTGCTCAAACTTATTCAATTTCTTAAACAAATTGGCCTTTTGAGTCTGTAGGAGGTTTAGAGTTTGAGAATTATTGGCTAATTCGCATTTAAATAATTTAATTCTTTGTCCACGCTAAGACTTTTAGTCAACAATTTCATGTGATTTTTGTGAAGTTCTGTGGTCTTATCAAGTAATTTTTCATAAGCCTCTTGAAGTGTGCCATCATAATCTTTATCATTTTCAGATTCTTCCTCTCCAGACATAGCCCAACTTGTAGCAACTTCTCTAACCTCCTTACTTTGTGCAGCAAACACGGTGAAATTCTCAGAATCATCACCTACCTTTGAGTCTGTCACATCACTAGCTGATCCATTATCAGATTCATCATTCCAACTGACAGCTAATCCTTTGGTTTTTTTCAAAGTGTTTGCACACTCTGCAACTGTGTGACTACATCATTGACATTAAAAACATTAAGTTTTTTTATTTTTAAGATCAGACTTGTCTCTCCGAGTTTGAGTCTTATTTCTATTTCTAGACTCACTCAACTTGTCTCCTGATAGGTGCTAAATATTGGTCATTTTTCGCCCCTATCTTGCGTTTGTTATGTCTTTACATTCAGTTATTTGGTATTTTTATCCCGTTTGTGTGTGTAAGCATCTTTCAGGAGCTTAATGAAGAAACATAGCTAATCTTGGTGAATTAACTAAGTTCTTGTTCGTTCTATCTTGAGAAAGGAATCAAAAGGTGTGCTAGAGCAAAAAAGAGCTACCGAAGGGCAAAATGGTCATTTCTCGACATCATTATCTCACTGAAGGGCAAAAATGTCATTTCCAGACATTATTACTTCAACCAAAAGCATCGGGAGTCAAAGGCGACCAGTCTAGCTCAAATATGAAAAAATGAGTTTTTACAGTAAAAAATGCATGATACCCTATGTTGGTAAAGGGAAAAGGAGGCAGACTAGACCTGAGCTACACTTTGGTTTGTGAGCCAAAGGGGGGCCCTATGCCCTAGACCAAGTGTAGCTCAGGGCGTAGGTCCCACCTTGTGGCCACGTGATCCTTTTACGTGCAAAAGTTGTTTCGGAATTTTCCAGTTTTGTCCCTACTTCGATATTTTAAGTGATCAGTGATTCCAGACCTTTACATACAAGCTTATACTCATATTAGCATCAGTTTTTAGAGATATTTTTCATGTATTATGAAATTACAGAAAAGGGTAACCATTAGGGTTTCCCTCACTTGTCTATAAATATGAGAGGGTTAGGTTTAGTTGGGGAGTTCTGGTTCTAATTTTCATGCACGTTCATTCATAGAGTTCTCACGTTCAAAGTTCAGACTTGCTTCCACTGAAGAGAACCACCATTGAAGACCTAGAGATTCGGAGAAGAAGATTATGGAGAGTGTTTCTACACCGACAATGCAGATTTTCTCAGTCATGATCAACTAATTTGGTATCTAGCCTTTTCTCGCAAAACCCTAGCCTAGTAATATAGTTTTAATTTTATATTCAATTGTAGAGAGGGGAAACTGTGACTATACTGTGATGATTGTGTTAGATGAGAGACCGTTTTTATTCGTGATACAAGTTTATATATTTGAATTGATTATTTTCTTAGACTTTTCGAATATATTTATCTTACACAATCATAATTATTCATTATGGGCTGGAACTCGGATGCTTAATCTGTGATTTTTTACACAATGGTGGTCAAAAACATCAAAACCCTAGGTTGACACAGGCCATGCCCTAATAAACTGATATAGACATGCTTTAGTTTATTTTCATACTTTAATTTACTTTTTTGCATTTACTTCTTGTTAGTAGTTGGCATGCACTAATCAGATTATTCTTAAGATGGGTTGTCGCGATCCGGTTGAGAGTAATCCTTTTTGGGGTTAAACTGCTGGCGCAGTGCGATCTGATTCACAGTCAATGGATCGCCCTCATGCAATTGATATATAATCTGAACTATATTATGCAGTTAGTAGTGGAGTGAGGAAACCCTAGTTTTCTCTCTCTCTGAATCACAACTATTATTCATTATTGCTTTCTGTTTTATTTTTGTTAGCATTAGATAATTCATAAAAACAAACTCTTTTCGAAAAAATATAATTTAGTATTTTTAGACTATTGAAGTGAACAATCCTCGTCTCTATGGGATAGATATTCCCATACTCAAGCAAAACTATCTACAACTGTTCTGTGCATTTGCAGAAGGGTAAAACCTAAAGTGTCATTAAAGTGTCGTTTTTAACCACATATTTTACACACATCTGACGCCAACCATCTCCAAATTTTTGTCCTTGGCCATTCTGTTTAACCTTAACAAAATTGTTCAACCTCTTAGCAAACTTGACAATATCATTTATAGTCAAATCACTTTCTCCATTAGATTGAACACGATCTTCCCTAGTGGTTTTAAAAGCTATGTTCTTCCCTTTATGCCACTAGCCTTCTTAGAGGGATTTTTGAACATCTCCATCTCATAGGATTTTAAGTTCCCTACTAATTCTTCAACTTTAATTTCTTTAAGACTCATGAACTCTGATATAACAGTAACCTTAGATTGAAAACATTCAGATAGAGACCTAAGAATTTTCTTCACTATGGTTGTATCAGGAATGGGTTCACCTAGATTGTGACAACCTGTGATAATATCAATAAGTCTAGCCTCAAAGTAAGTGTAGACTTCATCCTCCTCCATCTTCAGCTATTCAAATTGAGAATTCAGAATTTGAAGCTTTGATTGTTTAACCTTTGAAGTTCCTTTATAAGTTATTTGGAGAAGATCCATGCTTCTTTGGTAATCTCGCATGTGGCAATTCTCTTAAATTCACTCACAGCCACAACATTGTATAATGCATTCAATGCCTTTGAGTTCCAATTAGCAATGTTCGTCTCAGCAGCAATCCACTCACTTGATGGTTTTGGTTTGGATTGATTAGTCATTGCATCCATCACAGTAGGAGGTGAATATCCTACCTCTACCACCAGCCAAGCTCTCTCATCTAACGATTTCAAAAATGATCTCATCCTCGTTTTCCAATATGTGTAATTAGAGCCATCAAACAAAGGGGACATAGATACAGAACCTCCTTCACGAGGTATCTCCATTGTCTAAGTTTAGAATCTAACCCTAGGTTGTTAACCTAAATCAGGACAACCACACCCTGATACCAATTGAAATTACCTAGATGAATAATTAAACTAACCTAGAGGGGGGGTGAATAGGCTTTCAGTCGATTTTACGATCAATTAAAATTATCTAGCGGAAATTTAATTTTAATCAATCACAAACCCTAATTCTCTAATCAGATAAATCAAGTAATCATAAACATAAGTGCAAACAATAAAGTAATAGAAAAGACACGTAGATTTTTACGAAGAAAACCTTGGAAAAACCCAAAGTAAAAACCACGGATACCCTCGGGTATCGATGCACTATGAATAAGAGAATTGGTACAGACTATGAAAGCAGAACTTACAACCGCTGTAATTCACCGTTCTTCACTAGACGTCTGAAAGTCTAGATTCACTCACGTTCCACGAAGCTCTCGCTCCAATCTCCGTACTCTGACGGTTCCGTTTCTCAATGAATTAAGTAACCACGAAGCCTCCTACTTCGATCTCCACACATAGACGGTTTTGTTCCTTAAACGGATCTAAGCAACTACGTTGCACAAGGTAGTTTGATGATTTTTCCAAAATCTAGGTCATTCAATTGTGCATAAGATTGTAGATGTAGAAGCACAAAAGAATCAACCCCAAAACAAGAGAGAACTAGAAGATATGAAATCACACAATGATAATTCTGTCTCTCTATCTTTATCTCTGTAAATGAATATAAATCTGTAAAAAACTTGCAAAGATATCTCAAAGGCTTAAAAGTTTCTCCACATGTGTAGAAGACCTTGCTATTTATAGACAATGCTGAGAAGAAACCCTAATGTTGCCCTTTCTCTTAATTTCACATCAAACAGAGTTAAACCCTATATTCTGATGAATATAATGTGTATTGCACGTACTTCGAGTTATTGGAGTTGTAGACGCATCATGTAAATAAAATAGGGGCAGAATAGACATTGTAACAGGAAATAAATTTACTACCCACCTATGCCTTAGGTGTAGGTCCTGAGCATAGAAACTCACTTTCTGACCACTTTTTGTTTCTGTAAGCGTAGGCTTGAGTGTAAATTATTCATGAAAACCACCTTTCTCCACAGCTATGCCAAAATGACTGTCTTTATTCCACAAGACTTTTTGTTTTAGGTGACGGCTTAGGAAAATGTCGTTTTTGCCTTTCTCGAGACACTTTTTCCTCAAAGTTGATTCCTTTTGAATTCTCTTGTATTCTTCACTTCTTTAGACTTGATTTGAATTTGACGAAACTTGACAATGCGTATAAAAGCTACCCGACTCCTCAATTCACTAAACATGACAATTCACTCAATATGATTATTGTCTAGAATATGCCAAACATAAATAATACTATAAATATTCTTACAATCTCCCCCTTGGCATTTTTGAGACAAAATCATGTTTTACAAAGCCTCACAAATAACAACATAATATTTATACCTATGAACACACACCAACAAACAAAGACATAGAATATCAGATTGTCCTCATGACGATCTTCCAATCCTGCAACCAAAACACTAAACATACTATGAAAAGTAAGTGTGGAAATAGATATAATGATCATAAGAATAACTTTTTGCTTTAGGTGACGGCTTCAAAAAATGCCGTTTTTGCCCTTCTGGAGACACTTTTTACTCAAACTTAATTCCTCTTGAATTCTATTGTATTCTTCACTTCTTTAGACTTGATTTGAATTTGACGAAACTTGACAATGCCTATAAAACCTATCCGACTCCTCAATTCACTCAATATGACAATTCACTCAACATGTTTATTGTCTAGAACGTGGCAAACAGAAATAATACAATAAATGTTATTACAAAGTATTTATAAAATTATTTTATTATCGCGGAAAAAATTTTATTGACAAAAATTGTTTTAAAGAATTCATTATGACACCAAAATTTTATTTTTTTATTTTTATTATTTGTAATTAATTAGACTTACACTTTTCTTAACGATCTATCTCCTCTTTCTCATTAATTAGTGTTTTTTCTTAGTGCCCAACACTCTTCTTTTTTGCACGGTAGCAAATCCCAGGTTTTCTCGACACTAAAACCACATCACCTCAGCATATGCTTTTAGAATAATTAATTTAAAATTTAAACAAATTTATTAATATATTCTATCTTATCTCACACTTAATTTTTTTTTTTAATAAACAGTGTGATTATATATTTTTGTGTTTTACTTAGGCATATAGAATTTATTAATATATTTTATCTTAGGCATATAGAATTTTGTCTAACTTAATATATGGAAATAAAAAAAATCATAAACAGGTCGTGTTCGGGTTACCAACGGGTTTTAGTTGAAATAAATTAAATAAGATAATGGATAGATATAGTGACACTTTAATATGTTTGGTTGGAGTGAAAGGAAAGAGAAGTTATATACATTTATTTTTACCAATATACCTCTTTTATAAATAAGTTATAAAGATTGAATATTAATTTATTTCACATTATGCAATAACAATTAACTAACATGTCCACTAATTTACAATACAAGTGAATTTTTTTTTACTAAGTTGTCATATATTTATTTTGAAGTGAATAGTTTTTAATTAGATATGACTACTAAATTATATTTTAAATCCAAAAGTTGCAATATTTTACTCTTTATATATATATATATATAATCGAGTTATCCAAAAGGTTCACCGTGACTGTCACGACCCGAATTTCCTAGGACTCCAAAACCCGAGCCTAAGACCTAAGGGAGTGAATGCAGAAGTAATATAAACAAAATAAAATCCATTTAAGTCGTCAAATAACCGTACAAGGGTAAAATAGACATACAATATCTTTTGTTCCACATGGCTCTCAAACCAATCCGGAACCCCATGGAACCCAACAAACAAGTCCCCCAACATACTCACATCATAATTATTCATAATTATAACATGTTTCAATATCAATATCATAATCACACATATATGATAGTCTAAATGCACCATGACTCAACACACCCCATGATACACACGGTGCCCAACATAGGTTAACAGATACATACTTTGGCCATTTACTTTTGAGGATACAAACTCATCAAGTAATGTAGAGTACCATACCGACTCTTCCCAAATGATTTTTATCTCAATCACTTCAACAAGGAAAGAGGTTGCATGAGAGCCCAACTTGCAACTCCATGCCCCTAGACCTAAAGGTCACGAATATGAGTCACTCTTACAACTCCCAAACCGGTTTCACATTTTTGGCTTATTAGTTCTGTAGGCGTGAACACCTCTTGGCCAGTTGTTGCGACGATCCGAAACAAAACCATCCACACATGTTTACACAACCCGTATAAACCAACACCCATGTTTTGACACTCATGGTGTAACCAAAATGCATGAAGGTTCTCAATTACAACCATATGCCATCACAATACATGTTTCTCTCAATTTGCTTTATATTGGATACAACTCATCACAATGCTTACAATTTCACATTTATTAGCAATATTTCTCAACATGTTCTACCACAATACATGCTCATTTCATTAGACAATATATTGTACTCATATTATCACAATGCTTACAATTGCACATTTATAAGTCATAAAACACAACAAGCATTTATATCACAAGATCATGCTTTCAAGGGCCTAATTCATCGTCTAAGTTGTCAAGACACAACTCGCATATATATATATATATATATATATATATATATATATATATATATACGACATATATACACATAGATGCACACACCCTCGTACAAACACGAAAACAATTCGTTTTTCCCCTACCTCAATTCCAAGCAAGCTACACAATGTGCCCAAAAGAAGTCAAACTCAAGCTACCACTCTAAGTGTTCAATAGAATAGCTTCCAACACTAGCAACACATCATATGAACAACAAAATTACTATGGTGTCACAAGAAACCAAAATTTATACACAAATGGCTCCAACCACAAGAATCAATTCAAACCTTAATGATTTCGATTTTAGGGTTTCATGGAGAATTTAAAGCTTAAGAGTAGAAGTTAGGGAACACACCACTAGCTTTTCCACAAGATGATTTCAAGAGCTACTACCAATGGAACTCACTTGGTAGTTTGAAAGAAAACTTAACCTTCTATAACATGAACAAGAGAAGGCTATAATCAATGTCCACCCAAAGAAATTCATGAACTTGAAAGTTAGGGTTCTTAGCAACCAAAATCCTAAAATGATTAAAAGACTTACCAAATGGTTCAAGAACACCAACAAGAGCAATCCCCAATAAGCAAGAAGAGGACGAGAGAGCAAGAGTTTATGAGAGGATTGAAGTCTTGCAAAGTGGGCTAACCCTAAAGTTTGTAGAAATTCTCCATTCACAACTTTCCCCATCCAATGGTTCAAAATCAAGCAAGGAAAATGAATAATTGATCCAAGGGTAGTCATGAAGTCTTGCCAAATGAAAGACTATAAATAATGCATTCTTGCATTTAAGTGCCAACCAATCAAGGCCCTATGATCCAAGGGTTGAGAACAAAGATGGGAGAAGGAGATCAATGGCTAGAATTTAGACACCACTTAAAAGTGTAAAATGACAACTTTCATCCCAACTTAAGGTTAATTACAAGAGTGTCATCAAACTTATTAATTACCCTTCCACCCCTTCTCATCCTTTCTAATTACCAACATGTCACTCATGCCCCAACACTTAGCCAAAATCTCTACACTTTTCACTAAGTGCTCAAAATATGAAATTACTCATTTACCCTTCGGTCATTTCTTTCCCAAAATCGTTTTCAATAATTTTAATTATTCTCAAAATGAAAATACAACATGCAACTTACAACTTTTAATATCACATAAAACATGTAAGTCATGCTAAGCACATAAACACATAATCACGTATTCATTTAATCATTAATTAAAAAATTTAATTAGCACTTAAAATTTTTAAATTAGCACATAAAAATACCGGACTCTAAAGTGACTACTCTACATAATTCACAGAAAGCGACTCCCCTTATTTGTTGTTATAACTCCAATGAATTATTTCAACTTAATGAAAATCGAGTACAAGACTTGATGCTTCTTGGACGATCTCTTTTTCTGGAAAGCGAACATATGCATATGCACATATCTTAACCGCTACACCAACCTTGTATTTGAACATACCCTTAAGACTAGTTGAATTTTTCATCTGTCAGAAGCCCTTGCCTTTAATAATATTTGAATGTGCCCATGTTGCCTGTAGAGATGTAGCGCAAGGTTGGATAGCCAGAGAGCTAGGCCATGTCTAAGCATTTGTTATTTTTGTTTTTTCTAAGATTTTACATATTTTTCCCATGGTAATTTAAAATTGCATTGATAAGTCTCATCTTTCTTAAATGAATAATTAGAAAACAACTTCATCTTGCTCGGAAAGTGCTTAAAACATCTGTTTTCATCAATGCAATATTAATATTCAGAGTGTGACTTGGTGCCTCAAGAAGCATGAGGTCTCATTTGATTCTTATTAGGTGCAAATAATTCTTTAGAGCCACGACCGCGGACGTAGTCCGAGCCTTACCCGATTCGTGTAAGGGGTTGTCTTGCACGGATCCCGTAAATTAGTCGAGGTGCGCGTAAGCTGGCCTGGACATCACAGTTATCAAATCAACAAACAAAGAAATAAATAAATTCAAATATTTCAATACTTGTAGCCTTGTGGGACAAGGTGTACCACCTCTAGGTGAACTGTGGACCCTTTTCGAGTTTGTACTACATGATAGTTAATTAATTTAATTTACTACATGCGTGTTCATAACCTGCTTCTTAATTTATTTCGAACTAGTCATGATCACCATGAAAGAGACATGAAATTACTTAGATGATCAATGAAATAGCCTATAGGGGGGTGAATAGTCTTTTTGTCAATTTTATGATCAATTAAAGATATCTAGCGGAAATTCAATTTTGATTAATCATGAAACCCTAATTCTCTAATCATATTAAATTAAACAATCATGAATATAAGTGTAAAAAATAAATCATGAGAAGACACAAAGATTTTTACGTGGAAAACCTTGGAAAGACTCCAAGTAAACACTACGGATACGCTCGGGTATCGATGCACTATGAATAAAGAGATATACATACTCTATGGAGCTTTAGACTTACAAATCACTCTTGATCTGCCTTTCTCCACTTGACGTTTGAAAACTTGAATCGCTTTTCAACGGATCGAATAACCACGAAGCCTCCTGCTCTGTTCTCTGCACACAGATGGTTCCGCTTCTCAACGGATCAAAACAACCATGTTGCAATTTGTGGTGTGTTGATTTTTCAACAACTAGTTCATTCAATTGTGCATAAAGATTGTCGGTGTAGAAGCACAATTGAATAAAACCAAAGAGAGACGTAGAAGATATATAATCACTCAATGATTTTCTCTCTATCTCTTTGTAGAAGTATATAAATTATTGAAGAATAATGGCAGAGATCTTCTCACCAAAAAGCCCTCCAAAATCTGTAGAGACTCATCTTATTTATAGGAAGAATTGACGGAAACCCTAAGTTTTACCCTTTTTCATAATTTCACATCGCACTCAGCAAAACACTTTGATCTGGTCATCAATATGTATATATCACGTATATCAAAGTGTTTGAGTCGCAGCCGTATCAAAAGATCTTAAGTTAGGGTCAAAATTAAAATTTCACAACATAACTTCGCAGCCCTACCTACGCGTGGCGTGTAGGGAAGCTACGCACGGCGAGTAGGCCTACCTACGCGTGGCGCGTAGGCTACATTTCATCGACTGTAGATGGAGCGTAGACATAGCACTTTCTAGCCACTTTTAGCTACTGGGCGCGTAGGCTGGATGTAGCAAAATTTATGAAAACAACGTTTTTGGGGAATAGTGTCATTTGAAACCCATCGACTCCGTTAGAATGATTCTTGAAGTTTCGGCTCCGAAAAATATCATTTATGCCCTCTATAATGCATTTTCGCTCAAACTTACTCTTTCTTAATTTCTCTGGTATTTTTTCACTTTCTTTAAGCTTGATTTAAATTTGACGAAGTTTGTTGATGGCTTTACAAGACCACTTCAATTTTCCTTAATCTACCCTACTTCACAATTCACTCAACATTGTTATTGTCTAGAATATGCCAATAATAAACAATACCAACAAAAATGTTCTTACAATTCCCCCTTGGCATTTCGGAGACAAAATCATGTTTTACAAAGATATCCTCACAAATAACAACATAACATCTATACCTATGAACACACACCTATAAATATAGACATAAACCGCTACCTTGCTTTCATAATGATCTACCAATCCTACAACCACAACATTGAACATACCATGAAAAGCAAGTGTGGAAAACATATATAAACCAACATAATGATCATAAGAAAAACAAACCAACAATTAAAGCATAATGATCATCATAATATCCAAAACACTCATTTTCCTCCTGAAAATTTACTCCCCCCACTCAATACTTCTCCCCCAAATCTCTCCCCCTTACTTAATATTTCTCTCATTTTTTGTCACTGAAATGACAAGCAAATATATAACAAACAAAACATAGGGAAAGCCGCAAAATGAAACCATAAGGAAAAGATAACAAAAGATACACAAGATAATATAAGCCAAGCACTAAATACGAAGATAAAGTCCTCTATAAGATTATATCCAGATTCTCGAGTAACAAATATCTCTACAATGCATGAATGCAGAATGTCATGAATAAAATAATACGACAAAAAATAAGACAAAAATATTTTTATATTTTGAAATATGTGAGAAAGGTAGTAGAGACAACGTGCTAATCATTAATACATCATATTCTCATATATAACTCAGCCATTATATATATGATAGTGAAGAAAATCAGCACACATGCCTTATAGTTATAAGTTGTCATAAGGAAAGCTTTACATAGCAGTTGTTTATATATATAAAAAAATATTCAGGTGCAAGCAAACAACTAAGATGAAAGCAATACGTACTAATTCTAATAATCTCTCCACTAACCGTGATGATATTTTAGTTCGAAACCTTAAGCTAGAAGTCAAATCTTTAACTCGAATCTGATTGCTTGTTAAAAAAAACTACTTTATTTTTGTCACACAATTTAATCTTTTCCACCTTTTCATCTTATCCCTTTTTATCTTTCTAAACTCTGGACTTTCCAACGAAGAGTTTTAGTCCTGACCAACTGGGCCCGAGCTTCTTCCTTGGGATTTATGTTCATTAGTCTTCTCTCCTTTTTACACGAATACTCTGCTACTTTGTAGTAGGAGGTCAGGCTACTCAGATCGAATAACTATTTTTTGCATTTCTATATTTTAATTATCTCATTCTTTCCTCTTCCAACATTACCACAACATTCATAAGCACACAAAAGGTATTCCAAAACATAGATCAATCTAGCATAGCTCATGAACCTACATATCACTTCGGATTAAATGAGAAAGACTAACAACAAGTATTACAATCATCTCCAAAGTAAAACAAGCACCCAAAGTTATTGAGTTCTAAAAATAATACTTAAACATATCAAGTGAATAACTCATATCTTCAGGTTAGGCTAACAACTCTATTTCCCATATGCATAATCAGACAAGTAAATATGAGAATAAAGTAAAATATGACAATTTATGTACTCTAGTCAAGCTCATCATTCTAATTTTTTTTTTCATTTTATGATTTTTATTAAGTGCATGCATGATTAAATATAATACAAATGCATGTTTATCTATCAATTCTAGAAAAATAATGCATTGTGATCCTAGAATGATAGATAAGAATATATATATTCTAAAGAAATCATACCAATAGATTTCCTAAGACTAACATGCTTTTGAAAATCTAATAGTTTTGTAAAGATATCTGCCAACTGAGAATCTATGGATATAAACTCCAGAGACATTATACCATCTTTAACAAAATCTCGAATGAAATGATGTCGAATATCTATATGCTTGGTTCTAGAGTGTGGAACATGATTTTTAGAAATAGTTATTGCACTCGTGTTATCACAAAACATAGTCATCGTACCTTGAGAAAAACCATAATCCTGCAACATCTGACGAATCCATAATACCTGAATACAACAACTACCAGCTGCTATATACTCAACCTCAGCATTGGAAAGGGAAACACAATTCTGCTTCTTGCTATGCCAAGCAACTAAACAATTACCAATATAAAAACACCTTCCACTAGTACTTTTTCTATCATCAACATTACCGGCCCAATCAATATCAGAAAAAGATGCGATTTCAGTGCCAGTCCTTGATGAATACCACAATCCATAATTCACAGTCCCTTTAACATACTTGATAATTCTTTTTACCATAATAATATGAGACTCCTTAGGACTTGTCTAGTAACGTGCACAGAAATCAACACTAAAAGCTATGTCAGGTCGACTGGCAGTCAAGTACAATAAACTCTCAATCATACTCCTATAAAGTGTAAGATTAACATATTTGCCTTTAGTATCTATGCTAAGCTTGACACTTGTACTCATAAGAGTACGAGCTTCCTTAGCCTTTTTCAAACCAATCTTCTTTACTAATTCCAAGGTATAACGAGTTTGGGAAATGAATATCCCATCATTCAATTGTCTATTCTAAAGCCCTAGAAAGATGTTCAATTCACAAATCATACTCATCTCAAATTCATGTTTCATTTGATCTCTAAAATAATGAGCAAGCTGATCAGAAGTGGAACCAAACACTATATCATCAACATATATTCGAGCAATAACTGTATCACTCTCAATTTTATGAATAACCAGTGTTTTGTCCACTCCCCCTCAGGTAAAACCCGTTCCCAAACTTCTGAAGTTCTTCTTACATAGCATTAATCCAATCACTATCTTGAAGAGCTTCTTTCACATTTTTAGGTTCTAAGGAAAATGTATAGCATACATACAGAACTTCATGCCTAGCCTTTCTACGGGTCACCATCATCTAATCAACTGATCCTATGAATTTCTCCAAAGGATGGTTCAACTTGACCCAAGTAGATGGTTCTTTAGGAGAAGTAGCCTGAACATTAAAAGTTTAATCATGTGATTCTATAGAACTAGGAGTATCATCATGAACTGCGTTGTCTTCTTTATCAATATCTGAAGAATCATTATCTAACAAAAAAAATGGATCACTATCTTCTTCCTTAACAGATATCGGAGTCTCATCAACACATGAATCATCGACCATTACATTGGCAAATTTCATCAAAGTTTGAGTTCTAAGGTTAAAAACCCTATATGCTCGACTTGTCAATGAATACCCCGAAAATATTCTTTCATCACTCTTAGACTCAAATTTTCCAATGGACTCACGATCTCTAAGAATATAGCCTTTTGCTTTAAAAATCTTGAAATATTTCACATTTGGTTTCCTGCTATTCCACAGTTCATAAAATTTTTTTAATGTGTCAGGCCTAAGATAGACTCTATTTAGAGTGTAACATGTCATCTTATCCGCCTAAGCCCAAAAATACCTTGGAACCTTCTTACCATGAAGCATAACATTAGTCATCTCTTGAAGAACTCTATTCTTCCTCTCAACCGCTCCATTTTGTTATGGAGTATGTGGTGCTGAAAATTCATGATTTATTCCTCTTTCATCACAAAAAGTATCAATCCCTGAATTTTCAAATTCCTTTCCATGAACACTCCTCACTCTAGTAATGGGATAATTCTTCTCAGTTTGAATTTTCAAATAATTTTTACTAAAATTTTCAGTAGCTTCAGACTTTTCACTCAGAAATCCAACCCATGTAAATCTAGAGTAATCATCTACCATCACAAAAATATACTTCTTACCACCTTTGCTCATGGTCCAAGTGGGACCCATTAAGGCAATATGCAACTACTCTAACGATCTTGAAGTACGAACAGTATATTTCCTCCTGTGCTAACATCAACTTTGTTTACCCTTCTGACATGGTCCACATATAATCCATTTTGCATAACCAAGCTTAGGGACACCTCTAACAATTTCACTTTTAGTGATTTTTGTTAAATCACGAAAATTAACATATCTCATTCGCTGATGTTAGATTTCAACCTCATCAAGTTTAACTCTATTACATAATAATTTAGAATGAGGAACAATACAATAGCAGTTATCAGACGAACGTATACCTTCCATGACGCAATATCCAGAAGAGTCGATGACTGAACATTGATCAGGAGAGAAATTGAAATTATGATTGTTATCGTATATCTGACCTATACTTAGCAAGTTAACTTTAAGACCCTCAACATAAAGTACATCTTCTAGTTTGGGCATACTAGAAATCACAACAGTACATTTTCCTAGAACTTTAGACTTCTCTCCATCACACAAAGTAACTATCCCACCATGACACTCGTCGAGAAATCCAAACAATGACTTATCTCCAGTCATTTGCCTCAAACATCCACTATCCAGATACCAAGAGCTAGAAACACATGCAGGAAGTGCAAAATAAACTACGAAACAATGTAGGTCACCTTTTCTGACCCATGCCTTCTTCAGCTTTGGAGTTTTTTTTGCCATTTTTGACAAATTCTTCATCTCTTCACTCAACACTTTAATTTGATCTTAAACACAATCTCCTTGTTGAATTCTCTGTTCCTTCACTGATTTCAAGGCCTTTCATCTTAGCTTCGAGCACACAAGTCGAATGTGTCATCTCACACCACAGTGGTAACAAATAGGAATTAATCTTTGAGCTTCATTAATCGACCTCCTAGAATATCTAGAGGTAATGAAAGGCTTGCTTTGAACAATTCTTCTAAGATAGGATTGAGCATTAGGATTCCAATTTGAATTTCCTTGAGAAGAACTAGATGGTACATGGGAAGCTTTTACAAAGGTAGTTTTCGAAACAACATTCAGATTATGCGATACTCCATCAAAACCCAGTCCCTTTGTATTTCCAACAGATTTTCCCATACTCAACATATGATCAAGCTTAAGAGTTCAACTAAACCACTTCTGGATAGTTAAGGTAGTATCCTTCAATCCCTTTTCCAAATCTCCAATCTTGGTAGATTTCTCAACTAATTCCTTTTTGAGACAATCTACTATATTCAAAGCCTGATTCATTTCTTGTTCAGACTTATGATCGGCGGTCATACCTTGATTAGTTTGACCTATTAGGAAGGGATGATAAATAATAATGATAATAACAATGTGTGCAGATAAACTTTTTTAAGTTGACCTAGTTTTACTTATCGCAAGTGCACAAATCAATTATAGTATAGTACCAATGAGATAGGGTATATCGAATCCACATAGACTAATGATTTTTCAACTCTCTTCTAATTACTTCTAACTAAATTATTAAAGATACTTTGTTTTTTTTAGTTTTCAATCACTAATAAACATAAAATAAATATGAGAAATAATTGGTTTGGATTGTGAACAATGGAGATAAAGATCTAAGGTATTTCTTACCCCACCACTAACCATGTAATATATTCTCTAAATTATTTAATTGTAAAGGACGGTCCATTATATGTGAATCAGATATAGAGTCGCAAACATTAGCAAACCCTAATCCCAAAAAAGGAACAATTCATCTATCATTGGCACAAGCTATCTCTAATCAAGCATAACGAGTACGTGTATCTATTCTAAACTACTCCTACTAACATAAATTAAAATCACGTCACTAATTATCCCTTTCAAGCATGGTCTGTTTAAATCAAGATTATATGTTAATAACCACTATTGTGTAGAAAATCATGAGTTAAGCATCCGGGTTCTAGCCCATATTGAATAACTATGATTGTGCAAGATAAAACATTAATTCAAGCTAAGACAAGATATAGAATAAAAGTAGAATCCTATATAAAATGAAACGTAATCACTCATCTACACAGTCATCACATACGTGTCCTTTAGTTTCCCCTTATACAATAAAAATAAGAAAGAGTCTACATTACTTGGCTAGGATTTTGTTAAAAATTCTAGATACTGGTTTAGTTGTTCATGGTAGTGATCATTTTCAATATTGATGTAGACGAACCCTCTATGGTCTTACCGAGTACTCGGTGAAGCTTCTACCGAGTACTCGGTAGACTCCACATCTCGCGACTAGATGGTCATCACAATTGATTCACAATTCATCGTCTTGGTTTAGTAAACTACATCAAGGTCATTAGTCGTCGACTATATGGAGGTACTTAGTCGACTAGATATCAAGGTCATTAGTCGACTACTAAGAGGCTTAGTCGACTCAATGAAGTGAGGAATTAGTCAACTACATGGAGGGGACTTAGTCGACTAGAGGGTTGTGATTAGTCGACTACTAATAGGCTTTAGTCGACTCAATTATGTGATGAAAATCTAGTTAACATTCGGCTTGGTTTAGTCGACTACTTTATGTGGTTTAGTTGACTGGGTGATGGTTTAGTCGACTACTTGGTACACTTGGTCCACTACATCTGTAAGAGTGGAAATGTCCAGCCCAGCTGAGCCCATCTGTCATCAGGCCCATCAGAGCCCATCTGTCATCAGGCCCATCAGAGCCCATCTGTCATCAGGCCCATCAAGCTTCTGGGCCAGCAAGTTTCCTATGAATCCAGTAATAAAGCCCATTGAGAAAATGTATATAAAGGGAATCCGAAAATTAATAAAAGGATTGGAAATAGTATTGAGCATTTTTATGTCTTTACACATTGGCGCCGTCTGTGGGAACGAAGGAGGAGTTCCTGATTTTTCAAATGCCCTTCGGTACCTGTAAAATCGCCTCCTTCTTCCCATCTCAAAAATCTAAGTCTGTTTGATAGGCAAAAGACCATCCACCTCCAAAAAACTTCCACTCACTACCTCCCCGGACGAGAATGCCGGTCACTCGTTCACAGGCAGGCATTCTGCCCACTGAGGACAATCGTGCAGAGGATTCCCAGACCATGGAGCAAATTCTTCAACGCTTGGCGGCTGCTGAGGAACGTAGCGTGGCCTTGGAGAAACAGAATGCAAAGCTCAGGGAGAGGTTGGCTCCACCAGCAGTTGCCTTACCGGCAGTTACGCCCAACCCTCCGGTGGCGGCGATCGACCATTCTCTAAACCAACCCGAAGAGCACGCCGAATCTTCTCAGCGCTCAAGAAAGGCTCCGGCAGCCGACGAGTCTATAACCCCCCAGAAACTTCAAGCAATGATGGACGAGTTCCAAAGGAAAGTTCTCGGGGACTTGAGGTCCCGATCTACGGACGACATGGCCATCTAGGCGTCCACTGAATTGATACAGTCGCCCTTCATTCAGGAAATAACCCAAGAACCTTTCCCAAAGAAGTTCGTGATGCCACAATTCACCCCTTATGATGGCACAAGGGATCCCGAAGAACACATATACCAGATTCATCAGAAAATGACCATGTACGCCGAGAACGACTCCCTGCTATGTAAAGTGTTCTCCACAAGCCTCGCTGAGGCCGCCCTATTATGGTTTAGGAAGCAGCCACCCCGATCCATTGGTAGCTGGCAACAGTTGACCAGGCTCTTCATCGCCCAGTATTATGGAAACAAAAGACAGAAGAAGACCATATCATGCCTCTTCACCATGATCCAGGAGAAAGGAGAGTCACTGAAAAGTTTTCTATCCCGATTCAACATAGAGTCCTCTTCTGTGGATAACTGTGACCAGCATTCTGCGGTTGAGGCATTCAGGATGGCCCTCATTCCTGGAACAAAATTCCATCAATCCTTGGTGAAGCGCCCTCCATCGGGCATTGGGGAACTAAACTCTAGGGCCCAGGGATACTTGAGAATTGAGGAGGAGAAAACTATCAGGCAAAGGAGATCAGCCTTTGTCGGCCTTGAAATCCAGTCCAAGGATCGATTGATCGATCGGAAGCGATTAATTCCACCGGGATCGTCAGCCCCAACGGGAGTATCAGTCACAAAGCCATCTAAACGACCCAGGTTAGAAGAAAGGATAACACCCCTGAAGGTTAGCCTTGCAAAACTTTACCAGGAGAACAAAGCCAAAGGAATTTTCCAGCAACCCCCTACCATGCGACAACCACTTGACCAGAGAGACAAGACAAAACACTGCGCTTTCCATGGTGATTTCGGGCACATCACGAACGAATGCCGCAATCTAAGGCAACAGGTGGAGGCATTACTACTTCGCGGAGTACTCCGGGATTACGTCCAACAAGACAGGCCAAGAACCGATCAGCGCGCCCCCGGCGTCCCTCGAAACCCCTCGGATGCACAGCCGGTTAAAATCATCAACATGATTCATGGTGGCCCCCCACCCAAAGAGACCGAAGGATCGCGCCGAAGCTATCTACGGAAAGCCCACAAAATGAGAAAAGTCAACGAAATTAGTGAAGCCCGATACAAGGCTGAAGAAACTCACATCACTTTCTCGGTGTCGGACCTCCGGGGAGTCCAAACCCCGCATGAAGACCCTCTGGTTGTGACCCTAATGGTGGCCAACTGCCTTGTGAAAAGAGTCGTGATCGATCCAGGGAGCAGTGCCAACATCATCACCAAATGGGCTTTCGAAAAGCTCGAAATCAATCCATCTGAAATTATGACATCCCGATGCCCCATCGCAGGTTTTGACGGCAGGCAAATCGAGCCGATCGGTGAAATTCAGTTACCTGTGTCTGCCGCTCATAGGACCCTGACCGAGACATTTGTTGTGGTGGACGCCAAACCTTCATACAATCTGCTTATGGGAAGGGGATGGATTCACCGAATGCAAGGTGTGTCTTCGACTCTTCACCAGGTCATGAGATGCTTGGGCCCTGACGGTACTGGCACCATTGATGTGAAGGGCGACCAAGTGGCCGCCAAGGAATGTTATTCGGTCACTCTGAAGGAGATCCGGAAGGCCCAGGCCCCAGGGGTACCCCGATCGAAGGAGCAAAGTTCATGCTCCAAATAGCAATTAAAGAATGGGGGGCCGGGCTCCCCAATTGTGGTTGAACCACTACAATCGGTCTGTGTCGTGCCCGACAACCCGGAAAAAGTAACTTTTGCAGGTACAACCCTGACCGATTCTGAATTTGAGGAACTAACACAATTGCTGCAGGACAACTCTGACGTCTTCGCATGGGAGCATACAGACATGCCGGGAATAGATCCTGACGTTTCACAGCACTCATTGCATGTTGACCCAAACGTCAGGCCAATCAGGCAAAAGCAAAGACGCATGGGGGCACATCGGAACCTAATTATAGCAGATGAGGTATCCAGACTGCTCCAGGCCGGCTTCATCCGCGAAGTCAGATATCCCGAATGGCTTGCCAACGTCGTGGTTGTTCAAAAGAAAAATGGCAAATGGAGGGTTTGCGTCGATTTTACCGACCTGAACAAGGCATGCCCAAAGGACAGTTTTCCACTCCCAAAGATCGACCAGATGGTTGATGCTACCTCGGGCTATGACCGTCTAACTTTCCTGGATGCCTATTCAGGTTACAACCAAATAAAAATGAACCCGAAGGATGAGGAAAAGACTTCCTTCATTACTGAAACAGGTACATACTGCTTTAAAGTTATGCCTTTCGGACTGAAAAATGCAGGTGCTACCTTCCAGAGATTAGTCAACAAGATCTTTAAAGGTATGATGGGCACAGTAATCGAAGCCTACATCGATGATACTGTAGTCAAGAGCAGAAAGAAGGAGGACCACATCACTCACCTACGCCAAGTGTTCGCTACCCTCAGGTCCCATGGCATGAAGCTTAATCCGGCAAAGTGTTCTTTTTGTGTATCATCTGGACAGTTCCTAGGGCACATCGTGGACCGGACTGGTATCCAAGCCAGCCCGAGACAGGTCAAAGCTCTCATAGAAATGAAAGAGCCCCGAACACATAAAGACGTTCAAGTCCTGACGGGAAGAGTGGTAGCACTTAGCAGATTCATCTCACGACTCACTGATCGGTGCCGACCATTCTTTCAAGCAATAAAGGTGAAGAAGGGAGAGATCTGGGGTCACGAACAATCGGAGGCCCTGGCGGGGTTAAAAGAGTACCTGACCATGCCCCCCATCTTGTCTACACCAACCCCCGATGAAGTCTTATACCTTTATTTAGCAGTATCCTCCGCTTCAACCAGCGCCGCCCACATCAGAGAGGACGGGAACCTTCAAATGCTAGTATTCTACACCAGCAAATCCTTGGCTGAGGCAGAAACTAGATACAGCAGGCAGGAAAAACTGATTCTGTCACTGGTGAACGCCAAAAGAAGGCTAAGGCATTACTTTGAGGCCCACCCGATCGTCGTCCCAACAGCTACACCCCTACGGGTTATTATATCGAAGCCCGACCTCTCAAGACGAATCTCTAAGTGGGCCATCGAATTGGGCATATATGATTTGACATACTTACCTCGGGTTTCCATCAAAGGACAGGCTGTAGCGGACTTTTTGCTCGAGAGTGAGACTGAGGAGCCAGACCAGAACAGTGAACTGGATACATGGAAGATCTTTGTGGATGGGTCAGCCAACTCTTCCGGCTCAGGAATTGGCCTAGAAGTTTTAACACCTGATGGAACACGCCTTCATATGTCGGTGCAGTTACAGTTTCCGGCCACAAACAATGAGGCAGAGTATGAGGCCATCGTATCCGGTTTGAGGATAGCCCGAAGCCTTAAGATCCAGTCCTTAGCAGTACACAGTGATTCTCAACTTGTCGTCCGTCAGATCAACGGAGAATACGAAACAAAGGACCCGACAATGAAGTTGTATCGAGCGCTAGTTTTGAAGGAGACAGAAAGTTTTCACAGAATCACCTTTACCCAAATCCCCAGGGATGAAAACTCTGAAGCTGACCACCTGGCCAATCAGGCTTCCTCAGCCGGAGAGGATCTAACCCGGGTGGCACTGTTGGATTTTATTCAGAGGCCCAGCATTCAAGAGCCCGAACGAGTAATGCTCATCCCATGGGAGCCCAGTTGGATTGATCCCCTGATAGATTACTGTAAGAGTGGAAATGTCCAGCCCAGCTGAGCCCATCTGTCATCAGGCCCATCAGAGCCCATCTGTCATCAGGCCCATCAAGCTTCTGGGCCAGCAAGTTTCCTATGAATCCAGTAATAAAGCCCATTGAGAAAATGTATATAAAGGGAATCCGAAAATTAATAAAAGGATTGGAAATAGTATTGAGCATTTTTATGTCTTTACACATTCAGGCCCTATCCTTTGTGATGGGTCGTCGATCTTCCCGGCCCATTAAAAAGGATACAGAGTAGGGATGAGATGCATCACCCCTGATCGGGGTGACGTGACTGACGCAATTAATATGACGGTTGTACAATCATTGCAACATTTGAAATTCGTGGTCCGAGTGGCCTCGGTAGGCGAAAAGGGAGGCTGTGGAGGCGCACGTGAAGTGAGATGACGTTTCGGTTCCCGAGCGCACGGCTTTTCAGGCCCCCCTGAGATTTCTATAAATAATGACTGCAGTGCTATGGATTCATTCCGTTTCACAATTTAAAAAATTCTAGAGAACTCCCTGCACTTGAGATCTTGACTTATCGTTGCCAGAGTCCACCTTCTCTCTCAGGAAAGCATCATAAATCCTTCGGGATTCATCTTAGAGTAAGTTATTTCTTTCCATCTCAACGTCTTTCTTTTCGAAATGTCTGATAGTGATGATACCCGGTCGGGTAGCGATCGTTTACCTTCCCCTGTAGACCCGGACGTATCCCTCAGTTCACCCTCAGTTGAGGTGGTTAGGACAACAGTGCCTAGCCCACCGGAAGTTAACCGGAACGTTGCAGCAGCCGGAAATCCGGTTGCGGGGGTTTCGGGAGATCAGTTTTATGCCGATCCCATTCCCCCTATGAACAGGGTAGAGTCGGTATTAAAAAGGTTGAGGGTTAAATGCGGGGTACCCGATCGGGTGATTATTAAAAATTATCCTAAAAAGTATGATTTTAGGAAGGGTGAGGGGGTTTTGGATAACCAGATTTTGTTGTCGGCCTTTCACCTCCAGGTCATTAGATTCCCGATCCAGCCCTTCTTCCTTTATGTCTTAGCTACCTTAGGTTTGGCCCCACTTCAGGTGGGACCTCACTTCTTCCGGGTCTTGGCCATGATCTTGATGATCAATCAGGATCTAGGACTTGACCTTGGTCTGGCGGAACTTCTGTTCTGTTACAAAATACAGGTCCAGAAGGAGTGCAGGGGCCGGTACAACCTTTTTCCCCTTAGTGGGAGGAAAATTTGTGATGGTACTGAGAAATCCAATAAAGGGTGGAAAGAAAGGATGGTCCTTGTGAGTGGGAGTTGGAGACTCCCCAGCTCATCCAGATTCAAAGTCCCCAACGAGTTTGACCAACACCTTTTCCCTTCTTTCAAGCCATTCCATGGGGGGGCGTGCAATTGTGATCAGTGCAATGATAAGTTAGGCCTCCATGTGCTTGAGTTTCTGGGGGCGCCCGACGAATATAAAACCTCAAATTATATCAGAACTCGTTTTGAATTGCTTAAATCGAAAATTTGGGGACAGCCTTTGAGGATGTGTACCAGTTTCTTGACAGGTTCCAATTTGCAGGCCCTATCTACAGAAATGCTGAGGATCCCGCAGGCGGTGTTGAAGAAGAAGTCTAAGCGGGCAGTTGGACCTCAGGCCTCAAATTCAGCCTCCGGTGAGATCCAGATCGGGCAGGGATCACAAAGTGTTCTAACCCCTCCGGCTGATCCTGTTCTCTCGCCTCATGTAGAGAATATCCCGGTAACTCCATCTCCACCAATGGGAAATGTGCAAAACGGCCAGACTCCTCCTCAAGGATCAGAGGAGGTTGCTCCATCCTCAGGGGATGTTCCCGTCCCTGAATTCCGGTTGGTTGAAGGGGAAACGAGCCTGACGGGGGCGCGACATCCCCGATCGGAGGAGAATCTACCCGAACGGTCAGTAAGGGCCCGAACGGAGACACAATCATCTCCCATCGTACTGGATAACAGTGGGGCCGCAACTGAAAAGGAGCTACCCGTGCCCTGGGCGCCGAAGATTACACTCCCGGGCGGCGACTTTCTGGTTGCGGGGCATGCGACGATTGACAATGACACTGCCCTACGGGCTATGGGATCTCAGATCTGGACACCCATAGACCGAAAGAGGCTGAGAACCATCGATCGGGAGGAATTGGCTCTGACAGGTCCAGAGATTGCTATGAAGGTAGTGCTTGAATCTGCTGATTTCCCAACTGCATTTAATATTTTATTTACTTTCTTATCAGGCTAACACTTAACCTTTTAGCAGATGCTCTACCTGACACAGGCCTATAATGCAAAAATGGAGGAGGACACTAAGTTGCTCAAGAACTCCAACGAGCTCCTGAGATTGAATGAGGGATCCCGGATGAAGGTCGCCAACCAACTGTCCATATCCAATGAAAAATTGGATGTCCAGACCCGAAGGGCAATCGCTGCAGAGCAACAACTTCGGGCGGCTCAAGAAAAAATTAAGGAAATGGAGGCAGTTCGGCGGGCCCTCTTTGCTGAGACGGAGGCCTTGAAGGCTGAGAATGGGAATCTGAAAGCTAATAATGAGAGCTTGACGGTTTCCAATTCGAAGCTCCTGGAGGAGAGGGCTGAGATGGAGAATCTCCTTGCCACGGAGAGGTCGGTGGTGGAGATGTGTCACCGGGGTGGGAACGAAGTGTATAAGCGTTTCTGCGAAACCTCCCAATACCGGATCGGGTTTGGTTGGAGGTCATGCTTTAATGACATGCAGAAACCCGTCGAAGAAAGGACTTTCGCCTTGGTGGAAGAGCTGGATGAGAGTCTGGGCATCTCCCCTCCATACGACGATTCGGTTGGTGGTCCAGACGACGTTCGTTTCTGCGAGTTCCTGACCAAGCCTCTCCCAGGAATGAGCATAACCGCCCACCCTGATCCTCCGGCTCCCGATGGGGCCATCGTTTCAGTGAACCCAAATGTACCGGGCACCAGCGTTGACCTTTAGTATTTACTGTTTATGAAATGCATTGTAAGCCTTGGCCACAGGGGCCCATTTTGAATGAGATATAATAGGTTTTGTCCATTTCACTTTTGACTTTTACAGTTATAACGATTCTTGGTTACTTTGTTTATTTTTTCAAAGTTTTGTGATCTCTTCAGGGTCTGTGTTGTGACTTCGGGCTCTTCAGGCCATGCGAAAGTCAATGCAACACTTAGTTTATTTTTGGAACAATGATCTCTTCAGGATCTGTGTTGTGACTTCGGGCTCTTCAGGCCATGCGAAAGTCAATGCAACACTTAGTTTATTTTGGGAACAATGATCTCTTCAGGATCTGTGTTGTGACTTCGGGCTCTTCAGGCCATGCGAAAGTCAATGCAACACTTAGTTTATTTTCGGAACAATGATCTCTTCAGGATCTGTGTTGTGACTTCGGGCACTTCAGGCCATGCGAAAGTCAATGCAACACTTAGTTTATTTTTGGAACAATGATCTCTTCAGGATCTGTGTTGTGACTTCGGGCACTTCAGGCCATGCGAAAGTCAATGCAACACTTAGTTTATTTTTGGAACAATGATCTCTTCAGGATCTGTGTTGTGCCTTCGGGCTCTTCAGGCCATGCGAAAGTCAATGCAACACTTAGTTTATTTTCGGAACAATGATCTCTTCAGGATCTGTGTTGTGACTTCGGGCACTTCAGGCCATGCGAAAGTCAATGCCACACTTAGTTTATTTTCGGAACAATGATCTCTTCAGGATCTGTGTTGTGACTTCGGGCACTTCAGGCCATGCGAAAGTCAATGCAACATTTAGTTTATTTTTGGAACAATGATCTCTTCAGGATCTGTGTTGTGACTTCGGGCACTTCAGGCCATGCGAAAGTCAATGCAACACTTAGTTTATTTTTGGAACAATGATCTCTTCAGGATCTATGTTGTGACTTCGGGCACTTCAGGCCATGCGAAAGTCAATGCAACACTTAGTTTATTTTTGGAACAATGATCTCTTCAGGATCTGTGTTGTGCCTTCGGGCACTTCAGGCCATGCGAAAGTCAATGCAACACTTAGTTTATTTTCGGAACAATGATCTCTTCAGGATCTGTGTTGTGACTTCGGGCACTTCAGGCCATGCGAAAGTCAATGCAACATTTAGGTTATTTTTGGAACAATGATCTCTTCAGGATCTGTGTTGTGACTTCGGGCACTTCAGGCCATGCGAAAGTCAATGCAACACTTAGTTTATTTTTGGAACAATGATCTCTTCAGGATCTGTGTTGTGACTTCGGGCACTTCAGGCCATGCGAAAGTCAATGCAACACTTAGTTTATTTTTGGAACAATGATCTCTTCAGGATCTGTGTTGTGACTTCGGGCTCTTCAGCATATTTTATAATAATCATTATAGTGATTTTTACCGACCAGTTGCTGTAGCCTTTTTACAAAAAGATCCAAGAGGAAACAGGACCTAGCCCATCAAGGGTAGTACCTCTTGAGGCGAGAGGTGTTCTGGGAGTTTGGTTCCATTCCGCCATCAACATTCCTTCGGACTCGGTATGCTCCGCGACCGATGACTTCAGAGATGGTGTACGGGCCCTCCCAAGGCTCCCTGAGCTTGCCTACAAGCCCGATTTTGCGCCTAAGGACCATGTCTCTGATCTGGAACTCTCTTCTTTTGACTCTTTGATTGAAGTGGTTCCGGACTTGCTGTTGGTAAGCGGCCAGCCTGATCCCGGCGGCCTCCCTTCTTTCATCCAGAAGATCAAGGTTCTGAGACAAATGCTGGTTACTTGGTCCTTCGACCCAGGCCTCGCTCCGGAGGGTTGGAACCCGGATCTCAGTCGGAATCACAGCTTCAGCACCGTACGCCATGGTAAAAGGGGTCTCTCTAGTGGGTTGTCTGGGGGTCGTTCTGTATGACCAGAGAACTTCGGGCAGTTTCTCTAACCAGGCCCCTTTAGCCTCCTCAAGTTTCTTGGCCAGAGTGTTGAATATAGTTCGATTTGTCCTTTCCGCCTGCCCATTCCCTTGCGGGTAGCCGACGGAAGACGTGTTCTGGTTGATACCATGTTCGGCAAAGAATGCTCTAACCTCCTTGTTGTCCAGGTTTGTTCCGTTATCCATCATGATCGTTCTTGGTAGCCCAAATCTGCATATAATGTTGGTCCATACGAATTTGACGACGTGACTCCCTTTGACGGTGGGATAGGCTTCGGCTTCCACCCATTTGGTGAAATAGTCGGTTGCCAGAAGGACGTATGCATTCGACCGGATTGCTTTCGGTAAGGGTCCCACTATATCCATTCCCCACCGGGCGAATGGGTGCGGTACTATAGTGGGATGCAGGAACTCAGGTGGGCGATGGATAACATCCCCGTGCATTTGACAGGGCTTGCACCTTCGGACGTATTCCTCGGCATCCCGAGACAGGTAGGGCCAGAAGTACCCTTGAGAGAGTACCTTAAAGGCAAGGGACCTGCTACCGGAGTGGTTTCCACAAGCCCCACTGTGAATCTCGTGCATCACTGCTCTAGATTCTGACGGTGTGATACATCTCAAGTAGGGACCGGAAAAGGACTTTCGGTAGAGTTGCCCGTTTATGATTGAGTACCGGGCCGAATTCCTCTTGACCTTGTGAGCTTCAGCTTTATTCTCGGGAAGAGTTCCACTACGTAAGTAATCTATCAGGGGATCAATCCAACTGGGCTCCCATGGGATGAGCATTACTCGTTCGGGCTCTTGAATGTTGGGCCTCTGAATAAAATCCAACAGTGCCACCCGGGTTAGATCCTCTCCGGCTGAGGAAGCCTGATTGGCCAGGTGGTCAGCTTCAGAGTTTTCATCCCTGGGGATTTGGGTAAAGGTGATTCTGTGAAAACTTTCTATCTCCTTCAAAACTAGCGCTCGATACAACTTCATTGTCGGGTCCTTTGTTTCGTATTCTCCGTTGATCTGACGGACGACAAGTTGAGAATCACTGTGTACTGCTAAGGACTGGATCTTAAGGCTTCGGGCTATCCTCAAACCGGATACGATGGCCTCATACTCTGCCTCATTGTTTGTGGCCGGAAACTGCAACTGCACCGACATATGAAGGCGTGTTCCATCAGGTGTTAAAACTTCTAGGCCAATTCCTGAGCCGGAAGAGTTGGCTGACCCATCCACAAAGATCTTCCATGTATCCAGTTCACTGTTCTGGTCTGGCTCCTCAGTCTCACTCTCGAGCAAAAAGTCCGCTACAGCCTGTCCTTTGATGGAAACCCGAGGTATGTATGTCAAATCATATATGCCCAATTCGATGGCCCACTTAGAGATTCGTCCTGAGAGGTCGGGCTTCGACATAATAACCCGTAGGGGTGTAGCTGTTGGGACGACGATCGGGTGGGCCTCAAAGTAATGCCTTAGCCTTCTTTTGGCGTTCACCAGTGACATAATCAGTTTTTCCTGCCTGCTGTATCTAGTTTCTGCCTCAGCCAAGGATTTGCTGGTGTAGAATACTGGCATTTGAAGGTTCCCGTCCTCTCTGATGAGGGCGGCGCTGGTTGAAGCGGAGGATACTGCTAAATAAAGGTATAAGACTTCATCGGGGGTTGGTGTAGACAAGATGGGGGGCATGGTCAGGTACTCTTTTAACCCCGCCAGGGCCTCCGATTGTTCGTGACCCCAGATCTCTCCCTTCTTCACCTTTATTGCTTGAAAGAATGGTCGGCACCGATCAGTGAGTCGTGAGATGAATCTGCTAAGTGCTACCACTCTTCCCGTCAGGACTTGAACGTCTTTATGTGTTCGGGGCTCCTTCATTTCTATGAGAGCTTTGACCTGTCTCGGGCTGGCTTGGATACCAGTCCGGTCTACGATGTGCCCTAGGAACTGTCCAGATGATACACAAAAAGAACACTTTGCCGGATTAAGCTTCATGCCATGGGACCTGAGGGTAGCGAACACTTAGCGTAGGTGAGTGATGTGGTCCTCCTTCTTTCTGCTCTTGACTACAGTATCGTCGATGTAGGCTTCGATTACTGTGCCCATCATACCTTTAAAGATCTTGTTGACTAATCTCTGGAAGGTAGCACCTGCATTTTTCAGTCCGAAAGGCATAACTTTAAAGCAGTATGTACCTGTTTCAGTAATGAAGGAAGTCTTTTCCTCATCCTTCGGGTTCATTTTTATTTGGTTGTAACCTGGATACCTCATCTGCTATAATTAGGTTCCGATGTGCCCCCATGCGTCTTTGCTTTTGCCTGATTGGCCTGACGTTTGGGTCAACATGCAATGAGTGCTGTGAAACGTCAGGATCTATTCCCGGCATGTCTGTATGCTCCCATGCGAAGACGTCAGAGTTGTCCTGCAGCAATTGTGTTAGTTCCTCAAATTCAGAATCGGTCAGGGTTGTACCTGCAAAAGTAACTTTTTCCGGGTTGTCGGGCACGACACAGACCGATTGTAGTGGTTCAACCACAATTGGGGAGCCCGGCCCCCCATTCTTTAATTGCTATTTGGAGCATGAACTTTGCTCCTTCGATCAGGGTACCCCTGGGGCCTGGGCCTTCCGGATCTCCTTCAGAGTGACCGAATAACATTCCTTGGCGGCCACTTGGTCGCCCTTCACATCAATGATGCCAGTACCGTCAGGGCCCAAGCATCTCATGACCTGGTGAAGAGTCGAAGACACACCTTGCATTCGGTGAATCCATCCCCTTCCCATAAGCAGATTGTATGAAGGTTTGGCGTCCACCACAACAAATGTCTCGGTCAGGGTCCTATGAGCGGCAGACACAGGTAACTGAATTTCACCGATCGGCTCAATTTGCCTGCCGTCAAAACCTGCGATGGGGCATCGGGATGTCATAATTTCAGATGGATTGATTTCGAGCTTTTCGAAAGCCCATTTGGTGATGATGTTGGCACTGCTCCCTGGATCGATCACGACTCTTTTCACAAGGCAGTTGGCCACCATTAGGGTCACAACCAGAGGGTCTTCATGCGGGGTTTGGACTCCCCGGAGGTCCGACACCGAGAAAGTGATGTGAGTTTCTTCAGCCTTGTATCGGGCTTCACTAATTTCGTTGACTTTTCTCATTTTGTGGGCTTTCCGTAGATAGCTTCGGCGCGATCCTTCGGTCTCTTTGGGTGGGGGGCCACCATGAATCATGTTGATGATTTTAACCGGCTGTGCATCCGAGGGGTTTCGAGGGACGCCGGGGGCGCGCTGATCGGTTCTTGGCCTGTCTTGTTGGACGTAATCCCGGAGTACTCCGCGAAGTAGTAATGCCTCCACCTGTTGCCTTAGATTGCGGCATTCGTTCGTGATGTGCCCGAAATCACCATGGAAAGCGCAGTGTTTTGTCTTGTCTCTCTGGTCAAGTGGTTGTCGCATGGTAGGGGTTTGCTGGAAAATTCCTTTGGCTTTGTTCTCCTGGTAAAGTTTTGCAAGGCTAACCTTCAGGGGTGTTATCCTTTCTTCTAACCTGGGTCGTTTAGATGGCTTTGTGACTGATACTCCCGTTGGGGCTGACGATCCCGGTGGAATTAATCGCTTCCGATCGATCAATCGATCCTTGGACTGGATTTCAAGGCCGACAAAGGCTGATCTCCTTTGCCTGATAGTTTCCTCCTCCTCAATTCTCAAGTATCCCTGGGCCCTAGAGTTTAGTTCCCCAATGCCCGATGGAGGGCGCTTCACCAAGGATTGATGGAATTTTGTTCCAGGAATGAGGGCCATCCTGAATGCCTCAACCGCAGAATGCTGGTCACAGTTATCCACAGAAGAGGACTCTATGTTGAATCGGGATAGAAAACTTTTCAGTGACTCTCCTTTCTCCTGGATCATGGTGAAGAGGCAGGATATGGTCTTCTTCTGTCTCTTGTTTCCATAATACTGGACGATGAAGAGCCTGGTCAACTGTTTCCAGCTACCAATGGATCGGGGTGGCTGCTTCCTAAACCATAATAGGGCGGCCTCAGCGAGGCTTGTGGAGAACACTTTACACAGCAGGGAGTCGTTCTCGGCGTACATAGTCATTTTCTGATGAATCTGGTATATGTGTTCTTCGGGATCCCTTGTGCCATCATAAGGGGTGAATTGTGGCATCACGAACTTCTTTGGGAAAGGTTCTTGGGTTATTTCCTGAATGAAGGGCGACTGTATCAATTCAGTGGACGCCTGGATGGCCATGTCGTCCGTAGATCGGGACCTCAAGTCCCCGAGAACTTTCCTTTGGAACTCGTCCATCATTGTTTGAAGTTTCTGGGGGGTTATAGACTCGTCGGCTGCCGGAGCCTTTCTTGAGCGCTGAGAAGATTCGGCGTGCTCTTCAGGTTGGTTTAGAGAATGGTCGATCGCCGCCACCGAAGGGTTGGGCGTAACTGCCGGTAAGGCAGTTGCTGGTGGAGCCAACCTCTCCCTGAGCTTTGCATTCTGTTTCTCCAAGGCCACGCTACGTTCCTCAGCAGCCGCCAAGCGTTGAAGAATTTGCTCCATGGTCTGGGAATCCTCTGCACGATTGTCCTCAGTGGGCAGAATGTCTGCCTGTGAACGAGTGACCGGCATTCTCGTCCGGGGAGGTAGTGAGTGGAAGTTTTTTGGAGGTGGAGGGTCTTTTGCCTATCAAACAGACTTAGCTTTTTGAGATGGGAAGAAGGAGGCAATTTTACAGGTACCGAAGGGCATTTGAAAAATCAGGAACTCCTCATTCGTTCCCACAGACGGCGCCAATGTGTAAAGACATAAAAATGCTCAATACTATTTCCAATCCTATTATTATTTTTCGGATTCCCTTTATATACATTTTCTCAATGGGCTTTATTACTGGATTCATAGGAAACTTGCTGGCCCAGAAGCTTGATGGGCCTGATGACAGATGGGCTCAGCCATGCCGAATGTTAACTAGATTTTCATCACATAGCTGAGCCCATCTGTCATCAGGCCCATCAGAGCCCATCTGTCATCAGGCCCATCAAGCTTCTGGGCCAGCAAGTTTCCTATGAATCCAGTAATAAAGCCCATTGAGAAAATGTATATAAAGGGAATCCGAAAATTAATAAAAGGATTGGAAATAGTATTGAGCATTTTTATGTCTTTACAACATCTCAATTTGATTTAAAACTCTAACTTTCGTCATGGTTCAGTCGACTACATGGTAAGACTTAGTCGACTATGGCTTCAAAGAACACTTGTTTTAAATAATTTTTCTTTCATTTTGAGTTCGGTTAAATTATTACTTGAATTTATAAGATTTTATCAGCGCATAAAATATCTTGTTACAATGATTGCACCCCGACCTATCTACCCCGAGTCTTGAGTCTTCGACTTTCGCATTTTCGTTGAATATTTGATCCTTCTCCGTTTTCATGATTCAATATTTTTCTTGCCGTTTTGTTTTTATGCAAGGTTTCTTTCCAAGCATGTTTTTCGAGTCATTCACCTGTCTTTTATTGAAGACATGAACTAGAATTTTCATTAGTATCAAACACTCTTTAATTGTTTGTTATCATCAATTTTGATATTGTTTGCCGAAAAAAAATTTCAAAGCCAACAAATCATATTTTGGAACTTAATATATATTTTTCGGAAAAAATTCATATTTTTGAACATAATATATACTCTTTCGCAAAAAATATATTAATTGGAAACAAAATCAAACATAATATATATTTTTCGCAAAAAAAATCATATTTTGGAACATAATATATTCTTTTTTGCAAAACATTTAATTTTCGGGAAAAAAATCATATTTTGGAACATAATATATATTTCTGAGAAAAAAACTATTTTTCGTAAAAAAGTAATATTTTAGAACATAATATATAATTTCTGTACAAAAATTAATTTACGGAAAAAATCATATTTTCCGAAATATATATATTTTTTGAAATTTATAGTTTTTACGAAAAATATAATTTATTTTCGAAAAATACTTTTTATGGTATACAATTCATCGTCTTGGTTTAGTCGACTACATCAAGGGCATTAGTCGACTACATTGAGGGACTTAGTCGACTACATGGTGGTGCTTAGTCGACTACTAAGAGGCTTTAGTCAACTCAATGAAGTGATAAAAATCTAGTTAACCTTCGGCATGGTTTAGTCGACTACTTCAAGTGGTTTAGTCGACTGGGTGATGGTTTAGTCGACTACATATCAATTTGATTTAAAACTCTAACTTTCGTCATGGTTCAGTCGACTACATGGTAAGTCTTAGTTGACTATGGCTTCAAAGAATACTTATTTTAAATCATTTTTCTTTCATTTTGAGTTCGGTTTTATTACTTGAGCTTATAAGATTTTATCAACGCATAAAATACCTTGTTACAATGATCGCACCCCGACCTATCTACCCCGAGTCTTGAGTCTTCGACTTTCGCCTTTTCGATGAATATTTGATCCTTCTCCGTTTTCATGCTTCAATATTTTTCTTACCTTTTCGCTTTTATGCAAGCTTTCTTTCCGAGCATATTTTTCGAGTCATTCACCTGTCTTTTGCTGAAGACATGAACTAGATTTTTCATTACTATCAAACACTCTTTAATGGTTTGTTATCATCAATTTTGGTATTGTTTGCTGAAAATAAATTTCAAAGCCAACAAATCATATTATGGAAATTAATATATATTTTTCGAAAAAAATTCATATTTTGGAACATAAAATATACTTTTTTCGCAAAAAAAAATATTTTTCGGAAAAAAAAATCATATTTTGGAACATAATATATATTTTTCGCAACAAAATTAATTTTTGGAAAAAAATCATATTTTGGAACATAATATATACTTTTTCACAAAAAAAATATTTTTCGGAAAAAAAATCATATTTTGGAACATAATATATATTTTCCGCAAAACAAATTCATATTTTGGTACATAATATATACTTTTTCACGAAAGAATTACTTTTCGGGAAAAAAAACCATATTTTGGAACATAATATATATTTCTCACAAAAAAATATTTTTCGTAAAAAAATCATATTTTGGAACATAATATATATTTTTTGCAAAAAAATTATTTTTTGGAAAAAATCATATTTTCCGAAATATATATATATATTGAAATTTATAGTTTTTACGAAAAATATAAATTATTTTCGAAAAATAATTTTTAGGGTTGATTTCACAAAACCCCCTTATACTATTAAGGGATGGTAGTTTAGACATTTTGACTCAAAATGTGAGGAGGAAGGGGCATAGTGATGAAATTGGATAGTATGGGGGGTTAAGTGGAGACAATAGGGGTTAGTTAATTAAATTGAATAGTATAGGGGGGTTTTTTGAAGTAAACCCTTAAGTTAAATAATATCATCTAAAAAAGAAAAAAAATTATATAATATTAAAGTAGTGACATGTGTAGTTTATATACGTAGTAGAATTATTTATTTATGTAAATATCAAAAATAAATTACATGATTCTTAAATAGTTTAATTATAATTAGGTTTTTAATTAAATACTAAATTACTAATTTTAGGATAGATTTTTCAGAGTTTGAGTCTAATTAAAATTAAATAAAAGAGATGAGGTTGATTAAAATAGATAATATTATGATAGATAAATTCATAAGATATTATAAAATAGTTTAATTCGAAATAAGAGTGTAGTTAAATAAGAGATTAATATGATAGCGGTATAGTGTCATTATAACTATATTTGATATTTAAATATAATTTTAAAATTTTGAGAATAGATATCCTAAGGACTAAGGACAACTCTTTGTAGGGAAAAAGAATATAGCTTTCGCCTTGGTTTCGGAGATCAAATTTTGGGGTGTGTGTATATATATATATATTGAGTTATGTATATAATAAAGGGTTAATTTCAGTAAACCCCTCTATACTATCCAGATTAATCAACTAACCCCTTGTGTGTCCACTTTGCCCCCTATACTATTTAATTTCATCAAATTGCCCCCTCATTTCTCAAAATGCCTAAACTACCCTCAATAGTATAAAGGGGGTTTAGTTAAATTAATAGTATAAGGGAGTTTAGTGAATTATTTCAGAAAAAATAATATATACTTTTTGCAAAAAAGAAAAATTTCGAAAAAAAATCATATTTTGTTCCAAAATATGAATTTGTTTTTCGAAAAATATTTTTTTTGCGAAAAAGTATATATTATGTTCCAAAATATGAATTTTGTTTTTGAAAAATATTTATTTTGCGAAAAAGTATATATTATGTTCCAAAATATGAATATTTTTTTCGAAAAATATTTTTTTTGCAAAACATTATATATTATGTTCCAAAATATGAATTTTTTTTTCGAAAAATAATTTTTTTGCAAAAAATATATATTATGTTCCAAAATATGATTTTTTTTCTGAAAAATAATTTTTTTGCGAAAAAGTATATATTATGTTCCAAAATATGAATTTTGTTTTCGAAAAATATTTTTTTTGCGAAAAAGTATATATTATGTTCCAAAATATGAATATTTTTTTCGAAAAATATTTTTTTTGCAAAAAAGTATATATTATGTTGCAAAATATGAATTTTTTTTCGAAAAATAATTTTTTTCCAAAAAATATATATTATGTTCCAAAATATAATTTTTTCTGAAAAATAATATTTTTGCAAAAAAATATATATTATGTTCCAAAATATGATTTTTTTCTGAAAAATAATTTTTTGCGAAAAATATATATTATGTTCAAAAATATGATTTTTTCCTGAAAAATAATTTTTTTCCAAAAAATATATATTATGTTCCAAAATATGATTTTTTTCTGAAAAATAATTTTTTGCGAAAAATATATATTATGTTCAAAAATATGATTTTTTTTTCGAAAAATATTTTTTTTGCGAAAAAGTATATATTATGTTCCAAAATATGAATTTTTTTTGCGAAAAATATATATTATGTTCCAAAATATGATTTTTTTTCCGAAAATTATTTTTCAAAAAAACAATTCATATTTTGGAACATATTATATACATTTTTGTTCCAAAATATTATTTTTCGAAAACAAAATTCATATTTTGCCCCTAATTGTTTCAAAATTACAGTTTTGCCCCACATCTTTGCAAAATTACAGTTTGGCCTCTGATCTTTGAAAAATTACAGTTTTGCCCCTCAGTTTTTCAAAATTACAGTTTTGCCCCTGATGTCTGCAAAATTATAGTTTTACCCCTTTCTATTGTTTCGACTGTTCCGGACTCATCCAAACTCGGATTTGAGCGCAGTCAAAGGCTATCTTAAGGTTTTCGACCCTTCCGGACGCAACGGTACACTCCGTTTTGTGTGTTTCTACTCCGAACATATCAAACAAGCCAAGGAGAGCTTACATTTGATCTGGTTCGATGGAAGATTCAGGATCCGGTGCCATGATTAAATGATCGGCGTCGAACTACTCCATATGGAAACCGCGTATGGAGGATCTGCTAAATTGCAAGGATTTGGCAGACCCGTTAGAAAACGAAGGCGAAAGGCCTACGTTAATTGCAGAGAGAGATTGGACCAAGATGCACAGAAAGACGATTGGCCAAATCAGACAGTGGATTGACCACAGTGTCTTCCACCATGTTGCTCAAGAGACCAATGCCTACGAGCTCTGGAAGAAGCTCGAGGATATGTATCAAGCCAAGACAGCTCGAAACAAAGCGCTTCTTATGATGCGTCTAGTCAACTTGAAGCTGAAGAACGGAGCTTCTGCAGCCGAACACACCAGCGAGTTTCAGAGCCTGGTGAACCAGTTTGCATCTGTAGAGTTAAATATTGGCGATGAAACTCAGGCACTACTTCTGCTCAGTTCCCTACCTCCCAATTGGGAGACACTAGTGGTCTCCCTCGGTAACTCAGCCCCTAAACTCAGTATGGCTACAGTCAAAGATGCCATATTCAGTGAAGAAGCCCGAAGAAAGGAAACCGGCATGAATCAAACACATGCGTTTGTCACCGAAGGTCACGGACGATCTTACGGAACTGGTAGAGGCAAAAGTAGAGGCAGAAGTAGAAGGCGGTCTCAAAACCGCGGCCGAACCAGCAACGACAAAAATCCACAAAAGAATAACTATGTTTGTTATCATTGTGGTATTGCGGGACATTTGAAAAAGAATTGCCGCAAACTCCAAAGGGAGCAAGGTCAAAGCAGCCATCAGCCACAGAATGGAGATGGCAACACACTGGTCACTGTTGCAGGAGATATCACTATATGCTCAGTCGATGAAGAGGTATGCCTTCACGCTGGAAGCAATGAAGCCGAGTGGGTGATTGACACCGCAGCATCTTATCACGCCACTCCCCACAGTGATTACTTCACCACGTACAAAGCAGGAGACTTTGGTACAGTGCGAATGGGAAATACAAGTTTCTCAAAGATCGTGGGTATCGGTGATATCCAGATCATGACCGATATTGGTTGCAGTATGGTTTTAAAAGATGTGAGACATTTGCCAGATCTGCGTCTCAATCTTATTTCCGGTACAACTTTAGACCGGGAAGGCTATGGCAACTATTTCAGCAATGGCATCTGGAAGCTGACAAAAGGAGCCATGATTGTTGCTCGAGGAAAGATACACGGCACTTTATACACTACCCATGTGAAGGTAATTTCAGACAGTCTCAATGCAGTTGAAGATGCGACTTCACCAAATTTGTGGCACAAAAGACTCGGTCACATGGGAGAGAAAGGGTTGCTTACATTAGCTCGGAAGAAGCTAATCACAATATCAAAAGGTATTCAATTAAACCCTTGTGATCACTGTTTATTTGGAAAGCAACATAGAGTCTCTTTCAACTCAACCTCCAACAAAAGATCAGAGTTGTTGAGTTTGATTCACACTGATGTGTGTGGTCCTTTAGAAGTTGATTCTTTAGGCGGTAGCAAATATTTTCTCACCTTCATTGATGATGCTTCACGAAAGGTGTGGGTATATTTTCTAAAAACAAAAGACCAGGTACTCGATTACTTCAAAGCATTCCACGCCATGGTTGAGCGGGAAACTGGAAAGAAGCTGAAGTGCCTCCGATCAGACAATGGAGGCGAGTACACTTCCAATGATTTCCGAGCATACTGCGTTGAACGCGGTATCCGACATGAGAAGACGGTCCCACGTACCCCGCAACATAATGGTGTAGCCGAAAGAATGAATCGGACCATTATGGATAGAGCCAGAAGCATGATCAGTTTGGCTAAGTTGTCAAAGCCATTCTGGGGTGAAGTCGTTAGAGCCGCCGTTTACCTGATCAACAGATCACCATCAGTACCGTTCCAGTTCGAAGTACCGGAAAAGGTATGGACTGGCAGAGATCCTTCATATTCTCACCTGAGAGTATTTGGGTGCAAGGCATTTGCACATGTATCCAAGGAGCAAAGACAGAAACTCGATCTAAAATCAACTCCATGCATCTTTATCGGATATGGAGACGAAGAATTCGGATACAGACTATGGGATCCAGAAGCGAAGAAAGTCCTCAGAACTAGGGATGTTGTGTTCCAAGAGAACCAGACATACAAAGACACTGAAGAAACCACAGAGTCCAGTGGTGCAAATTCCAGTGTTACAAATATCATCCCAGATCCTGAACCAGTACAGTTCATCCCCGAAAATGAAGAACTGCTGGATGAAATTCCAGAAGCAGAGGAGGAACTTGAAGGTGTTGAGCAGGGGGAGCCACTAACCCCTCCACCAGAAGCTACAGAACCAGAAGTAGCTCCTCCAGGGCCTCAGACAAGAAGATCTGAAAGAGGCCGACCTCTGATTTCGTCGACTAGATATCCGGAGTCAGACTATATTTTGCTTACTGATGAAGGAGAGCCAGAATGCTTTCAGGAAGTAACTACTCATACAGACAAAGGTAAATGGGTAAACGCTATGCAAGAAGAGATGAGTTCCTTGCAGAAGAACCAAACGTATGATTTGGTGAGACTTCCGAAAGGCAAGAAAGCACTGAAAAACAGATGGGTGTTCAAGCTAAAGAAAGACTCCAACGGAAAGGCGATAAAGCACAAAGCCCGATTGGTCGTCAAAGGATTCCAACAGAAGAAAGGCATTGACTTTGACGAGATATTTTCACCAGTTGTGAAAATGACCTCAATTCGAGTGATACTCGGATTGACAGCTAGTCTAAATCTTGAGCTTGAACAGATGGACTTCAAGACAGCATTCCTCCATGGAGATCTACAGGAGGAAATTTACATGGACCAGGCAGAAGGTTTTCATGTTACAGGCAAAGAACATATGGTCTGCAAACTGAAGAAGAGTCTCTACGGCCTCAAGCAAGCTCCGAGGCAATGGTACATCAAGTTCGACTCATTCATGGTGGGTCATGGGTACAAGAGAACTTCTGCAGATCAATGCGTCTACATTCAGAAATTCCCGGATGGTAATTTCGTTATTTTATTGCTGTATGTTGACGACATGTTAATAGTTGGACATGATGCTAATATGATTAGCAAGCTGAAGCAAGATCTGTCCAAGTCCTTTGATATGAAGGACCTAGGCCCATCTCAACAGATATTGGGCATGAAGATTGTACGTGACAGGAAAGCCAAGAAATTGTGGTTGTCACAAGAGAAGTATGTTGAACAGGTGATTGCAAAGTTCAACATGGGAAATGCCAAGCCAGTCAGTACTCCGCTGGCTAATCACTTCAACCTAAGCAAGAGATCGTGTCCCTCTTCTACGAAAGAAAAGGAAGAGATGGAATCAATTCCTTACTCTTCAGTGGTTGGAAGTTTGATGTATGCAATGGTCTGCACCAGACCAGATATAGCTCACGCTGTAGGCGCTGTGAGCAGATTTCTCTCGAATCCAGGCAAAGACCATTGGGAAGCAGTCAAGTGGATTCTGAGGTACCTGAAGAGTACATCAAAACTATGCTTATGCTATGGGGGAGCAGAACCAATCTTGGAAGGCTATACAGATTCAGATATGGCCGGAGATATTGACAGCAGGAAATCTACTTCAGGATTTCTCTTTACTTTTGCAGGGGGAGCCGTGTCCTGGCAATCCAAATTGCAGAAGTGTGTTGCCTTATCTACAACAGAAGTAGAATACATTGCTGCAGCGGAAGCTGGAAAGGAAATGTTGTGGGTGAAGCGGTTTCTCCAAGAACTGGGTATTATTCAGAAAGAATACAGAGTACATTGTGACAGTCAGAGTGCTCTAGACTTGAGCAAGAATGCAATGTACCATTCCCGTACGAAGCATATTGACATTCGCTATCACTGGATACACGAAGTGATGGAACAACAATTACTGAAGATTGTTAAGATCCATACAGACAAGAACCCTGCGGATATGTTGACTAAAGTTGTTACTCGAGATAAGCTGGAGTTATGCAGAGACATAGCTCGGATGGACATCAACTGAAGCGCAGCGGGAAACGTTCTCCTCCGATTTGTATGGAAGGGGGAGAATTGACAGTTTTCATACAACAGCATGCATGCCAGCTGCATGCATGCACCTCTCCATATCACCTTTGTCTACAAACGTATTCAAGTTGCTCACTTTTTCTTATCTGCCTTATCTGCCAACACATGAATGTTGTTGCTTTGGTTTCCTTCTCTCACAGCCTATTTATATGGCAGCATGTTGTAGTTGATAGAAGTGTGTGGTAGAAAAACAAAAAAATATACAGAGATATATACACTGTGAAATATATGTGAGTTATACACGAGAGACAATAGAAACCTTTGTGAGTTTCTATGTGTGAGTGAGAGTGTGTACGGTTGAGTCGAGTCGATACCGGTTCTCGTATCCTCCTCCCGAACACCATTTGTTTTCAACCGAAATTATTGAAACAACTCTCAAAGTGGATGTACCCGTATTTTTGGGGAACCACTATAATATCTTGTGTCATGTGTGTGTGTATTTGCATGTAGAATTGGTTATCCGCACAACAAGAGATTTAAGAGATTTGAAGGATATGTTTGATGCACTTCTCATAAAAATAATTTTAAATAGTTCCGAAAATAATTAACAAACATCGTTGATAGAACAATAAAAGATAAACTTCGCAAAACAAACCTTTTTTTAATTAGTTTTTAGAAAATTGAACCTCAGGAAATAGAAATCTACTATAAGAATTGTTAGAATTCAAAATCAAACATGCTCTCATATTCTCTTTTTAACTCTTCTCAAACTAGAAATTGTTTGTCAAGTATACGGGATACAAATTAATATTGCATGTCAAATCATGTTTTGACGATGTTGATTGTAACAATTCATGGAGTCAGGGACATAGTAAAAAAAAATTTATTTTTGGGGGCCAAAATTATTATAATCTAAATTTAACTTCAAAAGAAACATGCAGTTTGTAATGAAATACATACAAAACATTTTTTTTTCTTGTCTTAGATGATATAAGAAAATAAAATAAAGAGTTCCTTGTCTATCTATAATATTTCGTAAATTATATGTATTTTTTTTTTCTTGCGTGTATATAATAAGAATAGTGAAAAAACGTAGTACAAAATTTGTATTTTAAAGAAAGAACAAAAGGTTCATTCAATTAAAGGGACCCCAAGTAATTTCCTTTTCCAGTCTCCTTTTAATACATACAAAAAACTTATAGGGATCACAAGTAATTTCCTTTCCAAATCACGTTTAATTGGTTAAAATATACCAATGTTTAGGGGATGGTTAATGGTTATGATTTTTTGGGTTTATTTTAAAGAAATTACATAAAAATATATATGCTTTAGATAATTATCTTCAATAATTTTCAAAGCTTTTAAAAGAAGAATGCAAGCGACAGACCATGCAGGTCCTAGTAATCTCTATAGTTATTCTCTATATTAATTCTTGTTTCTTCCCGAGTTTGAGTATTAAATTTGGTTACTACAAGTGCTTTTTATTTTATTAAATTTAAGTATGGTGCTTGTTAAAGTGCCGGATTTAACTGTGTAAATAATTTGTTTGGGAGTCGACCATAAATATAATTTAATTTTGTCAACAATATGTAGAAGGATTGTTTTGCACGATTCCTGAAAATTAGTCAGAAAAATTTGTGCAGTGAAACAAAAGAAGATCAGAAAATTCAGATGATATTGTTTCATATGGCTTCATGGGAGTATGGAATATGATAATTATTTTATTTACGTCAATCACAATCAACTGTCAATTTAATTTGGTATGGATAAATTTGTTACTTATCGATTAGCAAGAGATCATCCCCTCTCTATATATAATTTTATTGTCAAATTGATCCTATCACATACGCAAGTAATGATATCTACCACACGGAACATATTGTCGCATTGTGATAGGTGTGGATGGATTATCCTACTGTTCGCTCCAAAAATAAATCGGCTAACGAATTAAGCCGGAATATATTTTTTCGTAAATCGCGGGCGTGCCAAAGCCGGTGTCGTGGCTCAAACGGTTCAAGGAAAACGAATAAATTGTCTCTTTTGAACAAAGTAACGAAATCAAGCAATTTGCACGAGAGAGAACGAAAACTCGCGCAAAAGGTTCAGATTGCCTCAATTAAGAGGACTTTGGGTAACCGAAAGAAATTGTAGAAGAAGGGAGGTAGAAAGGAGGGAGAAAATAGACGGACTGGAAAAAAGATGAGAAGAGAATATGAAGACGACAGAGAGAGTTAAGGAAGAACGAGAGAATTGAGTGAGAGATAGGCACTGCCGAAGTAGTGTGATTGGAAGAAAAAGTTGAGAAACGTATTTTTTGTGTTTGGTGCTGGACCCCTAAAACAGAGGTCTTTGATCTTTATTTATAATAAATTTTGAATTGCTCTACAAGTAAAAATAAATAAGATAACTACTCTAAACCTAATCAAATTAGTATCTTAAATAGATACGATCACGTCCTAATACATCTTTGCCTAAAGGAACTAAATCAAAACAAATCATAACTCAATTAGAAATCTTTCATATGTGAACTTCGGCTTTCTTGATCGTTACTCACTATCGGCCCACTCTTAATATCGGCTTGCTCTCGAAATCCTGAAAATAACATGTTGGCTTATTTAGGGTGTAAACAATGCCCCCCCAATTTCAACATCATTTTTGCCTTAAAAGAAAAATATGGCTTGTTGGAATTTTCTTTAACCCCCAAAATTATGCCAACACCGATTCTTTGCATAAAAATATTTTTTCAACGGCCCAAACATTGCTAAGCCTTTCAAGCACTAATTCGTTTTTCTACCAGTAACTCAAACAAACTCCAAATCATGGCTCCAAAGCTTGGTCAATCCTATGAAAACCCTTGAACTAAAGCCCAATTCCAATGTTGCCTGCACCGTTAAAGTCATCTCCTACATGTTTTTTACTGATCATCACCTCTTCATACTGGTACATGTCGCCGGTGCTTATGACCTTGGGTCATCTTTCGCATCCCCTTTTTCGACGACTCTATGGGACTTCTACCTCATAGCCGAACAACATCACTCTTGCCCCTGAGTGTTCACCATCTCCTCCATTGGATGTTTCAATGACATCGACCTTAAAATTCAATTTTGCGGCCATTCCAAAGCGGCCGATATCCTCTGATGCCAACACTGATTCTTTGCATAAGCCATTATTATTTCCAACGACCATTCTCCAGTTGGAACTTTCCATTTTCCTCAAGTCATTTTTCTAAGCCACTGATTCCATTTCAAAATTCTATCAAGCAACATTATACACACACCTATATATGTATATGAATATATATGTATGTATATACATGCCTATGTATATATATAGGCTTCTCTTTCCAACCAAACTCCATCACCCTACCTTTATTAAAACATCATAACCAAACACTTCATCTTCTCCAGACATAACCCACTTCGCCCAACCTCAACCATGGCTTTAAAATTAGACGAACACCACGAAACCACCGAACCAAAACTTCATGCCCATAATTCCCGAGCTTACCTTATCATCTTCCACCCACCAAAAAAACGAGCGTTGTCTTAATCATTTTATTCTCACCAACGGTATTCATGGTATGGGTTTGATCTTCGTTGAATTTTACTCTCTGAAATCAGCGACAATCATCAGTATATTTGACGAGAATGGGTGGAACAGCTATTCAATTTTTTGAGTACCAGTTGCACCATCAATAAATCCCACGGCTTCTCAAGTCCATTCAAAATTTAATTTTACGGCCACTCCAAAGTGGCCGATATTCTCTGATCTTCCTCCCCCCCCCTCCCCCCGAGTCCGATTTAGAGTTAATAACCGAAGTCTATCACTTTGGAAAAAAACTAATAAACTAGTTTTGATGTTTTATTCATTGAGAACCAACAATAAAGTGGCCTTTATTTAGCAAAACTAATCCTAACTTGCGAGAAATTATTTGGCATAATTGATAGTGAATCAATGAACCAATAAAAAATCCCAACACTCAAAATTTTACACTTCTGTAGCGGGAATTGAACAAAATCGGTTGGAATTAAATTATTATGCAAAGTCATGTTAGCCGATCTTATTGCCGATTCTATTTGAAGAACGGCACAGTACCAACGATTGGCCTTATCAATCAACTCATCACCATAAGCCGAAAAAATATTGATATCGACCACTTCAAAACTAGGATTGATAACTGTAGTTTTGGCCACTGTAGTTTCAGAAAGTTTACAATTTGCTACATCTCTCGTTCCTCCCGAATATGCCTTTAGTCGTATGCATGCGGTTGGGCAAGCCTGTTGCGTGGCAATTATTTTTTCTTCACTATTCATTGGAAACTTCTTTGACTACAAAAGAGAGTCGGACACGGTGACAGTCGGCCTAGTTAATTCCGACTTAAGTTCTCTCAACTCGAACTCCTTCATGCTTCTCCTCATGGTGGCCCTTGAAGGCCTACCATTTTTATCGACTCCTTCGAAATGAACAGGAACACAACTATCTTCATATAAAATTGTCTTAGCCTAATAAACCTTTGCTTCGAATGGTTTGTTCTCGGCCTCGACTATCTTTACTTTATATCCGTTCCAAAAAATCAACATTTGGTGTAGAGATGACGGTATACACATGTTCGTATGTATCCAATCACGCCCCAATAATAATCTATAAGCTGTCGTTGTATCTATAATAAAGAAAGCCGTAAAAGTTATTTTACCTCCAATAGTTACTTTGAGCGGCAAAATTCATTTCGTACTTGTTGATCCTCCATTGAAACCACTAACCGCCACATCAGTTGGAACTACGTCATCCATATCTTTCCCGAGAAATTTCAACGTGGCAGTCGGGACTACATTAAGCACCGAACCATTGTCAACCAACACTCGATCAATAGGCTGCCCTTCTATCGAAACTTTCACTGTACACCAGCCTTAGTTGTTGAGTCATTGATAACGGAGGCTTCTTAAAAATCACTTTGGCTGCCTCTCTAAAATCACCATTGTATTTAATAATTCCACTGTTATTCTCCATAGTCAGTTCATCAACATCATTGTTGCTTCGGAATGTCGCTTTAACAACTTGAAGTCCTTTTCTGGAATCCTCTTCCGCTACACCCCAAACTAGTTTTATCACATCAGTATCAGTTTCAGTAGCTTCCGTTGAAACTCTTTTTGCCCCCTTATGGTTGGTCTTGGTGATTTTATTGGTTACCGCCGACACCAACTTAGCCATTCCAAACACATTTTCGGTCGTCTTTTTAGCACTAACCGAAACTTCCTCTACCACTTTACTTCCCAAGTCTGTTAAATTTGTTCTTAATTCATCCAGTTCAAGTTGTTCTTGTGGAGCTTGAAATTTTTTAGGAAGGATAAAAGTCATATGCATACTGCCGTTTCCGGAAAACTCCCAAACTTTATTTTGTACTTTGCGGCATGTCGTGACTCTTTGTCCAACTCGCTGCTATCGTCATTTGATTTTTCATGCATTCCTTTCCCAAACGAAACATCTATCTCGGGCGTTACTTCTCTAATTTCTTCATCAAGAACTTGCAAATTTTGACAACGAGTTTCGGTTTCTTTTCTTTGCCTCATACGCTTCTGGGTCTTCGTTTCTTGCCCCCCAGTAACTTCTCCTTGGATGGATGGGGCTGGAAATTTTTGATGAACCACTCTAGTCTCTTATCAACTTGCACCTACGGCGGTCGAACCATCCGAACATGCCGTTCATTTAATCTATTTCTTTCAACCCATATTTAAGCTCGAGAAAGAGGAGCTCTCTTAAACTGAGCTTGGCCCAATTGGCCAAGCATTGCTCTACGTTCCATGAACGTATCTGCTGGTTTTCTATTTTTTACATATCGGCCTGGAACTCGTCTTTCCCCAAGCCGATCATGTACCAAAATTCATTTTTCCTCTAACTGTTTACGAACCAGATTCATTTCCAAACATTCACGAATTGGCAACCTCCTTTCTCTAGGCTGCTCACGAATTGATGCTTTATATGCCATAGCCTCCCTATTTGTAAAAAACTGCCTCGACGGCTTTTCCGGCTCCAGAGACAACTTTGGCTTCCTAATCTGCTTTTGTGTCTTTTTAAGTTGTTGCTTCAAATTCTCCAATTCAGCACGCAACGAGTCAATTGTATCTTGTGAAGGCTATGTACTCTTGTCAATCAAAGTAATCATGTTAGAATTCATGATTTTTGGAAACGGATCGCCATCAATACCCATCACCTTCGGCTGCTTTTTCTGATCTGGAAAGTTTAGCGTCCCGTCGTCGATTGCCTTCTGCAAAACGTTACGGAACACACTGCAATTGTTAGTGCAATGATTCCAAGAGTTGTGATATTTACAATACTCTTTCCCTTTAATTTCGTTTGTAGTAGGAATTTTATGCCCTTTGGGAAAGGTAACTTGCTTATCCGCAACCAAGTGATCAAATATCTGCTTTGTTTTAGTTATATCGAAACTATAACTTTTGCCCATTTCCGCTCCTCCTCTCTTTCCCACTGTTGAAGGAGTCTTTTGAGAATTTGTAGTTGGTTTAGGCTTTGTAAGAGTTTCACATGTATAAGACTTCTTAAAGACTATCTCTGCCACATCCACTTCCAACTCCTCACAGTCCGGTTCTATTGTGAAATACTTCATAATTTAGGTTTCTAAAATAAGTCCCTTTAGAAGACGTCTTGCGCTCTTTATCCTCCTTCAACAAGGACTCATATCGAGTGGCCCGATCGGCTCATTAGAACAAATCCAGAAATTCCATACCCTCGAACCTTTTCCTCAACTCCAAGTCTAAATCATTTAATGCCAAACGCACATATTCGGTCTCTGGTAAAGCCACTCTATATCGCATCCAAGCCTTTAAAAAACGTGCTACAAACGTCTCCACCGACTCGCTTGGTAATTGATAAAGCCGTGAGATATCGGCTAAGGTCACCTCAACTTCAGTACGGTAAAACTGGGCATGAAATTGCTCTTCCATTTGCTCCCATGTGAATATTGAATTTGGTGGTAATTTTATATACCACGAAAATGCCGGTCCGGTTAAAGAATTAGGAAACAAACGTAATTTAAGATAAGGGTTGCTACTTGCCTCGCTACATTGCACTGTAAACCGACCAATATGTTCAATAGTAGACTGTATACCTTCTCCACTAAAAGTCACAAACTCTGGAAATTTAAAATTCCTTGGGAACTCAACTGAATCAATCTGCTCCAGGTATGGCTTCCTATAAACCAGTCATTGCGCACAACGATACCCTTGTCTCATCTCCTGTTGTATTAAATCAATTATTTGCCCATGGTCCACCATTGCTCTAACATCATCCCCATTCGAAATATTTCTAACCGGTGTTGTTTTGAAAGTGTCCGGATACGTGGGGAATGATGTCACCTTTGCACATTCAGTATGGCTAAAAATATGTGATTTTTTACCATCGTTGCCCCCAATGTCAATACTTCTTTATGGGGACTGCCATCAATCACTATTTGCGGAACCGCTCCGAGTATCGACGCCTTACCATTTTCTGGAATTCTCAGTATACCCGGATAAGAAGATAATCCAATATTCCCTGTATTTGGAATGATTTTGGGTATTGAGTGCTGGATTGCGGCTTTAAAGTCACTTCCTTTTCGACGGCCAAAAGTCTTACCATCATATCTTGTAACACTCCTTCCGATCGGATCCTTCTTTCTTGTGATCTAGCCTCTCTTTCAAGAGCTTCCTATGACATGGATTCCATTCGTTACACAGCTTGAAATAATACTTCCATTTGCTTTTCCCACGTGGCTTGATCAGCCAAGGCTGGATTTTCTTGTTCAATGTTAATTCCATCGTTAATCTGCAGATCTCCTTCTAAATCATCACCACCCGATACGTTGTCTCGGGAACTTCTGGTTTTTAGCGGCATCTCTACCAGTGATTTTCTCAGCTACCTAGTGTGTCCCACTGGGCGTTCCAATTTATGTTCGCTCCAAAAATAAATCGGCTAACGAATTAAGCCGGAATATATTTTTTCGTAAATCGCGGGCGTGCCAAAGCCGGTGTCGTGGCTCAAACGGATCAAGGAAAACGAATAAATCGTCCCTTTTGAACAAAGTAACGAAATCAAGCAATTTTCACGAGAGAGAACGAAAACTCGCGCGAAAGATTCAGATTGCCTCAATTAAGAGGACTTTGGGTAACCGAAAGAAATTGTAGAAGAAGGGAGGTAGAAAGGAGGGAGAAAATAGACGGACTGGAAAAAAGTATGAGAAGAGAATATGAAGACAACAGAGAGAGTTAAGGAAGAACGAGATAATTGAGTGAGAGATAGGCACTACCGGAGTAGTGTGATAGGAAGAAAAAGTTGAGAAACGTATTTTTTGTGTTTGGTGCTGGACCCCTAAAACAGAGGTCTTTGATCTTTATTTATAATAAATTTTGAATTGCTCTACAAGTAAAAATAAATAAGATAACTACTCTAAACCTAATCAAATTAGTATCCTAAATAGATACGATCACGTCCTAATATATCTTTGCCTAAAAGAACTAAATCAAAACAAATCCTAATTCTATTAGAAATCTTCCATATGTGAACTTCGGCTTTCTTGATCGTTACTCACTATCGGCCCACTCTTAAAATCGGCTTGCTTTCGAAATCCTGAAAATAACGTGTTGGCTCATTTAGGGTGTAAACACCTACTCACCCAGAACAAGAGATCATTTTCGCCATAGACCCTATCAAAGCTTTTGTGAAATCCGAAAAACTTTTATTATATATATAAGAATTGCAAAAGCTACCTTAATTTGTAAACCATAGATGGGCTTCACGAGTTCTTTTGACATGTAAAAACTTTTCAAAACTAAAAATTGACTTAAATTAATATTTTTATGAATTTCATGCCCAACTTTATTTTGTCAAATATCAAAATTGTATTAGCTCACCCAGCATTGTTCTCCTGATAACCTCCTTGTGCACGTATCGTGTGGCTTAATTAAGTTTCTTGGTTATTTAATTTTAAAAATAATAATATTAATAATAATAAAATATTATTGGTAGAATGCTCCGTTCTTTATGGAAATAAGGGATATCCTAGTACATAACAGGATACACCATGCAAACAACACGAGAATAAAATGTGCCAAAGACGGTTACATAGGTATGTAATTTTATAGGAGATATATACTTATGAGGGAGCCAATACAGACAGTGGAATCCATATATATTTCAGCTACATTCTACAGCATTCTTGTCATGAATTGAAGTCAATCAAATTTTATATACGATTCAAAGCGTGATCATATACTACGTTATCCAAACTGTCTAAATAATGCCAAGTCACTATATAAGATTCTAGCAGTTTAATACATATATATGTCAAAAAATCTGCAGGTCATTACCGAAGGTAGTCAAAGGTTTAAATCACCTGCTCACATGCATGCTTCATTCGTAACTTGTTTCTAAATGTATCTTTTTTGATTCAATGCTACACATATACACATATTTAATGTGACTAATAGTGTGCATCAACTTAAGCATCTTTAGTCTTTGAAAAAAAGGAACCATGCATACGATTTTGTAAAGAAAACTGAATGTATATAATGCTAAGTTGCTAAGTTGCTGACAGAACTTCAAGTGAACTCTTGAACCCGGCTCTAAAATTGATGATGGAGTTCCCATTCCTCTCCTTCCCAGTTCTGCTCACATCCATGCTCTTTCTGTTTATGGTACTCAAAATAGTATCTAAAAAAAAGACGAGTTCAACTCCAAATCTGCCTCCTGGTCCATGGAAGCTACCTCTAATAAGAAACATTCACCAAATGGTTGGCTCGCTACCCCATCACCGCTTACGGGATTTGGCCATGAAGCATGGACCTCTGATGCACCTTCGACTCGGACAACTTTCTATTGCTGCCATTTCTTCAGCAGAAATGGCCAAAGAGGTGATGAAAACACATGACATTGTCTTTGCCAGTAGGCCTTTTATTCTTGCTATAAATATCATATCAGGGGATGACACTGCCTTCTACCCTTATGGGGATCACTGGAGACAACTTCGAAAGCTTTGCATAGTGGAGCTTCTAAGTGTCAAACGTGTGCAATCATTTCGACCTGTCAGAGAAGAGGAGACCGCGAATTTGATCAAATCTATTTCGGCCCATACTGGATCTCTCATCGATCTCACTGAGAAGGCTTTCTCACTAACATATAGCATTGTTACAAAGGCGGCCGTTGGTAAGAAGTTTCGCGGGCAACAAGAATTTCTCTCACTTATAAGGCAAATCAGCGAGATGGCGGGAGGTTTCAATGTTGCTGATCTTTTTCCTTCAGTTAAAATGCTTGCTTCCATAACTGGGCTAAGATCTAGGGCAGGTTGTTATGTGTCATTGCTTTTATTCTTGTTGTTATGGGCAGGTTGTTCTATTCTGTTAATTTTGGATTGTCCGGATGTTCCATTTACAAACGGAACTCTGCCGGATTTTCGTTGGAATTTCTTTACTGAGTTTCTATCACTCAGGTGACATGGAATACTTCATTTTCATTCATATTCCATGTATTTCGATGTTATTGTTAATCTTAGTTGTCGTTTTTGGTGACGTCATACCTCGGGATTCGCTAATTCTCCGGATTGGAGTATCAGGAATAACGGGGCGTGACAAAGTGGTATCAGAGCTCTAGGTTTTATTTTCCTAGGGACGACGGGTAAGGGTCGATGGGACGTTCAACGTTTACGTTATCTGCGGTTTCGATCTAAGGTGTGATTTGCGTTGTCTGTTCTTTTCAGTGAAATGTGTCGAGGACGTGTCTTACTTGATGCATCCCGTTGCGATTTAATCCCAACAGAGTAGGACAATACCTCAATCGCTGGGTGCACATCGTTTCGAGCCCTAAATCCGCTGTTTTCCTTTTCAAATCTTTATTTTTAGTTAATTTTTGCTATTTATGGTAATCTTTTATTTGTCGATTAGGAAATTATTCTAAACCCGATTTGGGCCAGATTTTTGGCAATCTTTTGATTTCTTTCCGTATTTTGTTTTGGTAAGACTTTTAGGGTTTTGCTATTTTTGGTAAAAATCATATTAATGGTCAATTTTCAGCTATTTAAACCCGGCTTGTGGGTTGTTTTTCATTATTCTTGATTATAAACAATTTTATTAAATTTCATAGTGTTCTCTGAATTTTAAGTCGAATTCTCCTATTTTTTCCTTGCAAATTACATATTCCACTAGCCTGCAGAATAATCTCTATTCTGTTCGGAGTCAATTGGTATCAGAGCCCATCATTTGTTTCATCAGTTTTTGATGGCTAATTATCGTGGTCGTGGTCGTGGTGGTCGTCGTGGGCAGGTTCCGAATGAGGAAGTCTCGCACCGTGATCGTAACGTTCAGGATGTTATGATTGAGGATTTGCAGAGGCAAGTGGCAGAGTTAACCCATCGCCTGGCGGCGTAGGAAATCGGTAATCATGATGTGGAAGATTCTGATACCGATAATTCCACCTTCGAAAATCCGTATCACAATCAATTCCGTGAGTACCGTCATGGAGATCTCGGCTTCAAAGTAGACATGCCTGAGTTTTCTGGTATGTTACAAGCCGATTGCTTTATTGATTGGTTGAATGAAGTAAAACGAATTTTTGATTATAAAGAGGTCCCAGATCGTGTCAAAGTGAAATTGGTGGCCATCAAACTCAAGGGTAGAGCCTCTGCGTGGTGGGAGCAGTTGAAACGTTCAAGAGACAGGCAGGGCAAGGCCAAGATCACTGATTGGGAGAAGATGAAGAAGAAGATAAAGAGCCACTTCCTTCCCTTTGGCTATACTCAAACCCTGTTTCAACGACTTCATTCGTTGAAGCAAGGGATGAGATCTGTGGAAGATTATACGGAGGAGTTCTATCAGTTGATCGCTCGGAATGATCTGACATAGACAGAAGAACAGATGGTGGCACGATATTTGGGGGGTTTACGACAACCTCTGCAGGATGCCCTCAGCCTTCACTCGCTGTGGACAGTTTCTGAAGCCTACCAGCGTGCCCTTGCTATAGAGAAATAGCATAATAGAGGACCCGTCATCAGAAATGACGAAAGCAATAGGCCATCTCACCCTCAAGAATTCCATCCTCCCCAGCAGCCACAAAAGGGTAATCCTAACCCTACTATTAAGTGTTTTCGATGTGGTGAACAGGGGCATATAGCAACCCAGTGCAGGAAGTCTGCCCGTCAGACGGGCAAAAATCTACTGCTTGAGGAAGGTGTGGAAGCCAAGCCTGAGGTATGGTATGATCGGCCAGTGTATGACGAGGAAGGAGATGAGGATGTGTTGTATGGAGACGGCCATGAAACTCTGGTCATTCGTAAGAGCCTCCTGACTCCCAGAGGCGATTCCGAATATGATTGGTTGAGAACCAATATTTTCCACACAACCTGCATCGTGGCCGATAAAGTCTGCAAGATGATTATTGACAGTGGAAGTTGCGAGAACGTAGTCTCTGAAGACGCTGTCCAGAAATTGTAGTTGAAGACAAATCGTCACCCCAAACCATACAAACTGTCATGGCTGAATAAAGGCAGTGAGGTAACAGTAGATAGACGATGCTTAGTGTCTTTTTCTGTTGGCAAGAAATATTTCGATAATGCTTGGTGTGATGTAGTGTCCATGGATGCGTGTCATATACTGTTAGGCAGACCTTGGCAGTATGATCGAAGTATGGTACATGACAGACGGAAGAATACATATTCCCTTAGCATAAAAGGGAAAAAGATTGTGTTGCACCTCGTCGGGAAGGACCCAATCCCACCCCGGCTGTCAATAGTAACAATCTACTTTTTACGTCCAGGTTTTTTGTTAAGCGTGAAAATATAGTCTATGCTTTACTGCCTTGTGGAAATAGTGCAGCAGGTGAGGTTCTAGAATTACCCACGGAGGTCCAGCAACTGTTTTCGGAATTCTCTGATTTGATGCCAGAAGACCTTCCTCCTGAACTGCCGCCAGAAGACCTTTTTGATGTTGGTGATTTTTTTTTTGGCTGTATTAACTCGTGATCGTTTCCCTATTGGTGAGTCTAATAAGCTTAAGGAGCGGAAGATTGGACCCTGTGAGATATTGCAGAAGATTAATGACAACGCATACAGGTTGCGTCTCCCTAGTCACTTGAAGACTTCTGATGTCTTTAATGTGAAATATCTGAGTCCTTATTTTGCGGATTCTGCTGATGCTGCTGTGAACTTGAGGACGAATTATTTCCAACCCGGGGTGACTGATGCAGGGATCCGAGTCAGACGATGCCGAGCTATCAGATTGCGCATTAATGGCGCTGGATTACCTGGAGCGGGAGGATCAGCGCAAAGATGGCAAGAAATCGTGATCTAGCCTAATTGGGGCAGTTTCCGTGCACGTGTCGGTTTTTTAGCCATGATTGAAGCTACAAGTGTCTGATTCGCGCTCGTGACCCCAATTCGGAAAGCTAATCTCGGCGCGCACATCATGGCCACCCAACTTGGCTGGGTGCGCATCGTTTTGAGCCCTAAATTCGCTGTTTTCCTTTTCAAATCTTTATTTTTAGTTAATTTTTGCTATTTATGGTAATCTTTTATTTGTCGATTAGGAAATGATTCTGAACCCGATTTGGGCCAGATTTTTGGCAATCTTTTGATTTCTTTCCGTATTTTGTTTTGGTAAGACTTTTAGGGTTTTGCTATTTTTGGTAAAAATCCTATTAATGGTCAATTTTCAGCTATTTAAACCCGGCTTGTGGGTTGTTTTTCATTATTCTTGATTATAAACAATTTTATTAAATTCAAGAGTGTTCTCTGAATTTTGGGTCGAATTCTCCTATTTTTTCCTTGCAAATGAACTATTGCACTAGCCTACAGAATAATTTCTATTTTGTTCGGCGTCAATATATATGTGTGTGTGGGTATTTATATGTATATATAAGATTAATGGAAATTATATATATATGTATATGGGATAATGGATGAGTGGCTGGTTTTAAGAGACGACCATCGACCACATCTTCTTTTCCTTCTTCTCCTCTAACACAATCAGCCACGTTTCTCTTCTTCTCCACAACCACCATCATCATCAGCAGCATCGTCTTGTAGACGAGAGAGAGAAAGATTAGCTGATCGCAGTTATGAAGGAGGAGAGAAGTTAGCGCAGCTAGAGGCGCAACCTGGTTGCTGGTTCGCCGGAGATGATGACGACGGTGGTGATTCTGGTGTCGCGCAGTGACGTGATGGTGATCGTTAGTAGATGGAGCATCGCGATTGAGAGAGAGGCGATCTGGTGAGGCTCATGGGGTCTGGTGGTTCGCGACCTCGGGCTAGGGTCGAGGTCGTCGGATATGGCGACGATAGTAGGTCTTGGTGGTGCGTCGTGTGGTGGCGTGGTGGTTGAGGCTTGGCGATCTAGAGTTGGGGTTCCAGTTCGTCGCTAACAAAGGCTACGACGGCGACAGTTAGGGCTGGTGTTCGTTGGCTGTAACAGGCAATGGCGATGGAGTAACGGCGGCAACGTGGAGATCGCTGGTGGTGGCGACACTGGTTCGCGCCGTGATGGGCTTGATGATTAGTGGCGAGTTTGGGCAGATCGAGTTGGGTCGACTCAGTGCCGATTCAGGCTTCGTTTAGCGTGAAATTTTGAGGATAACTTACTCTCGATGTCATACACGATATATCCGAATTTGGTGCGAAACCGTTGATGGTTCGCCAGGAATTTCATATTATAGGTACGATTTTTTGGTTTGGTTTTTGTTAAATTTGTTCAAATTTATCTACCAATTGCTAATGGGCTTCATATATATCGTATAGGTCGTCAAAACGGATGTTTCGGTATATTTTAAATATTTTTCGGGTAATTTTGGTTGGCGGGCTCTATATTCGAGCGTCGGCACTGTTCACGGCGGGATAGTTTGGGACTGTTTGTAAGCGAATAAAATAGGTGGGAATTTACATATATATTCTTATATATATACATATCTGACACTCACTAATAGTGCGTAGAAAACGTTAATAAATCTCCGTTGTATGTTTATAGATAAATAACAACGTTTAATTAAATTCCTAGTGATAGACGAAAATTTAGGAATTTTATAAAATTTACGAAATAACCATAGTTGGATTTGATGATGTCGGAAATAGAAATACTTCGGAGAATTAAATTAGAAGGTATATGTGGATGTAGATCCGGATAATTGATTTTTCCCCTATTATATATATTTTATTCAAATTAAAAACTAAGTTAGAGGATTCACGAGAACGAGGGACGTTAAAACTTAGATACGGTTTTTGTTCCCTTTTTAGTTTATTTTTCTCGTAAAATATATTGAAGTTGTAATGCGAATTAAATTGTTCCTGAGGTGGACTAATTTGAAAACAATTACTGAAAATTAAATGAAAACCATGCGAGCTTATAAGAATTTATTAATATCAGGAAATTGAGAACCCGGATGATCTAGAGATATATTGACGTGATTTGCTGCTATAATTGAATTATAAAGCATGCTTTTGAAAATGAAAATGATTATATATTGTGGATTGGTTGTATAAAAACGGATTGTGAGACATATATTTGTCAATTGATAATGTTATATTTCACTTATTGACTCACTATTGAGGCATGATTTATATATTTCATACACCATGAGCATTGATATTGCATTGGGTGTGGTTTCATGTCTCATTCATATTGGTATGAGTGAGTCTTTCGGGTAGTCGCAACAACTGGCCAGGCGGTGTTCTCCCAACCGGCGGACTCGTAATTCGGGAATTAGGGAGGCGTGGGAGGATTTGATCCGAACACGGTATGTTTTTCACGAGTCGATAAAATCCTCGTGGTTGTGTTACTTTGGCGACATAATACCCGGTTATCCCATGTTAGATAGGGTGATGTTGGCATTGTCATTGCATAATATTCACATTGAGCATTCATTCATTTATATGATCATTTATGGATCTTTTATACTGTTGATATTTGTTGTTATTAAGCATATGGTATTTGTAAATTCATTAAAAATGATGGAAATTAACTCAATGTGAATAAAAAGTTAAAGATTTTAAAAGTTTAAAAGAAAGGAAATGTAACAATGTTAAAACATGGATTAGTGGAGCCACAATTAACATGTGTTCTAGGTGGTTACGTGAATATAAGCGGAAATAGGCTTTGGAGTGAAACTGTTCCCTTTGAGTTGGGCTCTAGTTGAGCTGGTTAGTGATGTACTGAAACTTAATTGAGTTGAATGTGGATACATGAAAAGAGGTTTTGGTAATTAACTGTCTCTCCCCCGAGTTGGGTGTCTAGTTGCGTTGATTAACGCTTTACATGGACTTAGTTGAGTTTGTAATGTTCGGCCATATAGCCCTTCGTGGTTGGTGAGTGGTACTACCACGGGTTGATCGTTAGACCACTTCGGTGGTGTGAGGAGTTTAGAAATTCAAAGGTTGCTCTAGGCTCATAAATCTTGTCGTCTCACTCTTTCGACTGTTGATATTTGTGAGATTGTTATTCTTTCCTCCCATTTGTGGGAATATTTTTGAGTATTAAACCGTGGTTATTCCGGTACCTTGAAATCTGGGTCATGGTTTGGATCTTTAGGATCAAACCAGAGTTTTCTCAAAGTTTTGAAAACTTAAAGCTTTTGAATTTTTATAAATCGTGTTCTTTAATTATCCTGGTGCCCGTGAACTATTTTTGAAAGTCAGAAATCAAAAACTTGTTTTGTAAAATATGTTTAAATTCTTGGGACCAGGAGTACCGAATGCAAATTCGCTTTTGAAAGAAATTTCCGAAAGTATCATTTGAAATTGTTTTGTAAAATCGGTGAATTAGGGCACGGGTTGTCCCTGTTCTAGAAATTTCGATGTTATTTCCGAGATCTCAGCATCGTTAGAAGTCGATAAATCCAGGTTCATCCTAGCTTGTTGTCTGGGATTCCTTCATGTGCCTGGTTTTGTTTGGGCACTTTTATGGGATTATTTTTATAAAATTTTAAATAAATGTTAAAGGTCTTAGGACCAGATTTGAAAGAGGTTTAAAAGTGATTTTAAAATTGTTATCGGTTTGAACTCTAGTAGTTATTCCTTCTCGTATAGTTATTCCTTGGGTTTGAGCCCGAACTTGTGATGTTGAGTTACGCACACCTAGTGTGATTCCTGTTATTTCCGTTGGGTTTGGAGACGTTGGAACCAAATAAGATTTGACCGGGTCATAACTTTTTCTTAAAAACTGGTTGAATCCTTCGGGGTTCAACGTTTTTCTTTAAAAACAAACCGAGGACCATGGCATCTGTTTGGGACTAAATGACTCCAATAACCCTTTCTAGTGCCTAGATAGGCAGTGTGAGTTAGAGATAGTTCGGTTGGTTACCGAATCCGGTGTGGGGATAGTATCTTCCCTTTTTATGTTTCTTCGAGTGAACGGGTTGGTTCGTTGGTTATTGTAAATAGAATAACTTAATTAAAAATAGAAAATGTGAGAGCGACTTTCTCTCTAGGAATGATTTGATAGCAATGCTAGTTATGAGCGATGATCGAGTTGTGGACATGGTTATGATGATTCACTTTCGGTAGTCCTAGTGAGTGATCTATTTATCTTTTAGGAACCTTGAGCAGCGTGCTAGGTACACGGTATGGTAGATTGTTAGTCCTTGTAGTATCTCTAGATGAGAGTGGAGTTCAGACTGGTTGTCTATAGGCCTAGGTGACAGGCTTAGTTATTTACAAGACGTTATATATATACATATACATGTATTGTTTATATTTTCGTTGATCTATGGTACTTTTGATATCCGTAGTGTATGTGAGGTTATTGATGGGGTCTCGGATTGGTGGGGGTGTCAGGTGAGATGATGGACTGACCTAGGATAGATGCATGCACACAGGATGGTTAGCATTTTCTAGACGGCTATGAGTGTGATGTTTTGATATTATGGTGAGCACGTGGTTTTGCTCACCCCCACAACAGGTTGCAAGTTTGCAGGTGGATGCAACACGGCATACTAGGCAGCGATGATACGGGTGATTTGGGACGGTAGTTTTGTTCCTCCTTCCGTAGTTACATTTATGTATTCTTTTATTTTCTTAGGAGCCAGGTTGTTGGCAGATTCCCTCGTGTTGTATCTTCAGTCTGTGTATTTATTATTTTTGGGGTGCCTTTGTATCATTTTGGCACTACCGTATGATTTTCTGTATTCTTATTCGAGCTTGGTGGCTCAGTTGGTTTTAGAAAGGGTTGTGTAAAGGCAAGGGTGGTTTTCTTTCCACTACCTCGGCCCTAATAGGTTTCTGGAATGTTGGGTTGCGTGCCATTGCTTTTATTCTTGTTATTATGGGCAGGTTGTTCTATTCTGTTGATTTTGGGTTGTCCGAATGTTCCATTTACAAACGGAACTCTGCCGGATTTTCGTTGAAATTTCTTTACTGAGTTTCTATAACTTAGGTGACATGGAATACTTCATTTTCATTCATATTCCATGTATTTCAATGTTATTGTTAATCTTAGTTATCGTTTTCGGTGACGTCATACCTCAGGATTCGCTGATTCTCCGGATTGGGGTATCAGGAATAATGGGGCATGACAAGTTAATAGGCTTTCAGTCGATTTTATGATCAATTAAAATTATCTAGCGGAAATTCAATTTTAATCAATCACAAACCCTAATTCTCTAATCAGATAAATCAAGCAATCATAAACATAAGTGAGGAAAATAAAGCAATAGAAAATACACTAATTTTTATGTGGAAAACCTTAGAAAAATCCCAAGTAAAAACCACAGATACGCTCGGGTATCAATGTACTTTAAATCAGAGAATTGGTACGGACTCTATGAAAATAGAACTTACAACCGCTGTAATTCGCTATTCTTCATTGGACGTCTAAAAATCTAGATTCACTCATGTTCCACGAAGCTCTCGCTCTGATCTTCGTATTTTGACGGCTTCGCTTCTCAACGGATCAAATAACCACGAAGCCTCTAACTTCGATCTCCGCACACAAACGACTCTATTTCTCAAACGGATCTAAGCAACCACTTTGCACAAGGTGGTGTGTTGATTTTTCCAAAATCTAGGTCATTCAATTGTGCATAAGATTGTAGATGTAGAAACACAATAGAATCAATCCCAAAATAAGAGAGAACTAGAAGATATAAAATCACTCAATGATATTTTTGTCTCTCTATCTTTATCTCTCTAGATGAATATGAATCTGTAAAAATCTTGCAGAGATCTTTCAAAGGCTCAAAAGTTGCTCCACATGTGTAGAAGACCTTCATATTTATAGACAATGCTGAGAAGAAGCCCTAATGTTGCCCTTTCTCGTAATTTCACACCAAACTGAGTTAAACCCTATATTCTTATGAATATAATGTGTATTGCATGTATTTCGAGGTGTTGGAGTCGTAGACGCATCATGGAATTAAAATAGGGGCAGAATAGACATTTCCTACCGCACCTACGCCTTAGGCGTAGGTCCTGAGCGTAGCCTTTAAGCATAGGCTTGAGCATAGAAACTCACTTTCTACCTACTTTTTGCTTCTGTAGGCGTAGACTTGAGCGTAGATTCTTCATGAAAACCATTTTTCTCCGCAACTGTGCCAAGATGACCTTTTTCATTCAACGAGACTCTTTGCTTTAGGTGATGGCTTCGGAAAATGTTGTTTTTGCCCTTCTTGTGACACTTTTTACTCAAACTTGATTCCTCTTGTCCAAGATGACCTTTTTCATTCAACGAGACTCTTTGCTTTAGGTGATGGCTTCGGAAAATGTTGTTTTTGCCCTTCTTGTGACACTTTTTACTCAAACTTGATTCCTCTTGTACTCTTCACTTTTTTAGACTTGATTTAAATTTGACGAAACTTGAGAATGCCTATAAAACTTACCCGACTCCTCAATTCACTCAACATGACAATTCACTCAACATGGTTATTGTCTAGAATATGCCAAACAGAAATAATACTATAAATGTTCTTACAATCTCCCCCTTAGCATTTCTGAGGCAAAACCATGTTTTACAAAGCCTCACAAATAACAACATAATATCTATACCTATGAACATACACCAACAAACATAGAATATCAGATTGTCCTCATGACGATCTTCCAATCCTGCAACCACAACACTGAACATACCATGAAAAGTAAGTGTGGAAAATAGATATAATGATCATAAGAATAACATAACAACAATGCAAGCATAATGATCATCAAACATACTCTTTCTCCCCTTGAGAATATACTCCCACTTACTAAAAACATCTCCCATTTTTTGTCACTGAAATGACAAATAAAGATATATCAACCAAAATATAGGGAAAAGATAACAGAGGAGACACTAGAGAATCTATGACCAAGCACTAAATATGAAAATAAAGTACGCTATAAGATTATATCCAGATTCTCGAGTAACAAATATCTTTACAATGCATGACCCTAATACTGAATGCAAAATGTCATGAATAAAATAAGACAAAAATATTTTTGTATTTTGAAATATGTGAGGAAGACAGTAGAGACATCAAGCTAATCATAACCACATCATATTCTCAAATCTAACTCAGCCATTATACACACGGTAGTAAAGAAAATTAGCACACATACCTTGTAGACTGAAGAATGCACAAGTCAAGTTTTGCAAATATATATATATATATATGAAACTTTTCATGTGCAATTACTAAGGTAAGATGAAAATAATACAAACTAATTCTGATAATCTCCTCACGAACCGTGATGATAATTCAGTCCAAAATCTAAACTAGAAATCAAATCATTAACTTGAACCTTATTGCTTAAAAAAATACCATTTTCACCTTATCCCTTTATATCTTTCTAAGCTCCGGAATTTCCAGCGATGATTTTTAGTCCCGACCAACTGGGCCTGAACTTCTTCCTTGGGATATATGTCCATTAGTCTTCTCCCCTTTTTACACGAACAATCAATGCTTACTTAGGCAAGAGGCACGGTTACTGAGATCGAATAACTACTTTTTGCATTTCTATAATTTAAACAACTCATTCTTTTCTCCTTTCAACATTATCCCGACATTAATAAACATGCAAAAGGTATTTAAAAGCATAGATCAATCTAGCATAACTCAAGAACCTTCATATCACTTTGGGTTAAATGAAAAGATTAACAGTTTCAACAGGCATTAAGATCATCTCCGAAGTAAAACATACACCTAAGATTAAGATTTTTCAGCATAAAATAATCATGCCAAGTGATTATCCAAAAACCATTAGGTCGGGCTAATACCTCTACTTCCCATATGCATAATTAGACAAGTAAATATGATAATAAAGAAAAATATGACAACTGTTTGTACTCTAGCCAAGCTCATTATTCCAAAAAAAATTCATTTTATGATTTTTTAATTTTTTTTAAATGCATGCATGAATAAATATAATACAAATACATGATTATCTATCAATTCTAGGAAAATAATTCAATGTGTTCCTAAAATGATAAATAATAAGATATATATTCTAAACAAAGCATACCGATAGATTTTCTAAGACTAGCATGCTTTTGAAATTTTAGTGATTTTGAAAAGATATCTGCCAATTAAGAATCTGTGGATATAAACTCTAGAGACACTATACCATCTTCAACAAGATCTCGAATGAAATGATGTCGAATATCTATATGTTTTGTCCTAGAATGTTGAATAGGATTTTTAGAAATGTTTATTGCACTCGTGTTGTCACAAAACACAGTTATCGTGCCTTGGGAAAAACCATAATTATGCAACATCGGTCGCATCCAAAAAATCCGAGTACAACAGCTACCAACTGCTATATACTCAGCTTCAGTAGTAGAAAGGGAAACACAATTTTGCTTCATTCTATGCCAAGCAACTATACAATTAACAACATAAAAACACCCTCCACTGGTACTTTTCCTATCATCAACATTACCAGCCCAATAAGAATCAGAAAAAGATGCAGTATTAGTATGAGTTCCTGACAAATACCATAGTCCATAATTCACAGTCCCTTTAAAATACTTGATAATTCTTTTTACCACAGTAATATAAGACTCCTTAGGACTTGTATGGTAACGTGCACACAAACCAACACTAAAAGCAATATCAGGTCGACTGACAGTCAAGTACAACAAACTCCCAATCATACTCTTATAAAGTGTAGGTTTGACATCTTTGCCTTTAGTATCTATGCTAAATTTGACACAAGTACTCATGAGAGTGCGAGCATCCTTAGCATTTTCCAACCCAAACTTCTTCACCAATTCCAAGGCATAACGAGTTTGGTAAATGAAAATCCCATCACTCAACTGTCTAATCTGAAGCCTAAGAAAGAAGTTCAAGTCACCAATCATGCTCATCTCAAATTCATGTGTCATTTGATCTCCAAAATAATGAGCAAGCTGATCTGAAGTGAAACCAAACACAATATCATCAACAGAGATTTGAGCAACAAGTATATCACTCTCAATTTTCTAAATAAATAGGGATTGTCTACTCCCCCTCGAGTAAAACCTGTGCCCAATAAGTAGTTGGTCAATCTTTCATGCCAAGCCCTAGGAGCTTGCTTTAGCCCATATAGAGACTTTTTAAGCTTATACACATGACCAGGATAATGAGGATCTTCAAATCCTTTTGGCTACTCCATATACACCTCCTCATGAAGAATGTCATTCAAGAATACACTCTTTACATCCATCTGATACAACTTGAATCCAAGATGACATGCTATAGCAAACAAAATTCGAATAGATTCAAGTCTAGCTACTGGAGCGAAAGTCTCATTAAAGTCTATACCCTTCAACTGAGTATAACCTTAAGCAACAAGCCTAGCCTTATTCCTAATAATAGTACCATTTTCATCCTTTTTATTCTTGAATATCCATTTGGTACCATTCACATATAATTCATTTGGTCTAGACACAAGATACCACACATCATTCTTAACAAGCTGCTAAAGTTCTTCTTGCATAGCATTTATCCACTCACTATCTTGAAGATATTTTTTTGACATTTTTAGGTTCCAAGGAAGATGTATAGCATGCATACGAGACTTTATTACTAGCCTTTCTTCGAGTCACCATCATCTGATCAACAGATCCTATGACATTATCCAAAGGATGGTACAACTATACCCTTACAAACGGTTCTTTTGAAGGAGTAACATGAACATCATCAGTTTGATCATGTGATTCTATAGAACTAGGATTATCGTCCAGAATCTCGTTGTCTTCTTTCACAATGTCTGAAGAATTAGTTACCAACAAAAAGAATGAATCGCTATCTTCCTCATCAACAAACGTTGAAGGCTCATTAACACATGAATCATCAACCACAACATTAGCAGATTCCATCATCGTTTGAGTTCTAAGATTAAAAACCCTATATGCCTGACTCGTCAATGAATACCCAAGAAATATTCCTTCATCACTTTTAGGCTCAAATTTCACAATAGACTCGTGATCTCTAGGAATATAACATTTTGCACCAAAAATCTTGAAATACTTCACATTCGGTTTCTTGTCATTCCAGTTCATAAGAAGTCTTTAAGGTGTCAGGCCTAAAATAAACTCTATTTAAGGTGTAACAAGATGTGTTCATCGCCTCGGCCCAAAAATACCTAGGAACCTTCCTTCCAACTAGCATAACATTAGCCATCTCTTGAAAAACTCTATTTTTCCTCTCAACCACTCCATTTTGTTGTAAAGTATGTGGTGCTGAAAATTCATACTTTATTCCTCTTTCATCACAAAAAGTAATAATCCTTGAATTTTCAAACTCCTTTTCATGATCACTCCTCACTCTAGTAATGGGGTAATTCTTCTCAGTCTGAATTTTCAAACAATTTTTTCTAAAATTTTTAGCAGCTTCAGACTTTTCACTCAAAAATCCAACCCATGTAAATCTAGAGTAATCATCCACCATAACAAAGATATCCTTCTTACCACCTTTGTTCATGGTCCGAGTGGGACTCATTAAGTCAATATGCAACAACTCTAAAGGTCTGGAAGTACGAATGGTATTTATCTTCCTATGCTGACATCGAACTTGTTTACCCTTCTAACATGGTTCACACACAATCTGTTTTCCAAAACCAAGCTCAGGGACACCTTAAATTATTTTCTTTAATTCCTGCAAGTCATACTTATAGTATAATCAGTGTTATTTGCATCTTTTAGCTTGGGGACCTTGAGGCCTATGCACAAGCTGAAATTTGAGAATCAGAAACTCCTTAGTGGCTTTTGATGAAAAGAATTGGCAACATAATTTAAGTTTAAAATAGTAAAGCAATGATTCCTCACGTATTGGAGACTTAAATAATGCTAGGTAGGTTAAATATAAAGAGGTGGACAGCTTGTATTCATTCTTAGTTTTCTTGATAATTTTTATTAGTTTTAAATTGTTATTCCTTATGTTATTTAAATATTTATTAGGTTTCTCTTTTCAAGTTAATCAGTTAATAGTTTGTTCTCTTGTATGATCTTACAAGTTTTATTGCAGCTTTCTTTTGTAGACTACTTTACGACGTTGATTTTTGAAATATTAGTCTCGACACCCTGTTTCTCCTTTTCCTCTCTCAAAATTACCTCCTGAGAGAAGGTATCCATGTGTCTATATTATGCTTGCATTTTTTCTCTTGGCCTTCATTGCTTGCACAGTAATTCAATTGATATGGCTAATGGATTGAACTAACCATGTGTTAGATAGTTGTGATAAACAATTAATCATGAACTGTCTAGTCTGTCTTTGATCTCTAACTATGGAATTTCAATTTTATTTCTTAAATCTTTGATTATGAAGAAGTTATGATGGTGGTTTTCATGTTTTGCTGGTTTGTTTTGTTCATTTCTATTTGGTTAATTGATTGAACGAGTTTTGTGATTGGTAGTTGTAACTGATGAACTTGAAGCTGGTGTGTTTTATTTCTAAAGATGGATTTCTATTTTATGGGGTAACTGATCAAGGCTTATCGAATCAAGAAGGTAATTTACTTTTATTGACCTTGTTCATTCCAATTATTTGTTTGTATTTAGTTTAGTCCCTTGAAAGTGGACTTGTTTTATTCAAAAGTCTTTTGTTTTTGTTTTTATTTTATGGTAATTCTATTTGGGCTATAATGTTTTTACTGGGTATTCTTGCACTTCAATGTTGGGTCTATAGTTTAATGATTCTTAACCATTATTCTTGTACTTGAATGGGGGATTCGATTGCCATGGAAAAAAATAAATAAAAAAAATGGAGTGGATTATTATAGTTTTCTATCACATGAAATTTGAATGTGAAAGCCTTCTACGATTTTAGTCATTGTAGAAGAACTGCTAGTTGAAAGAATGAGACCTTCGTTAGCTAATTTTCTAATTAGCTCTGAATGATGCAAGTAAATGAAACTGTATTAGTTTTAGTCCTCTAATATAAATGTGAAGATATCTCATTCTATTCACTTTAATTGAAATAGTTATTGTTAGTCACTAATTGACCCTAGAGAATGGTGAATAGGGTGTTTAAAAGATCTCTTTAAATCTTTTCGGAAGTTAAATCAAGTTATATTAATTATTCAATTACTTCAAGAATCAAGTAATTATTTCAATGACAAGTTCAAGTTAATTGATCTAGCAAATTAACACAATATTAATATGACATACAAGATAGCAAAATAAAGAGATAGAGATATAGAGAGATTGACACCGTGAGTTTTACGAGGTTCGGTAGCTCCTAGTCCTCGGCTCAAGAATCTCTTTCCTTGAGACTTTCTCAATCCTCACACTATGGTTCTTCCTTCAATAGGTGGAATAGCAAAATCTTTACACACGAACTAATGAGCTCGTCTCACATTCAAGAGAACAATCATCCCTTGAACCAATGGGCTTCACTTACCCAAGATTACAAATTTGTATATGCAATCAATACATCACTCAAGAACCAAAAACACTCAAAAACCCTAAGGTTTTTATGGAAGATTGATCAATATACGCTCAAGTGTTTTTAAGTGATATTTCAAGAACTCTAAATATATATTCTCAAAGGATGAATTCAATGAACAAATTTAGAGAATAAGAAAAGAATTAGAGTTTAAAGCTTCAAAAGATATGAGATAAAAAAATGAGCTTTCTTGCTTCTTGCTTTCAATGAATTTTCAAAGAGTGTTAGAGAGAAAAATGAAGATGAAGATTTTTAGAAATTTCTCACACTAGAACTAACTTTTTCAATCCCACATCTCATTCCATATATAGTGAACATTAGGGTTTGGAGAGTGAATCTCACTCTAGGAGAGTAGGAGAGAGAGTTTTGAAAAGTAGGCAAGAATAAACACCAAGTGATGGGCAAGAACAATTTTAAAAATTACTTTTTCTCAAAAAGCTGAGGCACCCAGACGATTGCCTCCAAGCAGTAATTTAAAATTATTTTTCCCAACGGTCATGCCAGTCGACTGCCTCAGGCAATCAAAAATGTTTAAAACTCTCAGTTTCATCCAGTCGGCTGCCATTGCTTGGCCAATCGGCTAGGTGACTCAGAGAATTTGATACTAAGTTCATTTTTTGTTCCGTTTTGAGTTCGGTTCTTTAATCACTTGAGCTTATAAGACCAATCAACGCATAAAATACATTGTTACAATATTCACACCCTGACCTATCTACCCCGGGTCTTGAGTCTTCAACTTTCACTTTTCATTGACCATTTTGTCCTTTCTATTTTTTGCGCTTGAATTCCTTTGTCGCTTATCGCTTTTAGTGTTTACATTCTTTTCCGAGACATTTCCCTGTTCTTGCTGAAACACTTAGCTCAAATTTATATTAGTATTAAACACGCTTAAATATTTTGTTAATATCAAAACATGAATTATTAACCGAAATGAAATTTCAAGGCCAACAGTTGTGATTCTACTTTGATGGGGAATGCAAGTCTCAACAACAGTGACTCTTGAATTCTCGCATGGTGCATCTATTTCTGCTTCGTGGCTTTATAGTGGCATTAATGTCCCATCATCGGATATATAGGTCGATGGGGAAGTAGATTGGGGAGGAGTAGATTGGCGAGTTTAAGCACCATAATTTGGAAGTCAATTGCTGTCATTTGAACCTTCAAAATTAATGCATTGCAATGCGACTCCTGAAATGAATGTCAACTACGCTAGTATGATCTATTATGTCTTGTTTATGGAGTAACGTTGTTTTGCTCCCCGGTGAGCAAGAAAATTCATATGCACCTGTTGGATATAGTGTGTGGGTGTCTTTGGGCTTGACCCAATATGAGCCAGACCCATATGATTTTGTGTACCCATCTATGTGTTGCCCAAATATATATATATATATATAGGGTTGCTAACAAAAAAGTTAATAAGTCAATATTACACTAATTACAACATGGTATCAGAGCCAGATACCGAAGTTTGAGAAACTCTGATCTCCTCACAAAACCCTAACCCTAATCACCATCCTTCTTCCCTAACCCTAATCCACACAAAACCCCAATTCCGCTACGCAACGCCCTGGTCGGGGATCGAGCTGCCCGGTCAACTCGCGGGGATTGTTTCAAACCATATAGAGACTTCTTCAGGCGGCAAACAAGACTAAATTCCCCTTGAGCAACAAAACCAAGTGGTTGCTCTAAATAAACTTCTTGGAGATCACCATGCAGGAACGCATTCTTAACATCCAACTGATGGAGCGGCCAACCAGACGTAGTTACAAGAGAAATAATGAGACGTACAGATGCAAATTTAGCCACAAGAGAAAAGGTATCAGTATAATCCACACCATAAGTATGAGCATAGCCTTTTGTCACTAAACGAGCCTTGAGTCTAGCTACAGAACCATTTGGATTCGTTTTAACAACATATACCCATTTACAACCAATTGGTCTTTTTCTCGGCGGGAGAGGTACCAAGTCCCAAGTATGATTGGCCTCTAGGGCGGACATTTCATCCTGCATTGCTGCTCACCAATCTGCAGAAGAGAGAGCCTCAGATAGATTAAAAGGCATAAAAATAGAGTATATAGCTGATACGAAAGCGTGTAATGATGAAGAAACACCTACATAGGAGAGGGTCGCAGATACAGGATAACTAACACAACTGTGTTTACCCTTCCGAAGAGCAATAGGCAAATCATCATCAGATGTCTGAACTGACATTAGAGGATTAGAGGACGAAAGATGTGATGAGAAAGAAGAAGACTCATGAAAAACTACATCTTATGACATTAGGTACCGCCCCAACTTAGGAGAGAAACACCGATAGCCCTTCTGAGTACGTGAGTATCCTAGAAATTTGCACCGTAAAGACTTGGGATCAAGTTTAGTCACCTGAGGTCGAATGTCCCGAATATAGCAGGTGCATCCAAAAATGCGTAATGTGAGAGAATGAATAGGCTGGTTAGGAAATAATAATTTATGTGGAATCTCCCCTTTAAGAACAGATGATGGCATCCGATTGATCAAATATGTTGCAGTCAATACAGCGTTGCTCCAGAATATTCTAGGGACTCTTATATGAAACATAAGTGCCCAAGCAACTTCCATAATATGTCGATTTTTACGCTTAACAACTCCATTTTGTTGGGGGGTATTTGGATATGAAGACTGGTGAATAATACCCTATTGGGTCATGAATGGTGTAAAGGGAGAAGAAAAATATTTACGTGCGTTGTCACTACGTAACGTGCGAATAGACACAGAAAATTAATTACGAATTTCATTGTAAAAAGCACAAAGACAGAAAATATCTCAGAACATTGTTTTATTAGATATAACTAAGTAACACGGGAATAATCATCCACAAACGTAACAAATTAACAAAACACAAACTAAGACTGAACTGGACATGGACCCCAAACATCAGAATGAACTAGATCAAATGGAACACATGCTCGTTTATTTATCCTAGACACATATGACACGCGATGATGTTTCACGAACTGACACGACTCACAAAACAACTCTGGTAAAGACTGAAAAGCTGGATATAGACGCTTGAAACTTGGGAGAGCAGGATGACCAAGGCGACAGTGAAGCTCGAAAGGAGTGGATGACACACCGGAACACGCCATGGATATTGGTTCCTCATCTAGCACGTAGAGTTCTCCTGAAGTGCGACAACCCCTACCAATCGTCCTCTTTGTCGAACGATCTTGAAATTCACAATATTAACCATAGAAAATTACACAACAATTAAGTCTGTTGGTTAGTGCACTGACAGAAATCAGATTAAAAGGAATATCGAGCAAATATAAAATGGATGACAATTATAAACTAGGTGTAGGAGATGTTTTCCCAATCCCTCGAACAGCAATATATGATCCGTCAGCCACCTGAACATCGGGGAAAGATGATGTAGGAGAATATGCACTCAATATACCTGTGGTGCCAGCCATATGGTCTGAAGCTCCAGAATCAATAATCCATGCCCGAGGAGAAGCTGAAAGACAAACAGTAGATGGAACTGTCTGAGCAACAGTGGCAAATATAGAAGCCTGATTAGATAACAAGCGAGTCTACTCCTCAACGGATAAAGTCACACGACCATCATCAACAGTAGTATCCTGGATAAACTGATCAGTCCCGGATATCATATTTGCGGGCCGAACATTAGGTGGTTTACCATGTAACTTCCAGCATTTGTCACGCATGTGACCAATGCCACCACAGTGAAAACAAGTAACTCGACCATCTGGTTCGCGTCCTCCTCGACCCCCACGGCCTCCTCATCTTCCCCCAGCACTGCCTCCGGATTGACCTGCTAGGGCAGTCCTATCACCATTATCACTGAATCCTAAAGATTGTCGAGTAGAGCGTTGAGCACTAGAATATGCCTTTGTAAGTGAAGTTTTGCGACTCGCTAGAATCTGAGACCGAGCCGATTCATATTCAACTTTTAAACCACTCAGGAATGCAAGAATAACCAACTGCTCTCTCTGTTTCTGCATCTGATGAATATCTGACGTAATAGACATCAACATATAAAAATTTTCATATGTTTTCTTGAACAAAGCGAAATAATCATTGATACTTTCCTTTTGCTTAGGGTGGAATAGGGACTAACATACATCATATAATTTGTTCATATCATCTCGGTCAGAATATAGAAACTGTAGATACTCCCACAACTCTTTAACTGAATCACAGTGGGTAACCAACATGGCTACCTTTGGCTCCATAGAATTGATAAGTTGGTTATATAACCGTGCATCATCACGTAACCAAATCTTATAACCTGCAGGGTCAGATTAAAGGTTCAGGAATTCAACAGTAAAATGATCTTCCTTATCCATACCACGAATAGCAAAAAGAATAATATTTCTTCAATGCTGGAAATTAGATCCATTCAAACGTTGATATGTAAGCTTGCTAGAGGCAGAAATGATCTCAGAAATAATGGGTTTGTTCTCAATAGCCCCACAGCCGGAAGATGACAAATCCGCCATAATAAAATCTTAAATAAAAAAAAAATCCAGAAATGACCTTGCGAATTGAAACAGAAAATGGTAATCCAGAGATCCCTAATCACATAAACAAGGGGGAACCGTACCCCTATATATATCAAGACAACATTTTAATCAAGGACCCATTATGAAATTAAGGTTTCATGAACGAAATTTAAATTTTAAATGATAATTCCTTTATTTATCTCAATCAGATCCAAGGGTTAGTTTCGCTTGTTTATGATCTATAAAACATATATATATATATATTTGAAAAATTGCTACGCTTGTTGATTTTGTTGTACCAATCTTAAAAATTGAGAGCATGGTTTTCTCTTCATTTTAGGCAATGACCATTTGTGGTGATTTACAATTAGCCTATCAAAAGGGAATTATCGATTGGGTCATGCAAGTTATGTATGTTGTTTACTTCTGAAAAAAAAATACAAAATAATTATTCGTAAAGTTTGTTTTTCTTTAGTATTTTTCTTCGAAGAAAATAACATAACTTTCGTTTTCTTCTACTCTGATCAGTAGTTTAGAAACTATGATGCATTTGGTATTGTGGTAACTGACGGTGTATCACTAATTTTTTATTTCTGTTTTTCTAAGAAAGAAAAATATATTTCTCTTAATGGGAACAAGAAATAGAAATGATGTTTATTAATCGTTATTATTCTCATAATCTTATAAGCAAGAAACAAATAACAACTTTAATAAAACTTTTGTTTCACAAGCAATTTTTTATAATATAACTATAGTATGATATTTATTGCATACTAACCTAAAAGTATTATATTTAATAAATAAAATTATATAGTTTTGTCTCAAAAATATTCAAGCTAGTATATAAAATTTTATATATTAAAACTTATTTTATATTAATTATAAAATATTTTATTATAATTTGATATTTTATTAATTGATACTCATTTTTATGCAATTTGCGTGTCTAAATGTGTTTTAGGAGCTTAATGAAACATGAGAGTTCTGAAATCCTAAGGCAACAAGGAATTGACGAAGCTCATGGTACCAAGCATGTGGAGCTTGTTTAAGCCCATAGATAGCTTCTCATTTTAAGTGTCCACTTTGGGGAATTCAACTTTTTAATGGATGGCTTTTAATATCTTTTATTGTATGTGTTGTCAATTTTACTCATAGTGGAGTCCATGATGATGTGATGGTTTGTAGTGTAGGCTTTTATTATTTTAATGCATGAAGGTTAAATTGGTAAATTGACAAAATAAAGTACTTTGACTTTTAAAAGTTGGACACTTATTTTGGGACAGACAAAAATATGAAAGTGGACACTTAAATTGGGACGGAGGGAGTATTAATTATATATGTATAACATTTAATTCGAATAAATAGTGTATATGTTGTAATATGTGTGGGAACGTTTCTATGCTACACTGGCGGAAATAAGATAAACATATTTTTAACGTTTTCACTTTTTTTGTAGATACATGAGAAACGTTCCTCAATAACTGAAAACGAAAATAAATTATTAAACATAATTTTTATTTTTGTTCTTATTGAAGCCGAAACATGCAAGGTATTTCTTCGCCCTCTATAACCATTTATTTTTTATTTTCAGTCTCAGTAATGTGAGTAATAAATTTGATAACAAAGTTGTTGTTAGCTTTTAATTTGTTTTTCCAGTTGTGTTCAGTTTGCACGAAGAGAACGACGGTACATGGAAGACGTCAAATTAGAAGTTTATGATTTTTTTTCTTCCATATTCTTGTGATTTGATGTATATAATGAAGATGTTAGACAGTTTAGAACACTGTATATTCATCTATTTTAAGGGGGGTTTTTTCTTGGTGGATTGAGTTTATTATAACAATTTTAAGATTTTGTTTTTGAATAGACATTATATTGCTCATTAGCAGGTTCTTTTGTGTTTTTTTTTTCCAGTTATCTTAGTCATGTTCATAATGTTGATAGAAGGTTATAACTAAAAGAAGGCTAAGAGAATTCTTTATGTAAGAAAGAAAGACATTAGGCAGCAGTCATGAACTGCTGCACTATGTATAGTTTTATGGCAGCAATCATGGCACCTAAGGCAGCAGCCGGAACTGCTTCCATATATCAAAACTCTATTGCGACAAACAGGGGCGGAGCCGGGAAATTGATCTAGGGGGGCAATGCAATTTTTTACAATTTTATTAGTAAATTTTATATTTTTTCCGGGTTATCAAAGCAATTTTTAAACAAACTTGGGGAGGGCAATGCAATTTTCTATAGATTTATTGGTAAAAATTATATTTTTCTAAGTTACCTAAGGAATTTTTTCAAAAACTTGAATGGGTCATGAAATTTTTACAAACATATCTCTAATATATAAATTTTTGGGGTCAAAAAAGAAATTTGAAAAAATTTGGGGAGGGGCCCCCCTAGCCATTGAATGGCTCCGCCCCTAACGATAAAGCTTTAGACAGACGTCTTTTGCAGCAAATATTTGCTGCCATAAGTTATAGTGGCAATTTTTAAAGCTTTTAGCAGCAAATAAATCTGCTGATGTACATCATCTTTGGTGTTAGGAGCTCAAATAATATATCTTGGGCTTGGAAGAAGCTGTTTGGGTTGAGGGGTAAATTTTAAAGGTTTGATGAGGTTCAAGGTTGGTAATGGCTCTAAAATCTTTCTTTGCCATGATTCATTTTTTTTTGTTAAGTCACTTGTTGTTTAGATATATATGGCCCATCTCCATGAGGCCACTTCCCTTCTTCCTCCTCCTGATCCTTATGTTAATGATAAGCTGGTTTCTTTTGTTGTGGTGGGTTTGGGGGGCATCATTTTGACTAGTTTTGTTCCCTTTCTACCATCTCATTGTAATCTTGGTTTTCCTTAATTCAAAACAATTGCTGACTTTAAAAAAAAAAAAAAATTAATTTTACTCAAGCTATCAATTTCATAGTTAAATATATTATTTGACTATTTTTTATAGCTACAATTTTAGTACTATTGTATTAGTAAAATTATTACATTTATTTATAATTTGGTAGGGCTGCACAAGAACTCGATGAAGTTATAAAATCGAAACAAACCTTAAATCTTACCGGACCGAAAACAAAATCGAACCAAAACTGAACCAATTCGATTGTTATATTTTATATTTTATTTTTAATATTTATTTAATTCGATTGTTATATTTTATATTTTATTTTTAATATTTATTTGTTCACATGCAAGGCAAGTTACTACTAATTAAAGAATTTTAAATTTTCTGTATCATAAACTTGGTGATTTCTTTTGTTGTTTTCAAATGCTCTTTTTTTTAGTTGCTAAGTAAAAGAAATTGTGTTTATGTCATTATGGAATGTAATATTGAAATAGTATTAAATCTATTCCTTTGACAGTTTGACTACTCAATTTGAATTTGTTTTATTTGAAACTTGTAAGAGTTAATATATTTAATCTAATTAAACTACAATTCTAAATTATCTTTTAGTATATGACATCTGACACTCAACACTGTTATATGTTTTAATTTTTTTGCACTCATGGTTTCGATTCCAATTTTTATTTCCAAAGCATTGGAAAAAATGATTCGATTTCCGAATCAAACACCCCTAATTATACTTTTAACGTGTCTTACTTAAAACTAATTTTAATGAAAAAAAAAAAGAAATAAAGAAGACAAAGTATAGTAGACGTAATAAACGACATTGAAAATTAAGAGCGACCATAAAGAAAAGAATCCGCGCATATTTATATCCCCTCCCGCGAGCCTCAGCCCCACTCCTCACTAGTCACTAGTAGTACCATTCAGTACAGAAACTGTTCTAGAGAGAGAAAGATTTACTGTGCGCATGTGTGTGAGAGAGAGTGAGCGAAAGCAATCCTTCGCCATTAATACCACTCAACAGAAAAAACGTGACTTCCCATTACTATAGTTCAAATTCAACGAATCAAATCTCTCTCTCCATTCTCAGTTCTCAATTCTATATATATATATATATATATATCTGTATTGATTGGAGTGTGTGTGATTGTGTGATAATGGAGCTGAGTAAGGCCACATTGGAAATATTCTCGAAGCTGGAGAAGAAGTGGCTCTACCACTGCGAAGGCAAACAAGCGCGAATTCTCAGCATCGACGGCGGCGGAACTACCGGCATTGTCGCCGGAGCCGCCTTAGTCCACCTCGAAGACCAGATACGCGCCAAAACCGGCGATTCCCAATCTCGCATTGCCGATTTCTTCGATCTCATCACCGGAACCGGAATCGGCGCGATCTTCGCCGCCATGCTAACCGCCGATGCCGGAAACGGACGTCCTCTGTTCACCGCCAAGGAGGCTGTCAGATTCGTCGCCGAAAAGCAGCCGGAGCTCTTCAAAATCAAGATCGTCGGAGTGATCCGCCGGCGGCGGATGTTTTCCGGCAAGAGCATCGATAAGGCTCTGAAGGCGGCGTTGACGAGAGACGACGGTAAGGTGTTGACGTTGAGGGACACGTGTAAGCCTCTGCTTGTCCCTTGCTTCGATCTCAACAGCTCTGCGCCGTTCGTCTTCTCCCGAGCCGACGCGTCCGAGTCGGCGAGTTTCAACTTCGAGCTCTGGGAGGTGTGCCGTGCCACGTCAGCGACTCCGTCCATGTTCAAGCCGTTTAATCTGACGTCCGTCGACGGAAAAACCTCTTGCCTGGCCGTGGACGGCGGTCTCGTCATGAACAACCCCGCCGCCGCCGCCGTCACTCACGTCTTGCACAACAAACGTGATTTTCCGTCAGTTAACGGAGTTGAGGACCTATTAGTCCTTTCACTTGGTAACGGTCCGTTAACTGGTTCTTCTCAGCAGATTCTCCGTCGTAACGGCGAGTGTTCCACGTCAGCAATCGTTGGGATTGCTCTGGACGGCGTCTCTGAGACTGTTGATCAAATGTTAGGAAACGCCTTTTGTTGGAATCGTATTGATTATGTTCGAATTCAGGTAAACAATTCAGCTTAATTAAAATTAATTTTTGAAATTTATTTATTCAGTTTTTTAGATTTTGATGACGGAATTACTGACGGCGTTAATTTACAGGCTAACGGTTCGGGGTTGAATATGGAGGGGGTACTCAAAGAGAGAGGAGTGGAGTCACTGCCGTTTGGAGGAAAACGGTTACTGACGGAGACGAACGGAGAGAGGATTGAGAGCTTCGTGAAAAGGGTCGTTGCTTACGGAAGGAGTAGTTTGCCGCAAAGTCCGTCAAAGGAAAACGCCGTTAGTGTTCTGGCTAATGGTAATGGGCGTTAGTTTTAGGGTTTAATTTCGGTTAACCCATGATTAGGTACAAGTACAACTCTTGACAGTCTCTGTTTCTTCTCTGTGTTTTTTCCTTTTTCTTTTAGTATGTGCTTTTAACTCTTACAATTTGTCTACTTGATTACCAAATAATAGTGACTTAGTTCAGTATTCATCTCACTTCTTTTTTAACTTTGGTTAATAAATTAATTTTGAAACTTGGTTATACAAATTGAAAAGAAACTGTGAGAACAGAGAAGTAAATTCTGTAACAGAACAACAATTTGTTTAAAGGGTAAAACAGTAAAAACTACATCCAAATTTGCAAGGATTGGTGATTGAACTGAACTATTTCAGTTACGTCAGCTGAGAAGTGTGAGAAAGGGAATTTCACAAAAATATGAAGATTATTTCAGAAAAGCAATAGATTAGTGTCACTAGACAATATTTGACAGTGTATGGTCTTTATACTGTTGCAAGCAAGCAATAAAAAGCTTGCAAGTAAGAAAAAAAAAATTTAACTGTCTTATATTAAGTAACATTTTTTATATTAGAATATATAAATATGTGTATATATATATATATAAGTCCCATAGAGAAAAATTAGTCTCAACCACTTTGTAATTTTCACTTTTGGATAATCACAGAAAATGAAAATAAAATATAAAAATTAATATCTTATTTTCAAGAAAATAATATAAAATAAATTACTCTGTCCACTTTTCCGAGTCATCCACCACTACCACATCCCCGTGAAAACACCACTTACTTCCAAAATTTACAGTGAAAAAGAAAAACTGAAAATTAAAGGACAAAGCCTTGCACAGTTGGAGGATGTTATTTTGGGGTCATCACTCACAGACTTTTTGCAAATTTTCCAACAGTGAAGGATTTAATAACATGGACATGGAAATGGAATCAAACCTTAGGTGAAAAAGATATTCACAATGTAACAAACAATTTGTACAGTCATATCCAAAACTTTACACAATCACTCCATTATTCACGGGATAATTACAAAAACCTCCTCTGAACTAATGCATAATTGCATGCAGTTCTTTAATATTTTAATAAATAATAGTGAAATGGCGTATATATCCTCCTATCTTTAGAGATTCTTCTAAAGGATGATGATTTTACAACCTTACCCTCAAATATATTGGCGGGATGTGTACCAACAAATATCATTTCATATGCGTCCCTTATCTTTCCCAAATCATAACATAAGGCTTGTAGAGAGAGAATGAGTTATTTTTAGAAAGAGAGAGTATGTATTAACAACCACTCAAATGGATTTTATATAGAATACCATATGAGAGCAATTTGGTAAAAGAAGTTAAAATATTTTAGTAATTTTGAATGAAAAAGTAAGTGTTCAAATGTAATTAAAATGATAGAAAGGGTAAAATAAATATTTTGGTCCATAATATGTCTTTATTGACTAATACAATAAATTTTTGGGCGTTGACTTCAAAAGGAGTTAAATGTTATAACGAATGTGCAATTAAGGAAGATTTTTTATATTATTAAAATATTAGGGAAATCGTGTGTAATTATATAATAGTTTGGAAAATATTTGTATAATTATTCCCATAATTTACTTATGATTTCACTTTCTAGTAACCATATGTAGCAAACTTTTGTAAAATTTCTTGCACTACTTTTGGGGGTAGAAAGAACTTTTTATATTGGCAAAAACAGAGCCACTAGTTTGTATATGTTTCTCAACAGCATCAAATGGTCCCTATTTGTTGCATTGTCCTTTTTTTCTCGATTTTATTATAGTTTGTTTAGTGTGAGTATAGTAAACAAATTATGAGTTAGGTAGAGTTATCCCTAGCATTAAATTAATCCCATGGGTTATGACCCTTATGACATTAGGTAAGACAAAATTGAGGCTTAAATTTTATTTTCCCCCATTGCCAACCAGGGTTGGCCCTAGCTAATCCACCTGGTTGATGCTGACCACTGGCTTCGGAATATATAACATAAAATACAAAAAAGAGCATCGTATCCTTTATTATTTATTAATTGGCTCCAAATGTAAATAAGACATGGGGACCTCAAAAGAACTTTTGGAAAGTGAGTGTTTTGTTTGCTAAGGTCATCGGTATGGTTCCATTGTAGCTAGATAGCTATAGTATAGCCACTAAAAATTAATGATATGGGACTAGTTAAATTTGATGCGGATAGTTTAATTAGTTAGGAAGTTGTTGTATTTGGCGAGATTGTGTTATTAAGGAGAAAAAAAAATTATTAATTTAATTATCATTTCATTCACAAGTGCCCAATATATTCTAAGAGAGAGTATTTAATTATCATTTATCAACACTTTGTAGAAGAGAAAAAGTATTTAATTAAAATAATGATTAACTTGTTTTCTTTCACCATACCAACCTTAAAATTAATATAAATTTTAACTAATTAAATTATACAAAAAATATGATGTGACAAGCACAAGGGAAATTGACTAGTCATTATGTCCTCTTCATACCGGATTTACTCCAAATTATCTCAAACATACTTTTTCATTATTATTATTATTTTTTAATAATAGGGATGTTTAGGGTTTTGACTGGACAATGCTCCCATAGGAATTAAATAAAGTTAGAATGTATTTGTTGTTATGCTCCTAACAAATTATTTGATAGAAATAGAATTCAAACAGCAGACCTCAATTTTTTTCTAATCAAGTCAACCCCATCTTAGATATATGTTTGAAATAGTTGAACTACAAATTGTGAATATGTATTTTGGGTAATAGATTCGAGCATTAAAATATATAAATACAGTCTTCAAAAAAATATATATATAAGTTATTTGAACAGTAAATACATCACTAAAAAGCATTACATGGATGGCAGGCACGAATCTACTTGAGGGGCGGTGGCTCCCATTGGATTTTTTTTTTAATTTTTTATTACTTGTTCTTAAATATAGAATAATAAGTATTATTCCCACTAATTTTTTTAAAAAACTCCTAAAGCTTCCACTAAATTTAAAATAATAAACAATTTCACCCACATTCACTTAAATCGATATCTTGGTCGGTATCTTTTGATGATAATAGTTCAAAATCGAATTGATTAGGACCTAAGTCACCACATAATGACATAAATGACTGAGGCAAAGAAAGAAGTAATGTAACTAACAATAGTCATTATTTACATGGCGGGTCAGTTAAGTAAGAGGAAAAACTGATTTTAAAAAGTCATTGAAGTCCGTTATTACTAATTATAAGGCTATTATCATAAAACTCACCCATAATTTTCAAATTTGTCAAAAAAAAATAATGTGATTTCAAAAATTCTCCTATAATTTTTAATTTAATCAAATACACCTTATTATCTATAAAATTATGAAAATATCCTCAAAAACTCTAATTCATTTCATTTTAATTTCAATTTTAATTTAAATCCTAATTTTAACTCAATTAAACTTTAATTCCTTTCATTTATCACAAACCCACTTTCTCTAACTCATTTACTCCAAAACTATAATTCCTTCCATTTATCACAAACCCAATTTCAATATAAATCACAATTTTAACTCAATTCAACTCTAATTCCTTCCATTTATCACAAACTCACTTTCTCTCACCCATTTATTCCAAAACTCTAATTCCTTCCATTTATCACAAACCCAATTTCAATTTAAATCATAATTTCAACTCAATTTCAATTTATAATTATATCTCTCTATATATATATAATCATGTATACGTACTTATTTATACATATATAATTATATATATGTATATATATACGTATACATGATTATATATATAGAGAGATATAATTATAATCATATATACGTATATATATTTACGTATATATCATTGTATATATGTACGTATATATAATTATATATATAGTGATATAGAGGGATATATATAATTATAAATTAAAATTGGATTTAAATTGAAATTGGGTTTGTGATAAATGAAAGGAATTAGAGTTTTAGAATAAATGGGTTAAATTGAAAGTGAGTTTGTGATAAATAAAAGGAATTAGAATTTAATTGAGATTTGAATTAGAGTTTGGAGGGTATTTTCGTAATCTTATAGAGGGCGGGGGGTATTTAATTAAATTAAAAATCGTTAGAGGGGTTTTTCAATAATTTGAAAATCATAAGGGTTTTTGATAATAGCCCTAATTATAATTAAGTTTTATTAATTACTAGATTTTCTGTCAATAATGATAAAAAGAATGTTGTTTCGTGATTACAAAAATCTTTTCCTCTCCCGACCAGACATTGAGGCTGGCTAGTTTTATGATTTCATAATTTTTGTATCATGTAGTATGTGATACCTTTCTCACCTATCATGATTTCACTTAAAACAGCAATAAATTGATAATGATTAGAATGCTCTAAATAAGCTAAGTTAGCTAACACAGTCTGATCATTTAAATTTCAAGCAAAGTTTCTAGCTAATAGAGGATGGTGATTGCCTGTAAACTGTATGGATCTTCTTTTGCTGAGCACTTTAGTTAAAGGGTAAATTACACTTTTACCCCTTTGATAGGATTTATTATAACTTGACCCCTTTAAATTGGATAATTACACTTTTACCCCTCTACCCTATCGCCTCCACTAAGCATAGCAAATGAGCTAATTACCCATGTCCTTTTATAAATTTTTATAATTAAAAGGGTAAAGTGTATTAAACCTTCTTGAACTATTTTCTCTCTCTCAACTAACCCCCCTGAACTAACTGATGGCTCCTTGAACTATTAAAAATTTATAATTCACTTCATTCCGTTATAACACCGTTAATTAAATTATGATAATTTGTACTCAGATTCCCTGAGGTTTCGGTCAATTGCACTCGCCCCCTGAGATTTCATTTTCCTTACAATGGCACCCCCTGAAGCGGAGAAATGACCGGAATGCCCTTGTTTTGTCTCTCTTACTTCATGAGACAAATATCTAGATGGTGAAATTACCTCCATGTCCCAAGATAAAAATCCTATAATATATATATATATATATATATATAACAACTATTCTAAAATGTGAGGGGTTGAGAATATTTTCAAAAAAATTCTTCAAAATTAAAATTAATGAATTAATATGTATTAGTTGAAGTGCAACTCTAAGGAGTATGTCAAAACGATATAGAATAAAATAAAAGGAGTTGGAAATATTTCAATACTTTTAAAAAATAATAATAATTAATTAATATGCATTACTTGAAGTGTAACTCTAATGAATATTTCAAAAGATATAGAGTAAAGATATACAACAAGGGGTTATAAATATTTTTATATTTTTTTAAAAAAAAATAATAATTAATATACATTAATTGAAATGTAACTCTAATGGATATTTCATAAGATATAGAGTAAATATATAAGACAAATATACTTCGGCAAGGAAAAATAATATAACTTAAAATACAAAAATATGTATATTTATCTATATACTACTAATAAAAACACAAGGATTGTCTAATATTTTGATTCATTATCACCTTTTACAATATAAAAAATTATAATAAGTAAAGTTTGACATTATTTAAAGTGTAATGGCTTAAATTAACTTTACAAAAAAATTAATAAATAATAAATTATTTTTCATATTTTTTAAAATATATAAAAAATTACAATAAGTAAAGTTTGTTGTTATTTTACAGTCTAAGAACTTAAATTAATTTTACACAAAGAATAATAAATTATAAATCATTTGTAACATTTTTATACATTTATCACCTCTTATAATACAACAAAAACTATAATTAAAATGTATTACTAGTTGTTTAAATTGTAGGAATTGTATATTATTTATTTACAAAATAAATTAAATTATATGAGCTTACAAATATTTTATACATATATCACCTTCTAAAATACAAAAAAATATATATAATGACTCTTGTGCCATTGTTTTTTACACTAAAGCAATGGCACAAGAGTCATTTCATGGGGTCTTCACCTCTTCAGGGATTGTCATTGCAGGAAAAATGAAATCTCAAGGGGCGAGTGTAATTGATTGAAACCTCAAGGGATCTAAGTGCAAATTATCCTAATTTAACTAACGGTTTTATAACGGAATGAAGTTAGTTGTAAAAGTTCGCATAATTTAGGAAATTTTGTATAAAAAATGTAGTTCATGGGGTTAGTTGAGAGAGGGAAAATAGTTCAAGGGGTTTAATGCACTTTACCCCTAATTAAAATGAGTGTTTTTTTATTTATATATATATAATTTAACCCACCGCCCCCGCCGCCACCGCCAACGCCACACTCCTCTTACCCTGTTCCTAAACAACCGAGCTTTGTTGCTTCATCATCTGTTGCTGCTGCTACTTTAGCTGCTCAAACTATTAACACCACAAATCAATCAATCAATACAAATACATATATGTATATGTTGTTGGGTCCAAACCAAGATCAAACTCAAACACACACACACACAATAGACACCAAATTTATAGTGGTTCCCCAAAAACAGGGTACATCCACTTTGAGAGGCTTCACTATCTTCGGTTTGAAATAAAACCGAGAATGAGGGAGGATACAAGCTTTCTACTCAACCTCACAACTCTCTCTCTTACAACATCACAGAACAACCTGTGATTTTCTCTCTCACAAACTCTCTTGTGTATCACTCTGCCTCTCTTTTCACTTATGGCATTACAAAACCATACACTGGCTATATATAGCCGATCATCCAAATACAAGACAAAACACTACTTACGCATGCATGGCAAGAAGTCTTCACGCATGTTTGAGACACTGCTAAAACTCTTCACGCTTAGCTGTCATCCTTGACTTTCTAGTCGCATGCGTGATGTTGAGGTTGAGAGGCTTGTTTGCATACGGCAGTGGGTTGGCGGCTTGTCTTCTCATGCACAGTTGGATGGTGCATGTGTATGGAACTATCATATGTCTATACTTGTATAGCGATTAACAGAATGGTATGATTAGGCTTACATGGGTGACTTGCAATTACTTGTAAGAGTGAGGGTGGTGGTTGAGAGGGAAAGAGAGTGGTGGACTAGGGTTTCGAATTGGAGGAGCAATTAGCCGTCTCTTCTGGTAATACCCAAATTCTTCTTCAACCATCCTCGTCCTAGCCACTTCCCCTGCCGCCGCATACAGCAGATCCCAAGCAGATCCATTCTGGCTCATTGCCGCCGCAACCGGCGACGACGTCTCCGAACCACAGTTTGGGCTACCACGTCCCGAACCCTGCTTACAACCACATCCACCCCCATTCACTGCACACAATGTCGATTGAGGCGAACCAGACATACCCCAAAACTACAGCCAAATTGTTTTTTTCATATGATTCAAATTTTAAAGCTTTCCATTCCGAGCCAAAAATACTTTAACAGTCACCAAAAGATCCAATTTTCAGAAGGATAATGTGTTCATTTCATAAATGACAATGGAGATATAAGATATATTTGTATAATATATATAAGACCATCAACAGCATCACCGAACCACAACCTTCCTCCAAGTTCCAAGTCTCTTTCAAATGGCTTTCCCTAACCTCTTACGCTTATTGAGCAACACAAGGTCCTCTCGAAGAGCCAGAACAGTCCATGCTAGGATAATCACATATGGGTTTGACCCAGATGTTTATACAAGCAATCATTTAGTATCGATGTATTTAAAACTATATATATATATATATATATTAAAAAATTGAGGGTAAAAGGGTAATTTTAGTGACTTAGGGGTAACATAATCATTTCCCATTAAAAAATGGGATGACATTATCTTTGACCGGCATTGACCTTGCCAGAATAATGAGGGAGACGAGAAACTGTTACAAAATATCAATCTAGAGGGGTGCGAGTGTAATTATTCAATTTATAGGAAATCAAGTTATAATATGTTCTATCTAAAGAGGGTGAAAGTGTAATTTACCCTTAATTAAATTCCATTCATTGTTATGGTGAGGACGGAGCACCGAGGTTAAATGTTACATATCTAAAATTTAAGAGTAAAAAATGTAAGAAAAAAAAAATTCAGGCTAAATACTAAATATTCTAAATAAATAAATTTTCAGTTAGGGTCACCACCCCGCTGGGCTGGACTTGCTCCATCATTGGCTATGGTGGATGATTCCAGTATAATGTTCTCACACAAAAAGTTATTTCATTTTGGGTAGAATTCTAAAAAAAAAAAAAAATTAAAAATACTATTTCTTAATTATAGATACCAAATAATAAAAGTATTTGTATAGGCACATCATTATTAAAGAAAAACATATGCACATATTGTTGTCGCTAAAAAAATTCGCTGGTGGAAGAACGCGGGCGTGCCAAATTTCTGGAATAATCAGATATAGTAAAAGGACAACAAGTATTCTTTTTGGAATATGGTCAGGTGATTGTGTAGGAGAAGGAATATGAAACTCCTAACAATGTTCTATTTATGCATTAATGAAAATGACTTAAAGTGTCAATGTAGCAAAAATGAAAAAGAATTGAAAGTGCAGGTTGACAAAAAATAAAGTGGCAGAAAGTAAAGTGTGGTATAAAGTAAATGGCAAAAAGTAAGGTGTTGGAAGATAAATGAATTGAAATAACAAGACTTGTATTAAAATGTCTGGAATTGAAATACATGAATAGAAAATGCAGGATAAAGTAAATGACAATTAATGAAATTGCATTGTAATGAAGTTTGTGTTATGCCGAGGAATTTTTCTAATGTTGCCCTAAATGTCCTATTTATAAACCAATTGTGTGCATGTGTGTGGTCTTCATCCTTGCTTCATAGGACGCCACGTGTCCTTGCAACCTCCCACTTCCTTATCAAGTTGTCCGATTTTTGCCACGTGTCCGGCAGTTACAACTTCTGCTACCATGATTTCTGTTACATGTCCAGCGATTACAACTGTCATATCTGTTATTTTCTTTGTAACTTCCTTTTCTAGCAATAAGATGTTGTCACTTGTCCCAAGTAGTTTGTAAATGAACTTAATGGAGTTGAGCCATTTATCTCCATCTCATTTTAAGCCTCTAAAACGTACTTAGCCATGATTTTGGCCACATTCATGCTCTTACAATTTAGGCTTAAACTGCCACACTCCTTGATTATAGCAACTGAATTCAATGACAATTTTTTCTTCCACATGACTTCGTATTTTTTCCACGTCATAAGATATGTTTGGCATATGTCATTCTTCCAATCTGGGATTTCTTCCGTCTTCTACCAGATTGATGTCAAGTGGTGGGAGATTCGTTTCTTTCAAATATGTCACATGTAGCCCAATGATAGGATGTCATGTGGCTAGGAATTTTTTGGTGTCAACATTGCCCCCCAAATTTTGGAGGTTTTGTAAGTTGGTAGACGAAAAGCCTTTAAAATTTTGAGTTAATGAAGATTCCAATCAATGCATTAACATTAAATTATCTTATTTATATTTATCTCTAAAGATATAGATGAATTCTTCTGCCAAGGCAACCAAATGCTATCCTTGGTCTTTTTTTGCTTTATCGGAACCAGTCATACTCATTTCTACCATAGAACGTCTTGAACAGATAACAAAAACTCCTTTCAGTCGAAAAGCCACTAGAATTTGGCCAAAAGTTATTTCTGTCATACATATTCTTCTCGGCAGAATGATAATTCTTCCGATGGGAGTGTTTGCTTTTGCCACTGCTACTAAATTTTTTTAAATTTATACAGCAATCTTGATTGACGGGGCCAAATTGAGTTTCCCTCAACTTCATTTCTAATTTTCCACCATCTTGTTGCTAGGAACGGAATATGGCGTACTCATGGCAACACTGGTCGCCCCTTCTATTATTTTAAATCACCATCTTCTGCCAAGGTGATCACACTGATACTGACAACGGTTATAAATTTGTGATTTGGACATGCATGCAACTGATTGTCCATTTTGCTTCCCCCCGTGTATCGTAGGTTGCGGTAAATTCTACCAACAATGTTTGTTGCCCCCCGGTTTTGGAAGATCTTTCCCAGGTAGTTTCGAAGGAAACTTTTGATGTTGTGCTGGTGGCAGAAATGGCTTTCGTCGTTGCTGGAATGACAGATTTTTTGCTTGTGGTTGTTTGGGCACCTACGGTAGAAAATGACATGGCAGAATAGTTGGCAGATCTACCATCTGCTGCCCCCCCACCCCCGAGTGCTTCTTGCTTCGGAACCACGGGAAGAAGTGGTGGTTTCTGCCGCACACGTTATTGATTGCCCCCGGATCCGATAGATCTTTTTCTAGCATATTCAAAGGAAACTCGTGATGTTGTGGTTGTGGCAAATGGTGGAATGACAGATCTTCTGCATGTGGTTATATTGGCGCTTACGGCAGATTCTGAATCGGCCGGGTAGTCATTGGTGGCAGAGCCACTAGCGCTTGTACGGTGATCGACTCAGTAGGTCTGCTAAAAATATACTTAAAAATAGACCTTAAATATGACATCCTTTTGCCTATCGCAAGCGTACGAATCAGTTCATAGTATAATATAGTTTGAGACAGGGTTTATCGATCCCACAGAAACTAAGTCGTACTCTAAATTTTAATAAAATAATATTTTTGAATTTTAATGATAGTTTAATTTTGATTTTTGATATTAAACTAATTAAATAAACAACTAAACTAAATAAAATAAGTAAAGATAAATTGAGAAAATTTAATAGAGAAAAAGTTTACGGCGTATCTAGCACCACCACTAGCTTCGTAATGTAAACATGTTATTCATTTTATTGTGAAAGGGAGAGGCATCTCCTACAAATCATACTAGTGTCGCGGTAAGCGAGCTTTTAATCCCCATCAAAGGTTACATTTAACCAAGCTCGGTCACAATTCATCTTCGGATCAAACATGATTTGGATATGTCATTACCCTATACTACTCCTACTTGCATTAAATTAAAAACACATCCATTTTATATTCCCTTAGCATGAACTGTCCAAACTAAACTTTCATATTTTAAGTACCGTTATATAGATAACTAACAACCTAACTTTCAGAGTTCAAGTTCGTAACAATTAGGTGCAGTTCTGCAAGAATTAACATGAAATCAATCTAGAATAGATAAAAGGGTTAATTTCAAGAAACCCCCCTATACTATCCAGTTTAATCAACTAACCCCCACCGTGTCCACTTTGCCCCATATACTATTCAATTTCATCAATATGCCCCCTCACCTCACATTTCAAATCAAAATGCCTAAATTGCCATCAATAGTATAAGGGGGTTTAGTGAAATCAACCATTTAAAAAAATTATTTTTCAAAAATCAATTATATTTTTCGCAAAAATTATAAATTCATAAATATATATATTTTTCACAAAAAAACTATTTTTCAGAGGGAGCATATTATTTTCCGAAATATGAATTATTTCGGAAAAAATAATATATACTTTTTGCAAAAAAAATATTTTTCGGAAAAAAATCATATTTTGGAACATAATAGTATATATTTTTCACAAAAAAATTATTTTTCGGAAAAAGATCATATTTTGGAACATAATAGTGTATATTTTTCGCAAAAAAAAAATATTTTTTGAAAAATATCATATTTTGAAACATAATATATATTTTTCGCAAAAACAATATTTTTCGGAAAAAACAATTCATATTTTGGAACATAATAAATACTTTTTCGCAAAAAAAAAATCATAAAAAAAATCATATTTTGGAACATAATATATATTTTTCATAAAATAATTATTTTTCGGAAAAAATTCAGATTTTGGAACATAATATATACTTTTTCGCAAAAACAATATTTTGTGTAATATATAATTTGTTTGCTAAAAAGTATATATTATGTTCCAAAATATGAATTTTTTCCGAAAAATATATATTATGTTCAAAAATATTATTATTTTTCCGAAAAATATTTTTTTTGCGAACAAGTATATATTATGTTCCAAAATATGATTTTTTTTCCGATAAATAATATTTTTGCAAAAAATATATTTTATGTTCCAAAATATGAATTTTTTTGCGAAAAAATATTTATTATGTTCCAAAATATGAATTTTTGTTCAAAAAATAATTTTTTTGCAAAAAATATATACTATTATGTTCCAAAATATGATTTTTTCCCGAAAAATAATTTTTTTGCAAAAAATATATATTATATTTTCGGAAATAATTCATATTTTGGAAAATAATATACTCCCTCCAAAAAATAATTTTTTTGTGAAATATATATATATATATAATAATTTTAATTTATAATTTTTGCAAAAAATATAATTGATTTTTGAAAATTAATTTTTTAAATTGTTGATCTCACTAAACCCCCTTATACTATTGATGGCAGTTTAGGCATTTTGACTCAAAATGTGAGGTAAGGGGGCATAATGATGAAATTAAATAGTACATGGGGCAAAGTGAACACAGTGGGGTTAGTTGATTAAACTGGATAGTATAGGGGGTTTATTGAAATTAACCCTAGATAAAATGAAAATCCTTATTTAAACATGAAACACAAATCTCTTATTTACATAATCATTATAGGAGTGCTCTTTAGATTCCCCTTTCACATAAAAAATAAATAAATGATAGAGTACATTACATGATCTAGGGTTTTACTAGAAATCCTAGTTACCGTTTAGTTGCCCATGGGTATCGGTGATTGCATCGTTAGTGGTGAACTTGACTCCATGGATCTCACGGTCTTCCCCTCTATCTTTTCTTCTTTCGTTGTTCGCCCTTCTGTCGCTCTCCATATATATATATTTTGCGCCCTAATTTTGTTTTAGAGAAAAGAGGCGATCCTAGAGAGCCCCCTCAAATCTAATAAAAAACTTGTATTTATAGATGTGGAGTCTTGTAAAGGTTGGACTCTTTGATTGGTTTCAAATTCTTGTAAAGAAACTTAAAACTCTTCGATATCATATTCCAGATTATGCAATACGTCAATCAAGGTCCACAACATTAAGTTGATTCGTGACCTGGGATCGATCCCATATTCTATGGATCTATCCCAGAGTAACTCTCACCAATTCCAGCTCCTGAAGGTGGGATCGATCCCAAAAACATGGGATCGATACTAAAACAACAAATGTTTTTATTCTTGTTTGAAATTCGCCACATGCGTCTTGGTTGCTTCCACTTGCCTCCAAGGCACTTGTTTTGTCTTTTTAACTTCCTTTTAGTCTATTTTTGCACCTTATTTTACATCGGTCTTGGTTATTGATTGGTTATGAGCTAATACTTCAATTTATTCACCAGATTTAACTCATTTTACACGTACCGAACCTAAAACATGCTTAAACATACAAATCGCATAAAAATACCAAGGTAGTAAGATATATAACTAACAATACCGAATTAATCGCCTAGAATGTGTAACATTCAGCTCCTAACATACGACCAAAACATGAACGGGTGGTTGAGGAATCGGCTGGGATACCGATTTTGCAGTGTTCGTGGGTGGCTTACTTTGAGAATAAAATGACTTATAAAGTGCGACAATCGCTGCTTTGATCCGTGCAAGCTCCTCCCGAGAGATTTGTGCTTGAGATATTGATGTCATGATGGCAACCTTGACACGGTCCCACTGAGCATGCCAATTATGTTGTCGCTAAAAAAAATCGTTGGTGGAAGAACGCGGGCGTGCAAGATTTCCGGAAGAATCAAAGATGGTAAAAGGACAACGAGTATCCTTTTTTTAATATGGTTATGCGATTGTGTAGGAGAAGGAATATGAAACTCATATGGTGCGTTTGGAAAGCCTGTTTTTTGTATTTGTTTTCTGTCTTCAAATATAAAAATTGTTTTTGTATTTGTCTTTGTTTTTTTCAGCAAAAAACTAAAAATAAAAAAGCATTTGGATGAAAATTTGTATTGAAAAATAAAATGGTATTGATGGCCGGCGGTGGCGGGGGGCGGTGGTGGTGGGTGACTGGCGGCGGGCGGAGGAGGAGGCGACGGCGGCGGGGCTCGGCGGCGGCGACTACCGGTGGCGACCGGAGGTGGTGGGGGACGATGGCGGCGACCGGTGGCGGGGGGTGGTGGTGGTTGGTAGCGGCGGCTGTGGCGGAGGTGGTACCCTAAACAGTGAAAAAACTCAAAAAACAACTAAAAGTTGTATTTGCTGTTTTCACCACTTTTACACACTATTCACATAAAACAGTTTTCTTGGAAAAAAAAAAGTGAACAGAAAACGCGTTTGCCAAACGTGTTTTTTTTTTAATTGGGTGAATAATAAAAAAACAAAAACTGTTTTCTCGTATCCAAACGGACTCATAACAAGGTTCTTTTTATTCCCTAATGAAAATGACTTAAAGTGTCAAGGTTGTAAAAAGGGAAAATAATTGAAAGTGCAGGTTGACAAAAAGTAAAGTGTAGCAGAAAACAAAAAGTAAAGTGTTGGAAGATAAATGAATTGAAATGACAAGACTTGTATTAAAATGATTGGAATTGAAATACATTAATAGAAAGTGCAGGATAAAGTAAATGATAATTAATGAAATTTTATTGTAATGAAGTTTGTGTTGTGCCGATGGGGCTTTCTAATGTTGCCCTAAAAGCCCTATTTATAGACCAACTGTGTGCATATGTGTGGTCTTCATCCTTGCTTCATAGGACGCCACGTGTCCTTACAACCTCACACTTCCTTGTCAAGTTGTCCAATTTCTGTCATGTGTTCGACAGTTACAACTTCGCCATGATTTCTACTATGATTTTGGCCACATTCATGCTCCTACAATTTAACCTTAATATGCATCACTCATTGATTATAGTAACTAAATTCAATGACAACTTTTACTTTCACATGACTTCGTATTTCTGTCATGTCATAAGATATGTTTGGAATATGTCATTTTTCCAACATGAGATTTTTTCGGTCTTTTACCATATTGATGTCAAGTGATGGTAGATTTATTTCTTTCAAATGTGTCATATGTAACATAATAATAGAATATTATGCTTCCGGAATTTTTGGGTGTCAAAACATGCATATTAGCATATGGGTTATAAGACTCATAATTAGTTCTACTCCTAAATTAAATACCGAAGGAGTCGTCAGAATTATGTCAAAGAAGGATTGGTTAGAATTGATTGATGATTATCAGATTGAAGGATCATACACACAAAACAAAACAAATTAAAATAAATAAATCTCTCTAGACTCTACATGACATACAAGCTTTTACTATCATTTTGTACCTTAGGGAATTGCAGTTGACTAGTGGTAGTCAACATACGACTATATAAATATTATAAATACATATATTTATTGCAAAAAAGGCCAAAAAGTGTGATCAACGATATCTATCATTTACCCGGTTGGCAACAGACACTCATCCACATAATTATCACGCCACCCATTCCGCCATGTCGTCCGATCATGCACACGTGTGACTCTCTCCCTCACCTGTCAATAGATCGAATTTTGATCCAAATCCGATCCGATTAGTCGGATATAGATTTAAAATAAAATCTGATAACCCGATTAAGATCCGAATCCGATAATCCGATTTCTTAACAAATTAGATTTTGATTTATGTTAATCCGATCCGATAATAACCCGATCCGATATAAAATATATTTATATTTATATATATTTAATATTTTTATATGTATATATTTAATACTATACATGTATATAAATGTTAGTTGTTAATTATTTTATTATTTATTAATAATGATTGATCATAAATACAATTATTAAAAGTGTGAATAATTTTAGTGTTTCAATATTTATTGATTTTTGTATTTTTTTAATTAAATATTCGGATCAGATATTCTATAATGAAGAAATTCGAATATGAATTAACTAAGTGAAAATTTGTCAAATTATCGGATTCGAATCGCGGATTGAGAATTTTTGTCATCCTTATTAATAGACCTGTCAATAATCCGATTATGATCCGAATCCGATATTAACTGGATATGGATTGAATATAAAATCCGATAATCCGATTATGATCCGAATCCGATAATCCGATTTCTTAACAAATTGAATTTGGATTTAACTGATCCGATCCAAATCCGATCCATTGACATTGACAGGTCTACCCCACTCTATAGTCTACACACACTGAGACATATATATACACGTATATACATAATATATATATATATATATATATATATATATATCTACATAACTTATGTCTCTATGTACTCTGTATACTACATTATACACAGATGTATTTTGGTGGATTGTGATAAGATCTTGCCCCCCTGGTTTTCTAGCTTGACAAACTCGTGCCATTTATCTCTCTTGTCCTCCATTACATGTAGATATATATATATATATATACATATATCTAGATATATATGAAATTTCTAACCCTCTTCACTTCATTGTCTCCACTCTAGGTCTTTCATTACAAATCACCGACTTAATTTCTATAGAGGAGACATGTATGATTAATGTGCAACATGCAATACGCCAAGTTCAAAAAGTACCAACTCCACTAATTGTTATCTCTTATGTTAATTGCACTCCACTAATTGTTATCTTTTCTTAATTACACAAGGGTAAAGATAAAAATTACTTAGGATGCGTTTGGAAAGCCTGTTTTTTGTATTTGTTTTCTGTCTTCAAATATAAAAACTGTTTTTGTATTTGTCTTTGTTTTTTTAGCAAAAAACTAAAAACAAAAAAGCGTTTGGATGAAGATGTTTTCACCACTTTTATTTGGTGAAAGTTGTATTTTATCAATTTGATGTTTTCACTGTTTTTACCACCTAAACAGTGAAAAAACTCAAAAAACAACTAAAAGTTGTATTTGGTGTTTTCACCACTTTTACACACTATTCACAGAAAACAGTTTTTTTGGGGGAAAAAAGTGAACAGTAAACGCGTTTGTCAAACGTGTTTTTTTTTTTGGTCTGGTGAACAGTAAAAAAACAAAATTAGAAAACAGGGTATCCAAACGGACCCTTAATATCAACACAAAAAAATATACTCTACATATAAAAAGTTAAAAAGTTCAACTAATTAGATTATTAATTTGGGACAGGGGAATATAAAACAAAAGATTTAAGCTATAACAATAATATTGCAATCACTATAGTAAGTTCAAAAACTTCTAATATCAAAATTTTAGGTAAAAATTTATAATTGACACTAAAATTTTGCGGCAAAAATTCAATGACAAGTTAAAATTCTTGAATTATTGTATTCTGTATTATTTTTGTATTTTCAATCAGTGACTTGATCTTATCAAGTAGAGATGGAGACAAAGTGGTTGTCATCAGTACTACCAAAAGACATAAGCAATTTGCCCTTTATATGTTGGAATTAATCTCCTATTTTATTTTTGGATGAATGCTTCTGTTAGGTCATAGTAGATATTTTTTATTTATAATTGATTTGACCCAATTAACTAGTGACACACTATTGACACGTGTCCAAATTTATAAAATAATAATTAAACGTTATAAGATTTGAATCCCTATTTTATTGCGGTTACCATGTTTTAAAAATCTCTCTTTTTCTTCAATGCTTCATAGGCTATCATATATCTCTCTATATATATATGCAGGCATCTAAGTATATATATGTATATAGGCATTAGAAATCTCTATCAGTATACATCTAAATATACATCTAAATATTTATCTATACACACACTACAACATCTTCATGTCCCCATAAATCAAACAGCAAATCTCCAAATTCTACATACTGAAGCATCCCGCCCCATCTTCATCATCAGAAATTATGAATTCATTTTATCCAACATATACACTAGAAAGAAGGATTGAGAAACAGAACGTAGAGAAAGAAGACAGAGTTGTTAAAGCCATGCAGACCCATTTTTAATTACTTAAAATAATTTTAATTCAAGTTTTAATTATGAGACATGTGGCATTTTTTGGTTGGGTCATATCAGTTGTAAGTATGAAGTATCTACTTGCCTAAGGCCATCATTGTCCTTTTTTTTGGGCAAGTTAATTAATCTCCTATTAAATTTTACAAAACAATCCATAAATTGTTGAAAAGATGAATATATAGTTAGGGTTTTGTTGGCTTCAATGTAGCTGAGGCTTTTGTTTTTTCCTCCCTGTCAATGGGGATTGGCACAATCTCACATTGCTATGTCACGAGATTCCATAAAACTCAGATCTGAACCTATAAAATATAAAAAATCTCGTTTCAGCATAACTAGGGGCCATATAGAAGAATAATATAATTCATCTGAACCTATATATAATATATTTATATATACGAAATTATATAATTAGGCATTAGTGCTACTTCATCTGCTGTAACATTATATTTAAGAGAGAGGTGATGAATTTTACCGACAACAATATATATACATACACACATGGCTGCAAATCAAAGAGGCCAAACCCGCATTATTTTTCTATTTTCTATTATTTTACTAAGGTGGTTTCCATCACATATTTTTTCACTTCGATTTATCCATACGTGCGACTATATATATATATATATATATACTCATATAAATGGATTACATCAATTAATTAAACAACATCAATATTATCACTCGACCATATATATATATAAATATATATATATATATCACATAAGTAAAATATAATTATTTTAGTAAATTGTACCGTGTCAGTGTCAAATTAGTCACAACATTAAAGTTTTTCACTTATTAACTATTGTATGTTGATTAGCTATGTACCTTGTTGATTTTGTCTAATAAAATAACTCATCCAAAAAATGTTTAATCTAGACAGGATAATTGGAAATGGTAAAGACTTAAAAACAGACCTTTTTATATATACATATATAAAGTATAAAGTGTGTCTCCTCATATGTGGATCGAGATTCGAGACTGACCAGAAAGTCGTCATGGATGGTCTTGAAAATGCCACTCATGCATGTGATTCACAAGTTACATGAAATTCTGGTGAATGGTAAACAGCCGAGGAGGATATATAGGTGGAACTTTCAGAAACTTCGCTGTATTCGATGTTTGGAAGCTTGGTAGATTAGTGTGTTGTTAGCTTCGAGGTCACTGCATGCATGCACGTTGGACACGTGGCACTCATTCAAGGGCGGTGGACCTCGATTCTATGCCCCTCGTGTACAACAGTACAAGTTCATTATTCCTATTTTATGTTTTGCATAAGATTTTTTGAAGTCCACTATTTTTAGTTTGGGTAATTTGTATTGATACCCCTGAGGTTAGGGTCAATGGCAATGAGATTACGGTCAACGTTTTTTTGGCACTCACACCCCCTGAGGTTCCTCCTTCGTTGCAATGACACCCCCTGGGCTGGTGAAATGACTAGAATGCCCCTTTAAAGAACCGTTAATTTTGATCCAAATAAAAATTTACTTTCTGTTCTTTAAAAATGAGAACCGGAACCGAACTGTTAATTTTGATCCAAATATTAATATATTTAATTTTGATTAAAATATTTTAATAAAGTATTAGTTCGATTCCGATTTCGGTCACCATCGTGGGGCATGTGTCGCCATCGTGACCATTGAAATAGCTCTGCAAAGAGTTGGAGAGGATCCGTTACCTTGGCTAATGATTCTGAGGTTTGTCCACTTAAACTTCAGTCACACTTTATATATATATATATATATATATTTGAATTTTATATATTTTTTAGAATTTTATATATAGTTTACGAATTTTATATATTTGTTTCGAATTTTATATGTTTTTTTTAATTTTATATATTGTTTCAAATTTTATATATTTTTTTGATTTTTATATGTTTTTTCAAATTTTATATATTTTTTACAAATTATATATATATATTCGTAATTATATATACAAATTATATTATAAAGAAAAAAAATTAAATTGTAATTTTCGTAATATATATATATATATATATATTGTAATAAGGGGTGGAAGTGTAATTAGTAATTTCAGAGGAGTGAAGTGTTTGGGCATATGAGTAATTTTATACTTTATATATTAGCCTAATATAATAAGTGAAACAATTAAAGGGGCATTTTAGTCATTTTACCAACCCAGGGGTGTCATTGTAATAAAGGAGGAATCTTAGGGGGTGTGAGTGCCAAAAAAATGTTGACCGTAATCTCATTGCCATTGACCCTAACTTCAGGGGGTGTCAATGCAAATTACCCTTTTAGTTTCTATAATATCTTTTTTGGTTTTTTATTTGGGCAACTAAGCATTTTAAATAATTTGACCAAACATGATAGTTGTAAGCTTTGATTTGGTATCTAGTTTGACTCATATACTCCCACTTCTCATTAGTTATTTATATTTAATTTTTTAATATTTTTTTTGATATTTTGTATTTCCTATTTTACTCCTTAATAATGTAATATAGTTGTAGTTTTTTTGTGTGTCTCATTGCTTTTTGAAGTGAATGAAGATGAGTAATTTGAAAAGTATATGATAATATTGTATTGATATTCGAAACTAGATAATTAATTTAAAATAAGTAAAGTGAACAACTAATTTGGGACGGAGACTGTAAGACTTGATGGGTCACATATAAGTGTCGGTTGTGTAAGCATATAATCGGAATGTAGAATTGTAAAATTCTACCTCATTATTAATAAATAATTCTGTTTAATAATTTTAAAAATATATATTTATAATATAATAAAAATATAAACACAAATATTAAAATTTTGGGTCATTAATTATTTTCTCATAAGTTTGGGTCATATTAAACTAAATCATTAAGATTTTAAACATTTCATATGGAGGAATTAACCATCAGACTATTATTTCAGTTCGAAAAATTCTAAAACAAATGTGAGTAAAATTATGGTAAAATCAAACAAAATTGTATAGAATTATAAAATTATAAAATTTTACTGTTAGAATCGCAATTACGACAATTATGCTTCCAATGTAATAGATTGTGTCTAAAATGTATAACTATACTAGAGGTGGTGCTAAAAATGGACTTCATTTTACACAAATTTTCAGTAGTTCATGGAAGCCTACAAAGAGTTGGCCCATAACTCATATGAAGAATACACAAACCTAATTAGTAGGCCCAACATCTACTTCACGTTTCATTGATTTCTGGCCCATATACATGATGAGTAGAGTTCTTACATGTTTGGGGGCTAAAATATTACGAAAGTAAACTAATTTTTAAATTTAGAACAGGCACCATATTGAATTATTGAAGAATCAAATCTTCGATTTAGATCGATTTCACCATTCTTTTGTGCATCCGTACATGTAACTCATACCTCGCATCAATAAGGGCCTCGAACTCATTAGCCTTCCTTGTGCATGTCTCTTCAAGATGGTGCTAAAATGAGTATATCATCATTGGGATTATTTGTTTTTAGGGTAATTTGCATTGACACCCTCAGGTATTAGTCAATTGCAGATAGATGTTGGTCAGCGCACTATTTTACAGAGACACCTCTTGAAGTTTGTAAAGTATTACAATGACATTCTTTGGAGGCATAACATCACTTTAGTGCCCTTGATTATTTTAGTTTTCATGTGAAATCTCTAAGTTATCCCCATGCTTAAATCCTACACTTTACCCATTACACCAACCACCCTTATCATCATACTTTTGTTATTAAAACATCTACAATAAATAAATAAGATATACAATATATATAATTTTATTTTAAATATAAAAATTCTAAAATATCAAAAATATTTTGAAAATATATTTAGAGGTAAATTCTACCACTCATCAATAATAATACTAAAAAAATCCCATTATTTTATTACTGCTCTCAATTTTTAACATATTATTATATAAATATTTTTCAAAAAACATTGAAGGGTTATATATTAGATAAAGTTTTAATATAACCATTATAAGTATTACATACTCCTTCCATCTCATATTAGTTGTCTACTTTTATAACTTTATATGTCCCAAAATAATTGTCCAGTTTCGAATTTCAATGTAATATATTCTTATATTTTCTCAAATTACCCTTTTTCATTAATTAAAAAAAATAATGGACCCCACAAAAAATTAAAACTATACTTTATGTTCAAGGGTAAAAATGACAACATAAAAATTCTAAAAAATTGTTGAGAAGTCAACAATGGACATCTATTTGTGGGACAAAGGTAGTACTACCTAATAATATATATGTATATATATATTTATGTACACATATAAAAGAATTATATATTTTTATACTATCATTAAAGTTATTGATTGACAATAGTATAAATATATATATATATAATATTCTATTCGTACATAAAAATTTATATATATATTATTAGATATGTAATACCTATAATGGTTATTAGATATAACCCTTTAATATTTTTTGAGAAATATTTATATAGTAATATATTAAAAATTAAGAGCAGTAATTAAATAATGGATTTTTTTTAGTATTGTTATTGGAAAAAAAATTAGTGGTAGAATTTACCTTAAAAAATATTTTTCAAAATATTTTTAATATTTTAGAATTTTTATATTTAAAATAAAATTATATATATTGTATATCTTATTTATTTATTATAAATATTTTAATAATAAGAATGTGATGATAAGGATGGTTTGGTGTAATGGGTAAAGTGTAGGGTTAAGGTAAGGGGGTAATCTAGAGATTTTACATGAAAATTAAAATAATCAAGGACACTAAAGTTATTTTATACCTACAAAATATATTATTGTAATACTTTACAAATCTTAGAGGGTATCTCTGTAAAATAGTGCGTTAACCAACATCTATATGTAATTGACCAATACCTAAGAGAGTATCAATGCAAATTACCCTATTTTTATATATTCAACATTCTCAAAGGATCTTCATTTGCAAACGTACTTCTATAGTTCTTTATATACTTTTTGTGGCGCGTGCCTTTCAACCATAGTAGTTAAGTGCCCCACGGTTGCTTCTGATGGTCAGAATTCGACTTGTTGCATCCTAATCTAACATCTAAAGCGAAAAAAGAAAAAAACAAATACTCGATGACTCTTTGTGGGCTCAAGCCATTTTGTGAATACATCTATATATGACTTTTTGTGGGCTTAATTCCATTTATATGCCTCATTGCACTAGCCTTATAATTTCTCATTAAGACAAACATGGCATTAACGCCTCACCTCCATGTCTCATTTTGAACAAATATATAATAATTCCTAATATTAAAGACAAGTATCCTTAAAATAAAATAATTTATATTTGAAATAAGTACCACATTCAAAAACATGGAGGGCTTGTTTGGTAGGCGGTCGGTCTGGTCTTATCTGATCTGATCTGGTCTGGTTTTATCTGATCCGATCTGGTCTGGTCTTATCTGGGTGGTGTTCTGAAAGTCTGTTTGGTAAAGTTGTCTGGTCTTATGATCTTATTCAAGCTGTTTGGTCTTATGTTTGGAAAATAATACAAAAAATAAAAAAATAATATATAAAATTCAAAAAATATATTAAGTATGAAAAATATATAAAAATTGAAAAAATTGAAAATAATATAAGAAATTCAAAAATAATATATTTTTCAAATTTTATAAATTATTTCGAATTTTTATATTATTTTTTGAATTTTATATATTATTTTTGATTTTTTATATTATTTTCAAAAAAATTATATTTTCTCAAATATATATATATATCTAATTTTGTATATTATTTTTTAATTTTATATTATTTTTCAAAATTTATACATTATTTCAAAAAATTTATATTATTTTTCAAAACTTATATATTATTTTTTAAATTATATAGATATTTAAAATTTTATATATTAATTTTGATTTTTATATATTTTTTTCGAATTTAATACATTATTTTAAAAAAATTATATTATTTTTCAAATTTTATATATTATTTTCGAATTTTATACATTATTTTTGATTTTTTCTATTATTTTGGAATTTTTTATTTTCCCAAATTTTAAATATATTTTTTGCATTTTATATATTAATTTTGAATTATATATATATATTTCAAATTTTATACATTATTTCAAAAAATTTATATTATTTTTTTAATTTTATATATTATTTTCAAATTATATATATTTTTCAAATTTTATGGTCCCATGTGTTAAGACAATTGAATATAAGACCACTTGAGACCATTATTTTTTGTTGTCTCAAATTACCCCTTTTGGTCCCAAGTGATCCTTGTTTTTTTGGAACCGTGTTACCAAACAGTGTCCGGTCCCAAAAAAATCATTATGAGAACGAAACATATGAGACCGGACCGAGAACCAAACAGGGCCGGAAGGATGATTAATATGTGGTACATAGTTTTGCAAAACACCAAATTCATGTGCAATTTTAATTGTAGTGGCAATTACCGTAGCAACACCTAAATATCATTACATATTCAAACATTACATTATATAGATACGAATAATCAGTCTCACCTTATCATGTTTATAACTAAAATCGTAAGGATTAAACATATATTATTGCTTTGACAACTTTAGGTAACAAAGGGTATGCCCTTGATATTTTGTAGGTTTTTTTGCCTTCTGATTTCTTTTATAAAAATGACTTACCTTTCAAAAAAAAAAAACCTTAGGTAACAAATATAGCTATTAATTAAGTATATTACAATACTGGCACTTAATATTTGGATAACAACACAATGCCTTATACTAGTATTTAGTAGCAGTTTTATAGCCTTTCCTATTCTAGATACAGAAAAATACACAATAATAATTGGGGTAAAAAAAATTGGATTCTTCATTCAATATTTCATCAACTATTTATACACAACTTGGTCCATGGGTTAAAACTCTTTTCTCAAGTTTATCAATCCCTTCAATCATGGAATTTTGGTAAACCCCCTTTCCTTTTGGACTCTATGATCCATAAATAGGATGACTCCTTAACTTGTGGATCACTTATCTTCTAGAAATTTCCATAGCCCCATTATTTCTTTAGCTCACTTGTTTCCGATCTATCTGTCTTCGGCCTATCAACCTTCGGCCCATCAATCGTTGGCCCATTAGCCATGTGGCCCATCCTAGTTGGGTCATAAATTATTTTGACCATTACACAGGCCCCTGAGGTTATGGACTTATGATTCTCTTTCTAAAGCCCATGACCGAAATTTAAATGCTTCCTATACACACACACACACACACACACACACACACACACACACACACATATATATATATATATATATATATACTGCTTATGGGAAATGATGGTGATGAGTTGTCATGCCATCATTAGGTATTAATGACATTTCAAATTGAGAGGTCATTAATACCTCAATCTTCGCACCACGACGGCTCCTCGTGGGCTGTGTGACCTTCAGGTTTCGCGCATCCTTTGGCATGCCTCTCTTCTCCTATAAAAACCCACTATACTCCATTTTATTTCCTCATTCTTCATTTGCACTTTTCTGCTCAAGCTTCTCTCTTCTTCAACTTTCATATCTGAAACTTTATTTCTTCTTCATCACTACAATCCTTTCCGTCGGTCAGTTCAGATCTCCCAGCAGAACAGAAGTCTGCTTCCACCCGAAGCCTTTTCCCCGATTCTTCACTATCAGCTGAGTAAGTCGAACAGTCTCTTCTTCTTCTTCTTTAATTTTCACCTCTGCCTCTCTTCTGTCTCTTCTACCTTTCTTGGCATTATGTCTGATAGCGACGACACTCGGTTGGTAGAAGAGGTCGTTCTGTCCTCTACCACCGGTATCGATCCCACCAGTAGTGACAGCCCCCAGTCCAATCGCCAAGGAGCCTAAAAAAAAACTCCCCAAAACACTAACCTTCCGGGTTCATCAATGAATGAATCTGTGAATCCCAAGCCCTCTGAACCGTTCGTAATGGCCCCACTCAAGAGAATCCGTCCTGAAGTAGACGTCAAACACCTTCGGGCTGAGACCCAGGTACCTGGGGACGTTTATGTAGACCCTTACCCAGGTTACCTAGACTTTACCACGAGACAGGGACTAACACCCGGTAGTATTCTGCTATCGGCAGTTCACCTTAGGGTTTTGAGGTTCCCCCTACACCCTTTCTTCCATTATGTCTTATTTATGTTAGGCTTACATCCCCTTCAACTGAACCCAAACAACCTTAGGATTCTGTCTATGCTCCTATTGTACAATAGGGATCTGGACCTTAACCTAGGTTTAGCCGACCTGCTCCTCTGTTACTTTTTCCAAAACACCAGAGCGAGTAAGGGTATATACAATCTCTTTCCTTTTCATGGTCGGAGTATATGCACTAACACCGAAAAGTCTGATAAGGGATGGATAGAGAGAATGGTAGTTGTGAGTGGTAACTGGTCTTACCCATTCTCTCGTATATTCCCGATCTCAAGTACGTTCGGTGTCATCCGTCTGCCAATTTACCACCCCCTTCATAAAGCATCTTGCATTTACGAGTACTGTGATCTTCATCGGGGGGATTACGCCTATAAATTTCTAGGTTATGAGAATAGGGACATCCCCCTTCTTTTCATAAAACAACGTATAGGCCTCCTGAAAACCCATATCTGGGGCAAAGCCCGATCTGCTATTGACCTGTTGACTTCGTAAAACCTGGAGTCATTTTCTAACATGGGCGCTGCTGTTGACAGGATGGACTTGCCTGACAAACCTCTTTCTGCCAGACGCCCTTAAGTTCCCGAAGGGTCACCCTGGTAGATGTTGTACCGCTCTCAACAGCACCTCCGGCACCTCCAGTACCTCTGCCAGCGCAGAGCCCGGTTGCTCCGCCAGCACAGAATCCGGTAGCTCCTCCCCAGCCTCCACCAGTTACCAGGACCCGATCCAGTACAGGCGGTGAAGTGGCCAATAAGAGGGCCAGAACTTAAGCTGATAATGCTTCTACAAGCGAAACCCCCCGAGCTCCGGAGGCATCCCGTACTTTAATTCCCTGGGAACCGAAGTTCCTTCTACCAGATGGGACTCTGGTCTGTGCTGATCATCTTACCATCACCTAGTCAGAAGTTCTTCGGGCTATGGCAAAAGGGATCTGGACTCCAGCTGATAGGGCCGCTCAATCCAAAATCTCCAGGACTGATCTAGCAAAGAAGACTTCCATAATGCTCATGGAGGTATACATTTGTTCTTTGTTTATTACCTATTGCCACATTATGCACTAATATATCTTTTCTGTGCAGTTTCTCTATGGGGTTCAGGCCTACAACAATGTTGTGGAGTCTGACGTTAAGGAAATGACCAATATGAAGGCCCAGATCAAGCAAAATGATGCCCATCGGGTTGTTCTAGTCAAAGAGGAAGATGGCCTCCGACAGACCGTCTCAGAGCAGAAGAACCTTCTGGAGACCGGTGAGGCGGAGAAGCGGGCTTAGACTGCTAAAAATCTAGCTTTGGCTGCTGAGCTTGAAGAAGTGAATGCAGTTAACCAGAAGATGGCAGTTGAAAAGACAGAATTAGAGAACCTCCTGGCTCTTGAGCGGGCTAAGTTTGAAGTGTGCCGCCTAGGAGGTCTGGATATGTACAACCGATACTGCACTATCTGTGATCTTCGATCGGCTAGAGCTTGGTGAGAGAGGCACGAAATGGAGCATATTCCTCTGGAAACTCGAGAGTTCAAGACCGCTAAGGAATTTGATGCCCACATGGGAGTGTCTGTTCCCTACAAAAATCCTCCCGCCTCCGAAAACGAGAAGCGGTTTGCCGCTATTTTGAAGGGAAAAGAATATCATCCCCCAGATCAGTAGAATAGGTCTTTAAAGTTTATATGTGCTTACCCCGAAGGGTACTTTTATAATTTCTTTTTATTCAATGAAAAATAATTTTCCCATTTCAGTGTTTGTTTTGCTCTTACTTTCTTGCAATGTTTAGCTTTCGGGCATATGGCCCCTGATACTTGTTTCTTGTCATCTGGCTAGTTCATTTTTTTTACGTTTGAACTTCAGCATTTATGAAAACAATTGAGCCTTCAGGCATATGGCCCCTGAGGCTTGTATTTGTCCTCTGGTCAGTTCAAATCAGGTTTGAACTCAACACTTAGGAATATTTTAATTAAAATGGAGCCTTCGGGCATATGGCCCCTGAGGCTTGTATTTATCCCCTGGTCAGTTCAAATCAGGTTTGAACTCAACACTTAGAAATATTTTAATTAAAATGGAGCCTTCGGGTATATGGCCCCTGAGGCTTGTATTTGTCCCCTGGTCAGTTCAAATCAAGTTTGAACTTAACACTTAGGAAATTTTTTAATTAAAATGGAACACTCGTATAAAAATAGAATGTATCTTTATTGAAATGAACTTGAGAATCATGAAGCAGATGTGCCAACATCGGGCACATATGCTTTATTATAATCAGAAGAAGATGTCATAAGAGAGGCACAACTTTAGTGCTTTATCAAAAAGAAACTTCCTAAGGATAATACCTCTTAAGGGCCTGTTTGGTAGTAGTGTTTTTGTGTCTTTTTATGTGTTTTGTGTTTATAAACTTGTTTGGTTAGTGTTTTTGGGATATGTGTGTTAAAAAACACTTTTTCACTTAGGCAAATTTTAGGCATATTCCAATAAACATGAATTTGGTGTTTATTATATGTTTAAATATGTTTTATGTAATTTATTATTTATTTTATTAATTTATTATTATTATTTATTATTTAGTACATTTTTTATTATTATATTTATTTATTATTATTGTATTCATTTATTATTATTATTATTATATTTTATTTATTATTTATATTATTAAATTTATATTTATTGATTTATATATTAATTTATAAATATATTATATTTATTTATTATTATTTCATTATTTAATTCATTTTATTTATAAATTATTTATTCATTTTTAATTATTTAAAAATATATTTTATTAATTTAATATTAATTGATTATTATTATACTCATTTTTTATTATTATTATGAAGTATTTATTTGTTATTATATTTAATTATTATTTATTATTATATTTATTTATTATTTTTTATTATCATTTATTTCATTTTGTTTATTATTTATTATTTTTATTATATTTTTAAATATGTTTTATGTAATTTATTATTATTATTTAGTCCATTTTTTATTATTATATTTATTTATTATTATTGTATTCATTTTTTTTATTATTATATTATATTATATTTATTATTTATATTATTAATTTTTAATTATTGATTTTTAATTTTTCAATTTCAACCCAAAAAACATCCCTACCAAACATACTTATGTTTTTGGATGAATAAACAAAAAAACAAAAAACGTGTTTTTTGTTTTTTTCAACATAAACACAAATACAAACACAGCTCTACCAAACAGGCCCTAAGCCGATAAGCGTTCTAAGAGTTGGACTCGATGCGGCCTGTTTCATTTTTTCATACCCGATAAGCTCCGCGTCCAATGACCTCAACTATTGTGTAAGGTCTTTCCCATGTCTCTCGTAATTTGCCTACAATCCCAATCTTTCTTCTGAGTACCATATCACTTACCTAGAACTCTCTCCTTTTGACTTTCTGATTGAACCGTGCCCTGACTTGTTGCTGATAGGCAGCCATCCTTATCCCGACAACTTCTCTCCTTTCTTCTAAGAGGTCCAGATCATGTGCTAGATGCCGATTGTTCGGGCCTTCTTCCGAGGCTTGGCTTCTTAAAGTAGGTACTCTTAACTCGATCGGGAAAACTGCTTCAGCCCCATAAGCCATGGCGAAAGGGGTTTCCCCAGTGGGTTGCCTCGGAGTAGTCCGATAGGACCATAACACCTCAGACAATTTTTCCAACCATGCCCCTTTTGCGTCTTCAAGATTTTTCCTCAATGTATAAAAAATGGTTATGTTCGTCCTTTCAGCCTGCCCATTTCCCTGTGGATAGCTGACGGAAGAAGTGTTCTGATTGATCCCATGTTTCGCCAGGAATGCTTGAACCTTTCTGTTATCCAGATTGGTGCCATTATCCATCATTATAGTTTGGGGTAGACCGAATCTGCAAATGATGTGGCTCCAGATGAATTTTATAACATGGCTACCTGTGATGGTGGGGTATGCCTCGATTTCCACCCATTTGGTAAAGTAGTATGTGGCCAAAAGAACATAAGTGGTTGATCGTATAGCCTGCGGAAGGGGACCCACAATATCTATATCCCATCGGGCAAACGGGTGAGGGACAATTGTTGGGTTTAGTAACTTCGAAGGTGGATGCATGGCATCTCCATGAAATTGGCACTTCTTACAGTGTCGGGTTTAGACCTCAGCGTCTCTCGACAGGTAGGGCCAAAAATATCCCTGGGTGAGAACTTTATGGGCTAAAGACCTTCCTCCAGAATGATTACCACAAGCTCCTGCATGAATCTCTTCCATGAATGCCGAAGCTTTGGAGGGCGTGAGACATCTCAAGTATGGCCCGGAGAAAGACTTGCGGTATAGTTGGACATTGTAGAGAACATATCTAGCTGCCTTCATTCTTATTTTTCGGGCTTCTGATTTTGACTCAGGTAATGCACCAGCCTTCAAATAATCTGCTATAGGGTCCATCCAACTTGGCTCCCATGGAATGACCATTATTTCTTCGGGGGGCTCCAAGCTTGATCGGACAATGAAGTCTATTGGTACAGTATGAGTCATACCTTCTCCTGCCGCAGAGGCCTGATTAGCCAGATGATCTGCTACGGAGTTATCCCCTATGGGAACCTGTTCAAAGGTTATTTGTTGGAACCCTTCGGCCTCCTTAGAACCAAAGTCTTGTACGCTTCCATTTTCGGCTCTCGGGTTTCATACTCCCCATTTAACTGCCGTACGACCAACTGGGAATCACTTCATACCTCTGCTTTCTGTACTTGAAGTCTTCGGGCCAACCGAATTCCTGCAAGAAGGGCCTCATATTCGGCTTCATTGTTAGAGGCAGAAAACTCCAATCGAACAGACTGTTGGATTTTAGTACCATCTGGTGTTACAAGCTCTACCCCGATCCCTGCTCAGTTGATGTTTGATGATCCGTCCACGAACATAACCCATAAACCAGGCTCACTTTCTTCTAAGGAATATGTAGTTTCTGTTTCCAACAGGAAGTCAGCTACCGCTTATTCTTTGATGGCCGTTTAGGGGACATAGGTTATGTCAAAAATCCTGAGTTCTATTGCCCATTTGGACACTCTCTCCGATAACTCAGGTTTCGCCATTAAGGATCTAATGGGGGTTGTTGTTGGTACTACGATAGGGTGTGCTTCAAAATAATGCCGAAGACGCCGCTTAGCATTGATCAGTGATAATACCAGCTTCTCCTGCTTCGAGTAGCGGGTCTCCGTATCAGCAAGGGCTTTGCTGGTGTAGAAAACTGGTATATGGTACCCCTTGCCCTCCTTGACCAGAGCAACGCTGGTAGATGTGGCAGATATGGCTAGATACAGGTGTAACGGCTCATCGCCTTCTGGGGTCGCCAGTATAGGAGGTTTTGCCATGTAGCTTTTGAGTTTTTTCAGGGCTTCCGCTTGCTCTGGCCCCCAGACCTCTCCTTTTGCTGCCTTTATTGCTTGAAAGAATGACTTACACCAATCGGTTAACCGAGATATGAAATGACTGAGGGCCGCTATTCTTCCGGTTAACACCTGGATCTCCTTCTTGGACTTTGGCTCTACTGACTCTACGAGAGCTTTGACTTGTGTCGGGCTAGCTTGTATTCCCATCCGATCAACTATGTGCCCCAAAAACTGGCCTGAGGACACCCCGAAGGAACATTTGGATGTGTTGAGCTTCATTTTGTACCTTCTGAGGATGTTGAACACCTGCTGTAGATCGGTCAGGTGATCACTTTTTACCTTGCTCTTGATCACCGTGTCATCAATGTAAGCTTCTATGGTAGATCCCATCATGCCCTGGAAGACTTTGTTGACCAATCTTTGAAAGGTTGCACCTGCATTCTTAAGTCCAAAAGGCATAACTATGTAACAATATGTACCTGATTCAGTGATGAAGGCAGTTTTTTCCTCGTCATCTGGATTCATTCGTATCTAGTTATACCCAGAGTACGCCTCTAAAAAACTTAATCGTTCGAATCCTGCCGTGGCATCTACCATATGATCGATCTTTGGTAAGGGGAAACAGTCTTTCGGGCATGCTTTGTTTAGATCGGTGAAGTCCACGCACACCCTCCATTTTCCATTCTTCTTCTGAACCACGACCACGTTAGCCAGCCAGGAAGGATACTACACCTCCTTAATGAATCGTGCTTGGAGGAGCCAATCAACTTCCTCAGCTATGATCTGGTTTCTGTGAGCCCCCATCCGCCTTTGCTTCTGTCTAACAGGCTTTGTGTTGGGATCTATGTTGAGGGAATGTTGTGCTATTGACGGATCGATGCCAGTCATATCCATATGGCCCCAAGCAATAAGACATCTATTTCTTCATTTTCTTGAATACTGAAGCCAAAACCGATATAAGTCAACTTTTCAGGGTGATCAAGGTAGATCCGAACTTCAAGCAATGGTTCAGCTGCTATTGACGACCCCGCACCCTCTTTCTGTAATTGTTATTGATCATCGGGTATTGCTGCGGATCATGATTCCAGTTCTGGCTCAGCCTTTTTTCTCAGTCCTTTCATGGTGACAACATAACATTCCTTGGCTGCTACCTAATCGCCTTTGATATCGATCACATCAACTCCGTTTGGGTCAATGCACCTCATGACTTGATGCATGAGTGAAGGGACTCCGTGCATCCGATGGATCCAACCCCTTCCCATGAGGAGATTATAGGAAGGTTTGACATCCACCATCATAAAAAAAATTTTGAGCGTGCGCCTTGCCGTTGTCACTGGTAGTTGAATTTATCCCACTGGTTCCACTCTTTTGCCGTCAAATCCGGCTATCGGGCTCCTGGAAGGGACTATCTCCTGGGGGTTGATCTCCAACTTCTCAAAGGCCCACTTGGTGATAATGTCGGCGCTGCTTCCTGGATTAATCATCACTCTCTTGATCAAGCAGTTCGAGACCATGAGAGAGATAACCAAGGGATCGTCATGTGGAGATTGAATGCCCCGCATATCTATAGAAAAGAAAGTTATACGGGCATCCTCCTTCTGGCTTCGGAACTCGCTAACTTCTCCAACCCTTCGCGGCTTCAAGGCTTGACGCATCTGGGATCTGCGGGCTTCATCTACTTCTGATTGACTTGGTCCTCCGTAAACCATGGGAATGACTCTTACAGGTTTTCCCATTGCCCCCTTGGCGGGTGTATGAGATGATTGATCTAATCGGGTTCCTTCCTTGACAACATACTCGGTCAGCTCTCCTTTTGTTATCATGGCTTCCACCTGTCTCCTGAGGCTTCTGCACTCATTGGCGTGGTGTCCGTACTCGCCATGGAAGGCACAATGCCTCGACATATCTCTCTGGTCCATCGGCTGCCTGATGGGTGGTGGTGACCGGTAGATTCTTTTACCCTTAGTCTCCTGGTATAGTTTGGCCAGGGTAACTTTTAAGGGGGTGACTTTATCTTCAAACCTCTGGCATTTCTCCGGGACTGGGGAGGGCGGAGCAGGGGCACTCGGTCACTTCCGATCAGGAGCCCGATCCTTTACCTTGGAGGGTTCGGATGTCCTTACCTCTATGCTTGTAAAGGTTTTCTTTCTCTAGCGTATGGCCAACTCTTCTTCTATTCAGAGATGCCCGTGTGCCCTGGAGTTGAGTTCTCCGATGTCTGTTGGTGGCCTTTTGACAATGGATTGATGGAATTTGGTTCCAAGTATCAGGGCCATTCTAAAGGCCTCAACCGCTAAATGTTGGTCACAATTATCAATTGAGGACATCTCGACATTGAATCTTGAGACAAAGCTTTTTAGGGATTCGCCTTTTTCCTGGATCATGGTGAATAGACTGGAGATGGTATTTTTTTGTCTTTTATTGCCGAAGTACTAGGCAATGAATAATTCACCGAGCCTGAGCCAGCTTCCAATGGATCAAGGTGGTTGTTTTCTGAACCAGAGCAGGGCCGCTTCGGTTAGGCTGGTAGGGAAGACTTGGTAGAGTAAGACTTAGTTTTCGTTGTAGACATTCATCTTTGTATGGACGTGGTAGATGTGCTCCGTTGGATCTTTTGTGTCGTCGAAGAGGGTGAACTTCGGTAGTCTGAACCTTTCCGGATATGGCACACTGGTGATCATCACGGTGAATGGAGTCTGCACGACGTCGATGGATGCCTCGGAGGCCAGATCGATAGCGGTTTGTACCTTCAGATCCTTCAGAACCTCCCTTTGGAACCTGGTCATAACTTCCTCCAACTTCCTCATGGTCAGAATCTCCTCGGGATTGTGCCCCCCAAGCACCTATAGGGATGATTCCGCGTGTTCCTCCTGATCGTTGTTGAACTTTACTTGGTGGTTGTCCCTTTCTGACCGGTGGCCTATGGACCGATCCTGCTGGCTGGACTGTTCATCATTTTGGACCTCTTGAGGATTCTGAAGCTAGGCTAGTTTTGTAACTAATTCAGCGTTCTACCTCTCCAATTCGGCGGTCCTCTCCTCCAGGGCTCGCCTAATCGGATCCTCTGTCTGCTTGCCTCCGTTCGGAGGTAAAGTAGTCTGGTGTGAACGGGTGATCACCGCCATGGATGGTATGAATCTCAGCTTTTTCGTAGAGAATGAGAAGCTTTATTGAAAAAGATTTCAACAATAGTGTTTCCCACAGACGGTGCCAATTGTGTAGATACAAAAAAATACACAATAATAATTGGGGTAAAAAAAATTGGATCCTTCATTCAATATTTCATCAACTATTTATACACAACTTGGTCCATGGGTTAAAACATTTTTCTCAAGTTTATCAATCCCTTCAATCATGGAATTTTGGTAAACCCCTTTTCCTTTTGGACTTTATGATCCATAAATAGGATGACTCTTTAACTTGTGCATCACTTATCTTCTAGAAATTTCCATAGGCCCATTATTTCTTTAGCCCACTTGTTTCCGATCCATCTGTCTTCGGCCCATCAGCCCTGTGGCCCATCCTAGTTAGGCCATGAATTATTTTGACCATTACACTTATAAATCTCCACAAGTTTTATATTTGAGCATGAAAAAAAAATATTAGTCAATATTTCAAATTTTCAAACATAATTTTTGCTCACAATGAACAATAAAAACTTCATATAAATAACAAAAAGTTATAGATACCCTTAACTCATGCTTTTTTTAGTTTTACACAAAACGTATCGAGAGGGCAAATAGGTACACTGTAAAATAAGGTGGTCGAGCCAAGCTAATTATTAAGTTCGAAAATGAAAGTTATCATGTAAATGGAGTTTTTAGTAAGGGTGTTCAAAACCGGTTCGGTTGCGATTCCGATCGGAACCGGAACCGAAATTGGATTTTTCGATTCCTTGAAAATAGGAATCGAAATTTCGGTTCGATTCCGGTTTTAGTTTGGTTCCGATTCCTCTTATCACTAAAAAAAATAAAAATAAACCAAATATCAAAATATAATATAATTATAAACTAAATTAAATAGAATATTTCAACTTTTCAACTATTACAAACTTAAAATTACACTTGCATCTAATAATAAAACAAAAAAATACATATACCGTAAAAATATAACACTAATATATATATATATATATATATATATATATTAGGGCAATAATATAACACTAGTAAAAATAAATATATATTAAAAACAAAACCGATTCGGTTCGGTTCCAAAGGGATAAGAACCATAACAAAACCTAAAATTTCAGTTCTTTAATTTTTAGAATCGAAGCCGGAACCGGAACCGAACACCCCTAGTTGTTAGAGACGACCCAAGAAATTAAAAAGATTTTGGTGGAGCTTTATAGATAAAAAAAATTTACCTCAGGAAATTGGAGACGTTTTCGCTCCTTACGCTAGACATCTCACCAATAGGAAAGAGAAATAAACTAATATAAGAGATTTCGATAAGAATGTCTGATTTTCATAAAATAATCGATATATGTGCCTCTACTATTTTGATACGTTGATGTATAAACTATACAAAACTAAACATAAGAGACATTCCAATAAATTTATAAGAGACATTTTCCTAGAATCTAATTTATATACATCAACAAATATTAGTAAAAAATAAATTTATGAACAACTAAAGGTTTAATCACATTCTTCAAAAAATATAGAACCGCAAATTAATTTTTTTAGTGAACATATTATTTAATAATTGAAGATAGACGTTCTTCTACGGTAAATGACATAAATAAAAATATTGAATTGAAATATAAATGAGAAGGATTTAAAGATAGATACGGGAGAAGGGGAGATCGAAACTAATAAATGAATTTTGATAAATATATAGTGAAAAGTTTTATAAATGTTCTTACTACTTTCATTTTAATTTCTTCTACCAACCCTTGCATACTTCTTCTGGATTTTATCGATAGCCAACACGAGCGTTGGATCTACATTGTCACAAATGATAGCTTGGTCCGCGCATTCAATGCATCGATTTTCAATATTAAATGTGTGTAAACCCGTTCGTTGTCGCCGAACGAATTAACTACTTTTATAGATTTAACTGAATTACAATGCTAAGAAAAATGACAGAAAAATAATGAAATTTGAAGAACTAGAGATATTAGGTAAAACTGGCCCTTTTCTTTGATCTTTTGAAGTTCTTTTATACATGAATTTGGTTCTCCCCTCATAAAAGAGTATCAAATGGAGATTAAATACATTTATAATGACATGAATACATATAAAACTGCTCTACTATTTTAATTAGATTTATTGTATGTTTTTGAAACTGTCAGCCGTTATGAATTTTAACCTGACATGGGCTCTTTTTATTTTTAGGTTTCATTCTTCTACTGGGCTAACTGATGTTATTTTGGGTTTTGTACCAAATTGCCTTATCTGATGGGCCTTGCACGAAATATGGGCCTACACTTTGCCCCCAGTTCCCAAGCCCATTTCATTTTTTGAAATAGGGAGGGAATTCGAAGCGTCATTTAACTGTCACTTTATCATTTATGCTTCATCTTCCCCAAGCTAAGTCTTCAACTACAAGGGCAAGATTTCATTCTTTGATGCTCTAACGATTTGGGCAAAAATTCCTAAGGTTAGTCTCGTTTTTCCTTCCTTCTTGTTTTCCTTCTATAATCTACTACCATGAGTAACGATAGTAGTCGCACTCTATCTTTGGATGTGGTGGTGAATGAAACTCCCGTCGTTTCCTTGTCTGGTGTTGCCCCCAACTCTAGTAAATTGAAATCAAATAAGTTTTTCCGTAAACAATTGCTTAAACTTTCTTAGCCGATAGGTGTAAGATAGAATTCGAAATTCCTGATGATGTTTCGATTTCTGAATACCCCACCGATTTGAATTTCAAATCGTATGAAGAAGTTGGTGCAAATGAAGCCCTTTTCTTTGCAAACCATCTAACCGTACTTAGATTTCCCCTTCATCATTTTTATCATTACGTTTTATTCTCTTTAGGGCTCACACCTTTACAAGTAAACCCTAATTTTTTTAGGGTTCTGTCTGTAATGTTCGTTCTAAATCATGAACGAGGCTTGAATTTAGGTTTGACTTATTTCTTGCTTTGCTACAAAGTCGATCAGATCAGGAAAAATCCTGGTCGGTACCATCTGCACCCTCGTTCAACTCTGAAAATTTGTGATGGGAACCCATCTTCCGAAAAGGAATGGAAAGATAAAGTGGTAAAAATTGGGGGAAACTGGAGGGTGGATGCGTCCGGACCCTACCCTCTACCAAGGTCCTTCGGCATTTGTAAAAAATACAAATATGGATTCCGAAATTCTGGCAAGTGCCCCTTTTTATTTTTTGTGTTTTTCCTATTTTACCTGAACTGCATACTAAATTGTTTTTGATCGCTCCTTCATTCGTTCTATTTGCAGTTGTTCGTCTTGAGTATCTGAACGAGAAGGTATTTTTTGTCTTTCCTTCAAGTAAAACCCTTTTAACTTCAAAGAATTTAAAATCTATTGTTGCAAGTGCCACAGAAGCCACCATAATGGAAATTCCAGCACCAGCTTCTAAATGAGGTGTGGCACAAAAATCACCTGCCCCGATCAGTTTTGTTGCTGATAAAGGGAAAAGCAAAGTGATCGATCTAACCGAAAATCTGAAGACAGCAAAGGGTCTCTTGATAATGACGAACACAGATGATGGTTCTCCTCTTCAGAAAAAATTGAAACTTGGCCCTCCTTCAGAGCATGTCAATAAAAATGACTCTGAAAATAATGAAAAAGTGTTGAGGAAGGCTAGGTCTGTGAGCGGCTATACTATCCCTGACTGTTGCTTTCTTCCAAAGTTTGACCCTGGAGGAAGTTGGACCCCTAATTTAGTAAAACGCAATGAGAGCATTCTGAATCGGCGTTCGTTGGCTATGTCTGATCCAGACTCGCTGTTGGCACTAGCTCGCGGGATGTGGCCTCCGAAAGATGAGTTTTTTTAACATGTTGATCAGAATGAGCTTTTGGCCAGGGCCCTTGCTTATATTTTTGAGGTAACTTATAAATTCTTTCGAAGTAATTTTAACGTTTTGAGGTATTTATTGATTTTTTTTACCTCTTTCCAGTCTGTTTTTGATGTTCTGGCTCTTTGTAAAACCGTTGAGGTGGGAGAATATAAGAGAAAAAACATTGATGTTGCATATCTAAGGGCTGAAAGGTATGCCGCTTTAGCTGAAAAGGAGAAGAAGATTGTAGAGACTGAATTGGAAAGTCTGAGGAAAATCCACAGAAGTGAAGCCGATCGGATTGTTGAACTGGAAAAACAAGTCCATAATCTTGAAACTTCAAATGTTGTGTTGAATTCTGGTTTAAAGTATTGTCGAATAGGAGGTATGGACATGCACCGGCGTTACGTAAACATTTTCGATGTTAAATTCTGTGACGGATTCAGGTTTTGCCATGGCCAAATGTCAATGGAGCCTTCTGAGCGTTCATATAATGATCCGGAGTCTCATGACGCTGCTTGTGGTGTTATTCATCCATATGCAGAGCCTGAACCGAGCAAAGATGAGATGGACTTCGCCCAATTTCTATTGCATGGGACCTTTCCGGTTGAATGCCCTGATCCTATTTCTGTAATTTCTTCTAATGCGAACGTCACCGGCGAAGTGTCCAATGATCCCACCGTTCCTCCCTCATACACCAAGAAGCCAAGTGCTGAAGGAGGAGTTTCGAACGATATCCCCTCGACCTCCTAAGTTTTTAGAGGTTTTATTTTGAACAATCTTATTTCATAGTCAATAAACAATATTTATTTTTTTTTGCTCCTATGGTGAGTTTTTTTTTAAAAGGTATGTGATGGCATAGATGTGCTAAATTTTTAAACAGGTTACTGTGTTCTTAAAACACAGATTTTTGGAACGCACCCTTGAGCATTTTATGAAACAAAAACTATGGTAGTGCCATCTTTTGAGATGGTATTTTATTTTGCCAAGATGGTATTTTATTTTGCCAAGATGGCTTATATATTTGGCCAAGTGCATTTTACTTGGGCTTTTCATGAATTATCTTCTGTGATTGTAGAGTATAAGTAGGATTTCATTGAAAATAGGAATCTGAATGCATACTCTTTATTGATTTGATATGGATCTTGTAGAAACAGAATACAACTTGACAAAATGCTTGAACAAATTTAGAGCTATAATATAAAGTTTATTATGTAAGATTAAATATTTATTGAAAATACCTCTTAAGATGAATAACATTTCATGCTCGTTCGATCTGTCTCTCGTGTCGATCAACCAGTCTGTAAGCCCCTCTTCCGATCACTTCAGTTATTATGTACGGCCCATCCCATGTAGGATCTAGTTTTTTTAATCTTTTGGCCAGTACCCTAAGTACTTGATCCCCTACTTGGAAGGATCTTGGCTTCACTCCTCTATTGTAACTCCTCATTAGCCTTTGCTGATATTCTGCTAAACTTATTGAAGCCATCTCCATTTTCTCATCTATGAAATCACCTTCAATTTTAAGAACTGCTTCATTCTGTTCAGGATCAAAAAGTTGTGTTCTTGTCGTTGGAACTTCCAATTCAATTGGAATTACTGCCTCAACGCCGTATGCCATAGCGAATGGTGTTAATCCAGTTGGCTTTCGAGGGGTCGTTCGGTAGCTCCAAAGCACTCTAGGAAATTCTTCCAACCAACGCCCCTTTTCTTGAATCCCTTCTAGTTTTCTTTTTATCCTAGCAAAGATCGTTCAATTTGTTATCTCAACTTGGCCGTTTGCTTGCGGGTAACTGACGATGATAAGTTCTGGTTAATGTCGTACTCGTCTAGTAATTTTTGAACATGATGATTGTCCAGGTTTATGTCGTTATCCATCATTATGTACTTTGGCACTCCGAACCTGTAGATTATATGATTTAAAATAAAATCAATCACCTGAGTGTGCATTATTCTTACATACGCCTTCGCCTCAATCCACTTAGTGAAATAATTTATGGCCAAAAACACATATTTCTAATTTGATGTTGCCCTTGTTAACGGCCCGACCGCATCCATCCCCCATCTGGCGAACAGAATAGGGGCTGCCATCGCTGTTAGGAGTTCTGCTGGTTGATGAATTATGTGTGAATGCCTTTGACTCTTATCGCATATTCTCACGTACTCTTCCGCATCTTAGATCATGTACGGCCAAAAGTAACCTTGGGTTTTTGCTCTGTGGGATAGTGATCTGCCCCCGATATGTCCTCTACATATTCCATCATGCAACTGCTTTAGTACCTCCCTTGCTTCACCCGGGGTCAAACATCGCAAGTAAGGTCCGGTCATCGATTTATGATATAAGAACCCATTGATCAATGAATACTTGGCAGAAGTTTATCTCACTTTCTTTGCTTCCCTTCGATCTTCCGACAGAACCCTAGCCTGTAAAAACTGAAGTATTGGATCAATCCAGCTTGGTTCATACGGAATTACGTGCAACTCTTCCTTTTTCTGACCGAAGGAGCGAGTAGTTCGTCCACGGGAATTACCCTAATCATATCATCTCCAGTTGATGATGGTTGATTTGCTATATGATCTGCCACGTGATTGTCTGTCTTTGGAATTTGCTTGAAAGTTAAGACTTGAAAGTTTTGTGCTTCCTCTTAGACAACCTGTTTGTACTCCTGCATCATTTCTTCCTTTCTGTTGTAACTTCCCGCGACCTGATTAATGATTAACTGTGAGTTGTGAACATTGTTAGCTCTCGGATCATGAGTTCTTTCACCAAACTTAAGCCTGCCAAAACTGCTTCATATTCAGCCTCGTTGTTCAAACTTTCAAAGCATAATCTGATTGACTGTTGCAACTTGGTGCCCTCTGGGGATATTACTTCGATCCCCACGCCTGCCCCTATACTATTCACAGATCCATCCACATAAAGCATCCACCTTGAATTTTCACCCTCAATTTCGTCTTCGATTATTTCATATTTGAGGAGAAAATCCGCCACATCTTATCCTTTGATTGTGTTCGTGGCTCATATTGAGATCGAACATGCTTAATTCTACTGCCCATTTCATCGTTCGTCCAAAAAATTTTGGTTTTGCCAGAATCGTTTTGATCGGAAATGTTGTAGGGACTCTGATCGGATGAGATTCGAAGTAATGCCGCAACTTCCGTTTAGCCTGGACCAAGGCCAAAATTATTTTTTCCGTTCTTGAATATCTTTTCTCGGCATCGAGCAACGTCTTACTTGCATAATAAATGGGGTACTGTCTGCTTCCATCATCTCTTACCAAAGTTAAACTCATAGCGTTCGGTGAGACTGCTAGATATAAAGTTAGAATCTCATAATCCCTGGGGGCGTCAGGATCGGAGGTTTTGCCATATAGAGCTTCAGTTGATCAAAAGCTTCCTGCTGCTTCTCTCCCAAAGTCATCGTTTTCTTAGACTTCAGTACGTCAAAAAACGACTTGCATCTGTCTGATAACTTTGAGATGAACCGACTTAGAGCTGCTACTCGTCCTGTAAGCACCTGAATTTCTTTTGATGTTTCTAGTGCCTTCATCTCGATCAATGCCTGGACTTGTGCGGGACTAGCCTTTATTCCTTCTTTGTTAACTATGTACCCCAGGAACTGTCCTGAAGAGACACCAAAGGTACACTTCTCCAGATTCAACTTCATTTTATACAATCGCAGGGAGGCAAACACATCTTCTAAATGCTTCAGGTGATCATATTTACGTCGGCTTTTGACAACCATATCATTTATATAAGCCTCAACCGTGTCTTCGATCTGAGTTTTGAAGATCTTGTTGATCAGCCGCTGATAGGTTGCACCTGCATTTTTAAGTCCTAACGGCATGACCTTATAACAATAGGTTCCTCTTTTAGTTATAAACGTCGTTTTGTTTTTATCCTTTGGGTTCATTGGGATTTGATTGTACCCTGAATAAGCATCCAGGAAAGTGAGCCGATTGAACCCGGTAGTTGCATCAATCATGCGATCTATCTTCGGTAGCAAAAAACCGTCTTTCGGGCAAGCTTTGTTTAAATTGGTGAAGTCCACACACATTCGGAACTTCCCATTCTTCTTCTGAATGACAACAACATTGGATAGTCAATCTGGATAATGAACTTCTCTAATAAAGCCAACTTCTAACAATCAATTAACCTCTTCAGCTATGAATTTTCCTCGTTCTGTTCCAATCCTTCTCAGTCATTACCGTACTGGTTATGCTTTAGGACGAGCACTCAAAGTGTGCATCATGGTTTGTGGATCAATCCCTGGCATGTCGCTGTGCTACCAAGCGAAAAACATTTGCATTCGATCTTAGCATAGTGACCATATCGTTCATTTCCTTCAAACTGAGATTTTTTCCAATCCTTGTGGTCCTTCATTTCTTTCCAACAATCAGATCCATTGCCGATGTATCCTCATTCGTCTTCCCATCATCGTCAGACTGATCATCCGCCTTCGGTAATTGCTATAAGTGGCATTCGTCCTTCTTGCCTTTCAAGCTTTTGGTGACGATGGCATAACACTCCTTTGCCACCACCTGATCTCCTTGGATGTTAATGAATCCATTCCCTGAAGGATCAATGCATCACATCACTTGATGTAGAGTTGAAGGAACTCCATGCATTCGGTGAATCCATCATCTTCCCATGATCAAGTTGTAGGAGGGTTGCACGTCCACCAACACAAAATTTCCTGTCAAGGTTTGCTTTGCGGCTATTACTGGTAGAGTCAATACTTCAATTGGATAGACCCTCTTCCTATCGAATTCGGCCAGCAGATTTGCAGTCGGCTTGATCAATTCTGTGTTGATGCCAATTTTTTCGAAGGTTGACTTGGTCAGGACGTTCGTGCTGCTCCCTGGATCAACAAGTACCCGTTTAACTAAACAATTTGAAATTATGATCGAAATTACCAGTGGATCCTCATGTGGTAGCTGCACCCGCTTCAAGTCTTCTTGAGTGAATGATATGGTTAGCATTAGACGGTTACAAATTACATTCACCTCCCCAATTCTTCGGATCTTGTTCGCATTCCACATTCGTGAACGCTGAACGGAATGGCTTTCCTCGTCTTCCTCGGGTTTTCCATGGATTGTGTCTATGATTTTCACCGGTTGTCCATCCACAACCTTGTTGGTTTTCGGGCGATCGAAGTTTCTCGTTCCTCTGTCTATGTACTCCTTTAAATCTCCCCGGGCTATTAATGTCTCAACCTGTTTCCGCAAATGCTTGCATTCATTAGTTAAATGACTGAAATCATTATGGAATGCACAATGCTTCGAACAATCCTGTTGTTCCGGTGGTGTCCTCATCGGCAATGGTGAACGGAAGATGCATTTTGACTTATTCTTGTTGTACAGATTTGCTAGGGTCATTTTAAGCAGAGTTTCTGGTCCATCATACCTTGGCCTTTTTTCCTGTTGTCTGACCAGAGTCGTTCATGAACTGCTCGAGCTATCAGTTTTCTTGATTATTCATTCTTTCGATTTGCCTTCCACGTTGACCAAGGCTGAATGATGACCCCTTACCTGTTCATCCTCTTCCAACCTTAAATATCCCTGCGCGCATGAATTCAACTGACCCATATTAAAGGGTGTTGACTTCACCAAGGACCTATGAAAACTGGTGTCTTGCTCAATTGCCACTTTGAAAGCTTCCACCGCTGCTGGTTGATCGCAACCTGGTATCATTCCCATTTCTAAATTGAATCTTGACAGGAAATTCTTCAAAGTTTCACCCTTCGCCTGCCTCATTGTGAACATATTATAAATAGTTCTATTCTGCTTCCGATTGCCAAAGTATTGAGCTAAAAACCTTTCCATCAAGGTTTGGAAGCACTCGACTAAACCACCAGGCAATTGTCTGAACCACAACAGGGCTGGACCAGTCAAACTCGTGGAAAAATCCTTGCACATTAGTGCGTCATCTGCCATGTCAAGAGTCATCATCTGTTCTACATGAAAAAGATGTTCAATGGGATCCTTTTTCCTATCAAACATGATAAATTTCGGCATCCGGAATTTATCTAGTATTCTTGCTTGTTGGATTTCAACACTGAACGGTGACTTTATCATTCTTGTCGTCATCTCGACTACTAGATCAGCTGGTGATTGCATTCTGAGATCTTTCACCTGCTCATCCACGATCTTCTGAAGTCTAACTACCATGTCGAGCGATACCGCTTGATTTTTAGCATTTGGCTCGAGCTCATCTCCCATCTGCTGGGTATGAACGCAGTTCACTGAACTTGCCTCATGTTGGTTATCCTCTTCTTCAGCATCGGGACCATTCCCTCGTCCTCCTACTAATAGCTCTTGACGTTCTGATTGATCTAGCATTTCCCTTAATTCTTGATTTTCTCTTTCGAGAGCTTCCAACCGTTGAAGGATGGCGTTCGCGTCTCTTTGTTGTGCTATGGATTCTCCTGCCATTTATCTGATAGCTTCTGACTGGAACTTTCGTTCCCACAGACAGCGCTAAGAAGTGTAAACCCGTTCGTTGTCGTCGAACGAATTAACTACTTTTATAGATTTAACTGAATTACAATGCTAAGAAAAATGACCGGAAACTAATGAAATTTGAAGAACTAGAGAGATTAGATAAAACTGGTCATTTTCTTTGATCATTTGAAGTTCTTTTATACATGAATTTGGTTCTCCCCTCATAAAAGAGTATCAAATGGAGAATAAATACATTTATAATGGCATGAATGCTTAGATTTATTGTATGTTTTGAAACTGTCAGCCGTTATGAATTTTAACCTGACATGGGCTATTTTTATTTTTGGGCTTCATTCTTCTACTGGGCTAACTAATGCTATTTTGGGTTTTGGACCAAATTGCCTTGTCTGATGGGCCTTACACGAAATATGGGCCTACAATGTGTTTAACCCCTTTTGCGACCTTATTTAGGTCTCGTGATAACTTCGTTCGGAGCCACTAATGATGATGACAAAAGTTCATTGATTGAGAGGTACACTACTCATGTCGTCTTTTGTTTAGGTCTAGAGTAACCCAATTAACCTAACTCAAATTTAACTCGCAAGTATACGAATCATAATAGTAAGGAAACAGTATTGCAAGGTCATTCCCACGATGATTGATTATGACAGCTTAGTTCTAAAAATTACTATCTAACTAATTCAACCAAAGATTGAAGAGTTTGAGAAAAAGAAAAAAGTGATGTAAAGATAATGATAAAGAAAATACCAAGGTTTCGATTCCACCATTAATCAAGACAATTCCGATTTTCAATTGAAGTTATTAAATATCCAAATAATGTTCACACATCCAACAAAAAATAATTATAATCAAATATATAGATGACCTATCCGCGTTAGGGCATATGTTTAATTAAATATTTATTATCTTGATCATAAATAATAAACAAATAATTAAAAGAACAACATAAATCACAACTAACTATCCATGGTCAGACATAAATAATTATGATTTACTTTCTTCTTCTTAAATCGCCAAATAAGATTACATGTTCATGGTCAGACACAAGTAACATATATGCTAAAGTTCCAATAAATTCAATTAAAGTCTTGGTTAAAGCACATAAAACTGAAAGTATAAGCAAACATTAAAATAATAATAAGAAGAATAATTTAAATGAAATATTCAACTACTTATTTCAATTGAAATCATAGATTTGTACATGAAAAAAGTTTCCTCTCAGCCTTGGCCGAGAGAGTTAGTTACACATGAAAAATAAAATAATAAAACAACAACCAAACCGAAATCAAGATGGAAAAACTCTTTGTTTTCTCCGTGGATTACACCAGTCTTCCCTTTTGTTCATTGGCTCTTGATCGTCCCCCTCTGCTGTAGGAGAGACCCCTCTATTTTATAGAAAAAAAGAAGTTTTTATTTGGTAATCTGATTGCTTCACCGTTAAGTCAGATTTGTATCTTGTGATATATATTGAAGAATGATATATAATCCCTTCATATATGATCAATATTGCATCTAAAATAGCCTAGAGATCATTCCATGTTGATTTGGGTTGAAACGGGTCCCACAAATGTGTATACAGATTGCTGAGTTTATTGGTCACATCAGGGTTTACCGAGTACTCGGTAGACTTCAGGTCTCACGAAAATGAGCGCAAGTGCGCTAAAACTCTCGGGCAAATTTTCCATCATCCACGCAAGTGCGCGGTCTTTCGCACTCTACCAAGTACTCGGTAGTTCTTCACCTTGAATTTTTCACTTCATCTTCTTTGCTCCGTTTATCTTATCAGCTTCATTTTTTTTCAATCATTTTGTATCATTGACTTGTTTTTGGTCTTTTGTAGGTCTTTTATTCATGATTTCGACTCTCAAACAATCTTAAGTCACAGACCTAGTTAATTTACCGGATTAAACTCATTTTACATAGCATTACCTGAAATATCTTAAAACACGAAAATTATATAAAAACACCAATATAATGATAATCATAGACATAACAATGTATAATTAAGAGCCTTAAATATATGATATTTGGTTCCGATCATTAGGCTCGATCCCATATCTCATTTTTTATTCTTAAATCCTCCTTAGATCATGATAGTTGAGATGCAACTCTTATATTCACCTCATGCTAGTGCTTTAGTTTGTATACGGTGTGTTTTGCAAGAAATGTTTTACGGATATACTAATTGTCGCCGTGACAATATTGGATGATACAAAAATGTAAAAAATATATATTTTGGTTTTCAAATCTACCCTATCTTCTCTCTCCCACTCTTCTCATAATCTCTCTAGCTCACATGGAGAATAAAAAAACACCATGAACAATACACTTCCTCCATGAGAAATAATTAGAAGCGAAAATTATAACAAGACTTCGAAGAAGATCGTCATATCATCTTTCTCTTACCTCTCAAAGCTCATCAAAATCTCATTCTCGAGGTCACTGGTCATATGAACCTCCTCGAATCTATTTTCTTTGATCAAACCAAATCAAGCCTTCGCCAAACACACAATCATGTCCTCTTCGAACTCACCAAAAACGATATTACAATTGTTAATTTATTGTTTTCTTACTAATATACATACATATTTATAATAATTGATCTACACCATTACAAAACGAATAAACATAAAAGGGTTATTCCCACCGACAACCCCTCAAAGAGATCTTAATTCCACATGGACCCCCTCGATATTGAGTATTCCCACATGGACCCCTCTGACAGACGGCCGTTAGATTTACTGACGTTTTATTGTGAAATTATTAATTTGCCCTTCGATATATATTTAAAAAAAAAGGTAAATTGCAGTAGCACCCCCTGAGGTTTCACTTACTACATTAGGGTAATATATAAAGTGTGAAATTACCCATATGCCCAATATATATATATATATATATATATATATATATATATATATATATATTACGAAAATATATATCACGAAAAAAAAATATATATATATATATATATATATATATATTTTACGAAAATATATATATATATTAGAAAAAATTTATATAAAATTCAAAAATAATATATAAAATTTGAAAGAAATATTTAAAATTCAAAAAAATTATATAAAATCTGAAAATGCAAAAAAAATATAAAATTCAAAAATTCAAAATTTTTTTTAAAAATTATATTAAAATCTGAAAATATATAAACATTTAGAAAAAATATATATAAAAAGGGGAAAAATATATAGATTCAAAAAAATATTTAAATTTCAAAAAACATACCTAAATTATAAAGTTCAAAAATAATATATAAAATTTGAAATAAATATTTAAAATTCAAAAACAATTGTATTAAAATTTCAAAATATATATAAAATTCAAAAATATATATTTTAAAATTTGAAAAATATTATAAATTCGAAAATAAATATAATATTAAATATATATATATAAATTTAGAAATTAATTTTTTTCAAAAAAACATATTAAATTTCGAAAATAAATATAAAAATCACAAAAAACATAAAAAAATTTGAAACAAATATATAAAATTTAAAAAAAACATATAAAATTCAAATATATATATTAAATTTCGAAAAAAATTATAAAATCGAAAATAAATAAAAAATAAAAAATATATATTAATTTTGAATTTTTTAAAAAAAACATATTAAATTCAAGACAAATATATAAAATTAAAAAAAAAACATATAAAATTCAAATAATATATATTAAATTTCGAAAATAATTATAAAATTTGAAAAAAACATAAAAAATTTGAAAATAAATATAAAATTAAGAAAAAAATACTAAATTCGAAAATAAATATAAAATTAAAAAAATATTTAAAATTTATTTAATTTTTTTTCTCTCTCTCTCTCTCTCACACACACACACACACACACACACAGATGCACATATATACACAGTTATACACACATATATATATAGATCTATACATATATATACACACACACATATATATATAGATCTACACACACCATTTTCGACACACATATATATACACGGGTATATATAGCAGCATATATATATATATGTATATATGGGTATGCAATATATACAATTCCCATATTCAATCTTTCTCCCAATTTTCCACTTCCAATCTCTCTCTATATATAAATTAGGGTTAGGGTTTTGGGATGCCCAAATTGAAGAAGAAGAAGGATATGCAGGTCATTTTATATCATTTTGAGGGCAAAATAGACAATTCACAGGGTGGTTAACGACACAGTTTAACGGCGTGGAGACGGAGGGGGTCTTTGTGGGTCAAAATTCAATTTTGAGAGGGTTCGAGTGGAAATAATAAATATCAAGGAGTCTGTATGAGATTAAGGTATCTTTAAGGGGATGTCAGTAGTATTTACCCTACATAAAATCACAATAATAGTAATAAAGAAATTGAACTTCATTATCCTCGTAAAACTTTAATATAGAAATATTCAGACATGGGCATCACAAATCACGAACAAATTGAATTGGTGAAATATTTTCCGAATAAAATCAAATTTCTCTGTATTCGTTCGTCTTTTTGCGCACATTAAAACTCAATTTAGACGTGTTGTTTCCTTAAAAGTAAATACTTGATGGAGAGAGGGGCTGAATCTTATTGTAATTGTAATTCTACTTATTTCGTATCAAACCAATCAATTATAAGAGACTAATAAATAAAATACATATGACACAAAATATTCTTTCATAAATAATTTAGAATACATATGAAACAAAATATTCTTTTATAAACTATAGCAAGACGGTAGATATTTTTGTAAAATGGAAAGGCGGGAGTGTAGGCGGGTAACATTTTAATCTTGAAATATTTCACATGATGTTAAAAACCACATAATTATTTGATGATGCTACCAAAAGTGTAAAAAAGCAAATACATTATTTTTCCCAATCTACCCTCTCCTCCTATCTCTCTCTCACTCTCCTCTCATCGTCTCTCTCTCTCATGGAGAACCAGAAACGCCATGAACAACACACTTCCTCCATGAGAAAGAACTTGAAGCGCAAATTGGAGCAAGACTTCGACGAAGATCGGCAGATCGCCTCTCTCTCGCCTCTCGAAGCTCATCAACATCTCCTCCGCGAGGTCACTGCTCAGGTCCACCTCCTCGACTCCACCTTCTCCTCGATCGAACCAGATCGCGCCTCCGCCAAGCACGCCATTCATATCCTCTCCGAACTTGCCAAAAACGGTATCGCAATCGCTCATTTCTCATGTTCCTAGCCGATATATATATATATATATATATATATATACACACGCGCGTCTCTATATGTATGTATATATATAGATATATGTTTGATGATTTGTCTTTTTGCAGAGGAAATTGTGAATTTGATTGTCGATTGCGGAGCAGTACCGGCGCTGGTGAAGCATCTTCAACCGCCAGCGGTGAGGGAAGGAGACGGCGGTTCGAGGCCGTACGAGCATGAGGTTGAGAAAGGAAGCGCTTTTACGCTTGGACTTCTCGCGGTAAAGGTAATTGTACACGCGGTGTTTTGATTTCGATGTATTTGATGCAAATCTTATGGATTGGGGTTAATAGTGGCACACAATTGTTTTGTTATTGACAAAGACTTGATTGCATGTTTGAAGATAAATTTATTCAATTTCATATGCTGGTTGTGATTGCATGCAAAGTGTAAGAAAATATGATGATGAGATTACTGTTAGATGTGAGTATAAGTTGGATTTACTTCAATTGTTGTGTATGTTTCATTTATGGGATTATTTATGAATCTTGTGAATTTCTGCAATTGTAAAATAGATCCCCCATTTACTAAGCCTTGGTAATTACACTGAATTTCTTTTTCTGCTTATATAAGATATTATGCATCGCCGAGTTGGCCCTGAAACATGTGTACCCTAAGATGCAACTGTGTTACACTTCGTGAAAGATACCTCCCTGTAGGTTCTACTACTGTGAACACTGAATTTTCAGCTTTACACCTGTCTAAGTTTTCAGTTTTACGTAGCGTGTTTCAGAGGTGTTTGTCGGAGTCGTTACGACATCAAGCTTTATCCAATCGATGGTAAATGTTGTCGTTTATGAGGGTATTGATAGGTTTGCCTCCGGATAGTGGAAAAATAGGAACACAAAAGGTGATATTTTTAATTTTTGTTGCATATAGAAAAATAATCATTATTCTATGTAGGTTGTTATGAGAGTATTAACCGGTTGTAGTTAATTAACTTTTATTATTAAGTCTATATATAGCTTTCATGTGTGATAAGAGTGTTGTAATATCTGATTGAACAGTTGGCAATTTGTAATTAACATTATTTTTGAATTTGAAAGTGTCACCTCCAGTCAAACTATAGCATGACGATTAAATGTATGTCTTTCAGCCGCCATTTCGTTCCAAGTTAAAGAGGTTAATAAATGGCATCGGTGACTTATAATGTTTCCTTCCCTATTTTGAAGATTTATACAATGTTGATTTCATTCTTACTCTGGCAGTAAACGTTATTACAAACATTTAACGACGTACCATATGAGAAGGACAAGGGAATTGTAATTAGTGTACTCGGTGGTGGTTTTCTTGTTATCTGATTGATTAAAGTAGTTTCGGATATAGTACATTCATTATCAAGGGAAGTGTTTATTTCAAAGGTTCTTTGGCTATCCGTCTGGTCTTGTAATTGCTGTAATCATTCTTAAATAACTTGTCGTCTTTGAAGTTGCCCATCCAGCCATTTTAGTTTAGTGAGCCTCTAGATCTAGTTTACTTGCTAACAAACTCATGAATACGCTATTTAGTAGCACAAACATGTCCGACTAATTATATTAAGCTAATTTGTCTCTACTATCTACTGGTCGATACGGGTTTTCTTTAATTTCTCATTCTGTAGGGATTATAATCACCTGCATTGGATATATATATATATATATATATATAATGTATATTTTCCTTTGTCATTCCTTTCATCACATAACTTGCTTTCTCCTTGTGGGATTTTAGTGCAGCAATTATTTCTTGTCATCATTACCCTGCCTCATTTTTTGTTGAACAGCCAGAGCATCAGCAACTCATAGTGGATGCTGGAGCTCTGCCTCATCTTGTGAGTCTTTTAAAAAGGCACAAGGATAGTCAAAGCTCTCGAGCAGTCAATGGTGTTATCAGGAGAGCAGCTGATGCAATCACTAACCTTGCTCATGAGAACAGCAGCATTAAAACTCGTGTTAGGTAACTTAGGTTTGTTTATTAGCATCCTTTGGAATTTAATGTTGGGTACGATATCACTAATTTTTAAATTTTGGTTGTACATTCAGGATTGAAGGTGGCATCCCTCCCCTTGTTGAATTGCTTGAATTCATCGATATGAAGGTGCAGCGAGCAGCTGCTGGGGCCTTGCGGACTCTTGCCTTTAAAAATGATGAAAACAAAAATCAGGTTGATGACCTTTTCTGCTTGATGTAATTTTCAGGGTTTTAAAGTCATCCATCAGTTTTGTTACAATTGATGTTTTAAATTGAAAATATATACAGATTGTGGAATGCAACGCTCTGCCAACTCTTGTTCTAATGCTTCGATCTGATAATGCTGCCATACATTACGAAGCGGTTGGTTGTCTTAACTCCTGTACTAACTGTTGTTCACATCTTCTTTCCTGCATTTCATCTGGCCAAACACGTTATGTGACCTTTAAAAGGGCTTCTCAGGTTGGTGTGATTGGTAATCTTGTCCACTCATCCCCCAACATTAAAAAAGAAGTTCTTGCTGCTGGAGCGTTGCAGCCTGTTATTGGATTACTTAGGTACTGCTGCAATCTGTTTGCTCAGCTTATAGTGATCACTCACTTATGTTTTGCAAAGTTTTTGGTCTAGATACCTGTTTCCTGCATGCTGTTATCTTCCCAAATTCAAGTCTCAATTTGCTTTCCAACTTTGCTTATCATTCCTCTCAGTTTGGAAACCTTTTAATTCTTTTTCTTACTACCATTACAGTTCCTGTTGTTCAGAGAGCCAAAGGGAAGCAGCTTTATTACTTGGGCAATTTGCTGCAACTGATTCAGATTGCAAGGTGGATTCAAACATTCATTCCATATTTTGAACTAGGTTTCTTTCTGCTCAGTATAACAAGCTAAAATTATGAACTTTTTTAGCATCAAGAAGTATCATGATGGCTGGTTTACCTCCTCCATTCTCCCATCCCTAGTAATACATATCTTAATTACGTAATCGAGGTGGTTTTTGTGCAGGTACACATTGTTCAAAGAGGTGCTGTCCCGCCATTACTTGAGATGCTTCAGTCTCCAGATACTCAACTAAGGGAAATGTCAGCTTTTGCTCTAGGGAGGTTGGCACAGGTTAATATTTGTTAATCATCATTTGGATTGTGCATTTCAGATCTCTCTTAGTTGTCATGAAACCACTGTTTTTGCCACCTTGCGTTCTGCATTTGTGGCTGTTCCATAATGGTATCATTTGCAACCTTGTGGTAATAGGATACTGGAGTTTATAATTTTTCCTCTTCCAGCTTCCCCATTAATACCAAAACCATTTGGAAGAATTTGTGTGAGATATTCCATGAGATCAATTGTCGTAGTATGTCATATATGTTAATTTAACTATGATAACTGTCTTAATAGCATTTGAATGCAATGTCTAAATTCTTATTATTAATCTCGTTCTTTAAAGATATTATTATGTATATTTCTATCTGAAAATTGGTTGCATATTCTATCAGATTTGTTTCTCAGGTTCTCTGAAAAACTTTTTATTTTCAGGATACACATAACCAAGCTGGAATTGCCCATGGTGGTGGTATTGTTCCATTATTGAAACTTCTCGATTCAAAAAATGGATCTCTGCAACATAATGCTGCCTTTGCTTTGTATGGTCTTGCGGATAATGAGGTATATGCTTTCAAGTAAATTGCTAAATGTTATTCTGATTTTAGATTGATGTGCCATTGGTTCTAGTGCAACTTACTATGAATCCTTTTGTAGGACAACGTTGCAGAACTTATCAGTATTGGTGGTGTCCAGAAACTTCAAGATGGAGAATTCATTGTCCAAGTAATATTTTTTTTTCTTGTTAACAATTTTTTTTTTTGTTTTATGTTTAATTTTGATAGCCCTTTCCAGACTATATTTAATGTTATAACTTCGTTGTTGTGGCTTTAGAGAGTTGATGACCTATTTCTCCAAACAAGTAGTCCTCAACAATTTTCTTTACTCTTCTTACTGTATAAATTTTGTGCTTTAATTGCAGCCAACTAGGGATTGCGTAGCCAAAACATTAAAAAGATTAGAGGAGAAGATCCATGGCAGAGTGAGTTTTCTGCTTCTTGTTTAGTTTTATGTTGTTAGCAACTTTGCCCTTTGAGTCCTTGTATTCACCCACAAATGAATTCTGTTTAACACCTTTTTCCAAGTTTGAAAAATTTATATATACCCGATGAAGGAAATTGGGATGTGAATACAAAAGAATCGTGCAAATTTTTTGGTTCTGTGAAACCTGTGGGCTAAATGAAAATTAAATTGTTTTACTTCTTTTAATGAATTATGTGCAACTCCTTTCCTAATTTTGAATCTATACACACACACACACATATATATCACATATATATATATACATATCATAAGGAAGGAAATTGGAATGTGGATACAAAACAATCATGGAAATGTTATGATTTTCTGAAACCCACACTGTTGTATTGTTTAGATGGCTTTTCAGATTAGAGAAAGATGCTCCTTTTCTTTTATTTTCTATTTTGTTTTTGCCCCCTTTCTTTCTTTCTTTCTTTCTTCAGATCACACATTTTGTAATATGAAGTGTGGGCAAACAAGAATAACTGCATGCACGTCTATATTTAAACTTGAAAATGTTAGGGGCATTGAGCTTTTAGAGCTTAGTGGAGTCATGAATGATTCATGAGAAAGGTGGTACCTGTTGACCTAGCCCTTCAATTTTTTCTCTTGGCAGGTGTTGGGCCATTTGTTGTACTTGATGCGGACAGCAATGAAGTCTGTTCAACGAAGAGTTGCTTTGGCTCTTGCTCATCTTTGTTCACCCGATGATCAAAAAACAGTTTTTATCGATAGCAGTGGTAAATATTTTCATTCTATCACTTACCACTGTTTTTACCTATTTGTTTAAGGATTTCTTATGTCAAATTTATTTGGGGATCTTGAAATCTCATTGTCTTGCTTACATGTAAATTATATTCTTAAAGGACTAGAATTGCTTTTGGAGCTTCTTGAATCAACAAACCTAAAGCAGCAACGTGATGGTTCGGCAGCTTTGTGCACATTGGCTAATAAAGCCAGTTTACCATCTCCTGTTGATGCAGCCCCTCCATCACCAACTCCACAGGTTTGTCTCGATGTAATGTCTGAAAGGGGTTGAGAATTGCAATATTCTTCTTCTTTTGTTTCAGTTTTTGGTGGTTGGTGGAATATTCCTGAATTGTAGCTTCAGCCAGGGCATTTATATCTCATTCTATAAATTGTAGGAACGCTACCCCCAATATTACACCCACTTCCTTCAAATGTGTCTTTGGGAGTAATTAATTTGAACAAGGGCAAGAAAGTTGGAAGCTATGTTAAAATTTCTCGGTAGTTCTTTGATGATGAATATGAACTGTTGCAATGTTGAACCTTGTATATTTTAATCAGCTGACAATTCAAGGTTTTATGTACCCCAATTTTTTTCTAATTAAGTGTGACGTTCTTGAGGGGTAATCTTTGGTTGGGTTAAGTACTTTTTAGTGGCCACTACTAAAAACAGATACTTTGTATGGTTAATAAAAGTAAACAAACCTCAATTCAGAGCATAAACAGATACTTTACTAATTTTACTTTTATTATTGAAGTTATTGATGTAGCATAACTAATTAGATTCCATTTTGTATGGTTAATTTTTTGTGAATCTTTTTCTGCAGGTCTATTTGGGTGAAATCTATGTAAACAATCCTACTCTATCTGATGTTACATTTTTAATTGAAGGTTTGTACTCCTTTGCAGAACAATTATAATTATTCATGCATGCCATTGTGTATCTTGATAGTTGTGTTTTTGTAGCTTACCAGTTTTGTGTTTCTCTCATCAGGTAAGCGGTTCTATGCTCACAGAATCTGTCTGCTTGCTTCTTCTGATGCATTTAGGGCAATGTTTGATGGTGGTTACAGGGTGAGTATGGATTCAACTCATTGAATCTTGCTTGTTATTATCGTTAGTATGATTTTTGTTATCACACTTCTTTCCCATTTCCCTTCATTTATTTAACTTGATAGGAAATTAATGATAGTTGTGGAGTATATTAGGTGTTATGTCTGCATGGGAATCTCAATATGTGTAAATCAAGGATAATTGTAGAGTATATAAGGAGTTAAGTCTGAATTTATATTGCACGCTGTTCTTGGCCAGGATTATTGTTATCACACTTCTTTCCCATTTCCCTTCATTTATTTAACTTGTTAGGATTAATGATAGTTGTGGAGTATATTAGGTCTTATGTCTGCATGGGAATCTCAATATGTGTAAATCAATGATAGTTGTGGAGTATATAAGGAGTTATGTCTGAATTTTTATTGCACGCTGTTCTTGGCCAGGACATAGCTTCACTCAAACCAGTTAGACACAGATTTACTGAAATTATTTCTTGTTTATGGATATTTGATTTATCTTTACAAAAATTCTTAAAAAATGCAATGCAGGAGAAGGATGCCAAAGATATAGAGATTCCAAATATTAGATGGAATGTTTTTGAGCTGATGATGAGGTGCAATTTCTGTCCTATACTCCTATTTTATTTGGGATACTAAAACTTGCACGGGTCCACCAAACTGACCCGATATCTTTCTTTTTTGTGTTTTCGCAGATACATATACACTGGATCAGTCAATATCGATTTGGATATTGCGCAGGAGCTTCTCAGAGCTGCTGATCAGTATCTATTGGAGGGGCTGAAGCGTCTCTGCGAGTATGCCATTGCGCAGGTGAGTTAAGGAATTAGTTGAACTGTTATTTTATCGCATCTGTCACCAGCTTTTCTGATGATTTCTGATTATCTACCTGAAGGATATTTCGGTAGAAAACGTTTCACTTATGTACGAGTTATCAGAGGCTTTCAACGCTTTGTCACTAAAGCATGCATGCATCCTGTTTATTTTGGAGAAGTTTGACAAATTGAGTTCTATGCCATGGTACGTTATCCCTTCCTTCTGGCTGTTCTCTCTCCTCTCCAACCAAAAAACCCTCAGTTATAGTTGGACCTGTCAAGAATTGGAATGGAAGTTGTGGAATTGCACAAGAGTAGTGGCTCAGTTATGTTAAAGGCAAATGACTTATTCTAACAAAAAATGGTTGCCCTTACTGTGCGACTTTGCTTGTAGCTTGAATTTACACTGAATAATTATCACAATATATTTATGCCTGATTGTAACCACAAAATTGTTTCTTATGGTGAAGTTAAATGCCTAGAGGATCATTCTTGTTGCTTTATATCATTGAAGGGGATGGCAAACGGATCATATCCTGTATTTATGTGACTATGTACATTATATATATATTGTAGTAGTGTGTATTTGAGTTTAAGAATTTGATTAATTTGTCGTTTGGATAGCCCATTATTGACAGCCACACAAGTTTATATAACTGATATCCAATGTCTTTAGGTTCATTTATACGTGCTTCCACATTCTTCAGTCTTCATGTTGATTAGGAATCTGTACAAAATAGTATTCTTTCAGTCTCAGAGAACAAGTCATATACCGCACATTTCGTTCTCTCTACTGGTTTTTGATCTTCTAACTGGCCAAATGAACTTATACCCATATGCAGGTACCCTCATCTGATTCAGCGTACTTTACCGGAGATGCGCAATTACTTTGGAGGACTGCTTACTCAGACTGTACCTGTTGACTTGCGGCTTTCGACGGCGTCTTAGGGTTGACAGTTGATTAGTCACAGTTTTACCCTTGATGGTTATGGCAGTTTACTGTATGTACAGATAGTGGTAGTCCCATCATGGTTGAGCAAATGGAAGGTACCTTCCATTCATTGTAGTCTTCTAGAAGCATTTTTGTAGTTCCTATGTTGATGCCAAATCCAGATTTTTTTGGCAGTTATTTTGAACTGGGACAATCCTTTTTTGATGACCTCATTGTGAATATATTCGGAGATGTATAATTTTTCAGTTGCCTTGCAAAATATTCAATTCTATTCAAATTGGTTCCATTTCTAGTGATGGATTGATTTGCTTTCTTTTACCATGGATTTTAGAAGATTATTTCGAAGCTCTATTGAAACCTGTGATGAGCTAAATAAAGATCTAAAGCATAGTACGCACAATTCTATTTGGAAAGGGGAAGGATTCAATTACAAATTTGGAAGATATACATGCTGAGAGAGAAATACAAATTTAATACATATATAGGAGTTGATGTTATTTAGGATTTGATGGTGAAACTCTTCTTTGATGGTTGAACACAGTATGGATCATAGTTCTTGAAACTAACATAAAATAACCTGACAAAGCATGAGCTTTGGGGAAATGTTAACAAAGCATGTTTGATGTGGTAAGTATTTAGGTGTTAATTATTGATGGAAATTAGAAGATGTGACCAAATAAATTGCAAAAATCCCACGACTAGTTTCCTACTCTTTCTTCCGAAGAGCTTGATTTGCATGCTGAGTTAAGATCCACAGTTGTAGTAGTATGCATACATGTACAAAAAATGCTATGCGTTTGAAACCCCCTCTTATTGTTGTGCACACGAGGGATTCCGATCCATGATATCATATAGAATCTTCCGCTTTTGGTCCAGCAATAATATATATATATATATATATAGGATTAAGCGCCCTTTAAATTTCATAATTTGTTTATTTATTTTTTTCGGATTATATGGTAAATTTGCAAAATAATCAAAACCATCTAATTTCAACAATAAAGTTGAAATAGTAAAAAATAGCCGTTAACCAGACACAAACCCATAAAAAACCATCATTTTGATGGTCTTGATTTTTTGTTATTTTGGGACTATTAATTTTGTGCGGTTTGGTTTCAATAATAGAAACCAAACCTACCAAACATACTCTGGTCTAAGAAACAAAGATAAGACCAAATCAAAGGGCTCAAAACCACTAAACAAAATAATAGTAAAAGGAGATGCAAGTTACAAAAATTTAGTAAGAAACCATACTTCTTTAGTGGATGGGAAACCATATATATGTTTGTCCTTTTCAAGTGCACATCTCTTATAACCATTCGTGGGTAAATCCCACCTAAATCCCCTGAGATTTGCGTATTTTCCACCGAAACCTCCTCCCTTTTTCATATTACCAGACCCCCCTTCGTCAGTTGACCGTTAAATTTGCTGAAAATTATATATTTTGGACTATTTTGCCCTTATATATATGTATGTATATATAACTGTATATATATATCATTGTATATATGTACGTATATTTTTTTATATTTTACTATAAACAAAAAAAATATTTGATGTAGTGGTTGGAAAAAAATAAATTATTAATTTTTTTTCATTTAATGTAAAATATAAAGAATATTAAGTCCGAAATATAAAAAAATATTTTGAACTACCAATTAAATATTTTTAATATAAATAAAAAATAATTAATTTATGCCGAAATAAAAAATTAATGTTGAATTTTTTTTCCAAACTACCAATTAGGGTAAAATATAAAAAAAATCTAAGCCCAAAATATAAAAAAATATTTCGAGCTACCAATTAGATATATTTTTTGTTTTAAAAATATTTGTTTTATATTTTACTATAAACAAAAAAAAAATTGATGTATTGATTTGAAAAAAATAAATTATTTAATTATTTTTCATTTTGGGTAAAACATAAAAACAATTAGGTCTGAAAGACAAAAAAATATTTTTTTAAAATTGTGTTAGGGGGTCTAGGTGGATATGCGCAAACCTCAGGGGGTCTAGGTGTTATTTATTGTTAGGGGCAGAAATGTCATTTCAATGTAAATCTAACGGAAGATAGTACCAGGGGGTTTGGGTGGGAATATGAAAAGGGAGAGGGTCTATGTGGGAAATGTGAAACCTCAGGGGTCTAAGTGGGATTTACCCATTATTCTTTCATTCATTTTTATAGTACAGTCCCTTTAGTAAGAATTATGCCAGTTTAGTAATTACAATATTATAATTCAGTTCAAACTCTTGAATTCAAAATTATTTTTTTTGGTGGTTGGTGACTGCTTGCAAATTAATTATCTACTATTAAAAAGGTGTTTAACACTTCATTTGAATTAGATGCCCATTCTCTTCTTTTTCGGGTAAATTTGTTATGTGATTTAATTCCGATATCTTGTTACGTGTTAGCTCCAAGAATTTGTATAGTTCAATATTTTCATAAAAGAATTCAATCGGGGAGTGAAAAAAATATGAAAGCGTCAACTCCCATGCAGTGAGAGGAGCTCGGGGCTTTAACCGCGTGCCTGTTGAAAATTAAGCCGCTGACTCATAGCAGTGGCACGTGTGTGATCTATCCATCACTAGGATGAAACTTGGGGGAAAATGATTAATTTTTTAAAAATTAAAAGAGAAAACTATTAGTTTGACAACTTAAAAATTTTCATTCAATAAAAAAAAAAAAAAAATCCTTTAAGCTTTATAATTTTATGTGAATTTTTTTATTTTTATAACTAGATTTAAAAGCTTAATCAGACCCACTAGAGCAAGGGAAAGAGTCTATGATTTTTCCTTCTGAATGTTCATTTTTTTGTTTGATACACAAAATTAAAGTGAGAATAATCATTTAAATCATTCCCTTGGAATAGACATTCTCTCAAAAAGCATTCTTGGGCATTCCACTTTCCACCCAAAGGAATGTCCATTCCATTCCCAGTTAACATTAAAAAAAATTCTACTTTCCCAATAAAACCTCAAAATATCCTTTGCAATAAAATCCTTACTCATTTCTCTTCGCACTTCTTTCTTAACATTTTATATTATCTTTATATAATATCTCAAATCTCTCTCAAACAAATGTTATCACCGGTTTATTTAATTAAGTTATTTTTATCCTTTTATTTTTATATGTATTATTGAAAATCTCTATTAATTATCACTTGTAAACAGGAATAAACAATATGATTTTTTAAGTTTATTGAAAATTTAAAAATATACATATATATATACGAATTATTACGTGTATAGTCATCCAATGTTAAGGAAAATTTCAAAATATATAAATGTATATAAACGAATTGTCATGTGTATATTCGTATACTGTTTTTAAAATGAGGTTCTTATATATTATAGGGAACTTATATAAACTTACGTGGCTTGTTAAGAAAGTAAAAGTCAAATAAATTTTCTTATACAAAAACTCTTTGCTAGTGGAATTTATGTTTATCTAAAACACTTTAGATATTGCATAATAGTAGCAATAAATAACTATAAAAAATTAATATATAATATAAAGTTAATGAAAAACTTGATTATAATAGCAACAATAAAAGATTTACGACGTAAAAAGATATATTCCAAATGTGTTTTGATGTAAACTAAGCTAAAAATGAGAGTTTGGTTTCAAACATAAACGTTGTTGCGATGAAAAGATATATATTACTTTTATATCTGTAAATTGAAATTCTGATACATGTGTATATTATAGGAAGATGAACGTAGATTACTTATGATTTAGAACAAAAAATAAAATATGAGAAAAAACTATTGTAAAGTGTATTTTGGAAAAAAATATTTCATTCCAAGTTTAATAAAGGTTTGACCAAACAAGAGAATGATAATAAACATTTTATTCCAATATCATTTCATGTATCAAACCAAACAATATAGTGCATGTTTGGTACGCAGGAATGGAATGACCATTTAAGTAGGAATGGAATGATAATTATATTCTCTTGTTTGGTTTGACATATGTAAAGATGTTGGAATGGAATGCTTATTAACATTCTCTTGTTTGGTTAGACCATTATTAAACTTGGAATGGAATGTTTTTTCTCAGAAATACCATTTATGATATTTATTTCTCAGTAATCAGTAGGAAAGAGATGAAGTCATTTTCCAATTAAACTTCAAAAGGAAATGGCTACATAACTCAACTAATTAGTCTCCAAACCCAACTCACCAACCTCCATTTCTCACTTACATGACATAAGAGCACAAAAATGAACGTGTGACCAAAATCCATAATCAAATTGCAATAATATCCAAAACCAATCCCAAAATTTCAAGCAAGTACCAAATTAACCAAAAGAAAGAAATTACAAAAGATGTAGTAGCGAAAAATAAAAATTACATACCAATCATCCAAAAATAATCCTACTAATTTCTTGGCCAAACACCACCAAAAATTTCCAAGTGTGTAAAATTTTCACGAAATGATTGTCTTGACCAATTATTTCTTCTCATCCTCATCGAGTGTGAAAAATATTTGAATTAAATCATAATCACGACCAATTTGAATCAAAGCTTTTGATCTCTCAGTTATGTTGAAACCCGACAACTTTCTCAATTCTTCATTCAGTCTGATTTTTAAATCAGTAACTGCAGCATCTTCAATAGCTTGACTAAGGCGTTCAGAACTTAATTTTATATCAGAGACATTCATACTTGAAGACTGTTTCACCACTTCACACAATGATTCAGCGATACTTTGAGATTTCCTCTTCTTTCTTTTGTTTTTGGATATCACTTCAACAGTTGTGGGAGATTGAATGAATGACATTGATGCATCAATATCATCTAAACCCTCTCCCACATCGTCACTATCATTAATCTTTTCCTTATCCAAATTTTCTGCATTCATGTTTTCTACAATATCGGCAGCCGTTTCAGCATCATTCCCTGTAGCGCGATCCTTTCCAAATACAGTGCATAAATCCTTATAATATGGAAAAGGCTCGTCCTTAAATTTTGCAGCATTCTTATGGCTCTATAATAATATAAAAAAAAGGACAATTATTGCAATATCATACATGTATAAATACTAGAATAAAAGAGAAATAAAAATATGAAGGCTTAGCAAATACCTGCAAGTAAGCATCCCAAACAGATTTTTCAGCAACTACGCAATATCTTATATCATCATAACCAAACCCACTAGTGTTGGGGCCGTGTAGCATATCATGCAAGACATCAAAATGAGTTTTAAGTGTTTTCATTCTTGATTTGAGTGGATCTGCTTTTATATATGAATTTGGCAAAGTACATGCAAGTATTTTTTCCACTGCAACGAGATGTCCTGGTTTGAAGCCACGATCGGCATTATAGAGGCCCCTGTTGTGTAAGTCCATAAGAGCCTGAACAAGCATCATATCTTCTTCATCTGTCCACATTCGTTTATTCTTACCCGCTCCCCGTATCTGATCTTGTGTAAACTCCATTCTAACAACGAAAATTAAACACAACTAATAAATACACGCCTCACGTATATTTTGGAGAGAAAAGAGACATGATAATTAAAAAATGACACAAAACAAATAATGACTAAGTATCATAAAAAGAACCCTCAAAAATGGTATTTTAATATGTTGTTTACTTGTCATTCATTCCATTACATAAATTCAAAAAGAACATAAATTGACATGACGAATAATATTTTTTTTTATCTAGTGGTCATCCATTCATTAAACATGTTGTTTGCTAAAGTCTCTCTCCATGTACTCCATTAATTTGATGTTTCTAGTGTTGTAATTGAATCTCCTTGTACTTCATTGAGATCCCTTTCTCCCAGTCTTTCCTCTAATGGATCTATAGACATCTCTTGTCTTATAAGATTATGCAACAGACAACATGCCAAAATGATCCGAGTTTGAATTTTAATCGGATAAAAAGGACTCCTCAGAATTGCCCAACGCATCTTAAGTAATCCAAAACATCTTTCTATGACATTTCTTGCTGAAGAATGCTTCATGTTAAAAAATTCACGAGGAGTATTAGGTTGGTGTCCATCCCTCCAATCATTTAGATGATATCTTTGTCCTCTAAATGGTGCAAGAAATCTTTCACAATTTGTGTACCCAACATCAAAAAGATAGTAAAAACCTATATTTATAATATATAATGTGTTAATAAATAATTCTGATTAAATTTTAATTAAGTTGTAACTATTTTTTAAAAAAGAAATGGGGTTTAACCTTGAGGAACTTTAAACCCATTTCTCTTTTCCATTGCTTCTCGAAGAACCCTACTATCAGCAGCAGACCCTTCCCAACCAGGTAATACGTAAATAAATTGCATGTCTTGTGAACATACTCCTAACATATTTGTAGCAACTACGACAGTATTCATGTGCATGATGCAAATAAAAGTTCAATACTATTAATTAGAAAAGTAATGCAATTATATAATTGGGGATGTTATAGACTTTGAACAACTACGACAGTATTCATGTGCATGATGCAAATAAAAGATCAATACTATCAATTAGAAAAGTGATGCAATTATATAATTAGGGATGTTACAGACTTTGAACAACTACGACAAGGTTTATAAGAAATGGAAGAGGAGGAGAGACAGACAGATCACTCACTTTTCCACTAGCGCGCCACGACGGTGGTAGGGGAGGTTGACGATGGCAGGCGACGGTGGTCGGTGAGGGAGTGTTGAGGGTTTATACGGCTGTGGGTTGTGGAGACTTGTTATCATTAGGGTAAGGGGTATTTTGGAGTTTTTGAAAAAAAATTAATCTTACTTGGGAATGGAATGAGCATTCCATAGGGCAGAGAGTAGAATGCCTAGGAATGCTTTTTGATGGAATGGTCATTCCTAGAGAATGACTTAAATGATCATTCTCATCTTAAATTTGTGTACCAAATATGAGAATGAATCTAAACTAATGAAATGGGCATTCCATTCCATTTCATTCATGCGTACCAAACATGCACATAGTTGAATGCTCATTCCATTACTAATTGAATGATCATTCAATTCATTCATACCAAACGCAACATAATAGTAATAACTAGGGCTGATAATTCATGTTGGTGGGTCGTGCTTGTGTGGGGTTGAGATCGTGTCAAAAAAGACCTGATTAATATACGTGTCAAATATATTTAACCCTAATACAACCTATGTAATCCATTTAGCGTATTTATTATAATATATTAAATTATATTTGACATAATTTAACACGAAACGAACTATTTAACATATTATTAGCAAAATTAAATTGAATTTGACACGATATAATAATACTTTATTTATATATTTCAACTCATAATCAATTAAAGAAGAGAAACAAAAATAAAATAAAAATATTAATATATATATATATATATATATAATAGTGTCAAACGTGTTATGTTCGGATTACCCATGTTGTATTCGGGTCGACCCTTATACAACTTCAATAATTTTATGATCAATCCTGACTCTTTTAATTCACTTGTGTTTGTGTTGTGTCTCATTTTGTCCTATGTAGTACAGTAGTAATAACCCTGCTGGGCCGGTATGATGACATGGCAAGATCAGTGAGTGAAATCAACCATCTTTTATCTACACAAATAAAAAGAGTTGAAAGCTTCTTAGTAAACAGAAATGGCGGTTCAGCTCTTGGGACTCTCTTTCACCGAGCCCACTATTAGCTCACACTTTATTCTCCAAAGCCGCTCCAGACCTTCGCCCACAGCTCTCGCTGCTTCGGCCCTGCTTTCGTCCCCCACCACTATTCAGGCAAGTCACAATTACACTCGAATATATACATCATATATATATATATATATATGTATATGTCTGTATTCATCGACACACACTATTTGTTAGTTTGCCTATGTGTTTGATTAGGAATTAATTCGAAACTAGGAAATGATGCCCTAACCTCTGAATGTTGATAAATGATATTTTAGAGATTAATCGTTTGGGTTCTTTGGTTTGTCTTTATAATTATGCAAAAATAAAGTCAAAAGTGGTTTCAAGGGTTGCAAAATTCGAGCCATTAACATCAAGTTGAGTAGAAGTATGTGTTGAATCAAACGATTCAGGATAAAATTCATTACGGACAACAAAATTCACAGTTATTGCAGGTAAATGCAAATATATGTATATATATATATATATGTGTGTGTGTATGTATTCATCGGCACACACTTTTTGTGTTTGTGTGCGGGTGTTTCTTTAGGAATTGAATCGGAATTAGGAAATGATGCCCTAACCTCTGAATGTTGATGAATGATATTTTAAAGATTAGTAGTTTGGGTTCTTTGATTTCGCTTTATAATTATTGGCAAAAATAAAGTAAAAAGTGGTTTCTAGGGTTGCGAATTTTGAGCCATTATGATGTTCTCATCAATTTGATTAAAAAAATATGGATTTAGTTTTGAGATTCTTCCGAGAAGGAGGAGATTATGGTTGAATCAAACAATTCAGGTTGATAAAACTTATTTCCGAGGACAAAATTCACCAGTTATTGCAGGTAAATGCAATTATATGTGTGTATATATATGCAGTTGTGTGAAGCATTAAAATTAACAAAACCATGGTTTAATTAAGAAACTGTGTTGATTTGAGTTGTCACTTGCCCAACTTCTGATTAATTGCTGTTGGAGCTAGCTCTTGTATATCTCTGTGTTTGTGTGTGCTTGTGTCTGTCTGTCTATATATATATATATGTAATTTTGCTTCTGAAAAGAACAAAATTTGAATTCAATGTCAATTAAGTATTAATTCAACACGTGGAGCTTTTTTTCAGTTTATTTAGTCACCTTTATTTACATACTGGAATGAAGACATTTATTGTGAGCGGAAATGTTGTAGATTGTTGGTGGGAAAAATCCGAGATTGAATGGAAATGGAAGCTTCAATTCCAGCAGCACGGTTGAAATTTCGCAAGGAGAAAATGATTGGATTGATCTGGATGATGATCTTTATCACTGGACAAAAGCATTACGCCCTGTCCAGGTATGATTGAGGTGTGTAAAAAATTATTAGTGCTAGTTTGATGAGAAATATCATTTTTTGGATTGTTATCCTTACTATTCTTGTTGGGTTGTTGTTTGAACAGTGGTATCCTGGTCATATTGCGAAAACAGAGAAAGAGCTTAAAGAACAGTTAAAATTGATGGATGTTGTGATAGAGGTGCGAGACGCGAGGATTCCCATGTCCACAAGTCATCCACAGGTTAATTTCTATTTCATTATGCTATTAACTTTGGGGTTTGGGTATTTGTGTAAGGTGATGCAGTCAAGTCTTCTGGGCGATGTTAGGGCAAATAGGCCTCTGGAACGTGGTGGCCCTTGGGAGTTGGTGGTAGTTTTGGTAATTGGGCTGCAAAAATACTTTTTTTTATGCTCCTTGTTATCAATTTATTATCACTGAAGTTAAAAATTCTATGCACACAGTGTAGTGTGTCTTAGTTTCTTCGATTGGATAGGGAACACACAGTGTCAAACATATGAGAGGTAGAAATGCATATTGTTAGTATGCTCATTCGTAAGTCAGACACTAGAAAGAATAAGATCCAAACTCGGTGGCTTGTTTTATACTTTTCTTAAGAACAAACATTCATTGTTGTGAGCCATGTAACTTATATGGAAATATGAAAGAATCCAAAGCCTGAAATAAAGGAGGCATGTTCAAATAACCAAGAAAAATAGGGCCTACTAAAAGATTTAAGGAGACATAGAGTAAATCAAAACATACACATGCCAGAGCTGTATTACCTTGATTACTGAAGGATTAATGTGGCTTTGGGTAGAGAGTTTCTAGACTAGGGTTATGGAGTGGTGGGCTTTTCCAGTTAGACCGCGTTCCCCGAGCTTTGTTTTGGCTTCCAAGTTGCGTACTTTGAAGTCAAATCTCATCAGTTGGAACAAAGAGGTCTTCAGTAATTTGGAGTGGAGGAGGAATAAGTTGCTTGCGGAGATTGATGACATTGACCGAACGGACCGGAGTTGGGGGGGGGGGGGGGGGGGCGGTTAGATGAGGACATGCGTCAGAGGAGGGGGCAGGCTGATATTGAGGAGATTGCGGTTCAGGAGGAGATCTCATGGCGGCAGAAATCTAGGGCATTATGGTTGAAAGAAGGGAATCGAAATACAAAGTTTTTTCACCGCACGACCAATGCCCGCAGGAGGAGTAACTTTATTGGGAGCCTTTCCATTGAGGGTTCTATGTTATCTTTGGAGGAGGAGCTTTGATAGGGAATTCCTGTTTTTTATCAGATATTGTTTGGGGAAATGGAAGGATGGAGGCCTCATCTGGATGGTATTCAGTTTGATTCTATTTCCGAGGTGGACCGTGATTTGCTGGAGATCCCTTTCTTAGAGGAGGAGGTTTTGAGGGCCTTAAAGCTTTGTAATGGAGATAAAGCTCCTGGTCCTGATAGTTTCACTATATGCTTCCTCTTGGAGTGTTGGTCGGCTGTCCGTGCGGAGGTGATGGGTACTTTCCATGCATTCCATGAGGAGGGCTCTTTTGTGTGATCTCTTAATGCATCTTTCATTTCCTTAATCCCCAAAAAAGGGGATGTGAAATATATTAAGGATTTTCGACCTATTAGCCTGGTGGGTAGTGTTTACAAGTTGATTTCAAAGGTGCTAGCTTTTTTATTGAGTGGTGTACTGGATGGGGTCATTTCGGACTCTCAGAATGCCTTTGTGGGGGGGGCGACAGATCCTTGATTCGACATTGGTTGCTAGCGAGGTTGTGAATGCTAGATTGCAGAGTGATATTCCTGGGGTCCTCGTGAACCTTGATGTGGAAAAAGCCTATTATCATGTGAACTGGGGATTCCTTTTATACATGTTGGAGATGTTGGGTTTTAGGGAGAGGTGGGGGAAGTGGATTGAGTTTTGCATCTCTTCGGCTCAGTTTTTATTGTTGGTGAATGGTTCCCGTGGTTTGAGGCAGGGTGACCCATTGTCCCCTTTCCTTTTTCTGGAGGTGATGGAGGCTTTCAGCCGGTTGATGAATCGGGCCTCGGAGTTGGGTCTTGTTCATGGTTTTCGGGTGGGAGTTGTGATGGATCAGTTCGTTGACATCTCACATTTGTTGTTTGCCGATGATGCTCTTGTCTTATGTGATGCTGATGAGCTTCAGATGCGGCACCTCCGATGCATTTTGACATGCTTTCAGGCTGTTTCCGGTTTGAAAGTGGATACCAATAAAAGTTCGATGATTCCTGTTGGGGTGATGGGCAACATCCCTTCGTGAACGGCGACTCTTGGTTGTAGAGTTAGCATGCTTCCTTCTGATTATCTGGGTTTGCCTTTGGGGTCATTTGGACAGAGAAATCATCGTTGGAATTCGGTGGTTGAGCAGGTCGAGAGGCATTTGGCTGGTTGGAAGTGGCAATACCTTTCTAAAGGTGGAGACCTACATTGATAAAGAGCACTCTCTTTATTCTTCCAACTTATCTCCTTTCTCTGTATCGGATCCCCAACAAGGTGATGTAGAAAATTGAGAAACTTCAGAGGCAGTTTCTCTTGGGGGGAGGGGGGAGCGGGAAGTCATCTTTTCTTCACTTTGTGCATTGGGAGATGGTTTGTAGGCCTTTTTAGGGGGGGTTGGGTATTCGAAGGGTGATCCCTTTCAACAAGGTGCTTCTGGGGAAGTGGATATGGCGGTTCGGGATCGAGAGGACCCGGTTGTGGAGAAAGGTGATTTGTTGCCGCTATGGGGAGGATGGGGTTCTACATTGGTGAGATTTCATAAAGGCATGGGGGTGTGGAAGGACATCCAGCGGGAATGGGATTCTTTTGCTCCCTTCTTGAGGTTCAGGGTTGGCGATGACCGATTTGTTGCTTTTGGTCGGATATTTGGTGTGGTTAGGCCTCTTTAGCCTCTTCTTTTCCCATACTCTATAGGATTGCGTGTGATCGTCATGCTTCAGTAGCCGATTGTTATCGCCTTGATACCGGCGGCCTACTGTGGGATGCGCAATTCATACATTCTTTTCAAGACTGGGAGTTGGAGGAGGTTTCGGGGTTGTTGGAGCTTTTGTATTCTCAGTTTGATATTGGCCTTGGTGCAGACTCTTTGGTGTGGGTTCCCTCCCCACTTAAGAGATTCACGGTTTCCTTTTACTTCGGATGCCTTTCTCCTCGGGTCGAGTTGGCTTTTCCTTGGAAAGCGGTCTGGCGTGTGAAGTCCCCCCTTAAGGTCGCTTTCTTTACTTGGTTGACGACGTGGGGTCGGATCCTCACTTTGGATTTGTTGCGGCGCAGGATATTATTGTGGTCAATCGGTGCTTTATGTGTAAAAATGATAGTGATTCCATTGACCACCTTCTTTTGCATGCCCGTGGCTTATGGGTGTTGGAATCTCATTTTTGGCCTCTTTGGTATCCATTGGGTAATGTCGGTTTCGGTTCGCGACGTCCTCGACATGTGGAGGAGTGGTTTGGTGGGGTCCCATGCTCGTTCTTCTTGGAGGGTGGCTCCCCTTTTGCCTTTGGTGGAGTTTATGGCTTGAACGCAATTGACGATGTTTTGATGACACGGAGTCCCCTTTGGACGTTATTAAGGATTCTTTTATTTCTAATATTTTTTGTTGGGTGAAGGGTCGAAGTTGTAATTCTTTAGATGAGAAGTTGCTCGCCACTCATTACTCCATCTTCTTACCCCGAATGGTTAGTTCAACCGCCTCTATACGCACGCTTTTACCCGTGAGGGATGGGAGAAGTGCGAGAAATAGAGGGAAGGGGTCGATAGCACTCTTTGCAAAGGCACCTATTGTTGTGTGATAGGGCCAAGAGTCCTCTGCCTTCAGCAACTCTGTTATTTAGTTAGAATACGCTTACTAAATCCCACTTTTGACTACTCCTCCTCCTTCTCTTCCTTCATCGTCGTTGGTCCTTTTGACATAACACATTTGAGTGTGTGAAGCAGGTTGGAAGGGTGGGAGAGAACAATGGTACTAGGGTTTCTCCAACGGTCTGAGGATCCCCTTCTTCTTGAACCCCTTTAAGGCAAGAGGAAGGGGAATGACAAGAGTTTTTGGGCTCTCTGAGCCCGTAGGATTCTTCTTTGTTCCATGGGATGCACTTCTCGTTTGAGTGATTTTTATACAATTAATTGCATATAAAAAAAAAAAAAATTAAAACTAGAAATGTATACACTCTTAAAACATTTTGTTTCTCTTCGTGCATAGGCTATCTAATGGCATTCTATTTTCAAGACTTGACTTCCAATGCCTGTACAGCCTCAGGCAGGTAGTATATGTTCTGGAGAGGTAATGTGACACCTAGATTGCCTCCTAGACTGCAGTAGCTCGATTGGGGTACATCTGTGGATATTTGGGCATTCGTGTGTCATTATGGTGAAATATTTATTACTCTATTCAGAAAAAAATTGTATTCATGTGCACGTATTATCCTAAACTGCCTTTTTGATTGGGTAGAGTCCGCAACAGGGTGATGAAGTCTGTACTTAGTTCTTTATATCTTTTGGTACCTGGGAGGAATTGTAGAGCCTTAGAGCTTTTAATGTATTTTGTGGGTAGCTTTGGCTCATAGCTTTTAGTTTTTCTTTTGTAATTTCGATGCACACCCCTTTTGAGGGCTCTTCAATAAATCTTATTTATTAACAATTAAAAATGTCTTTTTCTTCTCGAACATCTTCTGGTTTGAGGAAAAGGAATTGTGGTATCTTTTGAAAGCTGTCAATCACCTTGTTCTTTTATTAAGGAAAATACAAGGTAGCATTTTTTGCTTCTTGTAACTGTTAATGAAGGAAGGAAAAGAAAAAGAAAAAGAAACAACATTTTAGGTAGAAATAAACTTTTTTGGAGTTGGCAGGTGATGCCAATAACACCATATTGTATTCAACTAATAGCATATCTTGACATGCCACCTGAACAATATGGTCCACCACTTCTGGGACAGATGTTTTTTATACTCGTACTAGTGAATTCTTCCATTCATTTGCTTATGCTTAAAATTTGAACTTATATGAGCAGATGGATTTATGGCTTGGTAATAGAAAACGAATATTAGTCTTGAATAGAGAAGATATGATATCCACTGAAGACCGGAATGCTTGGGCAACTTATTATGCAAATCAGGGAACAAAGGTTGTTTTTTCCAATGGCAAGCTTGGAATGGTACTTACTACCTTTCTTTTAATTTTTTGTAGTTTAAACGTTCCTTTCTGCACGTGATTTAGTGTTTGTTTGTGGACAGAGAAGATAACCTTCTTCCGGGTAGTGCAGGGAGCCTTGAAGCTAAGCAGGTTGGCAAAGGCATTAGCTGCTGGTGTGAATGTAAAACGCAAAGCAAAAGGTCTACTTCCTCGGCCAGTAAGTTTATTAGATAACCATGGTATATTGGCTCACCTTACTTTCAGCAGTGAGTTATTAAGAGTGCATTTTTCTTTCTGGCAATTATGTCATGTCATTAAAAAATTTCTACATTCATTTGTAGTCGTTTCATATGTGTGTTGCATGCTAAAATGCAAAGCCAATTAATCATTCTTTCTGTAGTCTCGAAGGCAACAAAAAACGTGTGTTTGCTTTTACCTCTCTGACAAATAATGTTTGTATTCATGTCATGTAATATAAGGCCAAAGGATTTGCAATTTAAAGTTCAGAAATCTAGTTTAGCGAGAATTATTGAAGTCTTTCATTCTTTCTTATTTTTTTCCAATTTTATGTTCTTTCAGGAAGTAATTTTTTTAGGTTGAGTTTCAAAAAGAGAGTTAAGATTGAGGGATATGAGTTCTTATTTCATAATTTTCTTCACGTAAAAGGGAAAAAAAGAACAGGACAAATAAATAATTTCTTTTTGTTCTCATCCTTCACACATGACAATGATAGTTAGGAAGCCTAATGCTAAGGATACCTTCACTATGTGACAGGTTCGAGCTGGAATTGTTGGGTATCCAAATGTTGGTAAATCATCTTTAATTAACCGTTTGTTGAAGCGCCGGATGTGTGCAGCGGCTCCAAGACCAGGTGTTACTAGGGAGTTGAGGTATGCCTTACCCACCTTGTTTCTTTATATTTTATAAAAGATAAGGAACAAGAAGTGCATTTAGTCAGGAATTTAGCTTCAATAACAATGACGATAGTCCAAGAAATCAAAATTCTTTCAGAATTTTTTAGAAACCCGAATTTTATCTAAAGAAGGTTACAAAATTTAAATGTAAGAATATAGTTCAGAACAATCTAAAATTTAAATCAGTTGCACAGGATTTGAGGGAGAAACTTCATTTTCTACCTCGGTCTAGTTGAAGAAAAATGGTTAGCTTTTTCAATTCATTAGTTCTTTATTTCTGCATCATTTTTTCATGCTTGGAAAAGATGGGTTCGATTTGGGAAAGATCTGGAATTGCTGGATTCCCCTGGTATCATTCCAATGCGGATCTCTGATCAGTCTGCAGCAATAAAACTTGCCATATGCGATGATATTGGAGAGAGATCCTATAGTGTTGCTGATGTTGCAGCCATTCTTGTACAGATCCTTTCAAGGCTTCCAGCAGTAGGTGTGTAACCTTTCCTTTCTTCAACTGGTTTTGTTGTTTCTTGGAACTAGATAGGAGATTTGTTGCAAAGAAACATTGTTGAGGAAAGGGTTCAGAATTATTTTATGTTCAATAGATTTTTTGAAACTAGTTAACAATAACATGTTATTCAAGTCGTTGATGTCAAGAATCTAATATAAACTGAAGATAGGTGGTCGATCTTGCTTTTGGCTTTAGTCTTGGTCTTGGTCTTGTCCTAAGTTAACTGAAATAGCAGAAGTCGTTTGTGTCTTGTTGCTTGGTAGGTAGGTTTTACCACATTGAGGATCGAGTCCATCTATGTAAATCCCTGATATATTTAGACATCTGGCATCATGGAAGTCGGTATGAGAGTGTGACCATTTATTTGTGGGGAAAGCATATTGGCGAGACGTTAATTACAATTGTTGTTGAGTTATAAGGAGCTATGCTATAATTCTTTGGCTCCACATTGGAGTGACTTAATTTCAAATTTGTTATCAATTGTACAAATTTCCTTTATTTTTATCTATCATTTAGGGCATGTTTGGTCTGGTCTGGTCTGGTCGCTTATTTGAAACTCTATTTAGTAATCGGTCTGGTCTGGTTTGAGAAAACTGGAACCAGACTATGTTTGACAAACTGTCTGGTTCCAAAAAGTGGTCTGGTCTGAAATTTTTTATTGGGTGTAAAAATATTGAATATAGTCTCTATGTGTCCATTTCATCGACCATATTGAAAATTTTAACCGTATGGTCCGCATCGATATCAACATCAACATTTTCAGCTCGATCAAAATAATAATCCGGCACAGACTGCATCCTAATGAAATTATGAAGCGTGCAACAAACAGTCACAATTGATACTTGTGTTTCGAACTTGTACCCAGGCATTTGCCTGAGTATATAGCAATCCGAAACATCGCTCGATGACATTTCCAAAAAATATATATATTTTCGAACTACTTACCACCAACATCAATTAGTTATTTTCTTTTATATATATATATATATATATATATTTTCCGAAATATTGAATATAGTCTCTAGGTGACGAATCCTATATTTTTGAATTTTATATATTGTTTTCGAATTTTGTATATTTTTTTCAAAATTTATTTATTTTTACAAATTTTATATTTTTTTTCGAATTTTATATATGTTTCGAATTTTATATATATTTTTTCAAAATTTATATATTTATTTCAAATTTTATATATTTTTTCAAATTTTATATATTTATTTCAAATTTTATATTTTTTCAAAATCTGGTCACCGCCATTGTTTTGTTAATTTTGGAATTGGGTCACACCAAAATCTGGTAAAAAATGGTGGCCGGCAAAAACTTGGCAAAACCATCATTTTGATGGTCTTGAGTTGGGTCAATTTTGGGTTTGTTGGTTTTGAGTGGTTTGGTTTCAATATTAGAAACCAAAGCCTACCAAACAAGATCTGGTCTCTAAAACAAGGACAAGCCCAGACAAATGGGCCCAAAACCTCTTTCCAAACAGGGCCTTAGTGACCCATGTTCCACTTGAACTTTTTAGTTTGAGACCTTGAGCTCTTTAATCAATTCAAAAACAATTTATATAGTGATGTCTGCTAGCTTTACATAATTTGAAGAACTTGAGACATAACATAAAATTTGTGTTACCAAGTGAGAGTAATCAGTCCATATAGTGACAAAAGCTTAGATCTTTATAGAATCAACTCCTCTCAGCAACCTTGATCTGCTAGGACACACACCAGGTTTTGCGGCCTTTGAGACCCATGGTAGAACACAGGGACTAGTTGGAGATTTATCATAGTGCACGTTACGATTGAAGATAAATTTGAACTGATTTGTTCATATACACTTGCAGGAGACTTATCATATTATGATGAGGAATCATAGAGGTCTCATGCTGTCTTTTCCTGATGAAAATTATACTTCATAACATAGTCAGTAGAAACATTTACACGCATAATAATATGGTAACCATTTCATTTTCCAGTCAGTGAGAAAGTTAATAGTTCTATATCTCACTGGTCGTACCTATTGTCATACAATACCATATATCATTGTGTTATATTAAAATGATATAATGAATTAATTCCACTATATTATCATGTGCACTTTCTTACAATTTTATATCAATAATTGAGGCAGATAATACAAGATCTATCTTTTTTTCTGGTGGGTAACCAAAATTTAAACTAATAATTATGTAATTCATTACATCACTCTTTTATTTTCATTTAACATTGGAATATCATGGGAAAGAAATAACAGAACAGTACAAAAATAATAATTACTGTGGTATACTTGAACCAATATATATAAATGCTACCTTATCTTGTTACCACGATTTTTTTTTTGAGCATTTGTATTGTACCTGTATATATACACATGCATATTTTTGGCATTTCAGTGGGGAGAGAGTCTAATTGCTCAGTTTCTGTTTGTAAGTGCACAAATTTGCTTAACACTCAGATTCGTTTACTAATACAGGAATAAGTGTTTAGCAAATTTTTGCACTTGCACTGTTGCTTCCTAATAAAAGGACTAGAGTTCATCTTTATACTAGGAAGTCTAGGATGTGGCAAGTTGTCAGTTAGTGGAAACACAGAAGAGCCAATCTCTTTTCTTAGAATCCCAAGCTTCAATGTATACAAATAGAGTTGTCAGTTAGTGGAAACACAGAAGAGCCAATCTCTTTTCTTAGAATCCCAAGCTTCAATCTATACAAATAGACGTTCTTCTTCATCTCCCCCCCCCCCCCCCCCCCCCATTTTACTTCAAACAAAAAAGACCTACTTGCTGCTACCAAATAACAGTTGAACATTTGTCTTCATATTTGGTCGACATGTACTGGCGGCCCATATAACCATTGAATATGAGTATTCAATCTTCATACTAGGTGCAACATTTGCTATTGGCTCATAGTCATGTACATTTCTCGTACCTTGGATCTTCCAATACTAATATGAGCCAATATTGACAGCATTTCCCTTCTTTTGTTTTTCTTCTGCCAGGTACAGAAGCTCTTTATGATCGCTACAAGATTGAGATGCCTGGTCATTGTGGTAAAACGTACGTTTTAGTTTTGTGTTGCATGATGCATCGTTGTCTTCACTTGAAACAAAAATATGAGACAGTCGGGATGTGCTGGAACATTTCTAAAATCAGAACCAAAAAGACAAATATGCAAGACCTGACCACTAAATCACTGCCCACCTTCACTACTTCAACCTTTCGACTTGAACTGATAATAATAAGTTGTGAATTGCAGATTTTTGCAGAAGCTTGTGCATATACTATATAATTGCGATAAATTTTAATTATGTGTTGTTCCGTGCATCGTACTCTTCAAAATTCAAATGAGTTATGCCTCCTTGACACAGGATAGGGGGGAAAAAGAACCTGAACTGTAAATCCGGAAAAACGTAGAAGTAAATAGAAACTGTCCCGTCCCTTGCAAATATCTAATTCATTTTCGACCTTTGGAATCTATGTAGGGTCTATATGGTCACCTTGACATTTTCATTTCATTCAAACCCCACTTGATTTAGAGCTAACCTGATTTCACGAACTGCAGGTTTGTTCAGAAGCTTGCGGTTCAATTGTTCAACGGTCATATTCATCAAGCAGCATTTCGAATCTTGACAGACTTCCGGAAAGGGAAATTCGGTTGGTTTGCCCTGGAGATGCCTCCCAGATAATGCCGGATATTTTCTTTGAAGGCCAGAATATCTCGTCTTGTCTGGTTATTCTCTCTAGGAATACTTTTTTCAAACTCGCCATTAATTTTTTTTCCTCCACTTTATCTGTTTTTTTTTTGAAGTACACTTAATCTGTTGGAGAGAGAGGGCGTTAAACATACAAAATGTAATAAGACACTGGACATTAGATTTCTTGTACTGCATTTGTAAGCATAACTTCTGAAACAGGCTGTTGTATATGTACATTGTAAGATGGTTAAAAGAACAGTTACGTATCTTGTGGACAGAAAGCAATTGGGCTACAACCTTCTGAACTTATATTGCTATCAAACTAACATGGAAATCCAGGATTGTCATCTGAAAAACAAGATTTCAGGTTGTGGTTTATACATTATAGACAGAATTTAATTTTCTGGAGGCATGACTTCTTCAGTATTGCTTCATAATAAGCATAATTGAAGTTTGTGGACACTTTTGGCTTGATACTTGGTCACTGCATTCGTTGGGAAAAATAGTGTAAGCCAGTTTGAATCTGGCCCTACGTTTCACAGGATTGGAGGATAATGCTGTAAAGATGGAGTGGAGTCTAAACTGAAAAGTTTCCGACTTTAATACTGGACTGGACCCAGAAAGTGTTCTACACTCACTCGTTGTCCGAAGTACGTAGGGTTGCAAACGAACTGAACTAAGCCGAGTTTTGGAATGTTCAAGCTCAGTTCATTTACTAAATGAGTCTAGAAAATATGTTCAAACTCGGTTCATTTGCTTAACGAACGAGCCCGAGCCGAACGTCAGATTTAACGAGTCGAGCCCGAACTTGCTCACGAACGATTTGTTTCAGTTGCAACATATATTACTCTTGCCAATAACTGTCTGGATTGAGTTGTTGCAAGTCTATTTTTAACATATTTTCACTAATATAATTTTTTATGAATGATTTTTATATTATGGCTGCATAATTCTTATAATCTTTTCACAACAATCTTCATAATTTGTTCAATTTGAACACTCTCTTTTGTTAAATATGAGATAATTTTATTATTTAACTTAGACGAATCTGTTCACGAGCTTGGCGAACCGAACTTAGTAATGTTCAAGCTCAGCTTGTTTATTAAACGAGCCAAAAAATTGTGTTCAGACTCGGTTCGTTTACTAAACTAACGAGCACAAGACGAACTTTTAACGAGTCGAGCCCGAGCCTGCTCACGAATGACTCGGTTCATTTGCAGCCCTAGTAGTATGGGGTGATTCTGATCGTGGTAATGGTGTAACCAATTAGGATTTTGATCATGATCGTGTTGTTTGCAGTTAAGTTAAGATGACATATCCACTCATTGTTTGTAGTTAAGTTAAGATGACATATCCACTCATTGTTCATAGTTAATGTGACGATTTTAATTGTGGTAACGGTGTAGCAAATTTGGACAACATCAGCGTTTTAAGTTTCAAAAATATACAAGTGCAAGTATGAATTTTCCATCGTGTAAAAGTTACTTTCAACTCTAGTTCTCTATGGCATAGAACTATATAAGAAGCACAAATTTTTTTCTAAGGAGCCATGTAGGTCCAAGATGAGAAAACATGTAACAGGGAATTGGTGTAGGTTGAGCCGGTGGTGGTGTTGGTTTTAGAGCACAAGGTTTATAGGGACTCTGAAGGTTTCATTCCCAAGTGGTTCTGGAAGTGAATTGAGAAAAGACTGTTTGGCATAAAAGAAGAAAACACAAAGTAATTTGGTATCCTGTCCTTCTTTTACAAGTATTGCAATTTTAATTCCTACTTTACTAAATCTCATTTTTTCAAAACCTGGATGTGTTGTAGCGATTGGTCCCTGGGGCATACGAGGTGTAAATCTTTTGACTACATCGTATTCCAAACCATCGCCATAACCTTCTTATCTTCTATGAGAAGATCTTTTCTTTGTGAAAACATTTGGTGATTATTTGTTCCAGTAACATAGATTGTTTTAATGTATTGAGGATAATAGTCTCTTGAGCGTTTGGGCTGGTGAATGGTTGTTTAGCTCGGGTTATTTTTCTCCGTATCTTGAAATAATATATGTTTATTGTTACTTAATCAAACTTGAAGAGAGTTACGGTGCATAACTGGTCCATAGATCACGTTCTGTCTAGATCACTTCTTGTATAACATTCTTGGTTTGCTTTAAATGAACTAATCTTTAACTTTTGGAATTATAATTGTATGTATGAGTAATTGATGAACCCAGATTTCCTCTATTATATCTATGTCCAGATCTTCCAGTTCCAATTCCAGTTATTTTCGTTCCTCTAGTTCTCGTTCTCTTCTTTCACATTCTTCTTCCTCTCGCATAGAATATTTATATGAGTGTGACTACCTTGATGAATCAAGCAAAGTCCATGTTACCGATCTTCCAATGGTTAATCCTTACATAGCATTTGCTAAGCCAACCAATACAATCAAGAAAATTGTTACTCGCCTATTCCAAACCCCTCGTCCTTCTTCAGTAAAAGAATACCTGCAAGCCTCTATATTCGACCAATGTTTCATCTCTGCTACTGAGCAAGAACAATTACTTCCCCTTGAGTTTCCATCTGACCTTCCCAGTCAGTGGCAACAACAAGGCTTCACACATCTCCATTTTGGAGTTGTTCGCCTTACTCTCTCCTTTCATGGCAGAAAAGGTCTTCTTGTTACCTCCTGAATTGCTCTGGTTGATACCAGGTTTAAACACTATCAGCATGCCTGCATCGCAACTGTCCAAACTACCCTAAATGCTGGCACGGTAGTGTTCACTTTCTTCCCCAACTTCAATATGCCCTTAGCAGATCCACATCTGTTTAGTGCTTTGAAACTCCAGATCCAGATTGGTGGCACTTCTACTATCTCTACCACCTATGCTGCTACTATCCACTATCAGATGGCTTACAGACTGCAGAACCATGCCATGAATATGTGTTTACCATCCTCTGCCTCCAATGATGCTCTCCTGCTTGACATAAACACCACTCATCAAGCAACTTGTTCCCATATTCCTAAACAACTTTCCAGACCTGAGCTTCTAAAGTTGCTCCTAGAATCATGAGTTACAACTTATGAAAAAACACACCAACATCCGAAGCCACTTCAGTCTATCAACCCCACTTTCACCACCAAACCAAATGGCTCTGTTGAGATCTCTTTTCCCAAGCCAGATACTCCTTTTCCAAATTCCCTTCCCATATTTTCATCCCGTCTCCCCGAGATTAACATGATATCTCCCTCAACTTTCCAAAACCAGAGTCCAATCAGCTCTTTCCAATCATCTGGAGACCTAGTCTATTTTTTCCAAGTCCCAGTCACTGGCCACAAGTTTTTTGATGCTTGTGATTGTGATAACTGTCTGTATGACTTTGATGATGAACCCAAGAGAAAGAAAAAGTCCTCTCAGCAACGCCTCAAGGAAAGATATGAAAATGGTGATTCTACTGTTGACCTTCTTGGTGAACCCTCTGAAAATTTTGACTTTTATGTTACCTATGGCAAGTCAAAAACACCATAACCTAAGCTTTCTCCTTCCCTTTGTAAATCACCCTATAAACCTTGTGCTCTAAAACCAACACCACCACCGGCTCAACCTGCACCAATTCCCTGTTACATGTTTTCTCCTTCATCATCCTGGACAGAAACGAATTTTCCTCATTTATCCTACCATGATTCTCAAGAAAAAACAACTCATCACCATAAGATCCCAGATCCTAATGTTATCCACTCGAATGGATCTACCAAACCGATCTTTGCTGCTGAAGCGGCTATCAATTGGCAATCTGCCAATGCTCTGGCACAGAACAAGATTTTGCAACGGATTTCAAACTCCCAACAGTCTTTGGAAAATACTTTCCACAGAAAGCTCACTTCCTTAGAACTGCTTATCAATGATCTCCAGCAAAAGATGCAAGGTCTCCATGGTGAACTTCTCCAGATGGCATACTCCAACCAGACTTTTACCTCAACTTTCCTCCATAAGGATGCCGAAATGAAGCACTTGAAAATTCAGCTCCAGTCCCTGCAATCTCAACAAACCCAAAGGCAGATTAATCTTCCTGATATGTTTGGTTCTTCATCCTTATCTCTTTTCCCTACTTATACATCCCAACCATTATATGTTGCACCACCCGGACAACCTAGCTTGTTTGTCTCTCCATCTATACCTCACTTACAAATCAAACGTCCCTCAGCCATACCACCTCCACACACTTCCACACCATATACTTACGACCCTATACTTGCCCCATCTTTACAACCTTTAACATCTACACCTTCCATATCTTCCACACTTTCTCCCCTAGACCCAAAAGGCAAAACTCCGGCTCAGTTCATGCTTTAACCTGAAGCCTCTCAGCCCAAGAACCCTATATCTGATATTTTGCTGCAATTGACCAATCTTCCCCAAGGTCAATCTGATTCTGACTCTGTGGCTGAATCTGTCGAAGCATACTCTGTTCATTTCATCCATGTGGTTGATCCCAACCCTCAGTATCCACCTGACACTGATCCCATTGTTGAAGAAGTTGAGGATCCTCCTCCTTCGATAAATCCTCAGCAAACCTTTCCATCTCAGACTCCATCTCATAATGGTTTTTTTATTGATGAGATTTCCTATTCCAAATGGCTTGATAAATTCTATGAGATCCACGCTTGGTGTACTGCTGAGATGCTTGCCCTTAATGCTGATCTTAGATCAGTCCTGACCTGTTCTGTGGCAAAATTCCTTGGTCATTTTCGCCAATGGTACCTAGCTCTCGGCGAATATCGCCAACTCCAGCTTGTTTAGATGGCAACAATCTCTGGCTTTATTGATGTTCTCCACAGTGAATTTCTTGGTTCATCTGATGGTCTCCTTAGTGTTGTTCGTGAAGAATTCCTCAACATGCGATATTGTTCATTTAAGCGTAAAGACTTGGAAACCCATTTTCTCCGAATGTCCCAGAGATTTTATGTTCTTGGAGGAATTGATGATATGAATCTTAAACAGTCTTTTCTCAATTCACTTCCAGAACCACTTGGGAATGAAACCTTCAGACTTCTCCAAACCAAAAACATGGCCTTGAATAACACATCCCTTGGTTCCATTTACCAACATGTTCTCCAATCTCTTGAAAAACTTTGTAATCATCAAAAGCTTTTCAAAAAACTTCATGAGCAAGGAAAGCTACTGGGTAAAGCTTGTGATAGATCTGACCTCCTCATCAAGTGCAAAGACAACAAGTCTTGTTCCTGCAGTCCTTCGCCAAAGAAAAATAAGCATTTCAAGAAATGGAAACCTAACAGAACCTCATCTTTTCCCAAGTTTTCTAGAAAAAAGAAATGGCGATTCTTTCGAAAGAAACCTGTTCGTGGCAAGAAAAAATCCGGTTGATGTTATCTCTGTCGCCAACCAGGCCACTATGCTAGACAATGCCCAAACAAAGCTACTAGAAATAAATTGGTCCATTCCATTACCCAGCTTCTCTCACATAATGATGATGATGATGATGATGATGATGCAGACATCGAGTTCCTTTTTTCTATAGATGATGAAGCCAGTGCTGACATTATTCTGGCTTTCTCCTTTGTTGTTGCCTCATCAGATTCTTCGGACACCTCTTCAGAAGATTTTGAGTTCGAAGCTACCTATCCTCAAGACCTTTTCTCTGTAGAATTCTCCTTAGCCCCATCTTTGTTAATCCAACCACTTGCCCAGATCCATATTCTTTCTGACAAATATGGCAAACCCATCCCTGTTATAACCTTCTTTGATACTAGAGTTGCTTCCACTATAATCAATCCATCCATCCTTCCTCGGTCTTACTGACAGAAATGTTACTATCCTTTCACTGCCGCTAATGGTGAAGTTTTTGCCATTACTCTTAAGAGTAAGTCGATCATTCTCCAGTTGTTCCCTGGATATACTATCAAACACCAAGTTCTTGGTTTTGATATGCCAAACAAAGATATTCTTATTGGGTTTGATATTCTCCAGAAACTTTCCAGTATTTCATGGCTGCCAAAAGGACTGAAGTTTCGTAATTACTTTTTTCCTTGGACTTATAGACCTAATTTGTTCTCCATTGACACCATATCCTCTTTTAAAGAAACCATTATCCGCACCTCCTGTGCTGATTCCCATACCCACTTCCTTACCAAATGTGACCATCCCTTATGGAAAAATCCAGAGTTTTTCATTACTCTTCCTTTCAAGAAAAATGAAGATCTCAACCCTACCAAAGTCACTCACCATGGAATGAACCCTGAACATTACCAATTAGTTGTTCAAAACCTCCACCAACTCCAAACCGAAGGCCTTATTGAACCCACCAATTCTCAGTGGGCTTGTGAAGCGTTCTATGTGAATAAATGCGCAGAACAAGTTCATGGTAAGCTCCGCATTGTCATCAATTACCAACCTCTAAACCATTTTCTCCAGGATATCAAATTCCTTCTTCCCAAAAGAGTTGTTCTTTTCTCGAATTTGCCCAAAGCCCAGATCTTCTCTAAGTTTGATCTCAAAACTGGATTTTGGCAACTTGGTGTCCACCCTGATGACCGTCCTAAAAATGGGTTTTGTATTCCAAACCACCATTTCCATTAGACTGTCATGCCATTTGGCCTAAAAACTGCACTCTCCCTGTTTCAGCAAGCCATGGTTCGTTTCTTTGCTCACATCCTACCTTCGGCCTTAGTTTATATTGATGACATTTTATTTTTCTCCTCTAACCTTGAAACACATGTCACTATTTTCCAAACCTTCCATGACATTGTTCAAAAATTTGGAATCATGCTTTCTGAAAAGAAACTTCTTTTAGCTTAACCTGAAATCGAGTTTCTTGGCATGAAGATTTCTCAGGGCTAGTATGCTCTCCAACCTCACATTGCTACCCAACTCCACCAATTTCCTGATGCTCATCTCTCTGCTAAGCAAGTTCAACATTTTTTTGGTATTGTAAATTACATGTCCAAATTCATTCCTAATCTTGCTCAATATCGAAAACCTCTTTCTGAACTTCTTAAGAAGCATCCTCCTAAGGCTCAACTTCTTCGTTGGGCAAATTGGTTTTCCCAGTGGTCCTTTGAAGCTGCTCATATCAAAGGAAAGACTAATGTGCTTCCTTATTTTCTCTCCAAATTGAAAAAAGACATTTATCTTGTCCATCCTCATCTTTCATTGTGTTTTTCCCTGATTGCATGCTTTGAACCCACTCAGCTACCCTTTCACCTTCAAACTCTTTTGTTAGAAAAAACCCTTATTTCCCGTAGTTGTTTCATGGTTAATTCCTTCCAGTTTCTGTATGTCCATCGTTATGGACTTGAATATGGTCCTCTTTGAAATTTACCTTTTCATCCTGTGTATCCTTTTCTTACCCACTTTGAAATTAATCATGTGTTTTATTTTCATTTTCTTCGTGAAGCTTTCTTTCTTCTCTGGTACCTTGTTGATCTATATCATATATGTATTATATTTGACAAATCCCAGATGTTGCAATATCTTGCTCAGTGTTTGCTAAATTCCCTTCCTGTCTCTGAGTTAAGATTATGTTCATGGCTTTCCCTCTTTGGTGATATTCCATTCTGGCAGCAAAAGTTTCGTCAGTGTCCATTTCAGTCCCCTATGTTTGTGTTTTGGTCTAGTAAACAGTTCTATCCTACCTCTGATTCTAGTGTTCATATTGACAAATCATACCATGTCTCTTTCTTCACTGGTCATGAGAATACCATCATGTATGAAATGCCATCATTTTATAATCTTCACAGAACACAACTCTGTCATCACAATGGTATTCCGCTCCAGACTATTTCTCTATATCTGTTTCATAGTGATACCTCTCACTGACGCCATTCAAATTTTTATCTCACAGATTGGAAACAAAAGATAATCACTATACTTTCGGGCCATGAAGACCAGTATTCCTGGGATTTGTTTAATGAAGACCATCCTATCTACAGAGTTCACCAACAGCCATATCCTGTTCACAGTCCTCCTCCTCATTATAATTATGAGGAAGATTTCTCTCAAAGCCCTGATTGGTGATTTTCGTGAAATATCTGGGTCCTAATGTAATAAAATAGGGTTTTTGTAATATTAGTTGTCGGTAAGGGCATATTTGCCATTTCAGTTGTATTTTATGCCATTATGTTTATCGGCAAGGGTATTTCAGTCATTTCCATTGTATTTTATGCCATTATGTTTGTCGGTAAGAGTATTTCAGTCTTTTGTCTGTATGATGTCATAGTTGACATCTGTTTTAAGGGTATGTTTGTATTTTCATAGTCTTTCCTTCATCTATAAAAGGAGAGCTTGTGTTGTTGTAAGGATCATCGAATTCCAAAAATAAAATTGTGTGTAGTTTATTCTATATCTTTGATCTTCTCATTTATTCTTCTTGTTTATCTTCTTACTTAGTCTTGTTTTCTTGCTTGCTTATTGATCTTGTCCTACTTTGTGTTTGTAATTTGGTATCAAAACCAGACTCTGGTTAATACCAGGTTTAACCACTATCAGTATGCCTGCATCTCAACTGTCCAAACTACCTTAAATGCTGACACGATAGTGTTCACTTTCTTCCCCAACTTCAATATGCCCTTAGCAAATCCACATCTGCTTAGTACTTTGAAAGTCCAGATCCAGATTGGTGGCGCTTCTACTATCTTTACCACCTATGCTGCTACTCTCCACTATCAGATGGCTTACATGCTGCAGAACTATGCCATGGATATGTGTTTACCATCCTCTGCCTCCAATGATGCTCTCCTGCTTGACATAAACACCACCCATCAAGCAAGTTGTTCCCATATTCCTAAACAACTTTCCAGACCTGAGCTTCTAAAGTTTAAGAAGCAAAATTTTTTTTTTCTTTAGGGCCTATATGGGAGTCCTGATTTTGCTTCGTGATTCCATACTATTCACAACCCAAATCACCAAAGCATAATTTAGGAGCCCCGATTCTACTTCCTCCAGCTCAAATCATGATTCCACTTTTGGGCTGATTTTGGAATCACCATTTGAGCCTTTTGAGGTGATTTTGCGTGATTACATCCATGTAGATAGCTAAAACCAAATCAACACACTCAACTATGCTTCCATGTCAATAGTTGATAAATAAAAATAATAAATAAAATAATTAAATAAAATAGAGTAATAAATAATTTAAAATTAGTTTAAAATTTTATTTATTATTTAAAAATATTAAATACATTTGAATAAAAATAATTAAATAAATTTTATTTTGATCCAATATTTATGGAATCACCAATTTCACCAAACATGTTTTACTTGCTTTAACTTTCATATTTCTCAAACCAGAATTATCAGCACCAAATATGATTCCACTTCAAAAAAAAAAAAAAAACTGCAGCACATGATTTGTTACAATTCAATTTCTTTTTGCATCGATTCACGAATTACCTCCCAAGCGGCCCATAGCCATTCTTTTTCTAAGTAAGTATGCTTTCATTATCAAGGTTCCATAGCTTTTAATCCCCCTTATCAAGTTGGCTAAGTTCTTGTTTAAATTAAAAATGCTCCAATTCAACTGTTGGTTTCTATCATGTGTTTGTGTCATCCTAATTATCAAAATTTTAAAGATCAACATAGATTTGTTTGTATCCTAATAGCCAAGATTGACATAATTATTTAAATTATTTCACATTTAAAAAAGTACCCACAGTAAATTAAAAAACCTTAAATCCATGCAAAATTGAGTTTCCTTTTATTATTTGATATTGAATTATTAGCCCTAAATACTAGAGTACTAATGAATAATGATTTGATTTCTCATCATGTCCACAATCCACATTGTCCAGCCCAGTAAGAATCTATCTACATAGACCAATCCCAATGGCCCACCAATGGCAACCTAGAATTGGGGCTATTTCGGTCATTTCACTCATAGGAAATTCACGGCCTACGTTTTCGCTCCCAATATTTTAAGTTGAGTTCACCATTTCCCTCCAAATTGCCCAAACTCTCTCATAAAAAACCCTAATTTTCCTTATCTTGACCTTTATTTTTGTTTCTCATGATTGCACTCAAAACAGCGAATAAAACAAAGAGCAATCCATACTCTGAAAAGGTCACTTTCTCTCTCTACATTTCCCATTCTCTCTCTATTTCCCTTTTCTAGGGTTTGCAGTTTTCGGTTATTGCTATCGAAGATCTAGGGTTTCGTCTCACTTAAACGGTTCGCAACAAATTTTTTTTTCGAATTATTGCTTTACATGTCTATTTTGTTGCTTCTTATGTCACTACTGTTTGTTGATGAAGGTTTCAACAGATTGAAATGATTCCCTAATCCCTATATATATATATATATTTAGTTCATATTTTGTTGCTGGTTGTACCAGAACTGTGTTGTTGATGAAGCTTTTAACAGATTGAACGGAATGCATTTGATCTTTCTCTCACAAACACACAGAAAGACACACACACACACACACACATATATATATATATATATATTAGTTTATACTTCGTTGCTTGTTATATCACTACTGTCTTGTTGATGGATTTATTAACAGATTGAAATGAAATATTTGGTTCGCTATAGAATATATGTGTTTCAAGTATAGTGATTGGGGTTTCCACGATGCCACGAGTTGTATGCTAGTTATTTTCTCCCCCTGAATTGTTAATTTTGCGTAATATAGATTATATTAGTTATATAAGCGCTACAAGTCTCTGTTGTTGGCTGCTGAGCATTCTGACTGCACTATTTCAGAAATGCTATACAATACATTTGCATGTTTTTTGGGGCTAACTATTATCTACATTGGGATGTACAAAATTGTTGGTTCACTGGTTTGCTCATTGAATTATAAATATTGAAGATCGAGGTTGTCTTATGAAATATCACTGATTTGGCTGAAATCCGGAAGTTTTTATGATATATGATATGGCATCAGTTTGAATTTGTTGAATAAAATGGAAGAATCCTTATTGGTCTTACAAATCTTATATCATACTTATTTATTTATGACCATAATATGTGGCATAAATAATTTTAGTGCATGAAAACGGCCTAATCCATCAGATTGGAAGGAGCTTTGGTGTTTATACGAGGATAATGTATAAAAAGTGAATAATTGGGTTGTTGGATAAAAAGTGGGTTGTTCAGTGAAGTTTTTTTGGGTATAATATAAGTGTACTGTCTTATAATATCTGTATATTGTCTTCAGTTGATTAATATTCACGAGGACTGGACTGTATATGGTGGTGATAGATCCATCAGAGATATGCAAGGAACAACACCAAATTTTCATGTGGTTAATTCTAGAGGGGATAATTCAGATTTCTGGAAAGTAGGAACTTTTGATTATGCCAAAAAAAATTATATTTTTTGATTGTATTGCCTACTTTGATAATCTGTCTTGAATCATTTAAGATAGTGTATTTTATGTTAATCTGGTAGTTATAATGCTGATTATTGGGAGTTTAGATCCTTTATTAAAAGGTTGGGCTTTAAGAGTGGTTTACATGTTATCTTGTGGTAATTTTGGCTGGTGCTAGTCTAATTAGTCCAGATTTTCACATGTTCTGATATTCTTCATACATATATATATATATATGTATGTATTTTTGTTGTCTTTGTCTTGCTGTAGTCGTATTGGCTCATTTTTACTCCCTTCTCTGACTCTCTCCATCTATTTGCTTCGCTTTGAAGTTGGAATTCTCTCTTTCCGCCCCTCTATAGGTATACATTTATAAACATGTGATATATGTCTTCCATATATGAATGTTCTCATAACTCCTTTACCCTTTTGGAATGTTCTCTATTCTTTTTCACTCCAATATGTTGCAATTTTCTCGGGTTGATATTGATCTGTTGGACAGGCTTGTACAGTCTGTTGAAGTATTTGTCCTTTTAATGAATTGAACAATTTATCATATTGGTGTCTTGCTCAGTGTTGTCACGGGCGCGCCTAGGCGACGCGAGGCGAGGGTTTAGCGCCTCGCCTGCAACTGGGTGAGGCCACCTTTGAAAGGCGTCGCCTGGGGGCGCCTAGCGCCCAGGCGCTGATGAATGTTTTTAAATGTCTTATATTTGATATTTTTGTACTTCTACATTTTAATTTATTAGCTTTTAACTTTCTTAGCAATGTTTTATTAGTTTAAATGTCTTATATTTGTTATTTTTATTAAAAGTGATTTATTAATTTAATTGTGAAAATAATTTATTATTGAGCGCCTCGCTTCACTCAGGCGAGCGCCTCGCCTGGCGCCTAGGCGATAGGAGGCCTCTAGCGCCTAGGGTCGCCTCACGCCTTTAACAACTATGGTCTTGTTATTTTGGATTTACGTGTCCTCTGTTTTCCTCTTAGTTCGTGTATTAATGCACTTCCTTTTTATGTTTTTTCACTTTTTAATATTTCCATTCATCTCCTTATCAATTCTAACTTTGGAGTAATCATTATTGTTTTGCTCTCATCAATGGCTATGTTTAAAGAACTCAGAGTTTCCCCTTCCTTTAGTGATGCTTGTCTACCATTATTCACACTCCCTTAATTTTGACGGAAGTAGTACATATTGTGGAAAATCCTGTTTTCATGTTAGCTAATTTGCAAGAGATACTGGTAAAATTAACAATTAGTGTTAAGGATCACTATTCTTCTTTATGGTTATTATCTCCATTCAGGGGTACCTACAATGTTTTGTAATACCAAAAAGGTATCTGATACTCATATTCTTAATTACCTAATAAATGAAAAGGGAAAATGTGTAACATATTTTGTGTATGGTAGGTGGAAGTTGGGTTGTGAGGATGTTAATTTAGTCTTGCAAGTGTTATATTCATCCTTATTTGTTCTGTTATTAACTTATGATGTGTATCAAATAAGTGTACATCTCAATGTAAGCGTCCAGTGCACGGTACTGTAAGGCCTAAGGAAGCAACGTGTTTCTTGGTGAGGATACATAATGACTAAAAATGAAAATCCAGTTGTCTCGATTGATCGTATTTTTAATTGTTCAACAAGGTTTCGTAGAGTATTTATATCTGTGTATTATCTTCAGTTGATTAATGTTCATGAGGATTGCATTCTTAATTGTTCCTTTCTGCTTCTTTCTCTTCCAAGTTAGTCTTTTGTCCTTCCAAACAAACAAAGTGCAAGAAGTTTAAGGGTTGTTTTGGCCCTTTTGGGTGGAAGGTTTTTAACTTTGGTATCCGTGTATTCATGTTTATGTTATATTTTCTTTGTCTGTTCATATCTAACTACTATGGCATAGTAGATATATATGACACGGTCATGGTTTTGTTGAGGACTATTTCTTGTAGTGAGGCATGTGTGGTGTGCTGATTAGTATATATCTAAATTATTTATCTTCAAACGTAAGCAGAATGATGAAATGATAGAATTCAGAGTTTCTTTTTATTGTTTACATTGGATGAATTCCAGCAGTGGGGTTTTGAATTCTCAATGCTTAGAATCTGATTGATTTTAATCTCTCTTTAGAATGCATCTCTCGTGTGTGTTTATTTATTTCAATCAGGAAATTTTATGAAACTAGTGCTTTTGCTCCATTGGTTGCAAAGGGAATGGATGGTAATCAGGGTTCATTTAGTGGATTCATTAATTGTCAGTTTTTCTTCCTGTAAATAAGATATAATATACTTGTCAGTATCTTTCATTTGAATATATTGGGAAATATGTTTGTAGATGTTTTTCTTATTAATTTTGTTTTGGTTAAACTCTTCATAGAAGAGATGTTGACTTCATAGGTGCCTAGATCCTTGCCTCTTATGCTTTACGAATCCGCTTTAACTTTCATTTTGTAATTAAGCTTACTATCAATTGCATATTTCAGGTTACTTTGACATGGATTCCTCGATGCCAACCCGGAAGATGTCAATTAAACTATGGCCACCTAGTCAGAGTACTAGGCTAATGCTTGTGGAACGAATGACTAAGAATTTAATCACTCCATCCATTTTCTCCAGAAAATTTGGTCTTCTGCCTAGAGAAGAAGCCGAGGAGGATGCCAAGCAAATAGAAGGAGTGGCTTTCATCACTGCAAACCAACACTTTGAGAAGGAGCCGGATGGTGATGGAAGTTCGGCAGTTCAGCTTTATGCTAAAGAATCTAGTAAGTTAATGCTGGAAGTTCTTAAAAGAGGCTCTCGAAGAAAGGATATTGGAGAGGAGACAGAACTTGAAGCATCTTACAATACTATCTTTGATATCTCTGGAGGTCACCGCACTTTTATTGAAGTGGAGGAGGCTGAGGAACTGCTTAAACCCCTGAGCATTCAAGGAAATAGGTATACTAAGATATGTTTCAGCAATAGAAGTTTTGGCTTGGATGCGGCCCATGTTGCTGAACCCATATTGTCATCCATCAAGGATCAACTGAGAGAAGTAGATCTATCAGATTTTATTGCAGGAAGGCCGGAGGCTGAAGCTATTGAAGTTATGCATATAATTTCATCTGCCCTAGAAGGTTCTGAATTGAGGTATCTGAACCTTTCAAACAATGCCTTGGGTGAAAAGGGTGTGAGGGCATTTGGGGGGCTTCTAAAATCACAGTTTCATTTAGAGGAGCTCTACTTGATGAATGATGGTATCTCAGAGGAAGCTGCACGAGCACTGTGTGAACTTTTACCCTCGTCCAAGAAACTTAGGATCCTTCAGTTTCATAATAATATGACAGGAGATGAAGGGGCAATGGCTATAGCTGAAATTGTGAAACAATCTCCTCTGTTGGAGGATTTCAGGTGTTCATCTACACGGGTAGGCTCTGATGGGGGGGTTGCGCTGGCTGAAGCACTTGGGACGTGTGCCGATTTAAAGAAGCTTGATTTGCGTGACAATATGTTTGGTGTGGATGCTGGTGTGGCTTTGACTAAAGCCCTATCTGAATTTTCAGGTCTTACTGAAATCTACTTGAGTTACTTAAATTTGGAGGATGAAGGATCTAAAGCTCTGGCTGAAGCTCTTCATAAGTCTGCCCCTGCTCTGGAAGTTTTGGAGATGGCTGGAAATGACTTCACCGTGGAAGCTGCTCCTGCTTTGGCAGCCTGTATAGCTGCAAAACAAAATCTTACCAAGCTTAACTTATCTGAAAACGAACTAAAAGATGAAGGTACTATTGCTATAGCGAAGGCATTGGAAGAGGGTCATGACCAGTTAGTTGAAGTCGATCTCAGCACCAATTTAATAAGAAGGGCTGGAGCCAGGATCTTGGCGCAAACTGTTATATGCAAACCCGCATTTAAGTTGCTGAATATCAACAGTAATTTTATATCTGATGAAGGGGTTGATGAGCTGAAGGACATATTCAAAAATTCTCCTGATTTACTTGGGCCTCTGGATGAGAATGATCCTGAAGGAGTTGACTATGATGAGGAGGCTGAAGAGGATGATGGTTCGGATAATGAGGATGAATTGGGATCCAAACTTCAGGATCTCAATATTAAGCATGATGAATAGAGTTGCTACGAGACAGTTATATGATGCCTTGGCATAACCTATCTTTGAAGTCAATTCAACTCTCCTCACATTTCAGTGTGAAAGAATGTTAATTGATGTGTAACAGCAGCTCTTAATTAGTGTAGTAGATCCATGCATTAGTAGGTTAGGTCTCGTAACCGTAGTCTTGTGAGTGTATCTGAAACTTTAGAATGTCCCATGAATTGTATTTTTCTGCAATATTGTACTTGAGCACTGGATTGAACTCTAGCTGTTGCTCAGCTATGTTGTATCATTTTCATTTTCGACTTTCATTGCTTGTGGTTGTCTTGCATTTGTGGATGCTGCTGCAAATCGAAGTAAACCTGCGTCAAAAGAACAGCCCAGGTACGCAGTATCATGCCTTTCGCTTTCATATTGCTGTCGTGCAGCCGAAAATGGGGGTAAAGGAAGTTGGATCTTGTTTAGCATGAATTTCTTTTATTTGTTTTCTGTGAATTGATACCTAAGTTATGATTTTGATCAAAAACCTACTTTACAGAAGGAATGACATTAACTACGGAATGCACTTTCTGAGATCATTCTCACTGCTCAGAGGCAAATAATTGATTCGGAGTTTATATTCTCGTCTCCTATTATTTTGTCATCATATCTAGTATGTATATGATGATGTGATGATATATAGTCAGATCACTAGATGTGTTTGCCTTCAAAATTTTGTATCGACTCTATTAAAGAGTGAGCAATATACTTCAATTACAAAAGAAAGGAAGGTTGCGTTTGGATAGAGTGTTTTTGCTATAGTTTTTGTTTTTTGTCCCTAAACTGAGAGTAAAAAGCTGTTTGCCAACATTTTGGCACACATGTTTTCCTAGCTAAGTAAAAAAAACAAGGAGCAAATTGAGAACATCAAATTTTGTTATCAAAATTTCTGAAAAAACAAGGCTTGCCAAATGTGTATTTTGTTTTTTGTTCTTGAAAATCTTTTAGACAAAATTCCTAACCAAACATGTTTTTGTTTCCGGAAGAACAAAAAAATATTTGTTCTCAAGAGAAAAAAAATAAAAACAAAAACATTGGTTTCCAAACGGACCCAAAATTTTTTGAAATAAGAATTTTTAGAGCCTATATACAAACACAAATATATATATATTTATTAACTTAGTGATGTCATATTTATAATCAGGAAAGGACAATTTTAATTTTGGCCCTTTAAATAATTTTCATTGAAGGGCAACAAGTAGGGAATTATTTGTGATAATTTATATACCTCTCTTTGGGTAAGTAAACCTCAAAAAAAACATATAGAACTATTTGAGGGGGGACATACATCAAGAGTGGCCTTATCTAGACTCTTACCTTTCTGTAAATATTTCTCTGTCAACAAAAGAAGGAAAATAAAATTGAAAAACATGAAAAATTTATGAATTAAATTAAGCAAGAACTGAAATTTTTCTCAAAAATGGAAAAAATAAAAATTGCCCACTTGTTGCCTAAGGTCCAAATTCATCTACAGTCACTTCACTCCACACATCCTTTGGCACCCATTCAAATCCCCATTTGGCTCGATATTTTCCTTCAGACAAAATCACAAACAGATAACAGGATAACAAAACACACCGCTAACACAGAAAGATAAGGCTCTCTCCCTCCAACACACACATACACACACACACAAAACACACACACATACACACACAAAACACACACACTTCTTCCTGATGCCCTAACCTAACCCGGAAACCCCATTTGCTTTCTCCCCTAATTCTTCTTCCATATGGTATCACTACTTTCTCAACCCACCTCCATTCACACCCCAACCCACTCTCTCTTCTTCAACCCAAACCCACCCCAACATGCCCTACCTTTCCATTTCAATCCTCGACCTCGCCGATTAACCCTATCCGTAAACTCAATCGGAAAGAACAACAGCTCTTTTTCCACCAACGGTCAAAATCAATCCAGAACGTTGTTTCCCGGCGGCTACAAGCGGCCGGAGATTAAGGTACCCAGTATAGTCCTCCAGCTGAGCTCCGAGGAGGTGTTGGGCGATAATGGCGTTCTGGGTCTGGTCGATGAGGCCGTTTCGAAGTGGGTTGGGATTGTGGTGCTCAATGGTGGTGAAGGGAGTGGTGGGAGGTTGTATGAGGCTGCCCGGTCGCTGAAGTCGGTGATCGGCGACCGGGCGTATTTGATGATTGCTGAGCGTGTTGACATTGCTGCTGCTGTTAATGCCAGTGGGGTTGTTCTCTCTGATCAAGGTTTGATATCCCCTGGCTTGTGTTAATGTTTGAATTTGACTCATTTCAATTGAACTCTAATGTCTTGGATTTAGAATTTGACTCATTTCCATTGAATTCTAATGCTATGTTTGTAGGAGCACAGAATCAATGTCTTGGATTTGGAATTGAAAGAAATTTAGTTCAAAATTTTGATTTAATTTGTTCCAAAATTTCCTTGTTTACTTCTTTAACTTAACCATTATGACTAACTAAAATGTGCTTATACGATGATTGAGGAAATAATATAAATACAATGTGATCCCTAAAGTTTGACCACGAAGATTAAATTTGTTGGGGAGACATAGATATGCGTGGGTCAAACGGTAACCCTAGTTATAGTGGAAGGTGAAAGAGGGGGGACGGGAAAAGGAACGGAAGAATAACATGGGATGGATAAAATGGTTTAAATGATAAATATAGTTAGTGAAGTGGCATGTAATAGAGAAGCTTGTAGATAGAGAAGTCATGTAGATGATGATGATGACTCGTATAGATTAAAACATTTTCGTTATGTCATTATAGTTTCACAAACTTCTTTACTAAACTTGGAATTGTCAATTGAGTGCTGGAGTAATGAAGCCAAATCTGGTGGAGGTATTGCTGTTGACAATATTGTGGTCTGCATGTTCCAAAACCTTCGAGAATAAGATGATGTCTATGGGAATAGCACATTCAAAAATGAAGCCAGGGTGTTATCAGTATCGCATCATTTTGTTTGATTTTAAGTTATTATTTATGAAAATAGATCAAGTTTTGCCTGACATTGAGATTTTGATGTTTTTATAAAAAATAAAAATAAATAAAAAAATCAATATAAAGGCATGAACTGTTGCATTGAAAATTTTGAACTACCAGTTTTGTAATAATTTTTTTAATTAAGCAATAAATTTCTATATCGCAACCCTTAAGAAAGTACATGTGGCTGTCACAATGGTTTTTGTTTTCTTTTGCTGTCCAACTTTGTCTCTGCATTTTTTTTTCCTTTTGATAACAAAAATACACGAAGTACACCGAATTTAACCATTATGACTAACTAAAATGTGCCTATATGTTGAATGGGGAAAATATTTATGTAGGATATGATCCCTAATGGAACTATGGAAGCAGGTGGAGGATGTTTGGACAAATTACTTACTTTGACCTCTGTCATGGTGGCAAAATGTGACACGATCCACCAACTATGGCATTTGTATTATAATCATGTCAACTGTAATTTGAAATCATGCGGAGTCCATAATCCAGAATATTGGAATGGCCAAAAAGGCCCCTTAAAAGGAGAAAAAACTGTGACTTCAGATTACAGTTCATCTTGCTCCTGAAAAGTACTAAAATGAAATAGAAAGATCGATCATACTATGGGACTCTCCCTCACAAATTCCTGGAGCCCAACAAACTCTAGAACAACTGCTGCAACTTGGATCCTGAAAAGGTCAAATTTTTGGAGGATCTTCTCTTCCTTTCCTTGCAAATATTCAAAACAAACTCATGAGGCCGTGATCCAGATACTGCAAACCCTAGGAAGCGGAGTTTTACTCTGAACAAAAATCAGTGTTTCCCACTCTCACGAAAGGCTCTTCAGACTGTATTCTCTTACTCATGGAACACCATTTAGCAGTAAATTTCTTCCTCTGTCAACTTTTCAATTTCAAGGAATTTTTCATTCAACACCATCCATATAAAGAATGAGAGGGGCTATTGAACCACAAAGAAACTGTACAAGGAGTTTGCTCAATATTGCCATTATTTAAGGCCAACCACCTCAGAAATTTTCCCCATGTTCTCGTTGATTGTAATCCAACAAATTTAAATACAATGTCCTCCTCTAGTAAGACTCCACGCTTTGGTTCACCGTCATATTGAGAAGGCCGAAACTATTAGTATGTTAATGTAATGATGGCTCCCAACATATAGACGGCTTGTATAGCTTAAACTAATTTTCAGTGGCAGTGCATAATTTTCATATTTTAATTTACATTGAAGTCACTGTTTTTGGCATCTTCATAAAGGGCAACATGAAATCCTTTGATCTTGTAGGTAATGTTTTTCTCTCTTCTTTTTTTATTTTTTTTAACAGGTCTTCCAGCAAGTGTGGCAAGGAACACAATGATGGATTCCAAATCTGAATCAGTAGTTCTCCCTTTGGTAGCAAGAAATGTCCAGACTTCAAATGCTGCATTAAGTGCATCTAATGCAGAAGGTGCTGATTTTCTCATATACAGTATTGATGAAAAGAAAGTTGCTGAGGAAGTGGTGAACCCCGTTCTTGAGGTTGTGAAAATTCCAGTTTTTATCATGATGGCATCACTTGGAGAGGACGCACTATTTAATGGAGCATCAAAATTACTTGAGTCAGGAGCTAGTGGTTTAGTGATTACAGCGGAAGAACTGAAGTTGTTCAGTGATGAGCTTTTGAGCAAATTGTTTTATTCTATAGGTGCATTGAGTAAGAGACCACAAGAAATATCTCAAAGATCGGATAAGCTCAAAATGTTGGACGTGTATAATGGTTTTCCTAGTAAAACGGGGTTTGCTGGCTTTGTTAAATTGGAAGATAGAGAACGACTGTTCATAGAAACAGAGAGAACTGTATTGCTCGAAGCGATTAACGTTATCCAGAGAGCTGCACCACTGGTGATCTTTTTATAATACCATTTGGTAGTTGAGTTCTTCAGATGCTTCTACTTTCTTCATTGGTTTCCTTGCTTTTCACTTATTTGGGCATATGGGTCTTCGATGGCAGATGAAGGAGGTTTCACTTCTCATTGATGCTGTTTCTCAACTCGATGAGCCATTTTTACTGGCTATAGTGGTAATTGTGTGCTGAACTTCAACAAATTCTGGTTCCACGGATGTAAATTGGTATTAGCTCTAAATTTCAAATAATAATCTATTATTTTTTGGTTGGTACAATCTCAATTAGGTGGCGTTTTACATTCGGCATGCATTTGTAAAGACATAAATATAACAAATGCTCCTAAAAATGCGACCAAGTTGCTTTGCTGCTTCTATCTAAGTGTTCTGCTATCACAGATTTCAATTGCTGGGAGGTCACCGCGAATAATATCTACTTAGATTCTCATTTTTATATAAATTTGGGTAATTGAGTGATCATGAAATAATTGACACATAGGGACATTACATCATAGAAAGTAGGAAACCAACCATTTTACTTGCGGACATTGGGTAAACATAGTGGTCAATCGTACCGAACAATTACGCACATGTAGTGCTTTTACATTTTGGGAGCTACACCATCCAGTATTGGTCCATTGGAGGCCTTCTCCAAAAGATATTATGTGTGCTTTCTAGACCATTTGATGTTTTTAGATTATATTTTATTTTCTATTGTTATAATAAATTAGGGTTTTTGCCCATCTAGATAGGCCCACCTATGTTAAGACTAGAATTATGGTTTTTAGTCGTCACACCCTAGTTACCTATTTTATTTTGGCTTGTTCTTCACTCCAATTCTCTCCTATTTATACATGTCATGTCTTCTATTGTAATGTGCTGAATCAATATATTTCTTTTATTCTCTCTTCCTTTTATTTTTATTTTTTTATCTCTCTTCATTTTATTTATATTTTAACATGGTATCCCATCCCCGGTGGCGATCTTCAATTAAAGTATTTAATATATTTATATTTATATTATTCTCGGTGGTATTTGTCCTTCACCCCACCAAAATTCATTCTGTTTTTTGAATCTTCGGATCAACTTATTTTGAATCTTCAGATTAACTCGTTTCGAATTTTCGGATTAACTTGTTTTGGATATTCGGATCAACTCGTTTTAAATCTTTGGATCAACTCGTTTCGGATCTTCGGATCAACTTGTCTTGGATCTTCGAATCAACTCGTTTTGGATATTCGGATCAACTTATCTTGGATCAATTCGTTTCGGATCTTTGGATCAACTTGTTTGGTATAGCCATGGAATCGTCATTATGTTATTATGTCTTAAATTCGACTTAACATGCAATCAGAAGCAGCCACGCCAGTTGGTTACCACGTCAATGACTCTCTTGGCAACTTCGTCATCGACTCTCTTTGCAGTCACGTCTGTCCTTTTCACAAGATTTAAAGGTTGGATCCGCCTTCAGGATTTTGTCTCCAAACTCAACATGTTATCTTGAGTTTGCGGGGGGCTGTTAGATTATATTTTATTTTATATTGTTATTATAAATTAGGGTCTTGACCCATCTAGATAGGCCCACCTATGTTAAGACTAGAATTAAGGTTTTTAGTCGTCACACCATATTTACCTATTTTATCTTGGCTTGTTCTCCACTCCAATTTTCTCCTATTTATACATGTCATGTCTTATATTGTAATATACTGAATCAATATATATATATATATTTTTGATAAGTAAGTATATTATAAAAGACACTCAAAAGGAAGAGTGCATCCCAAGATTACAAGACACCGCTCTATGAACTAAGCGAGCCCAAAAAAATAATTTTTTCTTCTATAGATGAACAAAATCTACCCTTCACCCAATAAAACAAAAAAGAAATGAAAGAATCCTTAAAGAAACTAACCGGGGACTCCACCCCCTCGAAACACCTTTTTTATTCTCTCTTCCTTTTTTTATCTCTTGATTTTATTTATATTTTAACAGATGTCAATGATAATCTCTCTTTCATCATGAGGATTTGTACATCTGAAACAATCCCTCAGCTGAATTCCCCTATCTGGAGCTATCTCTGAAAATTTTAGTGAAAACGCTACAATTTTCATGGGCCTTCCCATTGTTCCCCTTCTTCGTGGATCCTGCCGAAGATTCACCTTTTCCCATTCCTCCTCCACATAGCTAACAAATATGTCTAGAGTATTTGTCCATCCTTCCCAGTGAAGTTTGTTAGCTCCAGTCTTTGAGATCTATGTTCACTTGATATCCATTCTCCTCTTGTTTTCCCACATCTCCCATCCACTCATACCCTTCGACGCGGATAACTCACCACTAGGGCAAGCAATTCGTGTCGGTGGGTCGTGTTCGTATCGGATTGAGATCGTGTCATGTCAAAAAAGACCAAGTTAATATACGTGTCAAATATGCTCAATCCTAACCCAACCCACAAGTTATCCGCGTCGACCCATGTAATCCATTTATTCTATTTATTATTATATATTAAATTAAATTTGACACAATCCAACACGAAACGAACTATTTAACCTATTATCAACAAAATTAAATTGAATTTGATACGATCCAGTAATAGTTTATTGATATATTTAAACCTATAACCAATTAGAGAAGAGAAAAAAATAAAAATAAATATAATCATGTCAAACGTGTTATGTTCGGGTTACTCGTGTCGTATTCGGGTCGACCCGAATATTCTCGTGTCGTGTTCGGGTCGACCCTTATACAACTTCAACCCTTTTATGGTCAACCTTGACCCTTTTAATTTATGCCGTGTTCGTGTCATCTTACTGTATCGTGTCTCATTTTGCCAGCTCTACTCACCACCATATGCACAACATTTTCCCAACAAAGCTTGGATGGACACCTAAGCATGCAACAAGTAACATGTTGGTAAGAAGGCATAGTGTAGGAGCTTTTAGTTGTGAGTCATAATGAAGATGAATGATTCTTTTGGTGTTTCATTTGCTTGCGTGCACTAACAACAAAACACTAAGTTAGATAATTTTGCAGAAGAAAGGGTAGCGAATTGCTTGTGTGCTATGGTCATAATTATCCGTGTCTTCCTTGACTCTTTCTTAATCCAATTTAGAATTATTCATGCAACTATTTTGAGGTTTGCAACATGGCTGCTCTCCCTCTACAGCCTGATGAAAATCATCTCTTTAGTTGAGGACCTGATGCCTAATATTTAATATATTGGTGTTTTCGTTATACCCTTCAAATGTCAACAAAGTTATTGAACTATGAGCAATTTGAAGATATTTCTCTTATATATTTAGTGTACTAACATTGAACATTGTATCTAGATCTTTTATTATTTTCATTGCGTATGTATTCAAAAGGTTTATGGTTAATTAAATTTATTTTGTTTTGTTGTTTTGATTTATCTTTTAACTATTTGTTTTATCTTTCCTGAGGTTTATTTTTTCTTGAAATCATCAGGGTGAGTTTAATTCTGGCAAATCTACTGTAATTAATGCACTTCTTGGGAAAAAGTACCTAAAAGATGGTGTGGTTCCTACAACAAATGAGATCACTTTCTTACGTTATTCCGAGTTGAATTCCAATGAGCAACAACGTTGTGAAAGGCATCCAGATGGCCAGTATGTATGCTACTTACCTGCTCCAATTCTTAAAGAAGTGAGTTTCTCTAAACTTTCCAAGGTTTTTACCTTTTAAATTAATTCCAATAGTTCCGCTTCCTGATTAAACAACAAATTCATTTGCACTTACTGGTGCAAGATTGTAAGTATGTACTTTTGGTTGGTTTAGTACATACTCATACCATAGTGAACCTCTCGTGCAAGATTTCTTTTCTCCTTCGTTAATTATGTTCAACTCCACGGCTGCTAATAAGCTTTCAAACCAAATATTTTGCTTCTATAATGAGTGAATATCGTTACACCAGCTTGCATTGTGCTAATGTTATTTTCAATATTCTATGTGGTTTTATAGATGCTCTATTGGCATCTGCTATCAGCGGCCCCAAATAAATTGGGAAACAGCTATTATGCATCTGCTGTTACTGTTACTGTTACTGTCGTTGTTACTTCTATTATGATTTTCTTTATTTTTCACATAAGGTGTTGCTAAACCACGAATTAACTTGGCTAGAAAAGAAATGATTTAGATGGAACTATAACTGTAGAAGTAACTTGACAAGGTTTTTACAGACGAGGAAATCAATTAGTTGGACATGTTTGGCTTAAGTTGGAACTTGATAGGATGAATATTCATGAAGGTGAATATATAAATCTATAAAAAATTGTCGGACAATTTTGTCGAACAATCTGCAGGGCGAAAAGAATAAAGAAGAAAAAAGTAGAGATGTAGCCGTTTCACATTATATGTATAACTTATCTATTGTGTCGCTCTTTCTATGTCTCTCTACTATATTTTGCAGCTCCGAAACTTAATTTTAACAGTCTTGTTAACAATGCCTTTCCATGAGTTAACTAATATAATTTAATCTCTTTGTAAACAGATGAATATTGTCGATACGCCTGGAACTAATGTGATTCTTCAAAGGCAACAGCGCCTGACTGAGGAATTTGTGCCCCGAGCAGATTTGCTTCTTTTTGTTGTTTCTGCCGATCGTCCATTAACTGAAAGTGAGGTATGACTTTGTGGCAGCTGTAGATCTTTAGTGCCAAGCTAGTAGGTGTCTTTGTAGTCATGGCAATTAATTAGATTATTAGCTTTTGTACTTCCTTACTGTTGAGTGTTTGTTTCTTGTAGAGAATCTATATTTCTGTTCTTAATAAAACAAACGAGGAGTCCTTGATGCGTTGCTAATCCAAATAGGATGTGAAAAATTGTTCATGGAAGGCTGACAAATTATTGATTCAAATATTTTATCTGTACTAAATCACAATATTAATATTTAAGAGTTATTTTAAAACACTCAAACTATTATGAGGGCTTACAATTATTTTTATAGAGAAGTATCAATAAGTTATTAATTTTACTAAATTTGTATCTGGAACCACATCTTTGGTGACCTTTTGGGGCCACAATATATTGTTGCCCTTCTCAGTTGTTGTTATCTAAGGGACAAGAAGAGAACGAATACTAGAAAGAAGATAAGCTAGACAAATACTCTCTTGGATCTTAAAGGCCACGAACCAGGAAAACCATGCTATTATACGACGTTAAACAGATATCTACAAGTAAATACAATTTCACAGATGAAAAGTCCTGTCAATGTAGAAACCACTACATGTCTATGTTGAACTAATTTACATGGTTATCATTTGGTTTTTGATTTGCTCTCATGTACACTGTAATAATTAGCTGTACACGGAAGTTTATGCAACTAGATTGTTGGTTTGAGGTTCGTAGAATTAAGTTGCCCTGTACAAACTCATATATTGTCAATAGATATTGCTGCAAAATTCATATTGGCTAACAATATTCTCAGATTGTGTTCCGTAATGTATATATATATATATATATATATTGTTTGCTGATTACAAAATATTAGATAAAGAACATATTAATTGGCATCACTCTCTGTTTCTCTCTCTATAAATATTATTGTACCACCAAGATCTTACCTATAGTGGTATCTTGTCGAGCCCCAATAAGTCGCAATTACATGTGTGTGTAGTCTAACTAGAAAAAAAATGAAAGAAAGAAAAGAATAATTTCTAGAATATGACAGGAATTAATACATTTGTTACTTGTTTACTATTTGATTTCTGTTTAAGAAATAATGGTTTGCTGCTTTGGCTATCAATTCGTGGGTATTGTAGTGAGGTCAGACATTCTGTTTCCCTACTTAGCTAATGGCTTAACTTGAGTAGGTTCAACTTTTTGCTTCTTGGTGTTTTTAAATTCTTTGTGGCATTCTGAAGCTGTAATAATTTCGAGTTCTCTAACTTTTGTTAAGATCTTGCTTGCTTGGCTAGAATTACAGATCTTACATGTCACATGTTCATATACCTCTCCAGATTGTGCATGAACTTTTTTTTTGGCACATTTCTCACTAGTTTCATTCTGATCATATGTGTCAGCATAATCTTTATTCTCATGTTACTCACTACAGATCTCCATTGATGCGTTGAAACATTCAACATTTAATTTTTTTATGCCATGCATTCATAAATGTTTTCTTTAGGCTTCTTTTCTGCATGATTTCCTGCTGAACTTCTGTTATGTAACCATGGACTGTGATGCCATTTTTCATTACAGAGTCTAGCAGTCCATGATCAGATAAGTGTTCTTCTAATGCTTCTTTTGTTTAGCAATCTGTGTACATCTGGATCCTGTCTAACCATAGCTGTAATTTTTTTTTCCTATTCTTTCCCCCCCTGAATGGGATTATATTGTAGAAATACCAAAACACCTTCAAATTGTAGAAATAAGAAAGGAGGGGCATACCCCCACTAGTACATCATATACTGGCATGGACAAAGGAGGAACAGTTTCCAGTATTGAAAACCAATAAAAAGTTGGCAAATGTTACAGAGCACATAATCTGTTGTAATGGTACTAAATATTTAAATGGAAGTGGGTTCCATGACATTATCTGTAGCAACCTGGCAAGCAGTTCTGAAAGCACCATAATGAGTATCCAAAAAACTTGGCTCTAATAGAGTTTGCAGCTGCTTCCTGTAAGACCCATTCTGCCTGTAAAATGAACAAACCCAACCCTGTGCTATCTATATCCCAGCAAGGAGCACCACCAGATGCAAACCACCTCAGCCAATGGACACTGAATAAAATGTGACCAGGAGGATCCTCATCACCCCAACAATTATGGCAATTAGAAGTGTTGAAGGATTTAAATATTCAAGTTTACACCCTTTATAACAGTTTAAGATTTTAGAGTAGTTGGGTAGTCCACATGGTATCAGAGCATGAATTCCTGTGTTCAAATCTCACCGTCACCCACATTAAAAAAATTGTTATCGTGTAGGACTGGAAAGGTCACATGTGAGGGGGTGTGTTGGATGATATAGATACCTAAGTTGACATCCTCTCTAATAGCTTAAGTTGTTAGAGTAGATGTGTGGTTGACAATTATGACTCGTGAACACAAATTCAACTCCTACTAAAAAATCACCTTTAGGTTGTAAAAGTTGTGTGTCAGCTCATTTTGGGCATTAAGTGCATGGGTCGGAAAATTTTCACGATTGTGATAGCTTGATTCATTACGGTACGCTGATACTGTCTCGATTCTGTGACACCGCGGCTGTAAACTGTGTTTGTTATAGTAAGGTATTAGACTATTAGATATTTGGCATTTTAATGTTTAAGCTAATCTTGCAGGTTTATTTCCAAATCTGAGTCGGTGCCATTTGTGTTTCTTTTCAGGTTGGTTTTCTTCGTTACACTCAGCAGTGGAAGAAAAAAGTAGTTTTTGTTTTGAATAAATCAGACATCTACAGGAATGCCAGTGAGGTTCAAATATGCAGTTTATTAATTATTTTTTCTTGAACGATTCTAACAATAATCTCTTATATGAGGATCTGTTTAAGAGGATCACATTTTCTGATTGAAGCGCCCAAATGAATTCCTACTGTCCTTTATTTCTTTTACATGATTTTATGCAGCTTGAGGAAGCTGTTGCGTTCATCAAGGAAAACTCCCGGAGATTGCTGAATACCCAACATGTGACCTTATATCCTGTATCTGCACGAGCTGCTCTTGAAGCAAAACTTTCGGCTTCCTCTGATGTTCGAAAATTACATGGAGAACTATCTGTGACTGATTCCTATTGGAGAATCAGTAGCTTCCATGAACTCGAAAAGTTCTTGTATAGCTTTTTAGATGGTTCAACAAGTACAGGAATTGAAAGAATGAAGCTTAAGCTTGAAACACCTATTCGAATTGCAGAGCTACTACTTTCTCGCTGTCAAAAGATGGTGAGACAAGAGTGCCAGATTGCTAAGCAGGACTGGACTTCACTGAATGAACTTATTAGTAGTGTCAAGGAGTATGCAATGAAGATGGAAAGTCAGAGCATTTCTAGGAAGAGACAAACCTTATCATTGGTATGCTTACTACAATTGAATTTGTTACGAGCCAGATGCAAAACTGCTATCTCATATGTATCTTCTATACGTATCTATTTGGCAATAGCTGTCTATTTATATGTCTATATGTTTTCTTATGCATGAAAATGCAGGTTGATTCTACACAAGCACGAGTCATCAAGCTTATAGAATCAACTCTACAATTATCAAATCTTGATCTCGTGGCTACTTACGTTTTTAAAGGAGACAAATCTAATCCTATGCCAGCCACCTCAAGCGTCCGAAATGACATCGTTGGTCCCGCACTTTCTGATGTACAAGTGAGTGGCTCTTAGCTGTTAGTGATTTTTTTTATCTAAGCTACAGTTTCTTTAATATGAATGTAGGAACTATTTATTCCTTCTTGTACTTCTTTTCCTGCATAGTACCTTTTACCGATTGCAAAAACATGAACTTACGAGTCTGGGAGGCTTGCAGCTTGGGTGTAGTCCTAAGGTACACAGATTACACCTTGAGCTGTGGGCACAGGGTACATAATTAAATTACTCTGAAGAAGGATAGCCTATTTTTCGTTATTAAAGTTCGCTTAGATGCCTTACAGTGAGCAAATCATTTGAAATGTTTTATTATTATAATTTTGATCAAAAGTTTTAGTTACTGATAAGAGATATGATATATTAATTTTTGGTCAACATATTGTTCTGTTGACTTCAGTCACCTAGATTTTGAAAATTTGCAGCAGTAATGTCTCATATAGTGTATATAAAGACGTGCACATCCATAACTTATATGTCATTGGTAAAGTGATTATTGATCCCGAATTCTTTATGCGCCTCTAAATGTGGCAGTCCTATTTTTTATTCGAATAATGGATTCGAGTCGTAGCATGCACAATTTCTCAATCTAAATCAAGCGGGGTTTACATTAAGAATTTTTTTTTTTTAGGCTAATTATAGAGTGCTCAGAAAAGGGGAGCACAACCCAAAACAAAAAATCAAACAAGGCCCCTAAGGGCGAAGAGAACCCAAAAACTCGACTTTTTCATCTATAGACGTGCAATATCTACCCAAAACCCAACAAAAGAGAGAAGAAAGGAAACAATCTTTGACGATCCCTATAGAAGATATATACCCCATAAAACACCTCGTCTTTACATTATGAAGATTTGGCTCTAGATGTTCTATTCGATAGGGTAGGAGAAGAAAGTAATTGGGAATTCTGGTAATATGCTGAAGAAATACTAGAGGTCATTGACCGGCACACAGAAGCAAACAACAGCTGCCTAATATTCAGGGGATCCTTTCTGCAAACCTACGTGTTTCTGTAGGAAGTTAAGAAAGCTTAATTCAAGGTTTTTTAACTGATAGCAGATTGATCCGGCTTACCATATGAAATAAAAGCTGCCTGAAGTTGGATTGTATTATAAAAAGGGCTTAAACTCTGTTTGTTAGAGGAATTTTAGATATGTTTCTTGAGCGCCTACATTTTATTAGGATGTATTGTGCTAATACATTTGTCATTTCTTTTCAATATTAATCAGGGGAATTTAATTTAGCCATTGATCATGAGTGGATAAGTAGGTTGTTTAGATCTTTTCATTAAAATTTAGAAGCATGAACTTGAACAGAGCCTTTTTCTTCCTTTCGTCAAGTTTGCTGAAACTGCAGTGACATTCCTGAGAATTCAAAAGCTATTTTGGGGAATCGTTCGTACTAATTTGAAAGAGCATATATAATGGATTTGTGAGTGGAGGAATCAATTCATGCTAGTAAAAACTAAGTTAATTCTGGACAATTGGGGATTATTTTTGACTGAACGATTAAATGAAAACCAAGACATGTTCGGATAGCACTAAACAACTACTTTAGCTTTATGATGGAATAATAAACTCTAAAGCTTTTCTCTCACCTAGGTGATGGATGAAAGGTTGTAAGAGAAGACGAAAGCATCATTGTGCAAACTTATCATGCAAGACATATCAGCATTATTCATGTAGTGCTACTCTCTCATCTGAATTACTAGTAATACATACTGTTTGGCGATATCCTATCATATTAATTGGAAAGGAACACATTGTCATTTAATTTAATCATAATAGGGATGATGTTCGCTCGTCTGACATGTCATGAACAATGGAGTAGTGGCCTGATTCACAATGTAGACATCTGCTTATTTATGCCCAAGAGTATGTTTAATATTTAGGGTTATTTACAGTGACACCCCCTGAGGTTTGAGTAAATTACAGGTAGATGCAACGTTTGGATAGTGCGTTTTGTCCCCTGAGGTTTGAAAAAGTTGACAAAAACACCCCAATGACGCCTATGCCCCTTAAATTTAAGAATTGATTAAATGAGTAAAATCATTGAATAATAAAATGACACATATACCCCTCTATGTAACAACATAAGATTTTGTTGTAGATAATTAGTTTTTTGCAAAAAAAGTTTGTTGCCAAAAATTCAATTTTTAGCCACAAACTTATATGTTTGTTGTCTAAAAAAAAAATTTTCAACAAAGCTCCAATTGGTTGCGAACTTTTTGAACTTAGCGACAAAAATATAATTCGTACAAAAAAAATAGACACAAACTATTTGGTGCAAATTAATTAACTTTTAGTGACCAAATTTTTTTGTTGTAATAATTTGTTTTTTGTAATAAATTTTCGATTTGTTGCGTAAAATAAAATTTTTTACAACAATTTTGAATGTTTGTTGCTTAAAATGTATTTTTTTATGACAAAAGTTTTTGTATTTTTTTATGACAAATTTTTAACAACAATTTTGAAGGTTAAGTTTTTTATTAATTATTTTTAAGTGTGACAAATATGTAAAATTTATAAAAGTCATTAGTTACTGATGATAAAATATAATGTATATATTATTATTATTGAAATTTAGTTAATTAAAATTTATCTAACAACTCTACCAAATATAAGAAGAGATTACTATTCTAAATGGACATTGTTTATTTCAAATTATTTATATAAATAAAATTAATTAACAAGTATTACAATAATATTTAAAAATAATCGTTAATAGTTAAAAAAAACTAAAATCTACACACAAGGGCGGACCGAAAAATTGTGTCAGGAGCGTATATTGAATATGATAAAAAGTACTTATGATAAATAAAAAAATAGTTAACTTGAAGATTAATAATGCTACAACACAAAAGTTTAAAAAGTTAAAGTATATGCATGGTTATTTTAGTCTATTCAACTTAAAGAAAAAAGAGCAAGAAAGGAAAGAAAAAAATGTTTATATTGCAAATCCAAAGTCAAGGGGTATTATGGACATTTCCTAGGTGTTGATGGTGTCTTTGTCAACTTTTTCAAAGCTCAGGGGGCAATTGAAACGTACTCTCCAAATGTTGAATTTACCTGTAATTTACTCAAACCTCAAGGGGTGTCACTGTAAATAACCTTATTTGGTGGTGTCTTTGTCAACTTTTTCAAACCTCAGGGGGCAATTGAAATGCATTCTCCAAACATTGCATCTACGTGTAATTTACTCAAACATCAGGGGGTGTCACTGTAAATAACCCTAATATTTATGTTTCATGGAATTGTGTTATTTATATTTGAAAGGGTGTGTATGAAGTCTTTTCTTTTACTTAGTAATCTTATCCTCATAATTTGTTGCTTAAAACATTCATAGAAAAGAAAATACTTTATAATTTGGGTTAGTGTATGTATATACATCTATTTGCACTTTACATGTTATCTGAAACTGTCAGTAATCTAATGGGTGAGAGTTCTTAAAAGCTCTGATCTCTTTTCATCTTTTTTAACTTGTCAGTTAAGTTTCTGCATCTTATTAGTGACTGTATTCTAGAAAATTACTCCTGCGGATTTTTCTCTATATTACTTCATCAGCAAATTTACTTTCTGGATAGTCCAAGGAGTTGGTCATATCCATCTTTTCATGTATTATTTTTTGTGGATGTTATCTTGTCATGTAGAAACTACTAGAAGAATATGCGACTTGGTTACAATCAAACAATGCTCGTGAGGGAAGGCTGTACAAGGAATCTTTTGAGAAGAGATGGCCTTCGCTTTTCGATTTGGACAAGTCTCAATGGCAGACCAGTGAGGTGCTGACGAGAAAATATGAATTGAGCATCAAAGTGATAGAAAACTTCAGTGCTGCTGCTGCTTCAAAACTTTTTGAGCAAGAAATTCGTGAAGTGGTGAGTGCAAAAACTTTGATATAAATAGATAGAAGTGTCTTGAACAAGAAGTTGATCTGGCTAATGTTGCATTGGTTTGGTCACCAATATAGACTTCTTTTGTGTGTATATATTAAAACACACGCAAGTGTCCAAAAAAATATTGTTGTATAAGTAGGAGCAGGTCTAGTCCCTAACTCGATCACTAAATTATGAAGTGCCCACATCATCCTGGTTCCGAGTCCTAACTTTTCTTTATTTCTCCACTTCCCTCCCCCCACAACCACACACGTGCACTATGATAAAATCTGCAACAAATTCGTGACTTGTATTGTGTAAAATTCCTTTAGGGAAAGCTGATTAAATGTGCATCAATGCCATGTCTCAAATGCAGGAATGAAGTCTGTAAAATAGTCATTGAAGGAGGAGGTTCAATATAATAGGGCTATTAACATAAAAAAAAACACTATGGTTTCAAAATCTTAACAAATACCCCTTGAGGTGCCATATTGCCCCCTGCACTTTTTATAGGTTGCACGGAGCCCCCTTTTAAACCCTATGGTTTCAACGTTTTAACATAAAACCCCTTATGGTTTCAGTGTTTTAACATAAACCCCCCTATGGTTTCAGTTTTTTGGCCCTAAAACTACGTCGTTTTGAGACTGAAAGGGGGTCTGTGAAAAATTTTAAAGTGGAGGGGGGGTTTTATGTTAATAGCCCTAAATAATAACTAGATGTTGATGGAATGAAACCTCAACCTGGATCTCACTGTCAACACAGCCAGATAGCCTTATAAAGTGGCCTGGGTAGAAGAAACTTCCTTGACTGTCTCCAAGAGGTGTTAAATTCCAATTCAAACGAGTGGCCACATTGATACGTTTTCATGTGATGTTTTAACTTTGAATGTTGCCCACGTGCTACTTGGTTGTCCTTAAATATCATGTGAATGTGCTATCAATATAGCATAGGATACCTATAGATTCAAGTGTAATGGTAAAATGATCAAATCACTGCCTGCAAAGCCATTAGGAGGTAAACTCTAAAGCACATAGATTTCTACAGCCTTGTGATAACAAAAAACATTTCGACTAAGAATTGACTAAGACAGTCTTATAGAGGTTAAGTTTCAATCGGTTATTTACTTCTATTGTGTCAAACAGGCTATCAAGTGCAAAATCTAATCACTTTGGGCATTCTAAGACACCAAATTGATAGTTTCCATTTCATTTTATTGTTAGATTGATGAGCAAATTGAGACTGTTAAGTGATGATCTAGGAGAATTGATCGACTTGTGGAAAACTACTGAGATATTGGTGACTCAATATTACCTTTCATCGATATGCTTCTACTATTTGGTCAAGGCTATTAGCCTATTACATAATCAAGCAATTCAGTTTTTGAGAATCCATTGTCGCCAGCATTTTCAGTCTACCCATACTTTGCTAGATGAACCTAATCTAAGGACTCACTCTTATCTTTGTATTTCAGTTCTTGGGGACTTTTGGCGGACTAGGAGCAGCTGGCATGTCTGCATCACTTCTGACATCTGTGCTACCAACCACGTTAGAGGATCTTCTAGCTCTTGGTCTTTGTTCTGCTGGCGGGTAATGTTCCTCTTTTTATTCTTTGAGTTCCCATTTCTATTTACTTTCTGTTTGCTACTATTGGGAAGCCTCAGACTTCTTAATTTTATTTATTCGTTGTCATTATTGTTGGGATGTTGATTTGCAACTGAATTAGTAAAATTGGAATGCTCTGGGCTAAGCTGCTAGGGTTGTATTGTTAATGAATGGTTTCACCACGCAGAATGGGATAGTGAATTTGTGCCTTTTGGGGATAAAACTATGACTTTGTACTATTTTCTATACCACAAGCGTCTTTCTAAATTTTTGATGTGCTGTGTTCTTTGTTTCCCTTTTATTTAATAAACATAATCATTTTCAGTTGTACTTAACTCACATTGTGGATTATTCGTCTTTTAAGGAAGAACAAATTGAGGAACTGGAATCCTATTTTTGGTTGACAAATCAATTTGATTTTCTTGTTTTATTTTATTACTGTTATTTTATATATAAGTTTTTAAGCTCGAGCAAATTGGATATTAGACTGGTATCCTGTAGATTATTCTTATAAGTAGTATGAAATGATTTGCACTTGTATTTTGGGGGGAAAAAACTCTCGTGAGGTTGCTCCCTTGTGAGCCAAATGCTCTGCGGTTGATTGAGAGGCTGTAAGGGTGTAGTCTCTTATCAAGCGAATGAGGACACGAGCTCAAGCTGGAGTGGCTTCATGATAGACTAGGTGTCTGGGGAATGCAATTTGTTTCCATACTCGTGACTGCACATTCGTGTGACCAGCACAACATGTCGCATTAGTAATTTTATACTTGAGCTAATCTTTTATCTTCTGAACAGTTTATTAGCAGTTTCAAATTTTCCAACCCGGCGCCAAAAGATGGTGGATAAAGTGAGAAGAACTGCTGATGCCTTGGCACGTGAACTTGACGAGGCAATGCAGAAAGATCTCTTGATGTCGATTGAGAATCTGGAAAACTTTGTAGAACTTACTGGTAAGCCATATTTGAACTTAGCACAACAAAGGCTAGATAAACTTTTGGAGACTCAAAATGAACTGACAAATATTGAGAAAAAAATTGAAGAATTGCAGATCGAAATCCAAAATCTCCACGTACCATGATAGTATATACTTGATTCTGTCATTTTTGGTGTTATTACTTCGACAAATGTTGTAAGAGGAAGGTCAGATGTTGTACCATCATAGTGTTCTTTATATTTTCATTGTTTGTGTAGAACAAGTGTTGTGGCTTGTAAAGGGATATTTTCAGAGAATTCATCCTTCTATCTTATCAATATATTATTCACTTGCAATTTTGTGTGCTTTGTATTTGTACTTGGTAGTAATGTATCTTGAAATCTGGAAGGCTGAATTGAAATTTATGGAAGTACTTCAATTCCAATCTTGTCATGCTCAGTTCAATACTCAAAAACTCTGGTTAACAAGCCTGAGAGTGAGTTCCAGTATGAGATAAGCTATTTTATACAAAATCATTGTCAAAGCTTAGCATATCTCCTTTCTTTTAGCAATAAATGATATATATGTATATGTAAATATATATGTATGTATATATATATATATTCCTGGGTTTGGTTTTGCTTTGTTGATACCTGAATTTTGTTAGTTCAGCTAGTGAAGTCTCTGCTTAATTGTATAAAATATTCGGTCACTTCCTGTATAAGTGGTTCATGAATAAGAATAGAAGTTTCTATCTTTACCTGCTTTTATTTTAATATAAATTTGAGAAACGTATAATATACTTCTAAAATTTAAATAATTGCATTACAGTGAATGGGTATTTCTCAAAAAATGCTGTCCTTGTTATTCCTTATAAAATTCCTACTCTTTTGCCAAAATCAGTTAATCATGAGAACATGTTTGTATAGAAATAGAGAAACTCAACACTTGACTTTGATGCTTGTTCAATAATAAACATTATTAGTAGTAATATAAATAATTATAATGTTTGTAATGATTTTGTCTGACGGTTGAGATTCCATTAAACTGTTGTTATAATGTAAAGTTCACCATCAAGTCATCAACCATTATGTTTCTGTGCCGTCCATAAAGTTTGTCTCATGCTCAATGTATTAGTTTTATATAGTATATCTTTAATTACCCAATCAAGCAAACTATAGTTTCTTCACATTTCTTTATATAGTTGTATCCTTTATTTTTCTCAGTTAAAAGAAGCAAAAAAAAAGATGTCACTAACATGGTCAAAAAGGTTGCAACATGCTTGTGTAAGCCATGAATGACCTCTCTTCTCTTCTTTTCTAGTGAACTTAAGACTCCGTTTGACATAGTTTTTACTTTTGATTTTACATAAAAAAAAAAGATAAGTAGAAGCCGCTTTGAGAAGTTAGTATCTTTTAGCTTCTTCTAAACGCTCTTCCAATGCCTATAAGTTTATCTAAAATTTTTGTCACACACGATTTAAAACAGTTTTTCCCATCTAGTGAACCCTAAGGCTCCGTTTGACAGAATTTTTACTTCTGGCTTTACATAGAAGAAAAAGAGAAGTAGAAGCCGCTTTGAGAAGCTAGTACCTTTTAGCTTCTTCTAAACGCTCTTCCAAAGTCTATAAGCTTATCTAAAATTTTTGTCACTCATCATTTAAAACAGTTTTTCCCTTCAAGAAGCCAAAAACAGTTTCTGAAAAACCGATTCAAACCGGCCTAAGGATATTACTAATAATGTAAGATTATACTTTTAAAGTGAAATGAAAAGAAAACAGTGACAATGTAAAACATTATGCGTGTGTGTGTATATATATATATATAAATTGAAAAGGGTTTGGTCGGCCAACTTAAGAAAAGCAAAGAATCAAAAGGTGGATAGTGAGAGCAAATTTGGTGGTTAGGGTTTTAAAGAGTGCTATAGGGGCACATATTCTTGTTGGCTCTTTTTACTTTGTTATAAAACTTATGTAGCATCACCAAAACTTACTGATTCATTCAATGTTTAAATGGTTTTAAATCTATGCTTTTCAAAAATACTTTACTAGTTACTGAGTTTATTGACTGCTTTTTGTCTAAAGTGTGTTGATAATTGATCCTCTTTCACAGATAATTTATTGTTTAATGACCCTTAATTAATAGTAATTAAACTCACAAACAACAACTTGAAAACTCAAAATGATTTTGATCAAGTGAAAATTTTGACAGAATACAATTCTTCAATAAAACAAGACATTATAGAGAACAATATAGTATTTTTATTTGTGTCAATAAATGAAGACTCAGGAAAGAGAAGGATAGGACCACAAACCTTGAAAAAACTTAATTATACTTTTTTTTTCCCTACCCTTTATAAAAGACAAGCAAAATAGTAGGATTCCTAGGATATGATAGTATTTTCTTTTAACCGTCTTAAATTTTAAATTCTCACATTCACTTGATTGATGTTTAGTGCTCCCTTTTTATGGTTGATTTTTATTGTAGTGTTAGTGAATGAAATACCAACTTTATTTATGATCCTACCATAATAATTTGATGATTTATAATGTATATGTTTTATAACTTTAATATTTGAAGTTTAAATTGGTAAATTGACAAAATAAAGTGTTTTCTGTATATCATTTTCTTTTCTTTATTCTCATAATTAATGTTATTGGATAATGAGGTGGTGTTTGCAGGTTGTGGCCCAAGGACCACATTCCTTCGGCCTCCCCCTATGTTTATACTTAGGGTGACACATTTCGGTCCGGTAAAATTCTAGATAAATTTTGATCCAAACCATTTTTAATGAGTCATTGAAAATAAGAATTAAAACCGAAATCATTAATGAAAGAACCAAATCAAATCATAAGAGATCGGTTCGGTTCAATTTTGAATCCTTAAACATCTTTTTTCAAAATATACATTATATATATGAATCGCGATTTTATCATATTGATTCAATATCAAAACAGTAATTATTAATCAATATCAAACTCAAAAAGAAAAAATTAAACATGTATTGAAACTTCTATCAAACATAAGAGCGAATTTCGATATTATATATCAGTAGAGTAATTGTTTAATAACAAAAGACAAAATATAGAAAGAAACAAGCATTATGTAGAAGACACTAGGTCAATGGTGATTGAGGAGATGGGTTATGGTGGTCAGCGGAAAGAGTGGATGGGCTCATGTGAAAGCATTATGTAAAATATAGAGCTTTTATGTACATGCATGTGATATTTTTGTTGAATGTTATAACACTATTAGGGTGAATTTATGATTTTAATTGAGTCATTAATGTGTATTAAGTTGGTGTTATAAACTTGTGTGAAAATAAAATTTTGTTGAATAAAATTTATTTGTATAAGTAAGTTATATACTAATATATATATATATATATATATACATATATTTATATATATATAATCGGTTCAGTTAAGTTCGGTTCGGTTTCAGACAGTCTGAAATCGGAACCAAACCAAACTAGAACCGTTCAACTTTCTTAAAACTAAAATCAAATCAAACCAAACCAAACCAAACTAATTTAAAACCTGAATTAAAGCACCGGTTCTACGGTTCCAACTTTTTTTTTTTAGCACCCCTACTTTAATTTATACAAGAATGGAAAAAATGAAAATAAGAAAAATGAAAAACATTGAATGTCACATTGATACTATGAGTTAATTTACAATTAAAATGGTCTTTTGAAAAGAAGACCCTTATCAGCTCAAATGCTTTATGTTTTATTCAAGAAAGTTGTGAAGGGGATACACTCATTGGTATCAAATTTGGTCGAGTCATGGTATTGATGTATGATTCAGATAATATCAATTTTAAAAATAAATATTAAATCAATATCAAATTTGATTGCAGTCATTGTAACGGTATAACACTGACAATGGTTAAGGAGTTATGACCAATAAATTCATTCAATTCTATCATGAATTATTTTGCCTCCCTTCCACCACAGGAAAATTGACACACATAGTCTGTATTGCCATTTGTATCGACCTATCATGTTCCCTTTAAATGGCTATAACCTCCAACACCATTCATTTGCTGTATAGCCCTGAACCCCAAGTACTCCTCAAACTGGCACCAATTTTGTGTGACTTGTAAACAACAGCAGTAACTTTTGAATGCAAGCAGTTAATAAAGTGTGTGCGTGTGTAGTTCTAATTGGTTAAAAATTATCCAGTGAAACAAAAAGGGTCTCTGAGATAGTGGAATACATCACCTGCTTCTGTGTCATCAAGGGGCTAACCTCAAACTCAATATATTTCTTCTCGACATTTCAGATTTAAAAAATAATACTTTTGTCCTTTTTTTTAATTTTACTTGTTCAGTTTTGAATTTTTAATACAGTATATCTTATACTTTTTCAAATTATATCTCTTTATTACTTTCAAAAAATAATAATTTTACTAAAAACTACAACTATATTAAATTATCAAAGAGCAAAATAAAAAACATAAAATAATTAAAATATATTAAAAAATCGGACTTTTACAGCTAATTTGGGACAAAAATAGTATTTGACATATATTCGTACAAGTGTTATCTACTCATCTAGCACAAAAATTCCGTACATGGCTCTAAAAAAGAAAATTAAACCAAAATGATAGGATTCTCTCATGTGATGCCACAGTAACTTTACACAATTAAAATTAGCTACGGAACAAATTCACTTAATCAGCAACAAATGCACTTTGATTACGTAATAATTTAAAACCATTTATTTAACATGTTTCGTCACTAGTATGTTATGTTACATAATTAATGCAAGGGACATAAATACTTTATAGGAGGCCGAAGCTAGAGATGTTGATTTCCTTAGTTTTTTAAATAAAGGCAACAAAGTTATGATATAAAAGTAAGATTTCTATTTTTTAAATTATTAATTTATTTACTTCCAAATTAAGAAATCAAAGGTGGTTGGACATCCATTCACCTATATCGATAATATATAAATATACACTACATATGAGTTGTTATTATTTAGTCGGTTAGGTTAATTTAAAGGGTTTACCTCCAGAATTCTCCTATAGTATTTAATTTAATTAATTAATCTTCACTTTATCTCTTATACTATCTAATTTTATTATTATGATCCATTCTCCTCATATTTTGAGTCAAAATGTCTAAACTACTCTCCCTCAATAGTATAAGGGGTTTTGTGAAATCAACTTTTAAAAAAAAATATTTTCAAAAATAAATTATATTTTTCGTAAAAACTATAAATTTCAAAAAATATATATATATTTCGGAAAATATGATTTTTCCTGAAAAATATTTTTTTGCGAAAAATATATATTATGTTCTAAAATATGATCTTTTTACGAAAAATAATTTTTTTGTAAAAAATATATATTATATTCCAAAATATGATTTTTTTTCCGAAAAATAATTTTTTTGCAAAAAGATATATATTATGTTCCAAACTATGAATTTTTTCCAAATTTTTTTTTTGTTCCAAAATATAATTTCTTTTCCGAAAAATATATATTATGTTCCAAAATATGATTTTTTTTCCGAAAAAGTGTTTATTATGTTCCAAAATATGAATTTTTTTCCGAAAAATATATATTATGTTTCAAAATATGCTCTTTTCCGAAAAATATATATTATGTTCCAAAATATGATTTTTTTCCGAAAAATAATTTTTTTTAAAAAAATATATATTATTTTTTCCGAAATAATTCATATTTTGGAAAATAATATACTCCCTCCGAAAAATAATTTTTTTAAATGGTTGATTTTACTAAACTCCCTTATACTATTGAGGGTAGTTTAGGCATTTTGACTCAAAATATGAGGTGAAGGGGCATAATGATAAATTTGAATAGTATAGAGGACAAAATGGATACAATGAAGGTTAGTTAATTAAACTGGATAGTATATGGGTTTCTTGAAATTTTTGATTGCCAATAATAAAAATTTTGTTTATCCATATTATAATAAGAGTTGACATACATTCTAGACCATTATATTGGTTAATTAAATTAATCTTATATAAAGTATTCTTGAAGACAAGGGTGATTAGCATGGTTCACCGTATTTATATTGATCCGTTACATTACGTATCGTTCGGTTCGTAATATTTTTGAAAAGTGTCGATATCATTATTTATCATTGATATTCATTTTGAAAGCCGATATTGTCCGAGTTCGACCGTTACCCTGTGAACCATGTAATTTTAAATTGGATTAATTTCATTTATACCCCCCTCAGATATGTCCGAACTTCAATCACACCCCCTCATATTTGAGTATCTTCAATAACACCCCTTGTGATTTGAGATTCTTATCATTTACACCCCCGGACCACTTTTGGGACTAAAATACCCTTACCCAAACAACCACTATCCCTATTCCCAAACACCCACTATCTCTATTCCTAAAAATATTCCTATTCCCAAACACCCACTATCCATATTCCTAAATATATATATATATAATTTGAAATATATATATAAAATTCGAAAATAATATATATAATTCAAAATATATATATATATATATATAATTGTTTTTGAAAAAAATAAATAGTGAGGGTATACAAGACGCAATAAAGAAAGGAAGTGTGAGGCTACAACACTTAAGTTCTAAACCAATGATGTTAGGTGCACATATAAACCATGGAAGCTTTGATTCTTTGAAGGCAAATGATGCAGTTGTCCCTCAACTAACTTTATTTCAGTACAACACCAAGCAAGGACATAAGATATTTTGGCAATCTAAGTGGTCTAGATTGAACTTCTCAAGTAGCACCATCATGTGCTTCCCCATGATGGCTTGGAAAAATAAAAGTTATATAAAATTGTTCGAATTATATATATATTTTGAATTTATATATTTTTCAAATTTTATATATTGTTTTCAAATTTTATATATTTTAAACAATTATATATATATATATATTTTGAATTATATATATATATTTCAAATTTTATATATTATTTTTGAATTTTATATATTTTAAAAAAAATTATATATATTTTTTTCGAATTTTATATATTTTTTTGAGTTGTATATATTTTTCGAATTTTATATATTGTTTTTGAATTTTATATATATTTTTTGAATTTTATATATTATTTTCGAATTTTATTTATTTTTTTCGAATTTTATATATTTTTTTCAAGTTGTATATATTTTTCGAATTTTATATATATATTTCAAATTATATATATATATTTAGGAATAGGGATAGTGGGTGTTTGGAAATAGGGGTATTTTTAGAAATAGGGATAGTGTGTGTTTGGGTAAGGGCATTTTAGTCCCAAAAGTGGTCAGGGGGGTGTAAATGATGAGAATCTCAAACCATAGAGGATGTTATTGAAGATACTCAAATATGAAAAGATGTGATTAAAGTTAAAATATACCTTTAAGGGGTGTAAATGAAATTAACCTTTTAAATTTGAGTGAGGCAACTAGTGTTTTGATGATGAGTAAAGTGCATCAGCACAGTCCTTCCAATGTGATCTTAGGAATTTTGGATAATTGTAATATAAATTTGATAACTTCTTGTGAAATTTTAGGTGGATTAAATTGTCTTCCCATGTCCTTGTTGGATGAAGAGTGTGACCACATAATTCTCTAAATTCAAATAATGTGACCCGACAATATATTACATGTTTCCTCTCTCTCTTTATTTTATTTTTATTTTTTTAGGTGTTCCTCCAACTTCTTTTACTAGGTTATCTTTGTTTTGAGTTAATACTTAATACATGTAATACGTATTTCAGTTATATAAACCAAATTTGAAAAATAGGTGATTCTTTAGAGTAATAGTACTAAAAATAGATCACTGTTTAAAAAGCCCCAAGTTAAAATATGAAACCCTTGGGTAATTTGGGTTGGTTGTCTATTGGACTTAAATATAGATTGATCAAGTTCTTTAATTTTGTGACTTGACAGATAGTAATAACAAAAATAAATAAATTTGGTGCCCCTTTAAATCAGAGGCCCTAAGCCACCGTTTATAAAAGAATAGAATGAATGAAAAAAATAGCGAATTTAGAATTGCTAACAAAAAAAATAGGGTAAATAGCTTAAGACCCCCCTCAATTTTACTCTCTTTCTCTACTATACTCCCTCAATTAATTATACCCCCCTCAACTTTCATTTTCTTGCACCATGGGCTTGCCCTCAAATTTTTTTACCCTTTTACCCTCCAAACTTTTTGTATTTCCACCTTACCTTTAATCATATCCTTACTATTATATTTTTTAATTCTTTAAATTACAAAAATATTATTTCTTTTAGTTAGAATATTAATTATGCCATTTACCTTTAATGTATTAGACTAAATATACTCTCAAATGTTAATTTTTTTTTATAAGTTCTAATTATTTTATTTGTAAATCAATTAACTTGGTATTAAATTTTAGTTTGATTTAAATCATAAAACTCAATACTAATTAATATATTCATAAATAAATCACAATTTATGAAAACAAGAATATATATATATATATATATATATATATATTGGAAAATGATATATATTTTGGAATATATATATAATTCGTTAAAAATATATATATTCCGAATTCTTTTAAAAAGTATGAATTTTTTCAGAAAAATATTTTTTTTGGGAAAAATATATATTATGTTCCAAAATATGATTTTTCCCGAAAATTATATATTTTTTTCAAAAATATGAATTTTTTCCGAAAAATAATTTTTTTGAGAAAAATATATATTATGTTCCAAAATATGATTTTGAGTCATAATACCTAAACTACCATCAATAGTATAAGAGGGTTTAGTGAAATCAAACCTTCAAAAAAATTATTTTTCGAAAAAATATGTATATTTTAGAATATATATATATTGGAAAATGATATATATTTCGGAATATATATATATATATATATGATTCGTCAAAAGTATATATATTTTTTGAATTGTTTTAAAAAATATGAATTTTTTATGAAAAATATACATTATTTTCTAAAATATAAAAAATATATATTTCGGAAAAAAATTATATTATTTTCGGAAAAAAAAAATCATATTTTGGAAAATAATATATATTTTTCCCAAAAAAATAATTTTTCGGAAAAAATCATATTTTGGAACATAATATATATATTTCCCAAAAATTTTATTTTTTGGAAAAAATTCATATTTTTTTAAAACAATTCGAAAAATATATATTTTTGACGAATTATATATATATTCCAAAATATATATCATTTTCCAATAAAACTTAATTTAATTTAAATCATAAAACTCATTATCCTAATTAATTTTTTTTTTTTTGCCAAATGAAACTTTCTTTTCATAAAAATATATTCATAAATTGTGATTTATTTATGAATATATTAATTAGGATTGATTTTTATGATTTAAATCAAACTAAAATTTAATAACAAGTTAATTGATTTACAAATAAAATAATTAAAACTTACAAAAAAAAAAATTAACATTTGAGAGTATATTTAGTCTAATACATTAAAGGTAAATGGTTTAATTAATATTCTAACTAAAGGAAATAATATTTTTGTAATTTAAAGAATTAATAAATATAATAGTAAGGATAGAATTATAGGTAAGGTGGAAATACAAAAAGTTTGGAGGGTAAAAGGGTAAAAAAAATTGAGGGCAAACCCATGATGCAACATTTTATAAAACTTTAGGGGGTTCTAAGCTCATTTCATAGTTGAGGGGGTATAGTAGGGAAAGAGAGTAAAATTGAGGGGGGGTTTAAGCTATTTACCCAAAAAAATAACAAAATGGCCTTTTTTGAAATTAGAGGGACTTAAAAGCCTCACGATATTTTAAAATCTATGAAGTTTCGTCCACCTAGATCAAGGGCTATCTCGGATCATATCACAAATATTAAAGATTGATTTACATGAGTTCTATTGTTGTTTTGTGCAACTAAATGTAAGCACATTCTAACTTTCTCTTTTAAGTGAGATCATCATCACTAGCTAATGAAATTTTAATAACAATACTAAGAATAACAAGATTCTTGAAGAGTCTTTAATATGGGTGCTTAATGTATGTGTTTTATTTATCTTTTTTCTTATTTTTCTTTGACAAAGTATGAGGGCTTAATGTCTTATTCTCTTAGGTTTTGACCCTAGGACATCACTCAACTATAAAATAAGCAAGGACAACAATAAAAAGCATCATTTGAGGAAGCAAATAGCAATCCCTATCAATGAATACCATAAAGAATTCCTTTGCTTCAGTTGAAATTGTTGGCTCCCTTTTGGATGAAAAAGGGAAAATGCCCATGGAAAGCTTCTTCTTTTAAATTATCATTTAAAGTAGTCCCAAACCAACCAATAAAATGAAGAAATTCACAACAAGCCCATCAAGTCCTTTAAAAAAAAATTAAATAAATAACATTGTCCACTTGTAAAAAAAAAAATCTCACACATTATCAAAATTCTGTAGACCTTTATTTTTATTTTTTTTGCCTCCCTATAATGTGTGGCAGAGTAAAAGCTGAATATTTTCTAGTGGAATAAAAAGCCCTCCCCCTCTCTAGTCTCCACAACAGGGTCCCCACAGTGAACACTTTTTTCCCCTATAAATTCACCCCCACCCCTTTCACCTCTCTTTCATGTTCTCCCCTTTCTTTCCACTCTATTTCTCTCTCTTGAAATCAAACACTTGGATTTTTTTTCTAGCTTTCATTCTCATCTTCATCACTCACCTCTCATCCCTCCAAAACTCTTGCATTTCAGTGCAAGAATCATACTCCTCTGATTCTCCCCTGTTTATGCTCTGTTTTATTCTGGTGCAATACAAAAAATCCTTTGTTACTCCCCTGTTTTTGCTCTGCTTCTACTCTGTTTCAAGACCCAATCCTCTGTTTTCCCCTGTTTTTGCTCTGTTTCTACCCTGTTTCATTAACATCCCATTTACCATTGTCAATATGGCCTCAGCTACTTGTCAAGGTTTGCAATCTTGTCTCGAGCCACGGCTCGTTGAACCACTTGTCCTGAGGCACAAATTGGCTCCACCCAAATTAACCTCACCCCAATCCTTTTCTTGGCCTCAGAGGCCTTCCATGCAACTAGAGCCAGAACACCAGGACATCACCAATCATGAAAATGACAACAACAACAAAAACAAAAACAAAACCGACAACATCAAAAACCATGACAACAATATTGGTTGTGCTGATAGTGACAGCAAAAACAACAGCAACAATGGTGATTCGGGCGGGTGGAGTTTCCTAAAAGCTCTCACCAATACATCCCACAACTCCAAAGAAGCGACCGAGACCGAGACCGAGACCGAAAAAGTCTATGTCCACCCTCTTGTGAAGAGGTCTTCCTCGATGCTGAGCGAAAAAAGCTTGGAAATGTGCACAGAGAGCTTGGGAAGCGAGACCGGTAGTGACATTAGTGAAAGCAGCGATGAGTTCACTTGTTTCTCATCAGAGAGCCTCAAGTACAATGCCATACAGCGACTCAAGTCCCGCCAATTCGCCAAGAAAGCGTACCGGAGAGCTAGTTTCCCGCCTCCCCTGAGCTCCATTAGTGGCTCGGAGACTGTTCAAGTGAGGCCTCACCGCGAAGGTGGCCGCTTAATCATAACAGCTGTCTCTGTCTCTTCCTGCAGCAGCTATTTCCGCCATGAACGCGTCGATGGCCGCCTCAGGATCTGTTTGTTGAGCGAATGTGAGGTGGAAAAGGAGGAGGAGGAAGAAATAGTTGAAAATGATGAAGGAGTTGTAGAAGAAGAGCATGAAAGTGAAGGTGATGAAGAATATTATGATGATGATGATCAAAATGACGATGATGCCCATGGTGGTGGTGGTGGTGGTGGTGGTGGTGATGGAGATGATGATTATTGGGGTGAGGGCATAGAAGGTGAGAATGAGGTTCAAAGGCCAAGCAGATGCAAGGAAGGGATGTCAAGTTGGGGCCCACTTTGGGTGGCTATTTCTTGAATTTGTGACTAAAAAAAGCTCACTCTTGGAACTCTGTATCTCCTTTTCTGTCTAAAATGACTATTTTTATTTTTATTTTTATTTTTATTTTTCTATGTTTTCAACTTTTTATTTCCTTGATGTACCTTGGATTTCATAAATGGTAGTTATTATGGTTATTGGATATGGTTCAGTACTCTCTCCCTCTCTACTATATGTCTCTTCAAAAACATCTTTGATGGTTTAGCTTACTATATTCCCATAGTGCCCTTCTACATGGTTATCAAACATTGTATTCAAGTGAGGATAAATATGGGATTGACAACCTCATAGCTGACCACATCAGAGTTCAGATGTCAAGAAAGTTAGCATGATTCACCAACCACAATGTCATTGCTGCTGTGAACCAGAGATTAGCACTTTCATGGGTTACATTGAGTCAGGGCCGGCCCTGACCAAAGGCGGTGGCCTATGGCCTCCGGTCCAAGGGGCCCCAATTTTTGTTTTTATTTTTTTAAATTTTAAAAAATTTAATATTTTATATCTCTTAAAAAAATTAATTAATTTTTTTAGTCCAATTCAAAATAAAGCCAAATATAATTACACAATTTAGGGCATCAATTTCAATATTTTTTAAAAATTTATTTAATAACCCAATTTGTAATAAATCCAAAACCAATTTCCCAAAGTAGGGTCCCAAAATTTTATATTATACTTACTATTTCTATATACTCAAAAACAAAATTCTCTATTCTTTCAAACTAAAGTCTAATTTAAATCAAATCATTATTTTAATTACGGCTAGAAAATTCTTGTGGCATTCACACAACGTTTAACGACTATACTTGTTTAACGACAATAATTTTTCACGCGGCTATACTTGAATTTCTATGTCGAAGTTTTACAACCCAATTTTTTAATTTTCAGGGCCGGCCCTGCATTGAGTTTGTTATTGTTTAATTTCTGGAAAGAAAAAAAAAAAAGTTTGCTATATCTGTTCTTTGTTATTTTGACAATATGATAATCCTCATAGTGGTTAACAGAGAGTTTTGGATAAAAACTAAGGATAATTGAAAAGATAAAATTAGTATAATTATGATAAAAAAAGAAGGAAAATGAATCTATTCCACTAGTTTACCTATTCAGGTATCTTAACCCTCCATTCAACATCATACTAACATGGTGGTTACTTGTTAGAGGTTTTCCCATGTTGGATTTGGATAAGAAGTATAAATTTGTTTATGAGAATTTTTTTTTTTTTTCAAATAATTGATGTCAATTTTACTCTTACTTAATAATTTAGGTTTTTTTAGTCGAACTACAAAGTATTCGATCTATTACCGTATATATGCATGATGACGTGACACAATTTTAACTTCATATATGCTTGGAGAAGAAAATTATTATAAAAAATATAAATTTGTGCAATCCACACGACAACGTTCGTAATAAGAAAAAAAATTGTATTTTCTTTGACAACTGAAAAGTCTGAAAAAGAGAAAGGAAATCTCTCTTTTATCATTAGCAGGGAAACCTCCTGTTGGGTAAGCTCATTTTCTCACAATTTTTGTGGCATTCAAAATCTCATTTTTCTGTGCTGGAGTGAGAACATTATCCCACCAACTTTTAAGAATACCGGTAAATCCACAAACAAGGAATTTGGCTATCTCTTGGTCAGAATTATTACTACTCTGATTGAGAATGAAGAAAATCTTCCTCATAAAGAATATCTTGGGGAGTAGATCGAGGATAATAATACCTACTCGGTCCTGCAAATGCAGTCCTTTGGGTTCCCGAATTATAAGAAATATTATTTAAATTTTCTTTAGACATATTTGTCAATAAATTCTGAAACTCATTAATTTGAGCAGAAGTGAAAGGAAAAGAATCATCTGTCTCATAATCAGAATCGGTGTGAGATAAGACATTTAAATTAAGAAGAAGGAAATGAATATTTTCCACTAATTTACCAATTCATGTATCTTAACCTCCATTCAACAACATCATACCAACATGGTGGGTAATTCTTAGATGTTTTTTCCATGTTGGATTTGGACAAAAAATATAAATGTGTTGATGTCAATCTTACTCTTTACTTAATAGTTTAGGTTATTTAGTAGAATTGCAACCACCTAAGGACCAGTGGCATGGCCTCCACTCAGAGGTTTTTTTATCATATTTTTTACCCTCAAATTTTGAATATTTAGTATTTAGCTTCCACTAATTTTTTTTTTATCTTAGATATCACAGAATTTAGATTTCTTTATAACTACGTCCCCACTGAAAATTTATTTTAAACCCTACTGAAATAAATATATGTCATTTATATTCCAAAAACTCACTATAATTTTTTTTAGCCCCGCTGTGTATATGCATGGTGACATTACACAATTTTAACTTTATATATGCTTGGAGAAGAATATTATTATAGAAAATATAAACTTTGTGCAATCCACAAGACAACTTCGTAATAAGAAAAAAATTGTATTTTCTTCCACAACTGAAAAGTCTGAAAAAAGGGAGAGGAGATCTCTCTTTTATCATTAGCAGGGATCTCATTTTTCAGATCCCCTCCCCTCCATCAAATAGGGGGTAATTTCTCTATCCTTCCCATTTCCCTCCATTCTTTTCCTCCGTCAAACTCACTAAATTTCATCAAGGTCAACATTGGAATAACCATAATAGTAAATGTTGAGTCTGTCAATAACAAACAAGGAACAGGGGCATTTAGGACATTTTTAATTGTACTCCATGGTAACTAAAAACACAGATCAAGTGGAGGATTGTACGGAGTACGTATATGTGGTAACTATCAAAGAGTGGGCCCCTCCAGTCCAGACCAACATGCACTGACCTCACAGAATATGAAATCGCAAAACCATGTGCCATGGCCTATTTCAAGATTCTACAATCAACATTTTAGAAATTCATCTAATACCCTATTTACATAATCTTCCGTGAAATGACCAAAACACCCCCCATGACGGATTACATAATACATTCGATAGGGATAAGATGGTCTTTTGAGGGATACTGTGTAGGGGTATTTTGGTAATTGAACAAAATGGGAGTACATGGGCTAGGTGAGGAGGAAAGTGGGCAACATTCCCTAAAAGAGGAGGGCAGGGTCCTAGCGTGGAGTTAGGGCTTCCATACATTAAGGTTTCTTGTGAAGATAGGGGGAGAGATGGATAAGTACTACACAAGTGCATGTACAACATGCCTAATATATGATTGTGTCTCTATATATATCATGTGCATGTTGAACCCACGGTCCATTACCAACGGCTAGGCTCTCTCACCATATCACCAAAGGAATGAGCAAAATCTTGAGCCAAGTGACCATGTCTCCTCATTAATTTTCACTAATCTATGCAAGAAAGCTTATATGAAATAAAGATGAATTTCTCTTATGACAATACATATGGTACCTTTATTTTAAGATCCTAGTGGTTGCCCACCCTTTATATTAACATTGGAGTGAATAATTATGGGCTTATGATGAATGTAAGAATGTTTATGAGAGGGTGTGATCCTCGAGTTAATACTATATTCAAGAAAAGATGATAAAGTTGTTTGAGTACTTGAACTAATTTGATTTTTTTTTTAGAGTGAGAAATAATTTATTGAACCAATCACATAAACGCAACAAAATGTTATCGATTTTCGAATTATGTATTACAACTCTTGTAAGACATTAACTTTTTTCTTTTCTTTGGAGTGCTATTCAATTAGACGTATTTGGTGTTAGGGCGCACCCCATCACGAATCATTAGCTCTTAAACCTTTTGTTAAGAGCGCATTTCAAATTATCACAAACCATCGGCTCTGATACAACTTATTGGGGGTACATCCTCATCACGAATCATTGGCTCTAATACACTTGTTGGGAGCAAAATTTAAAGATGTTGGTTTCATGTGCTTGTAAAACTTCGACATCAAAAACATTTTTAGTACTCTTTTTGATAAACTTGATCGTGTCTTTAGAATCATGACATTCTTATGCTGTTAATGAATTAAATACTAAATTATCATTAAATTCATTGAGAAATGCCAAAGTGGTAAGTTCATAATGTAAATGTTAGAAAGAGTTCCAATGCCAATAACATAAAAGACAAATGATAGAGAAATCAATGATTTACGAATTAATTGACTTAATTTTTATGGGTAAAAAATGATGTTTCAGAAAAATTAGTGATATTAGCCCTCACTCATTTTTTCACTTTCATACTCTATAGTATTTTATTCCTCCTAAGGTAATTATTTATGTATCATAGTATTTTATTCCTCCTAAAATAATTATTTATGTATTAATTCTGAATTTTTGCGTTGATGAATCTTAATCACATTCTCATGCGTCTTTAAATCACACCTAAAACTTACTGCAAGGCCAAAAATAGATCTTCCCTTAAGCTAATATATATATATATATATATATATATATACCTCCACGCTCGAATACATGATCGATGATTATCGTATAAATGGAGCCCAAATGCATGTGGGGAAGGTCGATTGGACTTGGTCTCACCCATGTGTCTGTAGGTACGTAGTCATTCTCTGTTAACATAACAAAGAGTATCACGTGGTCCATACACCACGCTACTCTCTCACTGGGATCTCTCTCTCTCTATATATATATATATATAATTTCATATAAGATCTTAAATGTTTCATATGTTTTATCTATAATTTAAAATTATTATTCTTAAAGGCCTGTTTGGTTTCTGTTATTGTTTCTTGTTTTGTATTTTTTTAAAATTATTTTTCACAACAAAAACATGTTTGACACTCAATATTTTATTTTTTACAATAAAAAAACATAAAACAAATAGTGTCATTTTTTTTAAGGAATAGTGTCATTTTTAGAAAGTACCAAAATGATTTTTTTTTTTGTGTTTTTTATACTATTAAAAAATGTACCACTATAACGGAGGAAATAAGTGACCAAAAAAAAAAAAAAAGTATCAGAGCACCAAACGTGCTTCCAGTTTTGACTCACCACACTCCACAATAAAAGCATATACTTATATTTTGTAATTCTACAGCAAAAAAGCAAAAACACGAACCAAACAGGTCCTAAGCAAGTCATTATGTGTTGTCTCTAATCAAATATTCTTAAATATTTTATCACTTATTCATGTTACATGTCACCTGTTACTCCCAACAAATTTATGAACAATAAACATTACACATTACATGTTTAGATGGTGGAGTGCTCGTGTTGTGCATCTCCTCCATTAATCTACCTAAAATCACATGACATATTTATCCGAATTACTGGATAATTTTTTACATTTCAGACTACAACTTTACTCAATTTGTTTTAAGAAATAACCCAACATTTTCCTTCTTTGAGTTAAATCTTTTCATTACAATTTTGCGTGCTGTGCATGTGATTAATTAAGGCGTAACCCATTTGAAAAAAATCAATACCATAATATATTTACACGTACATTACCACGCAGGTCCTATGGAAATTTCTCAAAAAATGACCTATGTTCTTAGGCAGGCACAGAGCCATTATAACTTATAAGGGACGAGTGGGGGCATATGTTTTTGCTATTTATATTTTTACCTATATAATTTTTAAGTTTATACTTATGCCCCACTAAAATCATGAAAATTATGAATATACCTTCCCTAAAATTTTAATAATAAAAATATGTCTCCATTCAAAATTGTCCCTAGATCCGTCACTGTTCTTTTGTAGAAAAAAACTAAGGTGACTAGATGTCACAAAAACTAAAGCCAAAAAAAATTGGTCCCCTGGCCTATTCAATTTCAACTTAGCTACTTATGTTACTTATTACATGTAGTCCTATTCTAGATGGAATGGTCCCATTTAAATTGCCTATTTCACAACAACCATACAAAGAAATGATTGCATTCTTCTCGATGTTTCTTGCATATAGTATATACATTTTTATTTTATTTTTATAATTATGATGTTCGGGCCAATTTACGGGCATTTCGATTAATTTATCAGATCTGTATAAAAATATCCCCACATAAATCAAATAAGATTCAGACTATATTCGCGATCGTGACTCTAACCAATAAATGCAAAGTTGGTTGTACTAATTATACAAATTTTAATTATTTAAGCCCTCTTGTAGGCATATGTGTTGAATACTTCAAAACTAGGGTCACATTGTATTTCTAACGAATGCATCTTTAGTCCTACAGTGCTTTGAATGAGCTTTCATTAATTCTTGACATTTTGCTTTGAAACAAGAAAAATATATATTATTATACCATAGTTTTGGGTTTGTTTCCTTCAGCTTTTTTTTTTTTTTTAAATGAATATGTTTTGAAAAATAAAAAAAATCACGGAATTCTTTACCCTTGCTAGGAACTGCTTTACGAAATTCAGCTATAAACACCTAATTTAATAAAATTATATTTATAAATATTTGTATGTAGTAATTTTGTAGTGATTATGAAAAAGACAAGTCAAGCAGATATGCTCAGCGCCATAGCCTAAGGTTGCGTTTGGTAACGGTTTGGTGCGGTGTTAGTTTTTGGTTTTGGTTTTGGTTGGGTTGGATTTGGTTTGGTGTGGTTTTATTTTGGTTTCAAACCATATTTGGTGCAGATGGTTTTGGTGTGAGAAAAAGTGATGCTGAAAAATCAAACCATGTTTGGTAGAGTTGGTATGGGTTAAAATATATTAATATTAATATTAAAATTAAAATATATTAATATACTAATATATTAATATTAAAATATATTAATATATTTTTATTATATTAAAATATATTAATATATTTTTATTATATTAAAATATATTATATTTTTATTATATTAATATATATTAATATATTTTTATTATATTAATATTTTAATATTAATATTAATATATTTTATTTTTAATATTAATATTAATATTAATATAATAATATATTAATATTAAAATTTATAAATTTTAATATTAAAATATTAATATTAAAATTTATTAATATTAAAATTTATATTAATATTAATATAAATTTTAATATTAATATATATATATATTAATATTAAAATTTACAATATTAAAATTTATTATATTTTTATTATATTAAAATATATTAATATTAATATAATAATATATTAATATTAAAATTTATATTAATATTTTAATATTAAAATTTATAAATTTTAATATTAAAATATTAATATTAAAATTTATAATAATATTATTTTAATATTAATATTAATATAAATTTTAATATTAATAAATTTTAATATTAATATATATATATTAATATTAAAATTTATAATATTAAAATATAAATATTATATTCGGTGCTACAGTGATTCGGGTTGCTACAGTGGTTTGCTACAGTACCCGCACTATCCAAAACCATCAAAAAGATGGTTCCAAAATTCTTCACAAATTTGGCACCATGGTTTGTTACAGTAACGGTACCATTTTTTAGTACCATTTTACCAAACATGGTTTGGTACCATTTTTTGACACTAAACCTATTTACAAAACAGGCCCTATAAAAGTTCAATCAATTCAACACAAAAAATAAAAAATAAATAAATAATTACAATGTGGACTAAAATTATTAGATTCGCAACTTGATGTTGTGTTATCAATTTAGTGAACAGGATAACTCATGGATGTAAATATGCGTTGGAGAGATTCTTGATCCTATCATCATCAGACTGTTACAATAAACTAAAAGGTCCAATCTATCCAACACAAAACAACAGAAGCAATATGTTATGTATACACATAACATATTGTGTATACATATATATATATATATATATATATAGTACACAAAAATGGACAATTACAGAAATTGAAGTTATTCCCTTTTCTAGCTGCCAGCCATACACTATGAGGGGCCCTCCCTCCTATTTCTCTCATTTTACATGTATATATATATATATATATATATAGTATATGTATACTGTATATATGACTATACTTCTCATGATAAATTGATATTCTTTGCTCATGTGATCTAATAACATCTTATTAAAAATAAAAATAAGAAAAGAATGAACATAAAATTTATAAAAACAGAAATTATTCTCAATTAATTTTTAATAAAATTTAGCTCATAAGTACATTAGTAGGAAGGACATATTTCATCTTCTATGGGGAGTTCGAATTATTATATATGTATATATAAAGACACACACACATATATATATATATATATATATATATAAGATAGCTAAGGTTTGAATTAAGTTGTCTTCTTTGTCCATGTGGGATGACATGCCATTAAACGAGAGAAATATAGCAGAGGACACGGATGGGTTACGTGTTAAGGAGGAAGTGCACCCATAGATAGGGCTGCAAATGAAGTCGTTCGTGAGTAGGTTCGGATTCAGTTCATTAAGAATTCGACTTATATTCGTTCGATTAGTAAATGAATCGAATCTGAGCATAATTTTTAGGCTCGTTTAGTAAACGAGCCGAGTTTAAACATTACTAAGGTCGGCTCGCCAAACTCGTCAACAGACTCGTCTAAGTTAAATAGTAAATTATCTCATATTTGACAAAAAAAAGTGTTCAAATTGAACAAATTGTGAAAAAATTATAAAAATTATGTTGTCATTACATAAAAATCATTCATAAAAAATTATACTGGTGGAAATATATTAAAACATGCATGCAACAATTCAATATGTTAAAACATACATGCAACAATTCAAAAACATATAGTTATTGACAAGAATAATATATATTGCAACTTAAATGAGTTATTCGTGAGCAAGTTCGGGCTTAACTCGTTAAATCTGACATTTAGTTTGGGTTCGTTTATTAAGCAAATGAGCCAAAATTAAACACATTTTGTAAGTTCATTTAATAAATGAATCGATTTTGAATATTCTAAAATTCGGCTCGGCTCGGCTGATTTGCAGCCCTACCAATAGATCAACCCTAATGGGAGGACATGGACATGGACAGGCCTCATCGAGCCAGCAAGGACCATTGTATCCCCGCCATTTCTTGTGGTCTTCCACTAGTGTTCATTGCTCTCCACGTAAATTCTTTGGACCCCCCCTTTTCCCAAATCAAAATTTTCCCTTTCCATTTATAGTACGACTCCCATGTCATCAACCTTATCCGATTATTCTTCAATTAATATCCATGCAATACTACTTGTGTGTGTGTGTATATATATATGGTGTATAATCAAAAGTTATCACCACATTATTAACTCCCTCCAATATATGCTTATATGTAGTCCTCCATCTGAACATCTTATGTGAGCGTGGATGACATCATTATACTATATCGGTCTCGTTTTAAGTGATCATCTTTTTCTTTTAGATTGTCTTACCCAAAATAAATGTTCCATATAAAATTCTAATACAATAACTTTTATGACATTAATTTTCATTTTATCCTATTCGTATTTCTTTAAACATGTGGGCACTAAAGTAAATATACAATGAAAGATTTATTTCTTAATAAATTGAGTTTCCAATAATAAACCTATACAACGGGATGAATGGAGTATTAAATAAAATTGTGCACCTTATTTTCGAATGTTGTTTATATATATATAAAAGTATGTTTTTTTTTCGGTAATCGGGATGATCCAGTCCAGTTTGCGCGCATCTCGATTAATTCTTGGGACCCTGAAGTTAACTACTGAATAATCCTTCAGTGGCCCAGATAAAAATATAGTTGAGAGGATTTAAATTTAATACCTCATCACGGTGAATGACCATAAAAGTATGTTATTCTTTACGCTTATGCTGGATTTTGATTTAAAAGTTATATACTTCAAATTTGAATACAACCATTCTGTGTGAAAGTAAAGTTGTCCGTTGCGTATATATGTCTGACCCTCTTAAAAATTTTCAAACGATATGAAAACCTTAATGACACCATTATTAAATTTAGAGAACAAGATTCACATCTGTATACCCAACAAGGCAAAGCTTATATTGAAATGAATAACCATTTTATGAGTTTTAGTCCGAGATGGCATTTCATAGTTGATGACACTTGTTCCTTGGGCCATGGTCGTTGTTAGCCCCGCATTTGACACACAACCAAATGTTTTAAACTATGTCTATTTTTCTTGATTGAATATATATATATATATATATATATGTATATATAGGTCCATGCATGCACGAGTCTATATATGAGATCTAGACAATCCCTACAGTGAAAAAAGCATCCCATTTGTGAAAACATGCATGCAGATTTCAGACATGCATGACCAAAAAGGAGTGCCCTTCACGCGTCCTAGATAAGCTTGGGGCTGCCATGAGCCATGCAAAAGCATGTCACACACACAGTGATACACACACTCACACACACACACATATATATATATACACACAATTATTGAATTATACAAGTGAATTTTGAAGTAGCCTGACCATTTTATCTAATGGTTGACAATTGAGGAGAGAGGTACCGCTAAAGGATCCATAAGGGATCAAAGTGGGTCCTACTTTCCTAGAGCCAATAGGATTCTGGAAATCTAGGCTATGCTGTTGGGAATCAATTAGAGATTCTTGTCTTCTTGTAGGCAATTATTTATATATTATGATCTATTATAATATCACTGAGACATATGCACCAACTGATTTAATTTGTCCACCCTTTGATAATTAGATATAGGCCCCACAAAGGAACTTATGGATATTACTACAAGGAATCCTAACCGTCCAACCAAATTAGGATCAGCTCCAAATTCTGCAGGCAACAACTTTCATGACTACCCAAAAAAAAAGGAAAAAAACAACAACAACAACTTACTGTGGTGTAGATGCAATATAACTGTATATTTTTTGTATATATAATGTGATGATAATACTGAATATTGTGGAGGAGATCTTTGCTGTCATTGTCCCAACATTTGTATAAGCTTCTATCTAGGAATTAAAATATTCGTTAAGATATGAAGTTCTCATTTATTTTGAGAGAAGAAAATTCGATCTGTTTGTTTGCTTCAAATGCCAAAACTAAAGAAACGGAAAAAGGAAAAGTAAAGAAAGAATATTCGAGTAAGAAACTATAAGGTAGAGAAATATACCAAGAATTTCTAAGAAACTATAAGGTAGAGAAATATATATTCGATAAACATTAAAAATGAGATATTGCAATAAGAAAAATTATGTGGATTCTTGGGTCCTTTGGTTTAGGCCTTTTAATAAAGCTGATTTTATCAAAAAACAAAAAAAAAAAAATTATGTGGAGTCCAACAAACTCAACACATGGAACCTCCTATGTTTTGCTTTTTGGAATTTTTAGTAGCTAGCTAGGCCTTTTTACATATTTTATTAAACAGGACTAAGCTATTGCATTAATTTCTTATTTTGATAATATGAGGATTTTTAAAAATTGTTAAACGTTTGGCGTTTTAATAATTGTTGAGTGTTTCGTGTGTGTGTGTTTTTTTTATAATTTTTTTTTGACGTAATGCAATTATAGACTTTCTATATCAAACACAGCCTTTGTTTAGTGGTTATAATAATGGAAGTATCGTGCACTGAGTTAAATCATATTCTTTTTTAAAAAATGTAATTGAAACGTAATTATTGTGACCTTTCACAGGCCTAGTAAATGAAGTTTAATATTACACAGGCTTCTATATTTATACATAGAAATATGAGATTTTTTTTTTTTTTTCCCTGATTGCGTAAACAAAATTTAAAAATACCCCACTTCTTGTATTTGTATGAGCTCTTAAACAAGTTAGACACCATACTAACACGGGGATTTTATCCATTGAGTGGCCAAAATCACAAATTTAATCTACCACTGATTAGGGGTGTTCAGGAACCGAACCGGAACCGGAACCGAACTGGAACCGAACCGGAACCGGCGGTTCGGTTCGGTTCCATAGGGGTTCGGTTCCGGTTCCGGTTCCAAAATTCCAAGAACAGAAATTTTAGGTTCGGTTCCGGTTCCGTCCCCGCGGAACCGAACCGGAACCGGAACCGGTTTTTTTTTTTATATATATATATATATTTTTATTATTAAGTAAAAAGACTAGCAATAAACCTCCACTAATTTCAATAACAATACAAGTCCAAGCTACTTTTTTATTCCACTAATTATATATTTGGTTTTGGGTTTACTTTAATTCAAATACTGTAGTTTATAATTATATTATTTTATAAAATTGAGATTTTTTTAAAAAATAAATAAATATAGAAGGAACCGGAACCGAACCGATTTTTCGGTTCGGTTCCGGTTCGGTTCCTTCCCCTTCCGGTTCCGGTTCCGGTTCCGGTTCCGGTTCCGGTTTTTCAAGAACCGAAAAAATCGGTTCGGTTCCGGTTCCAGACGAAACCGGAACCGGAACCGGTTTGAACAGCCCCACCACTGATGTCATATTTTGTTTGAAGGAATAAAATGGAATATTACTCATTCTACCCTTTCTTATGTTTGGTATATTTTATTGAATGAGAATGATCATTCTCAATGAATAAAAATTTATTTTTTGAAATGAAAATTCATTTCATTAGTAAATATATAGAATAGTCATTTCATTCCTTAAGGAATATTTTCAAAACTTAAAATTATTAAAATAATCTTTTCATATTTTAAGTAAACAAACCACCCTCACCACCGTGTCACCAACTTTTACCACCACGCCACCACCACCACCACCTCCATTGTACGCTACTACTATTTCAGTTACCTTTCACTATTTTTTTGTAAAAAAATTATGAAATAATATTATTTGATTAAAATTATATATTTATCATTAACAGGGGTAATTTTGAAAAATATTATTTTAAGTTCATTTCATCCCTAACGTGTTTCATATTTACTACCAAATAATACAATGAAAATGGTTATTTCATTGCATTCTCATTTGCATTTCATTCATACGTATCAAACATAACATATGTGTTGCCCCATAATTGTTGAAAATTAGAGTGATGAATTTTCGTATTTGGGTGGTTAAAATAAAATTTGTCAAATGACAATACGTAATAATGGAAATATCCCACATTAATAATATTGATCTCAACTGATTGACACAATAATTTACGTGAAAAAAACCCGCAAACGAAAAAAAGAACATGTTGACCATACATTTTTAAACTTCGCTACGGCCCTGTTTGTTTATTGGTTATAATCTCATTTTTCTGGTCTAGTCATGATTTTTTGAGACTAGACCATATTTATTTTGCATTGGTCTCAAAAAATATAATCAGACCAAGTTGGACCAAATTGAACCAAAATAACATTTTTTAGGACCAAAATTTTTTGTGGTTTTATTTAGTCTGGTTACAAATAATTTAACCAAACTCCTCAAATAATTCAACCAGAGCAAATTATTGCCCAAAAATCATTGAACCAAAATCAACCAAAATCTGTATCGCCTCCACTCTCCCATGAACCCTATCTCCACACAAATGAATTAAATAATACATAAAAATAATAATAAATAAATAAAATAAATAATAAATAAAATAATAAATAAAATAAAATAAAATATATTTATGAATAAAATAAAAATTAAATTAAATTAAATGAATAAATAATAATATAAATAATAAATAAAATAAAATATATATATGAATAAAATAAAAATAAATAAAAATAAATAAATAAAATATAAATAAATGAATAAATAAATAATAAATGAAATAAAATATATTAATAAATTAATAAAAAATAAACAAAATAATGAATAATAAAATTGATTTAAATAATAAAATTGATTTAAATAATAAATTATTAAATAATAAATATAAATAGTAAATAAAATAAAATATATTTATAAATAAAATAAAAATAAATGAATGAATAATAATATAAATAATAAATTAAATAAAATATATTTATAAATTAATAAAAATAAATGAATAAAAAATGTTTGGAATCAGACAGTTTGCCAAACATGGTCTGGTTCTAGTTTTCTCATACCAAGACCATCAGACCAGACCGTTTACCAAACAAACTTTCAGAATATCGCCCAGACCGGACCGGACCAACAGTTTCTTCACTAGTCTAGAGGCTTGCAATCATCATTGTTTTACAAAAACAGTACACTCTTCATCTTATGTGGATTGCAACAAAAAAATCAGCTAGGGTTGGTTGGTTGTACCGTTTTGGGCTTTGAATTTGGAATTTTATTCTAATTTCAAATAATTCATTGTTCGTTTGCTCAAAAATGATTTGGATTTGAAATTACATTCTAATTCCACAATTTGAATTTCACATGAGAAGTTGTGATTTCCAATTTCAAATCTTCTCCAAGTCTTCAACTCAATAAATTTTATCTCTAACAACTAACTTTTCAGAACTACAAACATACATATATATTCACAAAAACCTCTATATATATACAAATATACACACACGCACACCTATATATACAAACATATATACACTCATATATATATATATATATACACATAAATGTATATATATATATAATTATGAATACACATGCATACACACAAACTCACGTATATTTACATATTCACATACATACATCATACATGTATATCACATGCACATTCATATACATATATACATATATACACATGCATATATATATACTAGTTAAAGAGTACGTGCATAGCACGTGGAATGAAATCCTGTTAAAAAAACATAAACCTACAACATAAAAAAACTAAAACTAAACGAAGTAAATTGTACAACATAAAATAATTAAAACGAAAATTCAAAACCACCAAAATAGTACCTTTCATTCTCTTTTTTTTTCAAACTCACTCCATATGAAGATGAATATATAAACTTACAAAATCATGACACGGTAATAAAATAGAAGATCAAAAATCAACAACAAAAGAGAAAATATAATAAGTCATATTGCGGGATGAATTAATAAATACACAAAAGTAATAACAAATTATAACAATAAATCTTGAAAAAACATAAAATATAATAAAAAAAATTACAATTGGGGACTACGAGAGATGCGTCAGGTTAATTATTTATAGAATTATCATTTGGTATCCTATTTAAATAACAATCAAATATTATACTCTATTTAGTATTATAGTCTAGTTAGGATTAGGATTAGGATTAGGATTGTTACATGCAATTGTAGATGAATTCTTTATTTTGCTTTATTTTATTTATTTTTATTTTTATTATCTAATTAGGATTCTTAATTGTCATTACAATTATAGTAAGAGAATGAAAAAAAGCATAAAATATAATTTAAAATTTTAGTATTCTATCACAATCCGATTTTTAATTTATATATTCATTGTAATTTAATACAATTAAAATTCAATTGGATTTTAGTGAAAGAATTTAAAATACATAATTCATAAATAAATGTTGGTTCTACCAAATAGGATCTACTTGAATTGGAGTTATAGAATTTAATTAAATTGTGGTTATAATTCAAGTAAAATTTGGATTGGAGTTAAAATTCAGGTAGAAATTGGGTTGAAAAATCACATATGAAATTTTGACTATAAATATTGAAACACCAAAACTTCTTCACACTTTAATAGTAGTATAAATATATTCATAGTTTTATACCTATATTACATACTTAAATCTATATATTGTCTAATTTAATTCAAGATTTATGATATTTTACATTTAAATTGGGTATAGGATTAAAATTTACATTCAAATTGGTTTTGGGATTGAAATTCAATTATACTTGAATTCCAAAACTTATCCGAACAATGTATTTGGAATTGCATTGGTGCTGCAACTCCAATACAATTCCTAAACGGCGCAACCGAACCAACCTGAGTAAATTTAATCACACCAGGTGAATAATAAGACTTATCCTAGATGAATACAAAAGAGAAAAACCAGTAATCATATATAGATTTTATCATGAATGTATTCCAATTGTCTTTCTTCTTATCTATATTGTTCTTCTTGTTACACACCGTTTATAAAAATTATCTCTAGAGCTGCCACCTATAGAAACCACCACCCACCTAGCTTTTAATCAAGGATAATATTTGGGTCATATCCTATGAAGATCAAGTTCGTCCTCTCTGATGATGTGGTTCAATGCAATTTGAACACATAATTAAAATCTTTTTAAAAAGAAAGTTTGACATAAAATTCATAAATACACAAATCAAGTTCAATTCCCATTGGAAAATATTTTGGTCATATGTTCAACTTGTATTGGACCACATCAACGGGGAGGACGAACCCAAGTATTATTCTTTAATCAACACATAATAAACCACCATCCCACCGACTTTTAAGGACAATACTTGGGTCCTCCCCGGAGAGGATGAAGTTGGTCCTCCCCTCTCACTTGGCCAATAGATTTATGATACGTGGCTAAAATAATTAAAGAATATAAATAGGTATTACCCATTATTTTATGATTTTAACTCTGATTTATTTTTATTTTTCTCTTATTCACCTAATTTCTTCACGGCCCCATCATAAACCCTATCTTTTCTTCTCTTGCTGCCGGCCTTTCTCTTCCTCCCCAATAGCTCGTGGTGAATTTTTTTGTCTTATTTAATAGAAAATGCAATTAAAAATAAAAACAAAATTGAATTGAACTGAGGTTGCAAGTCTGAGCAAAATTGAATTTCTCTGGGACCTTACCGGACTTCCCTGTAAGCCAAACAGCTTGTGAACTCACATAATTTTGAATTAATTACTCACTATATATGCTTCACAGAATTGATATAGCCAAATAGAGATACAATTGTAGCTCTTAGAATCAAATTTGTTGAGAAATAATAGGAATACTATCTTGTCTAATCTAAGTATGATATAACAGTGAAAATATACTATATGACGTATATGGTTAAAAGAGGGTGTATTCTTTGAATGTGATTAACGTATAATATTGTGAGGTGACAAACCGATTCCTTATGCATAGAATTCCCTCTCACCAGTGAAGTATTAGAAAATGAAAAAAAAAAAAGAATAGAGGAGGTTTGAGGGATAGAAGCCTGGAAATTGCAGGCAAATTAGAATTGAAAGGGTATAGTTTTATTGTTAATTTTAGTTGCGTCTTCTATTTCATAAGACAAAAAATTTCACGGCCCCCTATTGGAGAGGAAGAGAATGGCCGGCGGCAAGAGAAGAAAATATAGGGTTTATGATGTCGCCGTGAAAAGATTAGATAAATAAGAGAAAAAAAAAATTCAAATCGAGGATAAAATCATGAAATAGTGGGTAGTACTCATTCATATTAATTTATTTTAATCACATGTCATAAATTTATTTAACCAAATAAATCGGGAGGATCAAATTCATCCTTATCTGGGAGGACTCTAAGTGTTTGTTTGGTAGACGGTGTGGTGTTGGTTTTTTGTTTTGGTTTGGTTGAAGTTGGTGTGGTTTTATTTTGGTTCCAAACCATGTTTGGTGCAGATGATTTTGGTGTGAGAAAAAATAAAACTGAAAAATCAAACCATATTTGGTAGAGTTGGTATGAGCTGAAATTATGAAATCAATCATATTTGGTAACTTGGAATAGTTTGACATTTTATTTATTTAAAATAACATTTTGTAAATATATATGTTTTAAAAAATAAAATATATAAATATTTAATCTTTTCAAAATATTTAATTTTTCATAAATATTTAATTTTTTCAAAATATTTATAGATAAAATATTTTATATAAGATATTTCAAAAAAATAAAATATTTTGAAAAAATAAAAAATTTCAGTAAAAATACATATAATTCGTATATTTTTTTAAAAATAATAAATATATTTTTATTATATTTTATTTTTTCTAGAAATATTTGTTTCCAGAAATATTTTATTTTTCGAATTTATATATATATATATATATATATATATAATATTATAAATGAATTTGTTTGAGTTAAACAATGGTACACCAAATTCAATTGGTTTGGGTTAAAGAATAGTTTTGGGGTGAGAAAACCAATCTAACTCCAACCAAATCAACTATTGAGATGGTGTGAAAAATCATGGATTTGAGTCCAATGGAGTGACACTATTCAAACACTATTGCTCCAACACCATGCTTGCCAAACATGGAGTGGAGCATAATTTTCAAACCAAATCCAAAGAAAGGGCACCACTTCCTCTACCAAACAAGCACTAAGGCCCTGTTTGGTAACCAGTTTTTGCTGGTTTTGTCTTGGTTTGTTTTTGTTTTCAAATACCAAACTTGTTTGGTGGGTTTTGTTTTTAAATTCAAAACCAAAACCACTTAAAACTTTGATCTTGGATTTGGTTCAAAACAAATAAAACCAAGACAAAAAAAAAGTTGGTATTTCTTGATCTTAGCCCACAATTTTTGACTTTTCTTTCTTTTTCTTCTCTCTCTATCTCCTATATATATATATATAATTCATGTACTAAAATTAAAAAAGAATATATATTAATATATATAGAATAATATATATATTTTTTATTTTATAATAATATATATAAAATAATAATATTAAATATATATATAAATAATATATATATAAAATAATATATAAATTTAAAAAATAATATATATTAATATATATAGAATAATATATATATTTTATTTTATAATAATATATATAAAATAATAATATTAAATATATATATAAATAATATATAAAATTAAAAAATAATATATATTAATATATATAGAATAATATATATTTTTTATTTTATAATAATATATATTAAATATATATAAAAATAATATATATTAATATATATAGAATAATATATATTTTTTATTTTATAATAATATATATAAAATAATATTATTAAATATATATAAATAATATATAAATTCAAAAATGATATATATATAAAATAATATATAAAATTAAAAAATAATATATATTAATATATATAGAATAATATATATTTTTTATTTTGTAATAATATATATAGAATAATATTATTAAACATATATATATTAAATATATATAAAAATAATATATAAATTCAAAAATAACATATATAAAATAATATATAAAATTCAAAAATAATATATATATAAATTAATATATAAAATTCAAAAATAATATATATATAAAATAATATTATTAAAGATATAAATTAAAAAATAATGTATATATAAATAATATATCGAATAATATATATTATTATTTTATAATAATATATATAAAATAATATTAAATATATATATAATAATATATAAATTCAAAAATAATATATATATATAAATATATATAAAATTAAAAAATAATATATAGAATAATATATATTATTATTTTATAATAATATATATAAAATAATATATAAAATAATTTTACTATATATATATAATATTTTTAAATATATATAATATATTGTATATATTTAATAATATATTATAAATATATATATTTAATAATATATAAAGTTATATACATAAAATAATATATAAACTAATATATATATATAAAGTTTTTGTTTTTTCAAACCAGATCAGAAAGACCAGACCGTTTACCAAACAGAGTTTTAGATTCAAGACAAGACCGGACAAAACCAAACAAGACTAGACAAAACCAGATAAGACAAGGCCAGACAAACCCCTTTCCAAACAGCCCCAAATATTGTCCCATTTTAAACCACTCAATAAAATCACTATCTTACAGCCTTTTAACCACCCACAATAAACCACCACCCCCAATGGCTTTTAACCGACGTAATAAACGTAAATTATTGAACTATATTATCATGCATGTGGTTCAACTTCAAGATCACGTGACCTTCAAATGGGGGCAGACCCACCAACAATGACATAAAATATCAGTAGTTTTCGTATTCTTTTCGTTCCAATTTAAGTGTTCACATTCATTCCAAAATAAGTAAAATTAATGTCATTTTATTTGATTAATATATCAATTTATCCTTGAATCATTCAAGTTATAAAATATTTAAACTACAAATATCACATCGGTGAAAGCAAGAATAAATTTAATTTTTCATTCACTATCATACCAATAAAATTCATAACTTATAATTTGAGACAAATAAAATTCATAACTTATAATTTGAGAGAGGTGGAGTATAACATAACTCCAAAAATTAGAGACAGCACATTTTCTAAAAAACATACAGTACTAAAGGTTGGTCCCAAATGCAAGATTATCCCATTCTGAGAAAGATCTTGATTTTTACAGTATGTGACTATATATGGTTGGTCATCATCATTAATGTCCACTTGCTTCTAAGCTCTCTCATGATCCACATTTTCAAATAAACGATTTTGACACACCTCCATCTGTGGCTATAATAAGAGAGAGAACTTCTTCATTGTCACCTGTCTGTACGTACATATACTTATGTCTGCAAAATCAGCCTCGGGAAGGCATATATAGATACATACATACATACATATCTTAGCTTCATACACAAAGCCAATGTTGATATGAAGACAAATGTATTAGCTAGCCGTGAAACATGCATGATCAAAACAATCAAAAAGGCACGTGATCGAGAAGATATACTAGCCGAGACAGACTTTGAGAGCTTTTTCTTTATTTTTATTTTTAAAGCAGTGTAATTGTGTGTGTGTGTGTGTGTGTGTGAGAGAGAGAGAGAGAGAGAGAGAGAGAGAGAGAGACTAGACTATGGTGGGAGTTAAATTGTTATTGGGAGTGAAAAATATGGAAGATAGAGGAGATCTCCTTTAACAGTTTATTCTCTACCACAATCCATTGCTGTCACATCAAGTGCTGCTCTTTTTAGACAAAAGTGAAAATTTTCCAGGGCTGAGCTGGGCTATGATCTCCCTTATCTTCACAAGATCTTCATTCAACTTATATATCTTCCAGTATTCGTGGAATATCTACATCACACGCATACACATATATATATGGGGAAGTTAACAAAAAAAGAAAAAAAAAAGAAAAAGAAAATGGGACCATATCATTTGCTAGGGTTTGTAGGTATATACGTGTGGTGGCAATAATGGAGTGATGAAGTCAAATTTAAATCAAGAACTGCTATAAGTCTACTACGCATATGACTTGAACAGACCTAATAATTGAGAATTGGGCTCAATTTTGTAAAGATGATCACCCACTGCCCATGTCGCCAAACATGACCTCAATTCATCTATATATATATATACATACATGTAGACCAATATCTTGGATACAGAATTTGATAATTCACGTATATGCCCAGTTTGAGCGTTTGTTTGAATTTTTCATGAGAAAAGAAGGGAGGAATAATAATGTATAATCATTACAAGAAAATGTGCCTATAGTACAAATTTTATTGTTTTTTTTTTAAAATTAGAAGATATAACAACGATTTTTATCTCATTATATATAGTCTACTTTTTTTTTTTTTAAAAAAAAGAAGATATATGGGCTTCAGATAACAATTACAGGTCTAACACGGGCCGGCCTTGAGGCCTATGGCCCCAGGCCCAATAGGGGCACTCTCAGGGTCAGTCCTGATCTAAAGCTAAGTTGTTAGTAAACTTTACTGGTCCAACTCTATGTTCTTATTTTTTGTAGTGAATAATGATGCTTTTAAAATTTTTGATCACTCGTTAAAATAAATTCAACTGATATATGATTTAGGAATGATATTATCATGATGTCGGAAATATCATTTCATAATAATGTTAACTTTTGATCACTTAAAATCAGTAGTATATTACTTTCGAATTCTAAATCATTAGTCCTTACTCAATATTTTTTTTCTTTTAGTGATGAAATGCCACTATATTATTATCATGTGACTTTGGGTCTGTCGAAAGAATCTTGGGGCAGTTGAAATGAAATTTTGTCTTTTCTTTAGAGCCCAGCTAGATCCATAAACATTAGGCTTGATCAACAAAGGTGGAGTACAGTTGGGCTCTTTCACTGGACTTGAGTGAGAATCCAATCGACCAGAATGCAATCCTATGAGGTCGGATCATACGATCTAGATTGCACAAAAATCGCTCATGGAGGTAGGATCGACATAGAATGGATAGGATCGCATGATCGTGCGGTCCTATCACGATTCTATTATTTGTATGTAATTTTAGATTTTTTAGGTGAAAAAATTAATTTTGAGCTGAGCTATCCATATAAAAAGCCAAAAAAATTTAAAGAAAAACAAAAAAATACTTTTAAGGCCCAAATCCAACCCAATTTATTTCTATCTCTATCTATAATATTATAAAGTACAAGGCGCTTAGAATATTTCTATACATTATTTAATTATTTTAGAATAAAAATTGTTGAATTATTTATTATTTAACATTTGCTCTTATATTAATCATTACTAAAAAGGAAAAAATGGGACTTAATTATTCTTATGCAATTATTTATTATGTCTAAATGATTTTAAAAAATAATTAAAGTCTATCAATAAATCTTCAATCCAATTTTACTAAAAAAATCTAAGCCTTTATATTAATTATGTAATAATACACAAAACCTATATTATTTGTGTAATGCTTCACAAAATCTACTTTAAAAGTTGTAACTCATATTATCTTGATTATTATTTTTATATTAATTAATACTTTTAAGATTAATAAGAGAATGTAATTAAGATCATATGTATATAGTCTTTGTAATATTTCCAAAATCAACTTTAGGGTTATATTTTTGTTTATTTTTTATGTTTTGAGTATATTTTTGTTTTATTATAGAGATATCATTGATTAAGGAGTTTATTTGAACTAGTTTTATAATAATATTGATTAAGGAGTTAATTTGAACTAGTTTTATAATAATGTGATAGAATCTTACGATCTTAGTTACGGTTCTACGATCCCGATCCTACGAACCTCCCCAACGATCCTACCTAGGATCACCATCTGATCGGTGGGCACCGATCAAAGTTTAGAAAAGGTGTTGACACACCAATTATTGTACTTGTCATGGATAATCGCTTTAAGAATCCAATTAATGCGGTTATAGGAGGTGTTCAATCAAATCCAGTTAATGGAGTAATTTGGTTCAACATAAAACCGGATTTTTTTGTCTTAAATAATGACCCCACACTCAAACAAGTGTTAAAATTAAAATTAAAATGTTAAATAATGATCTTACAAATGACACGTGACAGTCTGGAAGAAAGACAGCTGGAAGATGACAGTTGTAACCGCCAATGGAAGATGTAACTTCTACCGACACATGACAGAATCTAAGATAATTAAGCAAAGAAGTGGGTAGTTTCAAGGACACTTGACACACTTTGGAGAAAGGCTGAAAATTACACACACATGCACACTAAGGCTATAAATAGAACACTTGATGTAACTTTAAAACCCTCCCAAGACACAACACAAACTCTCAACAATGGAATTTGTTGGCCTTGAAATTCTATTTCGGACAATAATTCTTATTTTGATATTAATAAAACATTTAAAGCGTGTTTGATACTAATATAAATTTGAGCTAAGTGTTTCAGCAAGAATAAGAAAATGTTCGGAAAGAATACAAACACAAAAAGCGATAAGCGACAAAGAAATTCAAGCTCAAAAATGGAAAATGTCAAAATGGTCAACGAAAGGCGATAGTTGAAGACTTAAGACCCGGGGTAGATAGGTCGGTGTGTGAATATTGTAACAAGGTATTATATGCGTTGATTGGTCCTATAAGCTCAAGTGATTAAAGAACCGAACTCAAAACGGGGCAAAAACGAACTTAGAATCAAAATCTTTAAGTTACCCAATCGACTGTCCAAGCAATGGCAGCCGACTGGCCAATGGCCCAGCCGACTGGATGAAACAAAGAGTTATAAACTTATTTCATTGCCTAAGTCAGTCGACTGGCCTATCCAAGGCAGTCGACTGGCTTTTTTGAGGCAGTCGACTGGCCATAGCCGTTGGGAAAAATATTTTAAAATACAGCTTGGAGGCAGTCGACTGGGTGCTTCAATATTTTAAGAAAAAGTAAATCTGAGAAATATTTTTGCCCATCACTTGGTGTTTATTCTTGCTACTTTTCATAAATCACTCTCCTACTCTCCTAGAGTGAGATTCACTCTCCAAACCCTAATGTTTCACTATATATAGAATGAGATGTAGGATTGAAAGAGTAGTTCTAGTGTGAGAAATTTTTCTGAAAAATCTTCATCTCTTATTTTTTCTCTAGCACTTTTTGAAAAGTCTTTGAAAGCAAGAAGCAAAAAATCTTGTTTTTCATTCAAATCATTTGAAGATTTAAACTCCAGCTCTTTTCTTATTCTCTCATTGAATTTATCCTTTGAGAATATACATCTAGAGTTCTTGAAATATCACCTAAAAATACTTGAGCTCATATTGATCTATCTTCCATAAAAACCTTAGGGTTTTTGAGTGTTTTTGATTCTTGAGTGATATATTGATTGCATACACAAATTTGTGATATTGGGTAAGTGAAACCCATTGTTTCAAGGGAGGATTGTTTTCTTGATTGTGTGACGAGCTAGTTAGCTCGTGTGTAAAGGTTTTGTTATTCCACCTATTGAAGGAAGAGCCATAGTGTAAAGATTGGGAAAGTCTCAAAGAAGGAGATTCTTTGAGCCGAGGACTAGGAGTTACCGAACCTCATAAAAATCATGGTGTCAATCTCTCTATCTTTATCTCCTTATTTTGTTATCTTGCATGCTTAATTAATCTTGTGATAAATAGTTTGATAAATTAAATTAAGTCTTTCATTGAAAACTCACTTGTATAACAAATTTAGAGATTTGTGGATATTGCTAGTTTTTGTTAAAAAGAACTTAACAATTATTTTAACACCCTATTCACCCCCCCCCCCCCCTCGAAGGCTAATTAGTGACTAACAATTGGTATCAAAACCTAATCTCTACTTGTTTTAGACTTAACCGTGTTAGAGAACGATCATGGCCTCTAATATAGTCACTCACGTAGAAGGACAATCCAACAATAGGCCCCCATGGTTTGATGGTTCAAACTATAACTATTGGAAGACTAAAATGGTAGATTTTCTTCAAGCTATTGATTATCAAATTTGGCAAGTTATTGTTGATGGACCTTTTACTATAACCAAAGTGGTAGATGGAAAAACAATCCCTAAATTGCCAAACGAATGGGATATTGATGAGCGTAAGCTTATGTCTTTTAATGCTAAAGCTAAGGTTAATCTAAAGTGTGCCTTAAGTCCAAATGAATTTAATTGTGTTTCTATTTGCTCCACGGCTAAAGAAATGTGGGATAAGCTAGAAATAACTTACGAAGGTACCACTCAAGTTCGAGAATCTAAAATTGATATACTCATGCATGAATATGAATTATTTGTCATGAAAGAAGATGGAAATATCAATTCTATGATGTCTCGTTTTACTAATATTTTGAATGGACTAAAACATCTTGGTAGAATTATTCCTAGATCCGATGAGGCACGCAAATTCCTTAGAAGCCTTCCGGTCAAATGGGATGCAAAAGTTACGGCAATTAAAGAAGCACATGATCTTAGCACAATGAGCCTTGATAAGATTTTTGGGTCTCTTCTCACTTGGGAAATCACCATAAAATCTCGTGAAGAAGACACCAAGCCTAGAAAAGGTATAGCATTGCAAGCCTTTACCAAAATTGAAGCAAATGATCAAATTGATGAAGAGATAGATGAAGACATTGCCTTGATCACCCAAAAATTTAAGAGATTTCTTCAAAGAAAGAAGGCTAACGGCGGGAGATTCATAAGGAGAAATGAGCCAAGAGGCGAGTCTAGCAAGAGGGAGACTCTAACTTGCTACAATTATGGAAAACTGGGGCACTATAGAAATGAGTGTTTCAAGCTCAAAAAGGAGAACAAGAAAAAGCCAAACAAGATGGCCATGAATGCTACATGGGATGACTATGACTCGTGTGATTCAGATGAGGAAGAAAATGGCAAGGAAATATCAAATCTTTGCCTCATGGAAAATGAAGATGGGGGTACATTTAAATTCACAAGTATTAGATAAATCAAAAATGTCATATGATGAGCTCCTCTTCTCCTATAATGAATTGCTAGATGCATTTGAAGAATTGCATGATGAATTTGAAAGATTAGCTAGTAAACACATTTTACTTAAACTAAATCTTCATGTAGTCCTACTTGTTCCACCGTAGTTGATTCAAATATAACGGATAACAAAAATATTGAGATAGAAAAGATAAATATTTGATTTAAAAAGACTATAGATGATCAAATAAACATCTTAGAGAAATTCACAAAAGGAAAACAAAATTCTAAGTATTATGCTAAGAAGGCAAAGAAGATCATTTGATAAAAGTGGTTTAGGATATGATGCTTTTAACAAAGATGCATTTATATTGAAAAAGAGAAAATCATTAAGGCATACATTTTCAAAACAATTATCTCACATACCCTCAAATGATCATAAACATGTTACATGTTATTGTTGCACGAAAAAGGGTCATAAGACAAATGTATGTTTTCTAAGAAAGAAGAAAGTTGTCTCAAAAATGTTTTGGGTTTCAAAAGGAACTATTGCATGTCTACATAAAGGGAAATATTGTAACAAAAATATTTTGGGTTCCAAAAGGAACAATTGCATCCCTCTCTGACCTTAGTGGACCCAAAATAGATTGGGTACCAATGAACGTTACTTAAATTTATTTTGTAGGTATGCTTGAAGTCCGCCTCAAGAGAAAATGGTTTCTTAATAGTGGATGCTCAAGGCATATGACGGGAGACAAATCAAAATTCATGTCTTTAAAGTCCTATGAAGGAGGAAACGTTACTTTTGGAGACAACTCTAAAGGAAAGATTATTGTAATTGGCTCCATCCGTATATATTTCTCTCTATCTATAGATAATGTGTTTTTAGTTGATGGTTTGAAAGCATAACTTGTTTAGCATTAGTCAATTATGTGACAAAGGTTATGATGTTGTTTTTAGGTCAAATGCATGCATAGTTGAGAAAGGTGGAAAATAATTGTTCAATGCTAAAAGAAACGGAAATTTATATACTATGTTGCTTTGTGAATTGCATGAACAAGATGTTAAGTGTTTTGTCACATCTAGCGAAAATAATTGGTTATAACATAGATGCTTAGGACATACTAGTATGGATCTCATTCATCGTTTATCTAAAAATGAGTTAGTCAAAGGCCTCCCGAATAGAGATGGCAATGGGGCGGGTCGGGGCGGGGATCCCCATCCCCATCCCCGAACCCGCCCCCATTTAGCCCCCCCGAACCCGCCCCGCCCCCGGGAAAAAAAAAAATTTTTGCCCCGCCCCGCCCCGTGCCCCGGTATGAAATTTTTATATATAAAAAAATATTATAATATATGTTATTTCTTTGTAAAAAAAATATATTATATATATATATTATAATATATATATATATATTTTACCTTTTTATATAAAAAATTATATCTTAAACATATATATCTATATTTTACATATATATTATTGTAATATATATTATATATATTATAATATATAACCGGGGCGGGTTTGGGGCGGGGCGGGGGTACCCCCGAACCCGTCCCCGAACCCAACGGGGATTTTTTTTTTTTGCCCCATCCCCGCCCCATTTATGTAATCGGGTCCCCATACCCGGGCTAAACGGGGCGGGGCGGGGCGGGTCCCCACTGCTATCCATACTCCCGAAGACTAATTTTTCAAAAGATAAAGTATGTAGTGCGTGTCAAATAGGCAAGCAAGTCAAATTCTCTTTCAAAAAAAAGAAAGACATTACCACTTCTAGACCATTAGAGCTACTTCACATGGACCATTTTGGTCCGAAGAGAACAACTAGCTTAGTCGGGAAATTCTATGTACTTGTTATAATCGATGACTACTCTAGATTTATTTGGGTTCACTTTCTTGCTCATAAAAATGAAACTCACTCCATTCTTGGTAAATTTTATAGAGTCATTCAAAATGAAAAAGATTTGAAAATCAAGAAAATTAGAAGTGATAAGGGAAAAGAATTTGAAAATCAAGATCTAGAGAAATTATGTGATGAAATTGGTGTATCTCATGATCTCTCGACTCCAAGATCTTCTCAACAAAATGTTGTGGTTGAAAGAAAGAATCATTGCAAGAAATGGCTAGAACCATGTTAAATGAACACAACCTTCCCGGAAGCCTTTGGGCGGAAACGGTAAACACCGCTTGTCATGTCATAAATAGAGTTATCATTCGAATGAAATTGGAAAAAATACCTTATGAGTTATGGAACGGTCGAAAGCCCAAAATTGGGTATTTCAAGGTGTTCGGTTGTAAATGTTTTGTACTTAATGATAAAGATAACTTGGGAAAGTTTGACTCCAAATCGGATGAAGCAATTTTCTTCGGTTATTCTTCAAGAAGTAGAGCCTTTAGAGTCTTTAACAAAATGACTTTAACTATGGTCGAATCTATCCATGTTGTTTTTGATGAATCACCACCATTACCATTACCTAGGTTTGACCTAAATGATGATGAAGTTGTAGGGATTGATGATAACTTAAATAACCTTAATATCTCTAACTCATCAAGTGGGCAAATGGACAAGAGGTGAAGTTGGGAATCAATCTAATGATGACTTGACAAGCTCAATTACTAAATCTTGGAGGATTGTACACAACTATCCACTTGGCCAAGTCATAGGTAATCCTTCACAATGTGTTAGCATAAGATCTCAACTTAGAGACCTATGCAATCACGTGGCCTTTTTGTCTCAAATCGAACCCAAGAACTTTCACGAAGCTCAATGTGATGATTCTTGGATCGTGACTATGCAAGAGGAGCTAAATCAATTTGAACATAATCAAGTTTGACATTTAGTTCCTCAAACCGCACATCAAACTATAATAGGCACAAAATGGGTTTTTCGAAATAAAAAGGATGAAAATGGAGTGATTATTCGAAATAAAGCAAGATTAGTAGCTCAATGTTACAATCAAGAAGAAGACATTGACTATGATGAAACTTTTGCACTCGTAGCTAGATTAGAAGCAATTACAATGCTTCTTACATTTGCATCATTTAGATATTTTACTCTTTAGCAAATGGATGTCAAAAGTGCTTTTCTAAATGGAACTATAGATGAAGAAGTATTTGTGAAGCAACCACCCGGTTTTAAAAATAAACTTTTTCCAAATCACGTTTATAAATTATCTAAAACTTTGTACAAGTTGAAGCAAGCTCCCATAACTTGGTATGAGAGGCTTAGTGATTTCTTGATTCAAAATGGTTTTTCAAAAGGAAAAGTTGATAATACACTCTTTACAAGAATTGTCAAGAACAATTTGTTGCTTATCCAAATATATGTTGACGACATTATATTCGGAACAACAAATATTTCTCTTTGCAAAAGATTCGCCACAAGTATGCAAAATGAATTTGAAATGAGTATGATGGGTGAGTTGAACTTCTTCTTAGGGTTGCAAATCAAGCAAAGCTTGGATGACTTATTTGTTAGTCAATCTAAGTACACTAAAGATTTGCTAAAACGATTTGGTATGGAGGAAGCCAAACATGCTATAACTCTTATGAGTACCTCTATTAAGCTAGACAAAGACGAAAATGGAAAATGTGTTGACATCACTAAATATAGAGGCATGATTGGAAGTTTGTTTTACTTAACCACTAGTAGACCGGATATAATGTTTAGCGTATGCTTATGTGCTCGTTTTCAATCTTGTCCTATAGAATCTCACTTGATAGTCGTAAAACGTATTTTTTGTTATCTTAGTGGAACGATTAATTTAGAACTGTGGTATCCACGTGGCATTACACTTGATCTCATTAGTTATTCGGATGCCGATTTTACGGGATGTAAAGTGGATAGAAAAAGCACAAGCGGTACATGTCACTTTCTAGGACACTCCGTAGTATCATGGTCAAGTAAAAAACAAAATTTCGTTGCTTTGTCTACGGCCGAAGCCAAATACATTGCGGCTGGTAATAATTACGCTCAAACTCTTTATATTAAGCAACAAATATTTGATTTCTAACTTGTCTTCAATCATGTACCTATTAAATGTGACAATACTAGTGCTATTTGCATATCTAAGAATCCTATTCAACACTCACATATCGAGATTATGCATCACTTCTTACGTGATCACGTAGCTAAAGGCGACATTCAATTGGTTTTTATTGACACTAAAAATCATTTAGCGGATATTTTCACAAAACCCTTCTCGGATGAACCTTTTTCAAAAATTCGTAGAGAAATTGGAATGGCCATGGATTTTGAAGTAATAGCTTAAATTTCTCAAAACCTCGTCTACTATCTCGACTTTCAAAACTTTTTCAAATTTTTTTTTGAAGGCCAGTAAGTCGCCTCAAAAGGGCCAGTCGACTGGGTGAACAAGAGGGTTTTGGTGTTTTAAAATTACTTCAGCCAGTCGACTGGGTCATAAGTCAGTCGACTTCCTCTATTTGGCCAGTCGACTACCTCTGCACGACCTCTGTTTTATAACTTCCTTTCTCTTCGTCTTCTCTCCACGATTTCTCATTTCCCTTTCTTATTTCACTCTTCACTTTACCTCTAACTTATTTCCCCACTTCCGCACGATCTTCACCAACATTCTCTTCATTCTTCTCCCATCTATACATATATACATACACACATATATATATACGCCCAATTTCCTCTTCTCTCAACCGATTCATCCCTTCTCTCACTCAAAATGTTTCCATTTCTTTTAGTTCTCGTCTCTCTCATGGCACCCAAGCCCATGCCCAAAGCTCCTACTCGCAAACAAACCCGTCAGGGTGGAAGCTCGACTGTTGCACCTCCTTCACCATGCCCTGCATCCCCTGTCCACGAAGAAACTGAATCTGAAGAAGAAACTGGTCTCATGTCCATCTCTGCTATACTCGGCAATGACAAAGACAACATTCGTCTTTTCGAGACGAAGTTCATCCATCGAAAAATTGCTCGGTGTTGCATTATGACTCAAACTCTATGCGAAGAGATTGATGCAAATACTTTCAATCTCTTTCAAAATATGTCTTGGGATTTCTTCGTTTCTCTCAATGTTCTTCATTACCCGCGTGCCGTTAAAACATTCTACACGAATCTGAGAAATCCTCCTCAACCAAGTCCCCCTGTCACCTCTCTCCACTTCGATGTTGCGGGAAAATCATTTAACCTCACTGAATCCGTAATCAATGATGTTTTTCGGCTCCCTCCAGGTGGCATTTCCTACTAATGTCCGTTTATTTGGTATTCTTCTAATGAATTCGATCTTCTCGAAGCGGTTCAGGAAATTTCGGTCAACAAAGAGACTACCACAATTGCCGAATTTCCATCTTCCTCGCTTACTCCCCTGGCTCGACTTGTGCACAATATTATCACATACTTCATATTGCCCAAGTCCGGAAGCCGGAGTCTTGTGTCGATAATGGAAGCCTTCCTTGTCTTTTGCGTAATGATCGGTCGAAAGGTAAATTTAGCCTTCATTTTTATTTTTGCCATTCTTGAGTGCCAGAAGAAGAACGGTGTTCTCATCTTTCCCGCACATATTTTTTATCTTCTTGCACGATGCAATGTTCCACTTGATGAAAAACCTTCCGAGCTCAACCTTATTTTTCTTAATCGCACTCATCTCAAACATATGCATATTGGAAAAAATGCTGATGAGGTATTGGTCTCTCTAAAAGAAGCTCCTTCACCGGACCAAGCCGATCCTTCTGTTCCTCGTCCCGAAGCTTTGACTTCTTCATTTCCTTCACTGGGCAGCTCCTTCGACATTCCCGATTTTGGGTTCAGTGCAAATCCCGAAACCCTCAATCAAATTCTGGAGGTCGTTAAGCGCAATGAGGAAGCACACAAGAAGACTGCCGAGGACATGAAGTGTCTTAAGGAGAAGGTTGACTGCATCACCACCGCCATGGAAGCTCTTCTCCGCGATCCTCCTCCTTTTTTATGTCGCCAAAGGGGGATAATTTTTGGGTTTTTATGTGTTTGGCCGTAGCATATATTTTGCGTAGCATAGGGCGTTGCCTAGCTTGTTTTGTGTTGTTTTTGTTCTTGCTCTATGTTTTATTAACTTGTGTGCCGTTGTAGTAGTAAAACAACATGTATCGAATATTGCAAAACAAAAATGAAAATGGTGTTTCTATTATCTTTCAATGCACTATCTCAATTTCTATCAAATTGCAAAATTTATTTCCTAAGGGGGGGCATTGAAAGAAAAATGAAAGGTGCACACATTAAGGGGGAGTATCACTTAATACTTCACCAACTATGTGCGAACACAAAATGTTTTGTCAACATCAAAAAGGGGGAGATTGTTGGCCTTGAAATTCTATTTCCGACAATAATTTTTATTTTGATATTAACAAAACATTTAAGGCGTGTTTGATACTAATATAAATTTGAGCTAAGTGTTTCAGCAAGAACATGAAAATGATTCGGAAAAAATACAAACACAAAAGGCGATAAGCGACAAAGAAATTCAAGCGCAAAAACAGAAAAGGACAAAATGGTCAACGAAAGGCGAAAGCTGAAGACTCAAGACCCGGGGTAGATAGGTCGGTGTGTGAATATTGTAACAAGGTATTCTATGCGTTGATTGGTCCTATAAGCTCAAGTGATTAAAGAACCGAACTCAAAACGGGATAAAAACGAACTTAGAATCAAAATCTTTGAGTCACCCAGTTGACTGGCCAAGCAATGGCAGCTGACTGGCTGTGACCCAGTCGACTGGCCAAGGGCCCAACTGACTGGATGAAACAGAGAGTTATAAACTTATTTAATTGTCTGAGGCAATCGACTGGCCTATCCAAGGCAGTCAACTGGATCTTGAGGCAGTCGGCTGACCATAGCCGTTGGGAAAAATATTTTAAAATATAGCTTGGAGGCAGTCGACTAGGTGTTTCAATATTTTAAGGAAAAGTAAATTTGAGAAATATTTTTGCCCATCACTTGGTTTTTATTCTTGCTACTTTTCATAACTCACTCCCATAGAGTGAGATTCACTCTCCAAACCCTAATGTTTCACTATATATAGAATGAGATGTAGGATTGAAAGAATAGTTCTAGTGTGAGAATTTTTTTTGAAAAATCTTCATCTCTTATTTTCTCTCTAGCACTCTTTGAAAAGTTTTTGAAAGCAAGAAGCAAGAAATCTCGTTTTTCATTCAAATCATTTAAAGATTTAAACTCTAGTTTTTTTTCTTATTCTCTCATTGAATTTATCCTTTGAGAATATACATCTAAAGTTTTTGAAATATCACCTAAAAATACTTGAGCTTATATTGATCTATCTTTCATAAAAACCTTAGGATTTTTGAGTGTTTTTTATTCTTGAGTGATATATTGATTGCATACACAAATTTGTGATATTGGGTAAGTGAAACCCATTGTTTCAAGGGAGAATTGTTCTCTTGATTGTGTGACGAGCTAGTTAACTCGTGTGTAAATGTTTTGTTATTCCACTTATTGAAAGAAGAGTCATAGTGTGAGGATTGAGAAAGTCTCAAGGAAGGGGATTCTTTGAGCCGGGGACTAGGAGTTACCGAATTTCGTAAAAATCACTGTGTCAATCTCTTTATCTCTATCTCCTTATTATGTTATCTTGCATGCTTAATTAATCTTGTGATAAATAGATTGATAAATTTAAATTAAGACTTTCATTGAAAACTCACTTTTGTAACACATTTAGAGATTTGTGGATATTGCTAGTTTTTGTTAAAAAGAACTTAACAATTATTTTAACACCCTATTCACCCCCCTCTAGGGCTAATTAATGACTAACAATTGGTATCAGAGCTATAACTGTTAGCAAGGACGCAACTTTATCCCCTTATACTATGGTAGCGCAAAACTCCACACTAAGCGGTGGATGGACATGAGGGGTTGCACCAAGTGTTGGTGCCAACGGGTTGGGCTATCAAGCACCGATACCATATGATAGTGAGTCCCTTAAGGAAGATTGTTGGAACCCATAATTCCAACATAATTTTCTTAAATTGTTATTTACTTTACCATGTCTTTTCAATTCCAGTAATTTCAATACAAGTCGTATCTTTTCAATTATTTTATTTTCATATGCTTTAAATTCATGCAATTTACTTTTTGCACTTTCAATTCTACTATTTACGTATCTTTCAGCACTCAAATTATAGCAGTTTACTTTCTTCTAGTCATTTATCTTCCAACACTTAAATTCCAGCAATAATTTACTTTCTTCCAGCTTAAATACATTTCTATCAACTTGCTCTCTCAATTTATTTTCATTTTTTTTTGCAACCTTGACATTCAAAAGTCCTTTTTACTAAGGCATAAAAAAAACCTTGCTAAGAGTTTAACATTTCTTCTCTTACACAATTGTCTAACCATATCTTTCCAGAAAAAGAATATGTGTTGTTTTATGTAATCATTTGATTATTTAGAGAATCTGGCACGCCCGCATTCTATTCTACCGTGAATTTTTTAGCCACAACACATATGTGCTTATGTCTTCTGTTTTGATGATGTAGTTGCTGATGTGGATTTAGTCTTCCATGGCGTTGATGAGATTGTGGAGGCCAATTTCATCCAGTTCAACGTCGTTATCATCTGGGCTTTGTACAAATTTTTGCTGCTGGTTTTGCTGAGTTTCTTCGGCATCCGATAGAAGATCTATTGGTAAATCTAAATCATAGTTGATGATTTTCCCCAATAGTAGTTGTGCGGCTTCATGTTGGTCAACTGACTGTTGGTTTGAAGAGGATAGTTGAATTAAACAATTCTTCTTCCATCAGTGAACATAAATGGTGGGATGGCAAATCCTTTGATTGTCTGAGTTGTTTGTTTTAGCTCGATTAGATTATTAACAAAAAAAATTTATCCGATTGACATGGTTGATTTTGTCAACAACATCTGGTAATTCTTGGTATTCAAATTCATCTGGATTGGTCTCTTTGAGATACCAAATTTGGTATGGCTGTAAGAATCTGGTTTTTTCTCTCCATCCAATAGAACTGCTGATCCAGAAAGTAAGAGATCTGAACCATTTCCAATGGGAAATGCAAGAAGTTATCATTGTTTTGATCATCATAGGGAAATAAATCCATTGATCTGCCACAAGACTTCGAAAAAAAAAAGTAATTCGGTTAGTTAATCCCCAATCAATTATTACCGGAGACCATTCTTCGTGTCCACAAACAACAATTAATTGGATCGGAGCAGCGACAACCCATTTTTTTTGGAACCTGGGCCGAGACTTGTTGGTAAAAAGAGCTCTGATACCAGTGTTCAGTGGTTTCGGGCCTCTCTCACTCCAAAAACTAGCTCAAAGGATGAGGTTTTCCATCACACTGACCACCAACTATTTCCACAACCGATGTGGGACAACCCCAACACCAGAGTCATTTTTCCAGATTTAGATAAAACTTGTTTAGGTTCTTCTAAAGTTTCATATGATTGAAAACAAAATTTAGGGAATTTTTTAACTTGTAAATGAAATTCTTGCCATGAGCTATAAATTCCTAGTTGGAATCCTGCAAAAATGATATCCCATTTATGTGGTTTTTTAGCCATAGGTGTTGGTCGCACCACAGTTTTGGCAATTGTAACCCAGTCAGAAGCAATTTTTTGGGGAGTTGATATTTTAGCAATGGTGACCCAAACAGAAGCTTTCATTATTGCTTTTCCTTTATCTTTGTCCATTATGCAAAAAGAATCAATAATTTCCGCTTAAATAATCTGCAAGAAAATTATTACTTCCTTGAAGGTGTTCTACTTCAAAAGAGTATTGTGCAATATGATAATACCATTTTAACCGTCTTCCTTCAATAATATTTCTTTTATTTATAAGTAAATTGTGTAATGCCTTATTATCAGTACAAAAAATGAAATTTTCTAGAGCTAAATAAATATGGAAGCATATAATAGCAAGTTTTATTGGTAATAATTATTTTTCAAAGATAATGTAATTTTGTTCATTAGGTTTAAATTTTCCGGGATTTTATCCACATATTTTTTCTTCTTTTTGGACATTCTTAGAAATTATTCCTAATGATTTTATTCCTAAAAATGATTCTGAAGTGTTAATTCATTTTTCTTGTGGAATGGCTTTTAAGACGCATCCCTAACATTGATTTGATGCATTTTCAGAATCAATTTATCACCATTGTTTTGAAAATAAACTTTTGGTATTATTGTTATTGATCTTTTTATTTCTTTTAATATTTCGGTATTGTTTTTTGTCCAGGTAAAAACTTACTTTTGTTTTTGCAAATTTTTGTAATAATAGAATTTATTGTTGTGATAATTTTGGGATGAAGTTTCTTCCGTAATTTAGAAGTCGAAATAGACTTTGTCATTGAATCTTGTCGGTTAACTCATCAGGAAAGTCTCTAATTTTTATTATTATGTGTTCTTGTAATTTTATTCCAGAATGATTTAATGTAATACCAAAAAAATCAATAGAATTTTGTTCTAATTCTATAAATTTTCTTTGGCGAAAGTATAATTCCATGTTTTTGGAATTTCTGACTTATTATTTTTAAATGTTTTTGATGTTCCTTTTTATTTTTAGAGAAGACATGTATGTCGTCTATGTAGAGAACACAAAAATCTTTTAGATCATTGAAAATTATATCCATCCATTGTTGATAAATTTGGGGAGCAATATTTAAACCAAAAGGCATTACAATCCATTGGTAATGGCATGTGGGAGTGCTGAATGTTGTTAAAGGTTTTGATTTGCCGGTTAATTTAATTTGTCAAAATCCAGATTTGCAATCAAATTTGCAAAAGATTTTTGCTCCTTTGATTTGATTAATTAAGACATTCTTTCTTGGGATGAAGCAACCATCGAATTCTAAAAATTTATTAAGTCTGATATAATTGATAACCATGCGAGCTTTTCCTCACTTGATTTCATACCATAAAAGCGGGACTAATATTGGGATTGACTATGTTTTCAATCAATTTTTTATCTAATAATTTTTGAAGTTGAATTTTAAATTCGTCGATATCTCTTTTTAGATATATCATAAGTTTTACACGAATAATAATTACATCCGTGTTCCAGAGTGTAAGTGTACAATATCTTGGACTTCTTTTTACCATAATTGAAGTGGATTTTCACTAAAATTAGGTTGTAAAATCTTATACATCCAGTGTTTTTCTTGAACGGCATAGGTAGTATTTTCTTTAGTTGATATAGGAGTGAATTCTTTATCACAAATATATTCATGATATGGTAAGATGAGAACATCGACTACTTTGTTTTTTAAAATTAGACTTATTGTAGTACGTGACACCTGCATTTGCATATATTTGTGGATGAATTTATTTCTAAGGAGAAAATCTCCACTCATGTAGGAAAAACATAAAAAAATTCATATAACAAACTTCTTATGTTATGTTTGGTACGCATTAATAGAATGGAATGTAAGTGAGAATGAGAATGAAATGCAATAATCATTCTCATTTTATTGTTTAGTTTTTAAATATGAAGCATTTTAGGATTGGAATGAACTTAAAAAAATAATTTTCAAAAATACCCCTTTTAGTGATAAATATATAATTTTAATTAAATAATATTATTTTGTAATTGTTTTTACCAAAAAATGATAAAAGGTAACGAAAATAGTAGTGGCGGACAATAGACGTGGTGGCGGCGGTGGTAGAAGTTGATGACATGGTGGTGAAAGTGGTTTGCTTATTAAAATGAAAATCCATTCCTTGGAATAAAATTTAATTAATTGGGAATGGTCATTCTCATTCAATGTGTCATACCAAATTAAGGAATAGATGAAATGGGCATTCCATTCCATTTCATTCCACCATACCAAACATGACATTATTGTTAAACCATATGGCAATATTTTTGCTTTTAAATTAATCGTTGTTTGGGTATCCTTGATACTTACTATAGACATTGGTTTTTTCATCGGTACCCATTTATGAAGGCAATTCCACCTGCAATAACTTAGGGTGCGTTTGGAAAGCCTGTTTTTTGTATTTGTTTTCTGTCTTCAAATATAAAAACTGTTTTTGTATTTGTCTTTGCTTTTTTCAGCGAAAAACTAAAAACAAAAAAGCGTTTGGATGAAAGTGTTTTCACCACTTTTATTTGGTGAAAGTTGTATTTTATGGAATTGGTGTTTTCACTGTTTTTACCACCTAAACAGTGAAAAAATTCAAAAAACAATTAAAAGTTGTATTTGGTGTTTTTACCACTTTTACACACTATTCACAGAAAACAGTTTTCTTGGAAAAAAAAAGTGAACAGTAAACGCGTTTGCCAAACGTGTTTTTTTTTTTTAACTTGATGAATAGTGAAAAAACAAAAACTGTTTTTCCGTATCCAAACGGGGCCTTATTGTTGCTCCTATGTCTATTAAGACACAAATGTCATATGTTTTAGGGTTAACTTCATTTGTATCCCTTTAAGTTTATTTTTACTTCAATCATACCCCTGATGCAACGTCAGGTGTGCAAAAATATGTGGTTAAAAATAACACATTAACGACTAGGTTTTACTTTACGCAAGCGCACATATCAATTGTAGAATAATAAATGGCTTGAGTAAGGGATATCAATCTCATAGAGACTAAGATTGTTCACTTTAATAATTCAAAAAGATTGAATTATATTTTCTGAGAATGGTTTGTTTGGGTGGTCAAAGACCAAATCATATATTTTAACCAATAATCATCTAGAAAGCAAAGTAAATTGGTTGTGATTCAGATGAGAGAGAAAACTAGGGTTTTCGTTACTCCACCACTAACCGCATAATATAATTCTTCACTGTATCAATTGTACGAGGGCGATCCATAACTGTGAATCAGGTCGTACCGCAAATAACTAAATACAAACCCAAAAAAAAGTATCATCAACCGGATTGCGACAACCCATCTAATGACTGACTTAACTAGTACATGACAATTATATTACTCTAATCTACTCCTATTGCATGAAAATAAACTAAAACATGTCTATATTAAGTCGCCAAGGCACGACCTGTGTCAACCTAGGGTTTCAAGTTTCATTACCACCATTGTGTAGAAAACCATGATTAAGCATTCGAGTTTCAGCCCATAATGAATAATCATAATTGTGCAAAATAATACATTCATTCCATCTAAGACAAGAATTTAGAACAAACATATAATTTTATATTGCAAATCAGTACGGTCTCTTAACTATTACAATCATCACAGTATGGTCAATAGTTTCCCCTCGTTATAATTGAAAACAATGAAAAAACTATATTACTTGGCTAAGGTTTTGCTAGAAAATTCTAGATATCGAGTTAGTTGGGTATGGTGGAAGGTGACTGCATCGATGATGTAGAAACGATCTTCATAGTCTTCTTCTCCGGATCTCTAGGTTTTGAATACTTTGAATATAAAAACGTGAATCTCCACAACTTAACAACCCTAATGAACGTCTCCTCTAAAATTCCTTTATCTCTTTCACATTGATATATGATCATGTATATATAGGCAATGGCGTAAAGATACTATTTTCAGTATTTTCACTTTCAACTTCATGCAAACTCTAACTTCTGATATATATATATATATTTAGAAGTGTATATACACGTATATTGAGGTCTGGAGTCGCAGACACGTCTTCTAATCGAACCAAGGGTGAAACAGGCAAAATCCATCGAAAAACTTTAAATTTTTGCCACACTTATGTTTCAAGCGTAGCATGCCTCAAGCATAGATCCAAGCGTTGAAATGTGATTTCCAGGCACTTTTTGAAACTGAAAGCGTAGGTATTTTATAGAAAATCACTTTTATCCGTGAATGCACCAAAACGACCGTCTTGAACCCACAATACTTTTTCCTGAAGATGACGGCTTCTGAAAATTCTGTTTTTGCCCTCCGGGAGCCATTTTTGTCTCGGACTGCCTCTTTGACTATCTTCTTGGATAGAAATAACATACTCTTCAGTTAATTCAACGAAGTTAGCTTCATTTCTTCATTAAGCTTCTGAAACATGCTTTAACAAACAAACAACATAAAAATACCAAATAATGGAATGAAATGACGTAACAATAGTGAGTTAATAAGTCAAAATGTATAATATTTGACACCTATCAACCTACTCAGGTTTGAGAATATTAATTTACACCTCCTTATAGTATGAAATGTCTAAAACACCCTTATATCAAACACTCGTTAAATCAATTTAATCCTAAGATAGTCTAAATCATGTACCCAAACAACCATAACCATATAGTGGAACACTCCTAACTCTATTCCCAAATAATCCACTATACAATATATAAATTTTGAAAATGATATATAAATTTCGATAAAAGATATAAAATTCAAATATATATATATAAAATTTGAAAAAAATATATAAATTTAAAAATATATGTAAAATTCGAAAACATATATAAATTTTGGAAAAAATATATAAAATTCATAAAAAATATTAAATTCAAATGAAATATATTAAAATTTGAAAAAAGATATAAAATTCAAATATATATATATATAAAATTTGAAAAAAATATATAAATTTAAAAATATATGTAAAATTCGAAAACATATATAAATTTTGGAAAAAATATATAAAATTCATAAAAAATATTAAATTCAAATGAAATATATTAAAATTTGAAAAAAGATATAAAATTCGAATATATTTATATAAAATTTGAAAAAATATAAAAATATATATCAAATTCGAAAAACAAATATAAAATTTGAAAACATATATAAATTTTGGAAAAAATATATAAATTCGGTAAAAAATATAAAATTCAAAAGAAATATATTAAATTCCGAAAAAAGATATAAAATTCGAATATATATATATAATTCTAAAAAATATATAAAATTTGAAAAAAAATATAAAATTTGAAAACATCTATAAATTTTGGAAAAATATATATAATATTCGATAAAAAAATATAAAATTCAAAAGAAATATATTTAAATTAAAAAACAAAATTATAAATTCGAAATATATATATAAATTTTGAAAAACATATATAAATTTGAAATATATATATAAAATTCGTAAAAAATAATCTTCCTAAATGTTGTTACCCTTTTGAGATTGGATTATTCCCTGTCAACAATAATCTTCCTCTTTCATGCACTAGTTTAGGCATCTCATGAGACCTAACTTCACCTCATTTTAGTATTATTATAGTGAGAAACCCATGCATAGAGGAAATCATAGACTGCTGGTCCATCAAACAAGGAATGGCTTGTACCAACACCCACTGTTTAGTAAATATGATATTTTTGAAATATTTTTTTTTCCAAAATTTATATATATTAATGAATTTATATTTTTTTTGATTTTAATATATTTATTTCGAAATTTATATACTTTTTACAAATTTTATATGTTTTTTGAATATTTTATATTTTTTTACGAATTTTATATGTGTTTTTGAATTTTAAATTTATTTTTGAATTTTATAATATTTTTCAAAATTTAATATATATTTTTTCGAATTTTATCTGTTTTCTTTTATTTTATATATATATTTTCAAATTTTATATATTTTTTGTGAATTTAATATTTATTTTCAAAATTTAATATATATATTTTCGAATTTTATATGTTTTTTTTTCAAATTTTAGATTTATTTTCTAATTTTATAATTTTTTTCAAAATTTAATTTATGTATTTTCGAATTATATATATATATATATTATTTTGGGTAAATACCACTGACACCCCCTCAAAGATATCCTAATCTCACATAGACCCCCTCGATATTCATTATTCCCACTCAGACCCCCTCAAAATTGAATTTTGTCCCACAAAGACCCCCTCCGTCTCCACGCCGTTAAATTGTGCCGTTAACCACCCTGTGAATTGTCTATTTTGCCCTCAAAATGATATAAAATGACCTACATATCCTTCTTCTTCTTCAATTTGGGTATCCTAAAACCCTAACCCTAATTTATATATAGAGAGAGATTGGGAGAGAGAATGAAGATTGAAATTGTATATATTGCATACCCATATATACATATATATATATGATGCTATATATACCCGTATATATATATACTATATATACGGGTAATATATATATATATATATAGATGTTGCTATATATATGTATAGATCTATATATATATATATATGTGTGTGTGTGTGTATATATATATATGTGTGTGTGTGTGTGTATATATATATATATATGTGTGCGGCAGTGTGTGTGTGTGTTGTGCAGAGGTGTGTGTGCGTGTGTGTTGTGCAATGTGTGTGTGTGTGTGAGAGAGAGAGAGAGAAAATATTAAATAAATTTTAAATGTTTTTTTAATTTTATATTTAATTTAGAATTCAGTATTTTTTTTGAAATTTAATATATATATTTTTTGAATTTTATATTTATTTTCAAAATTTATAATGTTTTATGTTTTTTACGAATTTTAAAATTATTTTTGAAATTTAATATATATTATTTGAATTTTATATGTTTTTTTTAATTTTATATATGTGTCTTGAATTTAATATGTTTTTTATAAAAAAAATTCAAAATTTATATATATTTTTTATTATTATGTTTTTTGCGATTTTTATATTTATTTTCGAAATTTAATATGTTTTTTTCAAAAAAAAATAATTTCGAAATTTATATATATTTTTAATATTATATTTATTTCCGAATTTATAATATTTTTCAAATTTTAAAATATATTTTTTCGAATTTTATATATATTTTGAAATTTTAATACATTTTTTTTTGAATTTTAAATATTTCTTTCAAATTTTATATATTATTTTTGAAATTTATAATTTAGGTATGTTTTTTGAAATATAAATATTTTTTTGAATCTATATATTTTTCCCCTTTTTATATATTTTTTTCTAAATTTTTATATATTTTCAGATTTTAATATAATTTTTCAAAATTTTATATTTTTTTTGCATTTTCAGATTTTATATATATATTTTGAATTTTATATATTATTTTTGAAATTTATAATTTATATATTTTTTCGTAATATATATTTATATATTTTCGTAATATATATATATATATATATATATATTTTGGGCATATGAGTAATTTCATACTTTATATATTACTCTAATGTAATAAGTGAAACCTTAGGGGGTGCTACTGCAATTTACCCTTTTTTAAAATATATATCGAAGGGCTAATTAGTAATTTTACAATAAAAAGGTCAATAAAACTAACGGCCGTCTGTCAGAGGGGATCTGTGTGGGAATACTCAATATCGAGGGGGTCCGTGTGGGATTATGGTCTCTTTAAGGGGGTGTCGGTGGGAATAACCCTATTATTTTTATATTTATTTTCGAATTTTATATATATATTTAAAATTTAATGATTAACTTATTGGATGTGGTCAAATTGATAAAATAATATATCCTTGTATCTAAACAATATTAGGTTATCCTATTGAAGGTAATTGAAGTATTTACAAAAAAAATTAGGATGATATCATCGTTAAGGGAATGTAAATTATCAGAATCTAAAACTATAAGGGTGTAAATAAAGATTCTCAAATCTAAAAAAATATAATTAAAATAAAAACAAACTGAGAAAACATAAATGAAGTTAACCCTATATTTTATAACAAGAGAATTTAAATGTTCCATTAACATAGTTATAATGTTTTTTTCCTTTGTGAGGGTGAAAAAATAATTTCTTCTTTGCCCATTTGGAAATGAAAGAATTGTACTGACTGAATTGTGTCAGTTGTACTACTTGTTCCGGGAATAATGGGAAATGTGGTTTCACTTATTTTTACGGTAGATTTTAATTTGTCTTGAGAAAAAAGTTCTAACAGGCAAAAGCAAAACATATATTAATTTTATTTTTAAACATTTATGGCAGCGGAAAGTAGAAATTATTTTCTGTTTGATAACAGGTATTCCAGTTTATGACGACCATCTTTTTTTATAACAAATTATTTTTGCTCCTAAATCGAATTAATCTATCTTCGGACGCATCTATTCCAGTTTATGACAACTCTATATTTGTTCCCAAACACTTCAATACACCCGCCTAAGCTCATTTCAAATCTATGCACCAGCCACTGTAGCGATTCAAATTCGGAACTCTCTCTCTGACACACAAATACACACACACAGAGATACAAGCAGTTGAGAAAATATGCAGGCGATGGAAGGAGAGGGGAGTTCGGAGATGGAGTACACGGAGATCGAGACCTCCGCGGACTCTCTTGACAGCTCTGTGATCTTCCATGTCGTCACAGACATTCTAGGGTTCATCCTATTCATGCACCAGCAAATTCCCTCGTAAGTTCTCTATTTCAAATTCCATTCAAATTTCGTTCTTCTCATAAAATTCTCCGTGTTTCCCCCAAATTTCAAATTCATTTAATTACGTTCATTGTCTGAATCGTTGAGATTTGATTTCTTACTCGGTAGAAGAACAAGGTTTGCTTAGCTCAATATATATAATATATATATAGATACTTATACGTATCTACGTATATATGTATTGATGAAAATTCGAAGAATCTGAGTTCTCTCCTTCACCGTATTTTCTAATTTTAGGGTTTTTACTGCTCCATTGAGAAAATCCACAAGCGATTGGATTTTGCATTTTGGAAGTTAATTTCTTGCTTTTGAAAGCCAAATTTGATTCCTTTTATTCATTTAGCAAGCGTTATGCTCTATAGAGAGAATAGTGATCGCTCTATCCTTCAATACATTGTGAAATATATACACATACATATATATGTGTATATATATATATATATATATATATATATATATATATATCCTTTCAAAAAAAAAAATTGTATATATATATATACACACGCTCACGCATAAATGCTATTCAACTATTAAGCTGGAGAATAGCACTTCAGGTGCAATTGAACATGTTTTACAGCATGCATGTAGATATTGCCTCTTGGATCTCATTTTTGTTTTTAGACCCTAAACCAGCTAATTAAGTCAGTTAGGAAGTATCAAATAAATCCCTAATCCACCAATCAACCAAGTTGGGATAGGGGAAATTATAATTGCATAAGTTGTACGCTAGGGCTAGAAAAAAATTATAATTGACGCATGCTGTGTTTCGAATAGGAGGAAATAATTTAAAGTTTGAACTAAATTTCCTCCAATTCTAAGTTCAAGACGCTAATTCAATGCACCAAACGCAACATTATAGTTTCCTATGACATTCTTTACTTAATGAAATCATTGCAGTAGAATTTCTCTCGTGAAGAAATATAATTTTTACTTTTGGTTAATTTGCTATTATTTATGTATTGATATGCCCCAAACTGGTTTACATATTCATTTTGAGGTGGTCAATATGGTTTGACTTGCATCATTATACACCCAAAAAAATCACTGAAGGCTTTATCTGTTTGACGAGTGTGTCTGAAAGTTATTTATATTCTGCAGTATTTTTCAGGATATCTGTCTGGAATTTGATACACTGCAAACTGAATATCAAGAGTTGGTATGTTAGCTTAGTGAAGGTTGATTGTATCATAGAAGCCTTCTTTGTTTCTCTACCCTAAGAATTTCCAATACAGGAGAAAGTTCTTGCGCAAACTGAAGAAAAGGCATCTATAAGGCGAAAGCATGCTGGGAGAATAAGGGAGGTCAAGCGGGAGATTCGAAGACTGGAGAAATTGATGAAAACAGTTACCAATCTTCAGACTGCTATGCAACTGATGGTCAGTGAGAACCCCAATATCCAAGAAGTCATTTTGGCCCTTGGAGCTAATCCATTACGGCCTCAACATGTTTATGAGGTTCGCTTTTCACATGGTAAGGTCTTCTCAGGAGATGCCTGTGATTTCACTAAAAGCAAAGCAGCAGAAGGTCTTTCAAGAAAGGTTTTTCTCACTACTTCCTTTTCTACTTTGTTTGCATCTTTGTTTGGGCTTATATTTGACATTTTTAACAGGCTATTCGGACAATGATCTCAAAGGGTGCAGGATCTGATTCTTATCCAGGTACTTGATTGAGCATCTACCTACTATTTCAGATAATCAAATCATGACAAATCTGCAACTCAAAGCACTGGTTTCATTTTCTTGCAGGCCCTACGAAGTTATTTCTGCTGGTTAAAGCTCCCTCTTCTTTCAGTCTGCCTTTGCATTTTCTTCCCAAGCGTGACTTCAGATACAGCAAAAAGGTAGACATTGGAAGCTGTAGCAGACTTAGCTGCATTGTTCATAAATATGCTTGTGTTTATGTGTTCCAGAGGATTATCTTATCTGATCCTCTTATCTGATTATCAGGAAAACCGTTGATAACACGAGAAACTCTTTGAACTGTTTAAGTATATTTCATTTAGTGAAAAGGGGCTATCTTAGCCTAAGTTTTGTATAGTGGATTTTATAATTCTTTTTCTACTTTGAAGCCTAAAGATGCAACTAGCTGAAGTCAGACTGAAGGTTCATGTTTGCATGATAGTTAAATGAGTTGTAAAATGCATACCAGCTTGGAAAATTCTCTGTTTCAGATAATTAATCCCCCAACAATAATAACCAGTATGAGCTTGGATGGTAATTCTAGTTATAAGTGACAGTATATAGTCGTTACGAACAGGTGTTGTGCTGCATCATTTATAAAAATTTATGCTGCTGTTGCTGTTACTGTTGTTAATGCTATTTCAGAGCTGTTATTATCTGGCATTTCGACTGATGTGATGTATGCATCGAACCTGAGTATAATCATGTTTAAAATTGTTAGGTGTTTAATTCAACTCTTACTGGAATTTGTATAGTCCTCATATATCTAGATATATCTTTTGTCCATCTATTTTTCCTTGCACTTATTCACTATGACCTCATGGCACCTAGGAGAGATTTTTGGTTGCTTCTAATATATTTTAAGCTTATATGAAAGAATTAATATAATATTCAAGCCCCTTTCAATGTTGGCTAACAAATGTGGATAATCCTCTGCGTTTTCCATCACAGGTAGTGCCTTTCAAGTTACGATTTAAGTGCAGAACCCAATATCATGAAATGGACCCTTCACATTATGACCCTGATTCTTGCTCGAAAAGTTTGGCTGATTCTACTTCAAATGATCTGATCTGGTATGGAATGGTTTACTGTAAAATCAATCAATCTTCTATATTCTTTCCTTTATCAGGAAGTTGTTGCTAGAGTACAAAATTATTTGTTCCTATCACTATAACAGCTGATTTATTGATTATATATTTTACTCTCATAAGATTTTCATGCTTCTTTAATTTTGATACCTTACACCAACCTAGACTTGGTGCACTTCGATTTTTGTTCATGTTGTGTAGGTCAATGTTTGAGAACCATACCTCTTGTTCACCCATTTCCATGTCTAATTCCAAATCAGTTCTTGCTCAGGTTCTTGCAATTTGACTTTAAAATTAGTTAATGTAATCGACTGAAAGATTCTCACAACTGTATTCAAATTTGAGAGACTGGCTAAAGAAAATTAATGTTGGGTTATAGCAGTCAAATTATATTACTTCTAAATTTTGTGACAATCAACTAATAGAGTACTGTTTGCTGGGAGCCTAGTGACTATTTGAGAATGCTCCCAATGTTTTCAGGATTTAGTGACTTTTGGACAGAGTTTGCTTTGTTTTTGATGGTTTGTTCCACTCAGAAATGTAACTTGAAAACTTCGTCTTTTTTGTTCTTTTTCCCTTCTTCTTCTACGTCCTCTGTAAAAAGGAAAGTAAAATAGGTGAAAACAAGGGAGGTCCTTATCCTTTTGTTATGGTACTCTCAAGTATGTTACTATTAGTAATGATTTATTATTGTTATTTTTCAATTACAGGTTCCAATGTAGACATGTAATCAAAGGCCTAGCTTGCAAGACATCGTCAGCAGAAGAGTGACAAGGTTGGTCTTTCACTATTCTGCATCCTCTATACCATATTGTTCGCTACTTTGGATTACATTGCAGTTTAATGACATCCTCTCCTGAAGTTGGACGCAATCATATATAAAGTACCAAAGTTGCAGAACTGAACTAGGCGTCTCCCAAGGATGTAGAAGAAATCATTTGCAGCTGAGAGACTTGTTGAACAGTTATGTTCTTTACGTAAACAATGTTATGATATCCCGTTAGGATTCAAAATTCCTGAAACAATTCTAGGTTCCTTTTAAATTGTACCATCTAGAAATAAAACAACCAATGATCTATCGCTCGATATTTTTCTTTGGTAGGTGCTATTGCTAGATATTGATACAGGAAAAACGTACCATACGAGTAGGTCCATGGTTCTTCGTCCAGTTTGTTCACAACCCGATATGAAGAACTAAAAATTACCTAGTTGTACTTGTTACCTTTTTCTTTGAATTTGTATACAAGTTGTTGTATTACAAGCAGGGGTTCTTATTTTGATCAGTTATGGTCCTATGGACTAATGTTGGAGATTGAAAATCTACACGAAGATACAATAAAAGTTTTGAAAAGAATCAGCTCTTTGATCAATGCCTCGTTTGCCATTTATATTCTAACTCTGAACCTGAGTAGCACCAAATTCATCTTATCTTTCTTTGATAAGTATAGCGCTAGATGTAGCATAAAGCTTGTTAGATTACACTGGGAAGTGGGCACCTATTATATATCATGAACAACCTACTAAATAATATATTGTTACATGGATGATCAATCAATATGACCAATCGGTGATAAATTCTCTATATAATTAAGTTTTTAGCTATATATACTCGAGTCACTACTGGGAGGTATTATTTGACGTATTGCCCTCTTTACTTCAATAATGCTCGTTTTCCTCCCACTAACATTCTCCTTCACCTGTGCATGAAACAAAACCATAAGAGTCACATTGTTAGTGCATTCATCCCATTACAGACATTGTGTATGTGTATGTGCGAATATATACATATATATATGTCTGTTTCTAACACTTCCTACTGTTTTTATGCAAGTAAAGTCAAACATTATCACGATATCAGTCCTACCACTGACGTCGTCATAACATTGGAGTAATTTCAGGTGGGACTAGATATACTGGTCTTTGTATATGTGTGTGTATATATATATATATGTAAGTAAATAGATGGTAGTATCGAACCTTGGCTCTCAGCTCGGCAACATATACCCCATTGGTCAAGGAGGACTGAACAGTTGTGATCTCCACCCGAAGCTCTCTAAGTATCCTCATGACATCCAATAACAACCCTTCTCTGTACGGACACTGCAGCTCCACCAATGCATCACTCTCTATTATGGACACCTCCACCTGCACCTCAACCCCCTCCACCGGCTGCGGTGGTGCAGGAGGTGGCTGCAACTCTACCGCCTTCGCCTTGCCGCCCCCACCGCTCCCCTCCACAACCCTGATCTTCCTCTTATCCGCCGGAGCAGCAGCCACGGCCACCACCGTCCTTGGTGTCACCACACTCTTCTGCTCCTTTGTGTTCAAACTACTCGTCCTCTGTGGCTCGGCGGCTGATCTGGACCGTTGATCGTTCTCCATCTGACGTTGACGAGCCTCTAGTTCTTGAATTTTCTTCCTCAACTGCTTCACGTACTCAATGGTGTCTCCAAGTATGGAGGCTTTATCCATTTTGGTGACAAAGGGGACGAGTGAGCGGAGTATGATGAAGCGTTCGTTGAGCTTCTCTCTGCGGCGTCGTTCAGCGAGGACGTGGTTGGCGCTGAGCTCGTCTTGGGGGGTGGATTTGCGGAAGCGGGAGGCGGAGTCGGAGTTGGGGTCGCGGGACTTGGGGGAGTTTTCGTCATCGCGGGACTTGGTGTGGAGGAAGGGAACGGTGAAGAGGATGTACTTGAGGAGCCATTGGGAGGTAGCTTCGAAGGGGACGTGGTGGTGGAGGTGTTGGTGGTGGTGATCGGAGCGGTTTGTCCACTTGGAGAAGGAGGATTGGGAGGAGTAGATGACGCGGGCAGTGGCTGTTGTGGTGGTGGTGGTGGTGGTGGAGGATGTGTCGGGCCACCGGGTGGACTGGTGGTGGAGGATGGTGGAGACAGTATGGGAGTAGTGGGTGTCCTCTTGGATGGATTCTTGAAATGCAGGGGCCCCTGTGCAAATAACATCAATATTTAGATACAATCTTTCCATAATAAATAAATATATATATATATATATATATATATATATATAAATATATAAGAAAACAAAGTGTACTCTTTTCACAAAGATAGTAGTTCTGCATGGGCATGGCTGCATGGATGAGCATTTAGAGACTGAGCATCTCTAGAGAATCACCATTCAATCTTGCCTTAAATTAAATGTTACACTATAGATATATACATATATATATTTATAAATATATCTATCTACTTACATGCACACATACATATCTTTTGATAAGGTTGTGCAAGTCCAATTAGTTCACCCAAGGAAATTAAGTACCAACATATATACCTGAAGTTGGAGCTTGCAAAGTGCTTTCCAAAGGGTCCGGTAAGAGTGGCCATCTTCGAATCGACTCAGCCCTATATGAGTCAACTCCGGGTTGATGATGATCCGCTAAGTTGGTGGCTTGGCCGGCCGCAATCAACTGAAAATCTGAGTCCAAATTATCTGATCCATCCTCCGGTGTCCCGAGTCGAATATCCTCAGACATCTCCAGTTGCATGAGCTCACTCGGCTCCGCAGCTGCCGTGTGACTCACCACCACTCCCTGAGGGTTCTGAATGTGGCTGCTGTTACGCCCTGTCTCGGCTTCCGAATCTGACTCACCTTCGACTTCCTCCTCCTCCTCCTCCTCCTCTTCTTCTTCTTCTCCTTCTTCCTCCTCCTCTTCGGCGTCTATTTGGTTGGCGTTGGTTGGTGGATCAATGGGTGGATACATTAGCGGCACAGGCGGAGAGTGGAAGCGTGTGTGGTCAGACGACGCGACGGGGTTGGATGTGGAGTGCTCGGAAAGGGCGGGTTTTGGAGGGTGGACTTGGTGGTGCTCTACGAAGAAGCTCTTTGCATGTTGGATGAATCCAAGGTCTTCTGGTATCTGAAGCATGGCAAAAATGTTTTATATGGTTAAGTAAATCATCAATAAAAGCTGTAAACAATTTCCTTATTTTCAATTCAGTAATAATTGGAAGTTCAAAACTTGTCTTCCAATAATACTATAGGTTGATTATTTTGCTCGTGTATCTTCCAAAAGGAAAAAGATCTCTTAAATTTGTTTTCTGGATCCAAAAGAGAGTCCCAAATACTAAAAAGTATATCGTGCATTCGTGCCTGAATATAACTGGGGTTGGCCGTGGTGGAGGGACTGAATCGGAAAATAGGGGATTTTAGTTGGAAGATTACAAAAAAATGTTTTTGAAAGTTATAAAAAATTGTTTTTGGGCGAAAAACAATTTAAAGAATTTTTTTTTTTTTTGTTTTTTTTTTTTTCAAAATTGTTCTCACAAGACTTAACTAAGCATGTCAAATATCAGAGTTTGTTGTGTTTGGAGTCTTCCCATTCTAGTATCCGTTTATGTTGAAGTATATTCACTCTAACCGTTTAAATTTTTAGAGCTGATGGGTGGATTGATTAACATAATATTCAAAAACCAAGTTGAGTAGAAGAGCATGGTGATGGAGTCAGTAAATCTTGATTTTGTTATTTGGTTGATGAATGTACTTGATATGGTAATGATTAAGGATGGTAATGGGGCGGTTTTCTCAATTCCCATAATCAAAATTATTAAATTTTCATCCTCCTTATCCGTCCCAAAACCGTTTAAATATTTCACCAATATCCCCATAACCGCCCCAAATTGTCCCCCGCGTCTCCCAAAACCGCCCCATTAAACATATTGTTTTTCCTAATAGCAAGCAAAAAAATAAAATAAAAATAAAACATATGATAGGAAAAAGGTTTAGAAATTAGGGTTTTATATATATTAGAGGGTAGATAAGTAAATGTTTATTTTGTTTAAGGATATTAGTGTAATTTCAATATAAAAAAATTATAAATACATATAATTATGTATTTTAATATAAAAATTTATTTATTTATTTTGCAGTTTAGGGCGGGACGGTTCTCCAATGGGGGAATCCCTCAAACCGTCCCATAACTGTCGATTTTTTAATTTTATCTTCATAATCACCCCATTTAAAAATAAAGCAGTTAAAAATAGGACAGTTCCCGGCGGGCCGGGTTTTTTTTGCCATCCCTGGTAATGAAGTCATTATCTCTTCCACTAGTGCAGTGCTGAAAGGAAATTTGTAACTCTACTCATGTTATTTTCCTTTCTTCAAAATTTCGTTTTTGTGGGAACCCAATGTCTCATGTCCAAATCGAATCATTATCCACATTAGAAATTATTGTACGCCTGGCGTGATGAAGGATTTAAATATTATAATTATTTAAGGATCGAATGAATAGTAGAATAGCATTTGCATTACCCTTTCGGTTGTGCCGAATTCCACCACTCCATCTAATAAAGGAATGCACACAACTGTCTGCAATATTAGAACAAAACATCAGATATTCTGAACTCAACGACAGTTGATATATCTTTCAAAAAAAAAAAACAGTTGATATATATAGAAATTTTAAAAGGACATGCAAAAGTTTATATCTATGAAATGGGGAACAAAATTACCTGCACGCGAGCACTCTGGTAGGATCGAATTACAAGGAAGTCCAATTGTATCAGCAACAAGAGAAACAAAGTAGTAGTTAGTCTACTGAAAAACTTAGATTCAAGTTATAAATAAAATAAATATATAAATCCAAACTACTAAGTTCATCAACTAGATATAAAATGATTTTTGCAAATTGAATTGAAAAAATATACTATATAGGAGTTTTTGATTGTAAATAATTCTATACAAATGATTCGCAATTTGTTTATGTATACTATATATATAAGGAATTAGAAAGTACATACCTTGGCAAGAATAGCTCTAGAGAAGACTTTGCTATCAACCTCGTTTGCCCCCGTAAGCCAAACGTGCTTCCGCTTTGTATATGCCTTTCCCGGTAATCTGCAAGTCGCCATATATACGGGTACATGCACATGATACATAAGCTTTATTTCACCATTCACCAATATATATATACATATATAGTTACTATAGTATAGTAGATAGCTATATATAAAATTACAGACAATATATGATGAAGGACTTATACATGCATCTATCACTTATGCGTGGGATAAAATCAGAGGAAATCAAATTTGGGTATGAGATACGCGCGGCAAGCAAAAAATAAAGGATAAACCATACTTGTTTTCCATGAGGTTTCATTCAATTACACATGGCCACTGTAATCAGTGTTTATTACACTGAATACCTCTATTTAGATTGACACATAAGTCCACTTTAATGAGATTACTGAAAGTACAATATTCTAGTATATAATATACATATATATATATATATATATTATTACTTTCTCCCTATATATATATATATATATAAATAGGAAAGTGGGAGTATTATACTCCATTCATCCCAAATTATAAAATCTAACTTTTTAAGATGATAAATTTTATTATAGTGATAGTGAATGAAATGTTAATTTTATATTTGGTTCCGCTAAGTGATGTGATGATATATAGTTTAGAATTTTTATAATTTAAATGCTTGAACGGTAAATTGATAAATGAGTAATGATATTTGCATCGAATTGTTAGGCCAAATTAGGGCAGTGAATACATATCCACGCTTGGATGAAGTATTGTGGGAACCAAACATATATATCTATAGTTACCAATTAGGTGCAAGAAATATTTTAATTGATAAAATAAAATGCATTGCCTTTTTCAAATGGGAGAGTGAATGATGTGCATATATATATATATATATATATATAAGAGAGGTTTTTATCTCGATGAATGAGAAATGTGAACAATGGATGGTACAGAGTGTTGTCTTCTTTACCCATAAGACCAGAAAAACTTGCTTAGAAGGCTCTAACCTAACTTGTTGGAAGGGTAGGTAAATCTGAATTTCCACCAGCCAAATTTCAAAGCTTGGTTGTCTTCTTCATGGGAGAATATAAATAAACAAAAATGGGTTTTATTAGAGTAGACATGTTACTAATCAATTCAAATATATATATATATAGGTGTGATCGTGCAAAATAGTTGTGTTCCTATAACACAACACATATATATACAGAAGGGGGCAAGAACTCTAATTAAAAGAAGACAGAATAGTACTTTCTTATGACGATCTAACATTCTTCCTAGAGACAACACTGGTACTGGTAAATAACTGATGTCAGGTTTTGATATACTTATATGCATAGACACTAGAATATACATACATATATATATATATATATATATATATATATTTCAAAGTTGGTCTTTTCTTGTCTCAACATCTTCTCTTTTACATTCTACACGGTCATTTTTCCCTTTTGCCAAGCCAAGACCACATTTGTCCCATATTAAAAAGTTTAAGGAAGACAACACTGAAAAACTTAAAATTAAATGAGCAAGAAAAAGAAACAATGGCTTACTACACATAAGCTTAGTACGCTCATGGCCTTTATTTTTCACTCAATTTTCTGTTACATAGATTTGGGTCATCGACATGGACGGCACTCAATCTATAACTTCTTTCCTCCAGTTCTCTCACAATATATATATATATATATATATATACCGAACTCTCCATTATTTTTTTCTGACTTTCAGAGAGACAGTGATATATATATAGTAGTAGTACTACTCCATTACACTTACTTTTCAACTCCCATTGGGCCATATATGTATATAGTAAGTATTGGATTAATTGCGTTCCCATTTTAGTGAAACTTTCATGTTGTTCACATTTTAATAATTCAAAATGTAAATTATATCTATGCATATATATATATATATGTATGTATATATATGGTTATGTACTGTCTAATTGTCTCGCTATCATCACTCACAAGATTAGATCATTCATGACACATAAATTTTCTCCACTTCTTAGTTGCAGATTTGTGCAATAAAGTCCACTATCATAGGAAAACAAATATATATACATTAACATACATATGTATATATGAATATTTTTGTATTGAATTCGTCTGAATAAAAGAAAGTTAGTTGATGATCAGAGAACATACCCCACTCCAGGAGGAAATGAGAAGGACACACACATGAGGTAGAACCACTCGGACTCCGTCAAGTCCTCCGGTGACAAGGAGGCGCATGGACGTCGTGTTGGCGGGTTAGTCTCTCCGGCCGATAAAGAATCATACAAGTCTCTCAGTTGCTGGCTTCTCTGCAGCGACGCCTCCTCCGCAGACACCTCCATTGGCTGCACTGTCTTCCTAGTCTTGATTGCACCATTGTAATACCCATCTCCCCATACTAAAATCCTACGAAAACAAAACCAATAAAAAATAAAAATAAAACTAAATGAATAGAATTTATTTAAGAAATAATAGGGTTTGATTGATTTTCAAAGTTACCCTTGTTGAGGACATAATTGCCAGTAGAGACTGTAAGTCCATTGCACCGCTTGCACCGCCGTTTGTAGCATATATTGAAGCCGGCTACTTGGCGGCGCGGCCATTTCTGCAGCCACTAACCACCACCGGACTTTTTTTTCAACTCCTCTAACAGTTAACTGTAATTTCTTTCTATTAATCGAATTTCGAAATAACCCACATGAGGAATTTGAGAAAAAATGAGGAAAAAAGGTAGAGATGTTGTTTAGAGGAAATATAAGTGAGATTTAGAATAGAGCATAGCTAGAAATCAAACCCTTTATCAACTAAAAGTGTGTGTGTGACTGTGTGAGAGAGAAAGAGACGTAGAGATTAGTGAAGTTAGATGCCTTTGAGGAGTAGAGAGAAGAGAAGGGAAGAGAAGTTGTGGTGTGCAGACTTGCAGGTGAGATGGGAAAAGGTAGCTGATGACTTTGAGGAGAGAGTTATTTGATGATATATATTGATATTTGTATGTATATGTGTATATATATTTGTATATATATGTGTGAGAGTACCAAGAGATTTGATTGTGGTAATAATTGGTAATCCAAATGGAGTTGAAGAAAGGTGGTTAGATTTGAGAAACTGGGTAATATTGGAGAGAGAGAGAGAGTAGTTAGGGTTTGTGTTGGGGGCTTTTTAAGTCTTTGACTGGTTGGTCTACCGGACAGTTTTTTCGTGTCAGTGCTGAGGGTTTGTTAGTTGTCTACCATTCTCTCTCTGCCATCTTGCAACTCTCACGTGTGTTTTCGTACCACATTTATATATATTTTTAAATATATATATATGTGTATATAATATATTACTCATTTTTGTTATTTCATCTTATATTGTTTCTTGTATTTTTACATTTCTAAAACACCAATAACTACAATTGTTAATTAAAATTAATTAAATAAAAAAATTATTCTCTAGTTTTGGCCCGCTTTGGGCCCAGCCCTCGCGATGTTCTTGGGCTTTTCCCAAATGGTCTCGTATATACCAATTTGAAACACACACGCACATATAAGGCACTATCTCTATATCCGGTAATCCGGGCGATGTGGGACATCACACTATTAATGATTCAATCTGCTCAATTTCTTATCACAAATTAATTGTTTTATTTTATTTTATTTTTGAAAATAAAAATATGGTTTAATTGTTTAATTTTGACGAAGATAAATATACTATAAACACAATAAAATATACTTAACTTTTATTTCTTACAAAGCATTGACTTTTTCATGACTTTTATTTCTTATGAAAAAATACCTTCTCCTGGTTTGAAGTGAGGGTCCGTTTGGTTGTGCGGATTTGGAATTGCATTGAAATTGAAATGTCATGGTATTTCAATTCCACAAATGCAATTCCAAATACATTATTTGGATGTGTCTTGGAATTCAAGTGTAATTGAAATTCAATCTCAAACCTAATTTGAATGTAAAAAATCATAAATTTAAAATCAAATTAGACAATGTAGATAAATAAATAAATAAATATATATATATATATATATAGGTATAAGTATACAAATATAGGTATGAATATATATTTGTGTGTGTGTATGTATGTGTTTATATGCATGTGTATGTTTGTATATATACATGTATGTATGTGGATGTGTATATATGTGTGTGAGTTTAGATGTATTTGTTTATGTGTATATATTTGTGTGTGTATGTGTATTCATATTTATATATATATTCCATCTATGAGTACATATAGATTCATACGTATGTATATGTGTATATATATTTTTATTTATTAGCGTGTGTATATATATAGGCGCATGTATGTATATATATGTATGTTTGTGTGTAAGTGTGGAAATTGTTTAAGCCCACCAGAGCCTCCCAAGTTTAAGGCCATCAGGCTACTGACCCAATAAGATTTCTGTAAGCCCAGTGATTAACCCCATTGTATTTGTGTATTTCTTTAGAAAATGAAAATGATGATGTAATCAAGGCATTATTGCCCCAATGGGCCTCAAGCCCATTAAGAAAATGTATATAAGGAAAATCAAAAAATAAATAAAGGCATTCTCTTGTGTTGTGCAAATTTGAGCATTTACACATTGGCGCCGTCTGTGGGAAGACACACAAGGAGTTCCTGATTTTTCAAATATGCCCTTCGGGATCTGTAAAATCACCACCTTCAAAAAACCTTTACTCACTACCCCTCGAACGAAGATGCCAATAACTCGTTCACAGGCAGACGTTCTACCCACGGCGGACAATCGTGCAGAGGGTTCCCAAACCATGGAGCAAATCCTTCAACGCTTGATAACTGCTGAGGAACGTAGCGTGGCCTTGGAAAAACAGAATGCGGAACTCATGGCGAGGTTGGCTCCACCAGCAGTTGCCTTACCGGTAGTCACACCTGACCATCCGGTGGCGGCGGTCGATCATTCTCTGAACCAGCAGGGTAGCGACAGACCTGAAGAGCATGTCGAGTCTTCCTAGCGCTCAGGAAAGGCTCTAGCAGCCGACGAGTCCGTAACCCCCCAGAAACTTCAAGCAATGATGGATGAATTCCAAAGAAAAGTTCTCGGAGACTTGAGGTCCCGGTCTACCGATGACATGGCCATCCAGGCGTCCACTGAATTGATACAGTCACCTTTCGTTCATGAAATAACCTAAGAGTCTTTCCCAAAGAAGTTCGTGATGCCCCAGTTCACCCCTTACGATGGCACAAGGGACCCCGAAGAGCACATATACCAGATCCATCAGAAGATGACCCTCTACGCTGAGAACGAGTCCCTGTTTTGCAAAGTATTCTCCACAAGCCTTGCTGATCTCTATTGTGGTTTAGGAAGCAGCCACCCCGATCCATTGGCAGCTGGCAATAGTTGACCAGACTCTTCATCGCCCAGTATTATGGAAACAAGAGACAGAATAAGACCATATCCTGCTTCTTCACCATGATCCAGGAGAAAGGGGAGTCACTGAAAAGTTTTCTATCCCGATTCAACATCGAATCATCTTCTGTAGATAACTGTGACCAACACTCTGCTGTTGAGGCATTTAGGATGGCCCTCATTCCAGGGACTAAGTTCCATCAGTCTCTGGTTAAGCGCCCCCCATCGGGCATTGGGGAACTAAACTCCAGGGCCCAGGGGTACTTGAAAATTGAAGAAGAGGAAACTGTTAGGCAAAGGAGATCAGACTTAGTCAGTGTTGAGATTCAGTCAAGGGACCGATTAACCGATCGAAAGCGCTTAACTCCATCTGGTTCACCAGTCCCACTGGGATGATCAGCCCCAAAACCATTCAAGCGCCCCAAACTCGGAGAAAGGTTGACACCCCTGAAGGTTAGCCTTGCGAAACTCTACCAAGAGAACAAAGCTAAATGAATTTTCTAGCAACCCCCGACCATCAGACAACCACTTGACCAGAGGGACAAGTCAAAACACTGTGCTTTCCACGGTGATTTCGAGCACATCACGAATGAATGCCGCAATCTAAGGCAATAAGTGGAGACGTTACTGCTTCGTGAGGAACTCCGAGATTATGTCCAACGGGACAGACCAAGGACCAATCAACGTGCCCTCAGCACCCCTCGGAAACATTCAGACGCACAGCCGGTTAGGGTCATTAATATGATTCATGGTGGTCCCCCATCCAGAGTGACCGAAGGATCACGCCGGAGCCATCTGCGGAGAGCTCACAAGATGAGAAGAGTCAACGAGATCAGTGAGGCCCACCACAAAGCAGGGGAAACGCAGATCACTTTCTCGGTTTCGGACCTTCGGGGTGTCCAAACCCCGCATGAAGACCCTCTGGTTGTGACCCTAATGGTGGCTAACTGTCTTGTGAAAAGAGTCATGATCGATCCTGGGAGCAGTGCCAACATCATCAACAAGTGGGCTTTTGAAAAGCTCGAAATCAATCCATCTGAAGTTGTGGCATCCCGGTGCCCCATCGCAAGTTTTGACGGAAGGCAAATCGAGTCGATCGGGGAGGTTCAGTTACCAGTATCTACCGCTCAGAGGACCCTAAACGAGACATTCGTTGTGGTGGATGCCAAACCTTCGTATAATCTGCTCATGGGAAGGGGATGGATTCACCGAATGCAAGGTGTACCTTCGACTCTTCACCAGGTCATGAGATGTTTAAGCCCCGACGGTATAGGTACCATTGATGTCAAAGGTGACCAGGTGGCCGTCAAGGAATGCTATGCGGTCACCCTGAAGGAGATCCGGAAAGTGAAAGCCCTAGTGGCGCCCCGCTCCAAGGAAAAAAGCTCAGGCTCCAAATAACAATTAAATGAGGGGGATCTGGGCATCCCAATTGTGGTTGAACTGTTTCAGCCGGTCTATGTTGTGCCCAACAGTCCGGAAAAAGTTACTTTTGCATGTACAAACCTCACCGATCCTGAATTTAAGGAACTAACACAATTGCTGCAGGACAACTTTGATGTCTTCGCATGGGAGCATACAGACATGCCAGGGATCGATCCCGATGTTTCGTAGCACTCATTGCATGTTGACCCGAATGTCAGACCTATCAGGCAAAAGCAAAGGCGCATGGGGCACATCGGAACCAAATTATAGCATATGAGGTATCCAGATTGCTCTAGGTTGGCTTCATCAGGAAGGTCAGATATCCCGAATGGCTTGCCAACGTAGTGGTCGTGCAGAAGAAGAACGGCAAATGGAGGGTTTGCGTTGACTTCACTGACCTGAACAAGGCATGCCCGAAGGACAGCTTTCCACTGCCAAAGATCGACCAGATGGTTGATGCTACCGCTAGCTATGATCGTTTAACTTTTTTAGATGTTTACTCAGGTTACAACCAAATAAAAATGAACGTGATGGATGAGGAAAATACCTCATTCATTACTGAAACAGGTACATACTGCTTTAAAGTTATGCCTTTTCGAACTGAAAAATGTAGGTGCCACTTTCCAGAGGTTGGTCAACAGGATCTTTAAAGGTATGATGGGTACAGTATCGAGGCCTACATCAATGACATTGTAGTCAAGAGCAGAAATAAGGAGGACCATCTCACCCACCTGCGCCAAGTGTTTTCCATCCTCAGGTCACATGGCATGAAGCTTAATCCAACAAAATGCTCTTTTGGTGTATCATCTGGGTAGTTCCTGGGGAACATCGTGGACCGGGCCGGGATCCAGGCCAGCCCGACACAAGTCAAGGCTCTGATAGAAATGAAGGAGCCTTGGACACATAAAGACGTTCAAGTCTTGACGGTAAGAGTGGTTGCACTTAGCATATTCATTTCACGACTCACTGATCGATGCCGACCATTCTTTCAGGCAATAAAGCGAAGAAGGGAAAGATCTAGGGTCCTGAGCAATCTGAGGCCCTGGCGAGGTTAAAAGAATACTTGACCATGCCCCCAATCCTGTCCACACCAACTCCCCATGAAGTCTTATACCTGTATTTAGCAGTATCCTCTGCGTCAACTAGCGTCGCCCTCATCAGAGAGGACGAAAACCTTCAAATGCCAGTATTCTACGCCAGCAAATCCTTAGCTGAGGCAAAAACCAGATACAACAGACAAGAAAATTTGGTTATGTCACTAGTGAATGCCAAGAGAAGGCTATGGCATTACTTTGAAGCCCACCCGATCGTCGTCCCAATAGCTACACCCCTACGGGTTATTATGTCAAAGCCTGACCTCTCAGGGCGAATCTCTAAATGGGCTATCGAATTGGGAATATATGACTTGGCATATATACCCCGGGTTTCCATCAAAGGACAGGCAGTGACAGACATTTTACTTGAAAGTGAGACTGAAGAACAGGACCGGGAAAGTGAACCGGACACGTGGAAGATCTTTGTGGATGGATTTGCCAGCTTTTCCGGATCAGGAATTGGTTTGGAAATCATTACACCCGATGGGACACGCCTTCATATGTATGTGCAGCTACAGTTCCCAGCCACGAACAATGAAGCAGAGTATGAGGCCGTCATATCTGGCTTGAGGATATCCCGAAGTCTCTAGGTTCAGTCCTTAGTAATACACAACGATTCTCAACTGGTCATCTGCCAGATCAACATGGAGTATGAAACAAAGGATCCGAAAATGGAGTCTTATCGGGCACTCGTGTTGAAGGAAACTGAAAGTTTTCAAAGACTAACCTTGACACAAATCCCCAGGAGCGAGAACTCTGTAGCTGATCACCTAGCCAATCAGGCATCCTCAGCCAGAGAGGACCTGACCCAGGTTGCACTTGTGGACTTTATACTCAGGCCTAGTATTCAGGAGCCCGAACGAGTGATGCTTATTCCATGGGAGCCCAGCTAGATGGATCCCCTAATGGATTACCTGCGAAATGGAACTCTCCCAGAAAACAAAGCCAGGGCTTACATGATCAGGAGGAATTCAGCCCGATATTCAGTTATAAACGGCCAACTCTACCGAAAATCCTTCTCTGGTCCTTATTTGAAATGTATTACGCCCTCAGAATCTAGAGCAGTGATGCAGGAGATTCACAATAGAGCTTGTGGAAACCACTCCGGCGGTAGATTCCTTGCCCATAAGATACTTCTGGCCCTATCTATCTCGGGATGCTGAAGAATACGTCCGGAGATGTAGGCCATGCCAGATGCGCGGAGACGCTATCCATCGGCCGCCTGAGTTCCTACATCCCACTATAATACCACACCCATTCGCCCAATGGGGAATGAATATAGTGGGACCCCTTCCAAAAGCGATCCGGTCCAATGCTTATGTCCTTCTGGCTACTGATTACTTCACCAAATGGCTGGAGGCCGAAGCCTATCCTACCATCAAGGGTGGCCACGTCATCAAATTTATATGGACCCACATAATATGCAGATTCGGTCTGCCGAGGACGATCATGATAGATAATGGGACGAATCTTGACAACAAAGAGGTCAGAGCATTCTTTGCCGAACACGGCATTAACTAGAGTACGTCCTCCGTCGGGTACCCGCAAGGGAATGGATAGGCAGAAAGGACAAATCGAACCATATTTGATACATTGGCCAAAAAACTTGAGGAAACAAAAGGAGCCTGGCTTGAAAAGTTACCCGAAGTACTCTGGTCGTATAAAACGACTCCCAGAAAACCAACTGGAGAAACCCCCTTCGCAATGGCGTATGACGCTGAGGCCGTGATCTCAACGGAGGTTAGGGTCCCGACCCTCAGGAGCCAGGCCTGGTTAGAAGGATCGAATAATAAGCACCTGGCTCATGACCTTGATCTACTAGATGAAAAAATGGGAGCTGCAGGGATCAGGCTGGCCGCCTATCAACAACGTATGCGGAACTACTTCAACCAGAAAGTCAAAAGGAGAGAGTTCCAGGTCAGTGACATGGTCCTAAGGCGAAAGATCGGGCTCGTAGGCAAGCTCAAGAAACTTTGGGAGGGCCCGTACACCATAACAGAAGTCATCGGTCGCGGGGCATACCGCGTTCGAAGAAATATTGATGGCGGAATGGAACCAAAATCCCAGAACGCCTCTCGCCTGAAGAGGTGCTACCCTTAAGGGGGCCAAACCTTCCTTATACTTTGATCTCTTTGTAAAAAGCTATGGCACATGATCAGTAGAAAATCATTTCCATGGCAAAGTAGCTTGTCAATTTCAAAAACAAACTAAGTGTTGCATTGTCTATCGCATGACCTGAAGTGCCCGAAGACACAACACAGATCCTGAAGAGATCAAAGTTCCAAAAACAAACTAAGTGTTGCATTGTCTATCGCCTGACCTGAAGTGCCCGAAGACACAACACAGATCCTGAAGAGATCAAAGTTCCAAAAACAAACTAAGTGTTGCATTGTCTATCGCATGGCCTGAAGTGCCCGAAGACACAACACAGATCCCGAAGAGATCAAAGTTCCAAAAACAAACTAAGTGTTGCATTGTCTATCACCTGGCCTGAAGTGCCCGAAGACACAACACAGATCCTGAAGAGATCAAAGTTCCAAAAACAAACTAAGTGTTGCATTGTCTATCGCCTGGCCTGAAGTGCCCAAAGACACAACACAGATCCTGAAAAGATCAAAGTTCTAAAAACAAACTAAGTGTTGCATTGTCTATCGCCTGGTCTGAAGTGCCCGAAGACACAACACAGATCCTGAAGAGATCAAAGTTTCAAAAACAAACTAAGTGTTGCATTGTCTATCGCCTGGCCTAAAGTGCCCGAAGACAACACAGATCCTGGAGAGATCAAAGTTTCAAAAACAAACTAAGTGTTGCATTGTCTATCGCATGGCCTGAAGTGCCCGAAGACACAACACAGATCCTAAAGAGATCAAAGTTCCAAAAACAAACCAAGTGTTGCACTGTCTTTCGCATGGCCTGAAGTGCCCGAAAGACACAACACAGATCCTGAAGAGATCACAAAATTTTGCAAAAAGAATCAAGTGTTGCATTGTCTATCGCATGGTATGAAGTGCCCGAAGACACAAAATAGATCCTGAAAATATCACAATATTTGCAAATATATATTAAGTGGACAAAAACTGTGATCCTTCATTCAAAATGGGCCCCAGTGGCCAAGGCTTACAATATATTTTATAAACACAAAAATCCTAAGGGCCAACACCGGTGCCCGACTCATTGGGATTCACTGGAACGACGGTCCCATCAGGAACTGGAGGATTAGAGGGGGCGGTGATGCTCATCCCTGGGAGAGGCTTGGTCAGGAACTTGCAGAAACGAACGTCATCTGGACCACCGACCGGATCGTCGTATGGAGAAGTGATGCCCAAGCTCTCATCCAGTTCCTCCACAGAGGCGAAATTCCTTTCCTTAACGGGTTTCTACATGTCATTGAAGCATGACCTCCAACCGAACCCGATTCGGTATTGAGAAGTGTCGCAGAAACGCTTGTACATTTCGTTTCCACCCCGGTGGCACATCTCCACCACCGACCTCTCCATGGCAAGGAGATTTTCGATCTCTGCCCTCTCCTCCAGGAGCTTTGAATTGGAGGCCGTCAGGCTCTCATTGTTAGCTTTCAGGCTCCTATTCTCAACCTTTAAGGCCTCCGTTTCAGAAAAAATGGCCCGCCGGACTGCCTCCATCTCTTTAATATTATCTTGAGCAGCCCGAAGCTGTTGCTCTACAGAGATATCCCTTTGGGTCTGAACATCCAACTTTTCATTGGATATGGACAGCTGGTTGGCAACCTTCATCCAGGAGTCCTCCTTCAGCCTCAGAAGCTCATTAGATTTCCGGAGCAACTTGGTGTCCTCCTCCATCTTTGAGTTATAGGCCTGGGTCAAATACAACATCTGCCAAAAGGACAAGTGTTAGCCTGATCAAGTAATAAATAAAATGTCAAAGTACGATTAAGGAAGTAGTAGGTTGAAGCAGTACCTTCATAGCGATCTCAGGACCTGTAAGGGCCAATTCCTCCCGATCGATCGTTCTTAATCTCTTCCAGTCAACGGGTGTCCAGATCTGTGAGCCCATTTCCCGAAGGGCAACATCATTGTCAATGGTTGCGTGCCCTGTAACCAGAAAGTCACCGCCCGGGAGTGTAATCTTCGGCGCCCATGGAACGGGTCGCTCCACTTCAGTTACAACCCCACTGTTATCTAGTACGATGGGAGACGACAATGTGGTCGTACAGGGCCTGACAGACCGGTCGGGTAGATTCTCCTCTGATCGGGGATGTCGTGTCCCCGTCAAGCTCGATTCCCCTTCAACCAGCCGAAATTCAGGAGTGGGAACGTCCCCTGAAGGTCGAACAACCACCTCTGATCTTGAAGGAGGAGTCTGATTGATTTGAACATTTCCCATCGGTGGAGGTGGAATTACCGGGGTATTCTCCACCGGAGGCAGAAGAATGGGCCCAGATGGGGGAGTTGGAACACTTTATGACCCCTGCCCGTTTTGATCCTCACCAGGTGTTGGAGTTATCACTTGAGGGCCAATTGCCCACTTGGACTTCATTTTTAGCACTGCCTGCGGAATTTTCAGCATTTCTGTTGACAGGGCCTGCAAATTAGAACCCGTCAGGAAACTATTACACATCCTCAAGGGCTGTCCCCAAATTTTTGATTTAAGCAGTTCAAAACGGGTTCTGATATAATTTGAAGTTTTAAATTCATCAGGTGCTCCCAGAAACTCAAGCACATGGAGACCTAACTTATCATTGCATTGATTGAAGTAGCATGACCCCCTATGGAATGGTTTGAAGGAAGGGAATAGGGGTTGGTCAAACTCGCTAGGGACTTTGAATCTCGATGAGCTAGGAAGTCTCCAATTCCCGCTTACCAAGACCATTCTTTCCTTCCACCATTTGTTGGACTTTTCAGTGCCATCACAAATCTTCCTCCCACTCAAAGGAAAAAGATTATACCGGCCTCTGCAATCCTTCTGGGCCTGTATTTTGTAACAAAACAGAAGTTCTACCAGTCCAAGATCTAGGCCTAGATCCCGATTGATTATCAGGATCATAGCCAAGACCCTGAAGAAGTTAGGCCCTACCTGAAGTGGGGCCAGACCCAGGGTAGCTAAGGTATAAAGGAAAAAGGGCTGGATCGGGAATCTAAGGACCTGAAGGTGAAAGGCCGACAACAAAATCTGGTGGTCCAAAACCCCCTCACCCTTCCTAAAATCATACTTTTTAGGGTAGTTTTTAATAATTACCCCGTCGGGTATCCCACATTTGACCCTTAACCTTTTCAGTATTGTCTCTACCCTATGCGTAGGAGGGAGGGGGTCAGCATAAAATTGGTCCCCCGAATCCCCTGCAGCCGGATCCCCAGCTGCTACGACATTTTGGTTGACTTCTGGTGGACTAGACACGATTGTCCTAACCACCTCTACTGAGGGCGAACTAAGGGAGGTGTCCGGATCCACAGAAGAGGGCAGACGGTCGCTACCCGACCGGGTATCATCACTATCAGACATTTTGAAAAGAAAGACACGAAGATGAAATGAGAGAACTTATTCTAAGATGAATCCCGAAAAGGTTTCGGACGCTTTCCGGAGAGAGGAGATAGACTCTGGCAATGATAAGTAAAGATCTCAGGTGCAGAGAGTTTTCTGAAATTTGCAAGTTGTGAAACGGAATGAATATCCAACATGTACAGCCGATATTTATAGGAGTCTCAGAGGCGCCTGAAAAGTCGTGTGCTCGGGAAGCGAAACGTCACCTCGCTTCACGTGCGCCTCCTCGGTCTCCCTTTTCGCCAATCGAGGTCATCCGGACCACAAGTTTTGAATATTACAATGATTATACAGCCATCGCATTAATTGGATGAGCCACGTCACCCCGACAGGGGCGATGTATTCATTTTTCCACCCTTCCTTCTCTCTAATGGGCCTGGTCGCCCGACAGCCCATCAAAAAGAAGTGGGTCTGTGTAAGTGTGGAAATTGTCTAAGCCCACCAGAGCCTCCCAAGTTTAAGGCCATCAGGCTACTGGCCCAATAAGATTTATGTAAGCCCAGTGATTAGGCCCATTGTATTTGTGTATTTCTTTAGAAAATGAAAATGATGATGTAATCAAGGCATTATTGCCCCAATGGGCCTCAAACCCATTAAGAAAATCTATATAAGGAAAATCAAAAAATAAATAAAGGCATTCTCTTGTGTTGTGCAAATTTGAGCATTTACATTGTGGTTATGAAAAATTTATTCTTAGAGAGAGTATTAAGTGGGTCAAGGTTTGGAGAAGTGTGGAATTGGAAATCACAACTTCTCCTTGTGGAATTCAAGTTGTGAAATTGGTGTATTTGGAATTGCATTTCAATTCCAATATAATTCCAAAGTATTTTATTATATTCAAATAATGAATTTGGAATTGGATCCCCTAATTCCAATTTCAAAGTTCCAATTTCATGCTCCAAACGGACCTGAAAGCTTTTGGAATGTGATGAGAGTATGGAATCCACCACTGCAATGTGACTTCCCTGTCATCTGAATTTGGCACTATAAGACCCACGGAGATACAAGATTTCCTTGAAGAAAGGGTTCAAATTTCAATATACTACATTGTTGTCTTGTGGGTTGTTTAAGTAATTTAGGGCATGTGGTATTCATTTCTATAACCGTTTTATTTTTAGAAAATTAAAAATCAAAAGATTGTATGAAAAATCTGTTTGATTGAGTTTTCAAAAAATTACTATAAAAAACTCCGTTATAAAATTATGTATTTTAAAATAACTCTTTTTTCATAATCTCAGTTTTGAAGAACAAATTTCATAAATGAGTTCCAAGCACACCCTTAGGCCATGCTTGGTTTGTATTTTTTAGAATAATTTTTTATTTTCTAAAAACTGAAAAATAAAAAAACTGAATTTTTTTTTTGTTTGGTTCAGTTTTCTGAAAATTCAATACAAAAATGATTGTTTTCAAAGAACTCATTTTTATTATTATCATAAAACTGTTCTCTGTTATCAGAATTTCCGATAACAAGTTTCAGATATACAAACCAAGCAGACACTTAATTTTTTTATGATTCTATAATATTAGTATATTTTATTAAAATAATTAGGAATGAATATACAAATTTGTCCACAGTAAAAGACATAAGCTTTAGATTGCATCAATCATTGACTTTATTTTCTAATTGGAAAATGAGATTTTTAGTATGTTAATGATTTTTTTATCAATTAAAAAGAAAGGGTAAATTACTATGACCTCCCATAAGATTTGACTTAATTACTCTCAAATTAAAGTTTTAATAAAATTACTCTAACACGCCCTTGGCAGACTAACCATGACTTAATGAACTAGAGTCCAAGACACAATTACAAGTATACCCTCAACTCCACTTCTCATTCATTTATCCAAAAACTACACCATAAACCTCGAGTCTTTTTTTATGTATGTATATGTAATTTCCTCAATTACAACTAGGGATGACAACGGGTCGGGTTTGGCTAATACTATTACCACCCCATTTAAAAATCACTAATACCAAATCCACCCCAAACCCGCGACGAGTTTTAATCGGCAATACCATTACCACCCCGTCGGGTTAAACGGATTCCATCGGGTTACCATCGATTTTACTAAATTTTGAACTTCATTTTTTTTAATAGAGCAACATAACAAAGAAATACCCACTCACTAAAACATTAATCTATTTTTGTTCACTAAATAATAAAATAGAGACCATATTAGTACCATAAAAAATTATCCCAAACAACATAATTCTCAATCAAATTCTCTCTCTCAGTCTCTTAGTATAATAAAATAACGATTATGTTTATGTTTGTTAGTCTCAATAGTTTGTGACCCTTGAGCTTCTGTTAGGGTTTGATGGTGGATAACAAGTGAACCGTGTATGTAAAGGCTTTATAAATATATATCTATACATGTTTTATTTTATTTAATTAAAAAAATAAATACTAATTACATTACCTCCAATTTAATATTTTATTTATAATTATTGTTATATTTAATTATAATTTTATTAATCAACATATTAAGTAAATACCTTACTAACTTTCAATTTTTTAATTTTTCATAGTTAATAATTAAAATGATTGATAAAAGCTTGTAATGTACCTCTATTGTATCAATAACCCCCTTTTAGCTAGGCTATTTGTAAATTTATTATGAAGAAATAAAAAAAATATTTTTAAGTGTTTGCCTTTCTCACGATCTCCATTAATGTCAATTTCACTACTTTGAATTAGGGATTTTATCAATTTCACTCAATTGAACTCAATTAAACTATTTTGAATTGGGGAATTTACTCAATTTCACTCAATTGAAGTCAATTTCACTATTTTGAATTGAGGATTTTATCAATTGAACTCAATTTTACTACTTTGAAATGAGGATTTACTCAATTTCACTGCTTTGAATTGGGGTTTTACTCAAATGAACTTAATTTCACTACTTTGAATTGAGAATTTTATCAATTGAAGTCAATTTCACTACTTTGAAATGGAGATTTTATCAATTGGACTCAATTTCACTACTTTGAAATGATGATTTACCCAATTTCATTACTTTGAATTGAGAATTTACTCAATTAAACTTAATTTCTTAGATGAGTAAAATTGATTGGTGAAATAAAAACGAAAATCCACGTTTCCATGGTCAATGATGTGATTGTGATCAAAGACTGTGATATGTGAATCGATAATATAAGATTGACTTGTGTCTTTAGAGTAGGATGAGCGAGTGAATGAGATTGAGATAAATTCATGAAACGACGTACTTAATTAACATAGTTAATTGATTGAATTAATTAATTGAATATTTCTGAGTATATATATTTTTTTCTTAAAAGGGTTAAACAATAAAATTCATTATTAGTAATTAAAATCCAATAGTTAAATTATATTATTACTTCTTTTGATTATTAATACAATATTTTACCATAATATTTTGTTAGTGAATATTTATTCTTATAAGATGCTTTTAGAATATTTATTTTAAAATTTAAACAAATTTATCAATATATATGATCTTATATCACACTTTGATTTTATTTTATTTTATAAAAAGTGTGATTATATATTTTTGTGTCCTACCTAACCATATATAATTTTTTAGTTACATGAACTCTAAAAACAAAAAATCATAAACGGAGCGGGTTTGAGTCGGGTTATCGACGGGTTTTACAGAAAACCCGAACCCGCTTCGGGTTTTGAATTTTAATACCAAACCCGCCCCAAACCCATTTAAGAGCTTACCAAACCCGCCCCATTCGGGTCGGAGCGGGTTGGATTAAATTGCCATCCCTAATCACAACACCACCAACATTACCACCATTTAAGTTGTCCCCGCAGCACCGTCATCACTGCACCACTACCCTTTTCTCTCAATTCTCTTATCTTTTCACGCCACACCAGTTGAATCCCTTCCCACCATCAACCTTTGATTCCTCATTTTCGACAGTTCTATCCATCGATTTTTTAAATCTTTTTGCAAAGACCAATATCCTTGCCGCACCACCCACCAACACCATCCCCTTTTTCCTATATTTCCTTAGCTTGAGTAAACCCACTCCAAAATCCTTGATTCACCGAACAACTATTGAGAATGACCCGATCAAATTTCATATATATATTTGTATGTGGATGTGTATATATGTGTGAGTTTAGATATATTTGTTTATATGTGTATATATTTGTGTGTCTATGTGTATTCATATTTGTATATATATATTTCATCTATGAGTACATATATATTCATACGTATGTATATGTGTATATATATTTTTATATATAAGCGTGTGTATATATATATACTCATATATATATAGGTTGTGTATATATATAGGCGCGTGTATATATATAAGTATTTATGTATATATATGTATGTATGTTTGTGGTTATGAAAAATTTATTCTTAGAGAGAGAGTATTAAGTGAGTCAAGGTTTGGAGAAGATGTGAAATTGGAAATCACAACTTCTCCTTGTGGAATTGATGTCTTTGGAATTGTATTTCAATTCCAAAGTATTTTATTACATCCAAACAATCAATTTAAAATTGAAGCCCTCAATTCCAATTTCAATGCTCCAATTTCATGCGCCCAAACAGACCTGAAAGCTTTTGGAATGTGATGAGTATGGAATCCACCACTCCAATGTGACTTCAGTGTCATCTGTATTGGGCACTATTAAGACCCATGGAGATACAAGATTTCCTTGAAGAAAGGGTTCAAATTTCAATATACTGCATTGTTGTCTTGTGGGTTGTTTAAGTAATTTAGGGCATGTGGTATTCATTTCTATAACCGTTTTTTATTTTTTGAAAATTAAAAATAAAAAAATTGTATGAAAATTCTGTTTGGTTGAGTTTTCAAATAAATTTCTAAAAAATTCAGTTATAAAAATGCGTATTTTAAAATAAATTTCTTTTCATAATCTCAGTTTTGAAGAACAAATTTCATAAATGAGTTCCAAGCTTACCCTTAGGCCCTGCTTGATTTGTAGTTTTGAGAAATAATTTTCTGTTTTCTGAAAACTAAAAATCAGAAAATTATAAAAAAAAAAGTCTGTTTGATTCAGTTTTCTAAAAATTTAGTACAAAAATAATTATTTTCAGAGAACTCATTTTTATTACTATCAGAAAACTGTTCTCTATTCTCAGAATTTCCGAGAACAAGTTTCAAATATACAAACCAAGCAAACCCTTAGGGTGCGTTTGGAAAACCTGTTTTTTGTATTTGTTTTTTATGTTTTTATATTTGTCTTTGTTTTTTTCAGCAAAAAACTAAAAACAAAAAAACGTTTGGATCAAAATTTGTATTGAAAAATAAAATGGTATTGGTGGGCGGCGGGAGGCGGTGGTGGTGGGTGACTGGCGGCGGCGGGCCCGACGGCGATCTGAGGTGGTGGGGCCCGGCGGCGGCGACCGGTGGCGGGGGGTGGTGGCGGTTGGTGGTGGCGGCGATGGGGGCGGTGGCAAAGGTGGTACCCTAAATAGTGAAAAAACTCAAAAAATAACTAAAAGTTGTATTTTGTATTTTCACCACTTTTATCCACTATTCACAGAAAACAGTTTTCTTGGGAAAAAAAAGTGAACAGTAAACGCGTTTGCCAAACGTGTTTTTATTTTTGAAATGAGTGAACAGTGAAAAAACAAAATTGTTTCCGCGTTTGCCAAACCGACCCTTAATTTTTTTATGATTATATAATGTTAGTATATTTTATTAAAATAATTAGGAATGAATATACAAATTTGTCCACAGTAAAAGAGATAAGCTTTAGATTGCATCAATCATTGACTTTATTTTCTAATTGGAAAATGAGAGTTTTAGTATGTTAATGATTTTTTTATCAATTAAAAAGAAAGGGTAAATTACTCTGAACTTTCATGAGTTTGACTTAATTATTTTCAAATTAAAATTTTAATAAAATTACTCTATCACCCCCTTGGCATACTAACCATGAGTTAATGAACTAGAGTCGAAGACACAATTACAAATATACCCTCAACTCTACTTCTCATTCATTTATTCAAAAACTACACCATAAACCTCCAGTCTTTTTTGATGTATGTATATATAATTTCCTCAATCACAACACCACGAACATTACCACCATTTCAGTTGTCCCCGCAACACCGTCATCACTATACCATTGCCCTTGTCTCTCAATTCTATTATCTTTTCACGCCATACCAGTTGAATCACATTAAATATACTAATATTTTAATAGAATTAATGCAATAATAATAATTATAATGAAAAATCATTGCATTTATATTGGGCTGTCACTGCAATTTGTAACATCTGAAAACGAAAGGTGGTATAGTTATGGAAGGAAGGTATTATAATATATATATATATACAAAGAAAGGGAGAGGAAGTGATTAGGTGAAGAGTGATTGGGTGTTGGGCCTGTTAGCTCTGTACCGGTGTTAGGTCATTAAAATATGATGGAAGTGCATGATTCCACCAAAGAATAAACGAGTTGGATCTCACATACTAACAGAAAATGTATTCTTCCCAGATAGAAATTTGGTCAACGCTTAATACCCTTAAAATATATAAGTGTCCACTCAATTGAAGTGTCCACCTAGTTACTCCTAAGATAATTCTCTCCTCCGAAAACCCAATGTATTTTATTTTATAACATTATTAATTTTTATGCATTTTACTTATACAAACAACTAAACTGTAAATCATCATATAACCATAAATCAATTAAAAATAAATTGATAAATCATTCACTAAAAAATCAATATCTTAAAAATCATAACCCCTTATGACTTGAAGTGACTCTAACCCCGTCGTGCTAGTACTTTTTTTTTTTTAAAATACACACAATGTAAAAGAGTAATTTTGTCTGATTTTTAGATAATTTACACAGGGGTAATTTGCACTTTATGATAGTGTAGGAGAGTTTTTCCCCACAACCTTCCATACAACTACTAGAAAATTATTGCATCTCTTCCTTGCTATTAAGAAATACTCCAGTTTTACTAGTAGTTTTTAAATAGTATAATAGATATGTATTATTTCTCTTTACCAAAGCTTATTATTATCACTACTACTTCTTTTGTAAATACAACAAAATGAAATTGCAACACAAATCATAATTCATGTAACAAAATAATTAATTATTACACGACATTTTCAATAGAGAAAACTACACTTAAGTTTTTAAAATTAAAATTACGTTGGTACTTGGTACTGAATTCTCAGAAAATGTGAACCTTCGTATTGCGTTTGTCATCAGAGATCCATATGCATATATGATATATATGGGAATTTAAAAATCGAAAATAAAATTTTAACAAATACCACCAAGATTGTAATTAAACATTAATACTTTTTTTGTTAAAAGTAAAAAAACAAAAACAAAAATTAAGGGCCTATATAGTTGGCTTTTGCTCCGATGCTTCTTCTTCCAAGTGCTACAATATTATTTTATTTGATAACAAAAACATGTTTGGGGCCCTGTTTGGTTGGCGTTTTGCTTCCAATGCTTTTGTTTCCCAGTGCTACAATACTATTATTTGACAACAGAAGCATATTTGGTGATGTTATTTTGTTTTGCACATGCAATATTGACAATTTTTAAAGCAAATGCGCAAATTTCAAAAGTACTAAATTGATGTTTATTGTTATTTTACAAGTCTAACAAAGTAAAAATAATGTAAAATATTTGATTTATAATTTTATTTTTTACAATAAATTTACGATACCAAACATTCCTATGACAAATATGGTGTATTTTAACTTAAATGTGAGCAAGAGATATGTGGTACTGGTAGGTAAATTCATGGAATTGGTGGTCTCTGTCCAACTAAGTTTCAATACGAGTATTGTCCTTTCTCTTCTTCCTCCTAACTTTCTCATCAGCCATTCTCATTATTTTTTGACTTTTGACACTTCCATTTTAGCCACAACATTTATGTAGCAGACCTGTTTGTATACTTGTGGTAGATCCACATAGTGCACTGCCTTAATATTGCTAATTAAAAAATTAGAACTAAGTTAGTGGTCCAGTGTTAAGAAATGTGTCAAGTTGCAATTTTTCTGACAGCTTTATAAGATAATGGTAGTACTTAATTGTGTGTATATATATTAGCATAAATACACACAAATATACACTATCATATGTCGATACATGTATTTCTTAATTCGTATAAAGACGATTATAATCAGTGATATGGATATTTGCATATAGGGGTCTAAGAAGGAGTATAGGCTCACATAATTAATGTCACATATTTGAACATAGGACCTCTAAATATTTTAAAATTTTCAGTCAACCCTGCAACTATACATATGTGGCTATATATATAGATATATATATGCCTATTGAGATGTGATTCTTAGTCCAAGTAGAGCTTGAACCGATTCCGCGTGACAAGTGAGACCAACTACTCTCTTATGCGAGAGAAACTTACGCTTACTCTGTTTATATAGCATTGTTCAGACTTCAGAGATGTGTTTACAATGAACTACAGATGGTAAGACGGATATAAAAAGTAAATCAGAAAAAAAAATATTTCACAGGCCAATCCAAACTTTACATTTTTAAAATGATTTTTAGGATTATAGAACACTTGCTTCAAACCAAATCAGATCTTAGTTGAACAAAATAAGATACAATAAAGAACATAAGAGTCTAAGGGCGGATATGAAAAGGGGTTTGTTTTTGTTCTTGTTTCTTGTTTCTTGAATGAAAGAACATATGTCTTTGTTTTTCTCAACCTAAAAATAAGACCTTGTTTGGGGCAAAATCAAAATTCATTCTTGTTCTCCCCCAAATCAAAATCCAAAATCTTAAAATCAAAATCCATTATTTTTTCCCCCAAATCCAAAACCCTAAATTCAATATATATATAACCACACACATGAAAACACACGTTTTCACTTTTGCGCCTGCGAAACCCTCCACCATCGAAGAGCAAATCAATGATCAGATCAACGAAAAGGAGGAGGAGGAAGACGAGGAAGAGCTCGAGACCGTCGCCTGATTGGTCGATTCCGATGACACCGCCGATTGAGCTCAAGGTCTAGACCACCAATGGGGGTTTGTATATACATATATAGGTGTGTGTATATATATGTGTGTATTTGCAGAGGAAGGATTGGTGGTGGTGGTGGCGACGGCGACGGGTGATAGTGGTGGTGGTGGTGATCGAAGGAGAGGATTGTTTGGATTTATTTTTATTTTTTTAGAACATGAACCAAAAAAAACAGGTTTTTTGTTCATAAATTCTGAACTAAGGCTGAAAAAATACATTTTTTTATCTTCAACACTGTTCACAAAAACAAGAACAAATTTGGGGCTCCCAAACATGTTTTTGTTCTTGTGAACAGTGAAAAAAAACAAGAATAAAAACGAAAACAAGAGTTCCCAAAACGCACCCTAAATAGTATTTTATTACAAGCTAAAAGTTGTTGCCATAAAGAGTTTTATCATTTCAAACAAATGACCCTATTGGGCTAATCTTAAAAATGGCAAAAATAAAAATAAAAAGGCGAGATGAAGATTTGTTTTTCTTAAGAAAAAAAATTAGAAAACTGAAATCTGTTTGGTTTAATTTTCTGAAAACAATTTTCTAAAAACTTAATTTTATTATTCTCAGAAAACTATTTTTTATTATCAGAATTCTCGATAACAGTTTTCAGGATATAAACCAAGCAGACCCGAATATTCCCGAGTGATTTTAGCATTATTTTGAACTGCCAAACACCCAACCTATTACAATTACTTTCAAAATCATACTCATATCCAGTTATAAACAGAATTGTGTGAGGTCGGATAAACAGAGTGAACCAAATGCCTCGAGGACATTACAAGTTCGGCTATAAACAGAATTGCAGTACCATAGAAAACCAACCAAGAGAGGGAGAATTACACATATACATTAGATTTAGCCCTCCATGCTAAGTCCAAATTAGACATTATTTATCAGTACATTGACAAGACATTCCAGCTGTGCAATCAACTACTGTTATAGCTGAATCTTTATCCATTCCACACATATATTACCACTAATTTAAAATGAGGCACAAGTTGAGTTATATTACATGAATTGGAATTCTCAACCATTACCAAATTCCTTCCTTTGCCAGTTTAAGGAAATGGCAAAGGGTGATGTTCGGTAGCTCATTCGAACCCGCTTTCGCTTTCTTTTTCTTTATCCTCGTAATCTTCGATAATTCCACGCCCTTCGACTGTGTGACCGTGGCCGAAACCAAGTTGTAGAACTGTCCAAGGCAATTTCAGAAATGTTAAAGACATTTTGTTTTACAGCAAAATTATTGGATTTACCAATTATAGCGAACACTAACATATATAGCTCCAAATCTCAGTAGAATATAAAATCTGCCTTCGTATAGATATACCAAAATGATGGGAGTTTTTCGAAATAACATAACGTTTGAGATAATGTACCTCACAGACACCATGCAGCAACAATCTATGAAAAGGATCTTGAACTTGTAACACGAGTGTTTCTCCATCTTTACTCTCGTTGATGAAAGCCCGTATGCATACCTAAAAGCAAAAGATTGTAGATCTTGTTTATTGCATAGAAGTAGGCTTGACTTCGAGCAATTGAGGTGGTGTAGAACATGCACGAGATGATGATGAGCAGCACACAAAAGGTAGAAAAACATACCAAGTAATGGAGAAAAATGGTGTAATTACACAACTAGAGGGAGTACAAGCATGATTTTCATTTTCTTGTCATGCAGCATTTTCTTGCTTTTATAGCAATTGTTCACATTTTGCTGTGAAACCCTTTTTCGTGTCAAGCCTCGTAAGTTTAGGAGAATGGGTGCCAACTGACAAAGGGGGTCGTAATAACCAGGCGTTACAAAAAACACATGTCTCTGCAAAGTCGTAAGACTGTATGGGCACTGACACTTGCCCAGTGCTGAATGGTCAAGCATGTTGGTGACCCAGCCATCGGGTATCAAAAACTCAGGTCACTGGTAGGGGCCTGGGTCTTGGTGGAGACCAGCCTATGGGCCGACTGGTGGTGAGGGTATTATTAGAAGGGGAAAAAAATATAACCAGCTATAGATAGTAACTCAGTAGTATCCCGAAAATCCCATTTTGAGACGGTCCTCAACATTCTCACCACGAAGACATCATTCTGTGCAAATAGCTGCTCATTCACAGAAGCTGTTATGACTAATGATGCAGCAGCACTCTTATTTTTGTCTTGTTCTTTTATTTTTTCGATTTCAGTCCGTGGAATATTTTCCCAGGGAGGAGCAGTAAGGATACAGATCTAATCTTGGTATTTGTAAGACATGACACCTCTCATGTTCCAACTTGTTGGGAAAAATATTCAAATGGTTAAAAACCACGAGTGTAATTTTTCCGCGCCGAGTCTGTGAGATAAAAATGGGATAATAATATGGAGGTAAAAAAAATAATCACCACACAAAAGTACGCTAAATATTTTTACGTGAAAAACCCTTTAGGTGTAGGGGAAAACCACGGGACCATAGTCCGGTAAAACTTCCACTATGTAAATAATGGGGTAGCAACTTCACCCTTACTGGGTGGGTAACACTCAACAATATATGCCCTAAATTTGTGAATTAAAGGTGATACAACTCACTCTCACAAAATGGATCTCTCTCTCTAATTCTCTGCAATTGATGCAGGCTCTCTTTTTCTATTTGGTTTTTGGTGTGTTAGAGAATGAATTTCATTCCTCTATTTATAGAGGAGTATGTTGAGTACACGACAAATGTGGTGGATTCGCAATCGGTTGTAAATCTGCAAAAGACGTGCAAAATCCAACTACCATAGAAGGAATAGCAATTGCCGCAATATTGCTCGACTTCAAAACCCACATTTTCCATATTTCCTTTGTCTCATTTAGAGACATGTCATGTGCATATTTATGCACATTAATGGGTGGACCCCATCAAATCTCTCCCTCCACCCACAAGGGAGAGATATCACCATGTACTTCTTAGTTGGAGTGCATTCCTGCCATCTCGAGAGAGAAAGAACCACAAACTTTGACTATCTCAAGAAAGGTATATTAAAAAGGTTCTGGAAAGATTCAACATGATGCATGCTAAACCAGTTAGCACTCTCTTGGCTAATCACTTTAAGCTCAGTAAGCAATCATGTCCAACAACACTGGAAGAGAAGGAATCCATGATGACTATCCCATACACATCAACAGTTGGAAGTCTAATGTACGCGAAGGTCTGTACTCGACCAAACATCGCTCATGTTGTTGGTGTGGTTAGTAGGTTTCTTTCAAATCCTAGAAAAGAACACTGGGAAGCTGTTAAGTGGATCCTCATATATTTGCAAGGGAGTTCATATATGTGCTTGAGCTTTGGGGAATCAAATCCAAGTCTTGAAGGCTCTGTAGATGCTGAGATGGCGAGAGATCTTAATGAAAGAAAATCTACATCAACATATTTGTTTACCTTTGCAGGGGGAGTGTATCTTGGCAGTACAAACTGCAGAAGTGTGTTGCCTTATTTATGACTAAGGCAGAGTATATTGAAGCCGCTGAAGCAGGAAAAGAGCAGTTATGGATAAAACGGTTCCTTCAAGAGCTTGGATTGAAACAGATGAATTATGTGGTGAATTGCGACAATCAAAGTGCTATAGATTTGAGCAAGAACACTAAGTACCATTCTCGCACAAAACATATTGATGTTAGATATCATTGGTTGCGCCAAGCAATTGAGGAGCAACAAATAGTGTTGAAAAATATTCACACTAAGAAGAACCCATCTAATATGTTGACTAAAGTAATTCACAAAGAGAAGCATGAGTTTTGCCTCAAAATGGCGGGAATGCACTCCAACTAAGAAGTGCGTGGTGATATCTCTCCCTTATGGGTGGAGGGAGAGATTTGATGGGGTCCACCCATAAATGTGCATAAATATGCACATGGCATGTCTCTAAATGAGACAAAGGAAATATGGAAAATGTGGGTTTTGAAGTCAAGCAATACTGTGGCAACTGCTATTCCTTTTGCGGCGATTGGATTTTGCACGTCTTTTGCATATTTGCAGCTGATTGCGAATCCACCACATTCATCGTGTACTCAGCATACTCCTTTATAAATAGAGAAATGAGATTCATTCTCTAACACACAAAAAACCATATACAAAAAGAGAGCCTGCAATTGATTTGCAGAGAATTAGAGAGTGAGATCCAATTTGTGAGAATATATTGTTGAGTGTTACCCACCGAGTGAGGGTGAAGTTTTTGCCCCATTATTTACATAGTGAAAGTTTTACTGGACTACAGTCCCGTGGACAACTCAACTTACATGCCCAAACATCAAGGGTTTATTTCACCAACTAGCGACCAATTTGGCTTCATATTACTACTACAAAAAACCAGTAAATAAACACACATAAAACTCAAATCAGTAAATAATATTTGTCAACCGGCTCCAACTGGGCAAGTTCTTTCATTTATCTACTTTTTTAGAATATTTCTTCTTTGACGACCCTCAACATCTCTTGATTATGGGCCAGCACACTCCTATTGGTTCGGGATTTATCCATGCTAATTTAGATGAGGTGAAAGCTGGGGAAAAACCCACACCTAAGGACGAGTTGAGGCTCATATCTAATTAAAAACTGGCTCTAGGACCACCCAACATTTATGAGTATGCATTTTCATTATTGTATGTATGGCTATACTGTATAATCTGAACATAATGACTACATTTCAAGCCTCATTTTCAGCAACTATATACCAAGAAACAGAACATTAACTTCGTGGAATATCAGATTAAGGTGAGACTATGAATCAAACCGACATGAATGATGTAGAGGAGTTATTTCTTTCAATACAAGCAAAAAGAAATCATATTTCTAAAAACTAAGAAATAAAAAAAATTAAAAAAACAAATCAACAGACATGAATAAATGGTAATTCATGTATTTAATATACCTCATAACCATTAAGCAGTTCAGATAGAAAGCTCCGCCGAAGTGCCTCTCTAGTTCGAGAATCTACTCTATGCCATGCATTCAGTACCGCCATTTTATCAGAATCCATTCGAACTTTCCTCTTTGTTGAAGAGTTTTCAATGGCTTCAATCATGGTAGCCTAGCCGAACCGGAAAAAAAAAAAAAAAAAAAAAAACTACTACTGATTGAGTATGATACCACATTAGATGCCGATTTTTCCACAAAATAATGAGGGGAATATTACATTTCATACTCATGCGAGAGAAAAAGAGTTTATCAAGCATCGACCATGTGCTCCAGTAAAACATTCGAATTTTACATCCAGAAAAAAAAAGAGCAGTTATTGTGTGCAGATCATTTCACCACAAAACCCTATCCAGTCCTCCCAAGACATTGTTATTTTCCAGCCCATTCTACTCTAGCAATCTTCAACATGTGTTCCTATGCATTACTTTATCTTCACCTATAATGTTTTTGCTTAGTGTCCTGAAGGAAGAAAAAGATAGCCAGAAAAGGTTGTAATATTGCTGCTAAAAGAGGTATTAGGTAATTTTCAAAAGGCATAGCTAGCTTATTCTTGGAAACAAAGGCACTGAGCTAACATGATGAAGAATTCTCCTTGGACCTTTGACACACGACAACAGTGTGAGTTTAAAGGAACCATTTCCAAGCTCCATACTCCTAAATGCAACACGATGTCTTCGTTTTTCAGTAAACCTACTCGGGAAGAAAGCAGCAGAAAATATCAAAAATTGATGTCTGGAACTACAGTATTAATGCACGCAAACCAATCTACACAAATCAACATTCTTCAAGTCGAATATCCTATGTCAATGGCCGATATGCTCTGCTCTCTGATTCCATCTTCTTCTGGGCTTAGGAATTATAGCTGAGGCTCTAGTAACTGTTTCAGTTAACTAATCTGGTATGTTAACTAATTCTTTGACCAAATTTGAACTACTGTATGGAAGTTGGGTTTTTTCTATATATTCTCAGATCGTAGAAAATTTAGATTACATTTTCACCTCAAATATTAAAACAGCCCACAGAAACGCCAAAAAACTTGCAGCAAGGAAAAGAAAAAGTATCCAGGGGAGCATGTCTTTATCCTTCTTAACATTATTGTATTGGTTCCTTCCAGTTCATGGATAAAAAGGAAGTCCATTGGGGAAATGACTTGATTTCAAAACCCAATATGAAAAGGCAATAAAATTCAAGTCATCAATGTTCCTCAATTATTTTGGTTTAGGCCAGTAAAAGTGTGAAGTATCAATAATTCATTTTGCATCAGTATGTGTTGCAAGAATTCTGAGGGAGTGAAACAACATTTGGTGAATAAGAGAAGCGAATAACCTCTTTATCCATGTCTACATTCCTAAATTTGTCCCACTCCCCCACATTTGTCATGCAAAATGGTGACAGCGGAACATCATCACCTGTAAAATGAACTCCGAATTAATACTTCAACATGACCTCATAATGATAGTTACAAAAGATCGCTGCAAGAAGATAATTGTAACTTTGTAAGCCCTTTGCTTCCTAAATAAACCATGCTCTGTGGGGCCTTCGGAACTAAACCAAGCTGTAATGTCTATTTACTATAGCTTACAAGCAAAAGTCAGAAAACAATTATCTAAAACTCCAAGTCCAAGGAGGGGAAAAAAACATGGTTGAAGCCTAGAATCCATGGGAATGTTTGGACTTTACTTCATCCTTTCCTTCATCTGTCATTTGACTATATAATTTGTAACTTCCATATATCTATATATGTATACCTTATACAGAAATGACCTAATACATTCCCAGAAAGCAGAATCCTAAATTTTATTTTTCAAACAAATTTCCATTATGTATGTATATTGAGACGAATACAAACTCTTTACCTATAATAAAATTCAATCCAGCATCAGTTTTTTTCTCATCGAAGTTAAAATAGAAAAGACCAATCTATCAAAAAATATACTATTGTTAGGACGAAATTTTAAGCAAGATCTTCTCAAGTATGTATATTAATCAGAAATATTTGTTGAAATTAGCTTCCAACCCCCTAAAAATTAAATATTAGGCTGGGACCAAATTTTAAGCAAAATTTCTTAGGCCTTTGTATTTTGGTAAATATTTATAGAGAAGTTACTGAAAATCGGTTCTCCTTTTTTTGCAAATCATTTGGAAATAGCTTCCAACCCATAAAATGTCATTTTTTTAAAAAAACTTTGACACAAGACTTCAGATTCTAAGCAGTGGGGTTGCATTACACTCCCACAAGACGAATACAGCAGTAAGCTAAATAGTCAGATATAAACCAAGTCGACATAGTGGCTGCACTTTGACAAGAAAACGATGGGAACAGATTTTCTATAAATGACAATATATTATCTCTATTGTTTGGCTTTAAAGACCCTCATCCACTAGTTTTACTATTTCCTGGCAAATTCGTTGCTTATAAAATACATGCCTGCAAGTACCTTAGGAGATATACATAGCCGGAACAGTTGAGAAACCAACGATGAGAACCACCAAAATTCAAGGCTCGTATATTGCTAGATGCATAAAATAGCAGTGAATGATATAACATGGAATTAAGACTGTTTTGTTAAACATATCTTACCCCAAGGTGGTGGAGCAAACAAGCCTCTAATTTCTTCTGCATTCAAACGTGGAACAAGTTCCATCAACAGGCGATCATTTAACCATCTGCGAGCTCTGCGGTTGCTGACCTGCAACAAATAAAAAACCTTTCGCTCAAAATTTGCAAAAGTGAGTTGGAAAAAACTTCTCCGAAGCTACATATAAACGACGATATGGAGCTCAATATGGAGCTTTAGATAATACAAATAATACAAGTCCAGCTATAAAAGTGGATAAAAGTTGCAAATAAAGAAACAACTCCTACCCAAAACAAATATCTTGAAACAAGCATAGAGAAAAGTTCCACTTATTAACATACTATAAAATGGTTTTAATGATAAACATTAAAAATGAAATTAGACCAAAACATGGATGATGTATCTGCCCAGAAAACAAGCCACATAATGAAGTTAATATACACACAATAGATTAACTAAATTAGAGCTCAAAAGCCCACTAAAGAAGACTGATCAACACTCCTTTTGGGGGGGAAATGTGTAACTTCTCCCGAGTGGAAAATTTTAAGAATAACTTATCCTAAAGTTATCCAGTATAACTACTACCCACGAAGTTCTACACTGAGGATATAGAGCCTCCAATACAGCTATGCAATAGTAACTATAAGCCACAGATAGTCGATAGTAATATCCCCTCGAAGTATGCATTCACTGATTTATTTCCACACATAATGTTCTCCATATCCTCAGAATTCTGAATATGGTTTAGTGCCGCTAACATATACCTAACTGAATCCACCTATTTTACGGCCCTGGGATGGGAGGTGTAGGGGTACAAAACTAGATACATTTATCTTAACAAAGCAATATATGTCATTATCATCCGTGGGAATACAAAACTAAATATGATCCAAACGGAAATCATTTATCTTAATAAAGCAATATATAGATATATATATAAATATATACACGCCCTGAATCCCATATTTATGGATCGGGCCACGCAGACACACAAACATATATGTATTTATAAATATGAGTGTGTTTTGTAATTCACCATCAAAATGAAAAGCAAAATATGTATAAATATAAACACCTATAGCCTAATCCCTTACCACAATGTTTTGATAACAACCGCAGAGACACTTATTTATCAAACAATTAGTCAATCAGTTCCAAAAATCAGAAACAAATAGACGTTTCCATTAATTCTAATAGGTGGGGACAGCTAGAAAATCACAAAATGTTTATTATGCCAGATTAGCATAATCAAGAGGTCAACACAGCAAGCATAAAACTTTGCCCCAAAATTGGAATCTCAAGAGAAAATTCAACAAGTAAAAATATTAAAAATCAGTTTTTGATTAAAAAAAAAAAAAAACCAAAAAAGAACTACTTGTCCAGTCAAGCTCTCGAGGATCTCGATTTTCTTCTCAATAGCCAATCCTCGGGATTTCACACTCTCCCCTGCATACCAACAATAGAAAATTCACTGAATTCTCATATCAACCACTGTTCATAATCATACAAAACCACCAATTTAGGAAATTAAACCCAAAATTACCATCTGGGTCAGCTCAATTCATACTAAAACTACCATGTATTGCTTCAAAAAAAATCAAAAATGAAGAGATTGATACACGAATAGATGCATAAATCAGAAGGATAAATAATCAAAAGTGAAATGAATATAAATTGATGAGAGATTGTGCACCTTCGGGATGGTCAAATAGAGGAAGATCTTGTTGTCTTCTTAAAACTTGAGGGGTTGCCATGATTGGTTCTCGAGAAAATGAAGAGATCTTCTTTTTCTGATGAATAGGATTGGATTGGAATTGGGTTTTCTGAGGATTGTTTGTTTGACGAAGACAGGGAAAGTGCAGAGCAACACACAACCTTAGAAAACACAAGATACAGATAGGATCTTAGGAATATGTTGTTCCCATGCTAATTTCAAGGGTCTTTTTTTCTTTTTTTTTGTTTATTTATTTATTTTTTATCTATCATATGAATATAGTGTTGGAGTTGACACTTGGGAGACACGTAAGAGAGAGCATGACACGTGTACTGTTTTATCCTTTGTGTCATGTTCAATCCAGAGATATTGCAGGTAGGGTAGAAAATGAACCGGTTGTTGAGGGTTTGGTTCGAATTCATACAATAAGCAAACGAGTCAAGTTTGATTTCCATTTTCAAATTTGTTAATAAATGTGATGACACCCAAAGAGTTAACATGTAAATTGATATAGATTGTCTACTGGCATATTGGAGTTTTGGCAAACGGATACTCATATAACAAATTGGAGTTTCTGCCTAATAGATAGTGAACATAAAGTTCTAATACCTGTGTAAATTATTTTGGAATAAATTAATTATATAAGTGATAGTGTTTTGCTATTTGTTTGGATAGGAAGTTTAGTAAGAATTATGATTTGTTTTGATTTTGTTTCTTTAGGAAAATATATATTAGGATAGAATTGTATCTATTTAGGATACTTATTTGATTAGATTTCAATTACTTATGAATCAATTAAGTGATTTAGTTTTAGGTTATAAATAATGTACACATATCTCTATTTTAGAGGTCTAGCACCAAACACAAAAATTTATTCTTTCTATTTCAATAACATCGTTATTTTATTTTTCTCATAAATTTCAATACCAAGTCATTTATATTCCTTGTCTTGCAATTTCAGTTCAAGCTTTTCATTAAAATTCGTAGTTTAATATATCGGTTACCAAAAGTCCTTTTAATTAAGGTATCAGAACATTTTCGCACGAGTTTTCGTTCTTTCTCGTGCAAATTGTCTGATTTATTACTTTGTTCAAAAAAGACGGTTTATTCGTTTTCCTTGAACCGTTTGAGTCACGTCACCGGCTTTGGTACGCCCACGTTTTACGGAACAAGAAAATCGGCCTAGTTCTTTGGCTGATTATTTTTGGAGCGAACAAAATGAGCCGAGTCTGAGTAATGGTGGGTTCATTTCGTATATGTTTATGAAAATGAATTCGTATAGGGTCGTTTAAGTTCGTGAATATAAGTATGTATAAAGACATTTAAATTGACTTTTTTTTTCCTAATGATGTTTGAAGTATTGATTGTGATTGAAAATATATTATAGAAATGTAATGGTAATAAACGAGTCTGACAAGTTTGGAAACAAGGTTAAACCAATTTTAATATTAATTAATTTTTTTTGTTTTAAACGAGCCGATCTTAAATGAGCCTGAGTTTTTCAGGTTCATGCGATCCTGAGCCTAATAGCAAATTTCGGTGATCATCACGGGTCCAAGATGAGCTTATAAACAAATGAGCTGAGCTCAAATAGCCCAAAGCTTGTTTCGGTTCATTGCCGCCTTGATTGCATGTTAATTTTTTAAAAACAAATAAATTAAATTTTTAATCTCATTTAATGGATTATAAATAGTATTAGTGACATATTCTACTTTAAATATGGAGGGGTTTGGATCGATCTAAAGGTATTGCAGGTTTTAAAAAAAAAGAAGTTGAATAAATCAAGTTTTTAATCTCATTTAAGGGATTAAACTGAAGTATAATTAGTATTAGTGAGAGATTTAATGTTAAATTATATGTACCTTTTGGAGGTGTTTTGCAATGCACGAGGTTTCAATAAGAGGTAAAATAAGTATAAGAGTATCGAGTATGTCACTAGTCGCATTGGATGGCTAAATCTTATGTTTTGGCTAGTTACCTTAGCATGGAAAATAATTTAGCTAGTTGGAACTTATGAAATTCATAAGTTGGTATGGTGCTAGCCAATTCATCATCAATAACTTTGCTCCCCTCTCTCTCGATTTTTTTTTCATTTATTTTGTGTTACTGGTCCCCACTTCACTAATTAATTGAATTGCCAAATATAGTTAACCTTCCTTTGCTAGCCTTCATGTAGACCCAACATATAACCAACTTTGTACCAAACACTCTCACTCGCTAAAGAACAATTCAACTAGCCAAATCGATGTGCATATGGGATGCTCTAAGTAATACTTGTATATATATTTTTTAGAATACTTGTGCAATACTTGAGCTTTATTTGTTTGTATGTGCAATACCGCCTTGCCTTTTTTAATAATAAGGTTCTTATTTGTTTTTAACATATTTGAAATGTATTTTAACTGTGTGGTGTTCATGTTTAGGGATGACAAAAATGCCCGTTCCGCCGGGGAACCGCCCTATTTATAAATGAGATGGTTATGGGAGTTAAAAAAATAAAACCGGCGGTTATGGGACGGGGACTGTTTGAGGGGTTCCCCATTGGGGAATCACCCCTCCTTAAACCGCATTATTAATATTTAATATTTTATAAATTTTTATATTAAAATTACATAGTTATATATTTGTTTACATTTTTTATAATAAAATTACATTAATATCCTAAAACAAATAACTATTTTCTTATCCACCCTCTATATCTATATATGAAAAACCCTAATTTCTAAATATATTGCAAAGATCGTTGATTAATATTTTTATATTATTTGACTTATGTTATTATAATTGAAAACTTTTATTTAAGTTTGTTTATTTAGATTTGAATTACTTGTTAATTTTGAATTATTAAATTTGTTTTTGTATTAGAAAATTATTACGATAAAATTAATTGGATAATTTCTTGTTTTGGTTTTGTTTTAGAAATTATTTTGACTAAATCAATTGAATAATTGATTGTTTTTTATATAAATTTTAATATTATATTAATGTATTTATACTTTGTTTGTTTTTAGGAAAAAAATAGTTTAATAAGGTGGGTTAGGGCAGTTATGAGGATAGGGGTGACGGTTTAGGGCGGTTATGGAGTAAGAGTGAAATTTTTAAATAATTATTATGTAATTATAAAAGATAAAAATTTTCGCAGTTATGATTGGGAATTTAGAAAACCGCACCATTGCCATTCATATTCATGCCGATCCATTTAATAGAATAACTGCGTCAGAACACGACCCACGAACCACCCACTCATAGTGAAGAATATAAGGGGTAGTTTCGGAATTTTACCTACTGACCTCCACTATTTCCAGAAGCACTCTGCATTAGTCTGTTAGACGCCCGTACGTACCAATACAAATACAGTCTATACAGAGCAAGAGCAACAAACACAATTCAGCCCCCAATTTTTACTTTTTATTTTTGTTTCTCTCCTCACATTTTCCTTCTCTCGCACTCTCACCAAACCCTAACATTTCTTTCACTCGTAAGAACCTCTCTCTCTCTCTCTCTCTATATATATATATATATTCACACTGCACACACACACATATATAGGCAGTTATACTGTTTTATATGAGGAATCGCCTTGATCTGTGTATAGTTGGAGGACTATTTTTAATTCATGTATTCCTTAATTTGCTATGGAATAACAGCAGATCTGAAAAACCTCATTTGTTAATGTTGATTATCTGCATATGCCTGTCTCTGCGAGTATATTATATATATATATATATATGTGTGTGTGTATGTGTGTGTATATTCATGTATTATGTGTATAGAGATGGGCATACTGTTCAGGGCTCAGGTTGCGAGTTTTATTTTTTTATATTTGATGATCATGAACTTTTTGAAGCAGTTAATTATCATTTCATTAGCTAATACATTGATATTGTTTTGTAACAGCTAATGTAACAATTACTTGTTATGAGATTCCAAATTTCATTATTGTGTTTCATATGTTGTTTTCTTCGCATGAAGAACTACAGTCTTTTCGATTCATTTGTTTATATTTTTTTTATTTTTGTTGACTACGTAAATGTTTAAGGGCCTTATTTGATTCTCAATGTGATTACATGCTTTCAAACTAGAGTACTTTGGATCAATAGTTGAATGAATAAACATTCAGGTGAATCTTTGTTAGAAATCAATCTCATTCTGCATTTGAAGTCGAATGATTGTCATATTTCCCTCCTTCAATGGAGCTAGCTATGATTGGATTTTTACCCCTCTAATCATCAATTTCACCACAAAGAATTAACACAATTCCAGGTCAGTGGATAGTATTTCTATTTATTTACTTAAAAAACTTCCCCTCCTGGTTAAGTGGATATAACTCATTCTGTTGTCTCGCCATCAATCAGCATATCCGTTAGCGTACATGCACACGCACACACAAGCACATAGATTCCCTGTTATCTCGACTGTAAATGATTCCTCTCACATCTTCCCCCATATTAATTTTTGTAACCTTGTCTTTACTCCAAGTTAGATCCTGCGATTTAAATAACTACATCAAACAGCTTAGATTCGCATTCTCATTTCTGTGGCAAAGTTTTAGTATTTGGTTATTTTTTGTGTTTGCTAGGACCCTGTTATATTTCTCATATTGGCTCATATGTTTTGGGCTCAACTGTTGAGCATATAAAATTTGAGTGTTCTCACTAGACAGTTCCTGCTATTTTATTGTCTGTGACATATTAGTTCTCAAGCACGCTCTTCCTCTGGATATCATGGAAGGACAAAGGAATGACGAGAACCCTCACCAGTTGATATCATTTGCTTTTGATGGGAATGCCAGAGATACGCCTTATTCACCCGGAAATGATCCCAGCAAGCTCTACATTATGGAAGGCGGAGGAAATCAGACCCACTCTATTCCACTGTCCCTACCCCATTGGGTTCCTTGCCAGCAAACGCCGTTCAGTTTTGTCAAGCTTCTTACAGAAAGTGGGGTGTCAGAAGTTGAAAGCTCAAGGGCATCAAGAAACTATTCAGGAATGCTGTATAATTCTGAACATCCTCATTTCTCCCTTGAAATGAATAAGCAGAAGGTAAAACCACTTATCCATATGCTTAACAGTAGGAATAGTTAAAATTGGAATAATATTCTGTTCTGGCAAAATTGGAATAATATTGTGAAGAGATGCTATGTCCCCATGGTACAAGAATTCTTCCTTCTGCTGAACTTAACTTGTGGCAGGATGGTGATGTGCAATATATATGTTGTACATCTCACTAATGAAAATCTGAAGCTGATTTTCTTAATGATCTGTGTCCAACAGGTAAGATATCTGAGGCCACACAATGAAGTAGGACCAATGAACCTCACTAGTGCAGAAAGTGGTATTCACATTCAGGTCAGGGTTCTTTTGTTATCCGTGTCCTTACTTCCAGGCAAAGTTTCCTCTAACAGAGCTTATTGCCTTCAAAATCCGTATGAGATTCTCAGAAGTTTCATCAAGATTATGCAATATAAATATCTTGCAATATTGTCATGCTTCACAGACACAAGAATCAAGTCAAGATTACTGTAATTTCGTTCACCCTCACTTAAGCATAGCAGTTGGAGCACCACGTTTACCACCCAAAAAAAGTAGTAAAGTAGCAAGACAGAAAGCCACTGCTTCTGACCGTGTAAGCAAAACTTCATTAATAATTAGTAGATGAACTCTGTTAACTTGCCAAAAAATGTAAAAAGTTCGAAGTTACTTGCCAAGGTTTCTGATTCTCATTTCTTAATAATTATAGTATTTATCATATGTTCGACCATTGTTTGGATTGGATGTCATCAAACTCTTACCTGGAATATGCATTTCAACTTCCCTAATTAGCAGTTTTTTTCCCTCTTCAGCGTCGCCGATTGAGGATTGCTCAGAAGCTTGATGCATTGCAGGAACTGCTTCCGCATTCTCCAGAGGTAAATACGTCCGAGTTTTTTGTGCTTGTATTGAATGTATTTACACGTGCAGAATTTCATGAATTTGAAAGAAAGTTTTTAACAGGATTCCAGTCGTGAGTATGATTAACAGTGCACAGTATAATACAATAAGTTTCTCTTTGCTCTACTCTATCTTCCTGATAAAATTTGTCATACAGTGATGAAACTAACAAATTGGACAATAAAATGTTCTGCCCAGGATTGAGCCTTCAATAAGCAGCATTGGGGAATATAAATGAATTTTAACATGGTAACTGATCTGTACTATTGCTGAGTGATTTTCGGTAGAAGAAAAACTTTATTTTACTAATCTTGTCGGTACATTACCACCAAGGCTGTAGTCAAGGTATAGTGCTCTTCCTTACAATGGAAGGCGAGGATTCAAGTTCCCAATGGGACAAATGGGCGTGTATCTGCGAGACTATATGTTTATATATACAGATCATCAGGAAATTACCTAGTGTAAGTCCCACCTACCTCCCATGTGAGGTGCTGGGACGGTTGATTGGAGATGGATCTAACCTTTGACATTTTTTTGGACAAAGTGAAGTAAGGTTGCAGGTCGAGGACGAATAATAAAGGACCACAGGCTAGTACAAAAGCAGGACACTGAATTTTGATAGCTGATGATGCATAGGAAAGTGGTTATACGGTTATGCCTTCTACAGATTTAACAAGCTCTGAGCAGATTATAGCTCATATTATTTAAAATTGTCCAGCTATTTGTACAAGTTAAAGTGTTTAGGTCCTTACTAATAAGCCTGATGTAGGTACTATATGTGGGCAACAAAGGCCTTGTAGCTTTCCTTCCCAAAGGGGAGGTTAGGTTTTCGAGCCCCATGGGGCTCATGTGGGGGTGTGTGAGTGTGGGTGTGTGCATTTCTTACCATTAAAAAAAAAGAAAAAAAGAATTGATTTGAATGATATCAGATTCCGAGAATAAGAAACCTAAATTATTGATCAACTTCTAACCCCATCCCTCCCTTTAGATTTTATGTCTACACCTTCATCATTGTGCCACAACGGATTTGGCACATTGCAATACGTGTTAGCCTTGATTTCAACAAATGTTTGCACTAAGACATGACATAGGGACCTGCACCAATAGGCAGTAGTAATGTGTTTTGCCGCGATCTAAAATAGTCAACTTGTGGTTTTGCAGGGTTCTCAAGCATCTGTGATGGATGATATCATTGACCATATCAAACATTTGCAGCTTCAGATAAAGGCAGGCTTTCACCCTCGTAACCATTGAATGACACATGCATTATAGCAGATGGATAAGATATATGTTTTTGTCTTTATTGGAGTTGTTTAATTCTTGAATTGTCCTTTATTTGATTACATAAGGTTGATATTTAATTGCTGAATGGCATCTTACAACAGAAATCAAGTTGAACTAGTTCCAGGTGCTCCTTTTCACCTTCAAGTGTTCCCGGAATTGTTTGAAATCTTTGACAACTGGCTCCCTATTCAGAACTATCTTATAGTAGACAGAGGAAACCACAATCCAGATCTCTGGATTGTGGTGTGTAAATTTTACTGTTTTAGACTCTCTGCGTTTATCTCTCTTTAATTATCTTTACTTGAACAAATTCTAGATTACTAAGATTTCCCTATTCAGAACTATCTTATAGTAACCAAGTAAACCCCAACCTCTAGGTTATGCTGTGCAATCTTTACTGTTTTAGACTCTTCGTGGTTCTCTCTCTATAACTACTTTACTTGAATGAACACTCAGATAATCCTATTCAGAACTATCTTATAGTAGACAAGGTAAACCACAACCCAGAGTTTGTGTAATGTTTACTGTTTTAGACTCTGTCCGGTTCTTTCTCTTTAACCATCTTTATTAAAACACATTGTAGGATACATAGAGTGTTCATATTCTGAATAAGTGCCAACTGTTCAGATTTCTGCACGCGGGACTAACAGCTTCTGCGTGAACAAATTGGGGTCACCGAACCTTCTCTATCATCCATTACTCTTACTTCTTATTGTTCTCTCACTACAAATTTCTTTATTTATTCTCCTTTATAGGACACCTTCAAATTGCATAAATGTATAATAGTTTGTTCACCATTTCATTTAGCATCAAATCTTTAACTTACAAAACAACCTACTGAATTTTAAGGGACCTTATTTATGCAGGATTTAAGTAAGAGCACCTTGGCAGGTGAATCAACTTCTGCACCTTTCATTGCCCTTGAGGTACAATTCATCACAGCCTTGAGAGAAACAATTTCGCGAACTCATTTCAGATTGTCATGTCAATCATCTCAACTTTGCAACGGTTCTTTACTATTCAAATGTAACTTCGTACATCTCTTCCATTTTTTTACGGTAATATTGATAGCTCTTCGGAAAAAACTGCAGGGATACGGCCATTACCTTTTCGATGAACAGATGCTAGGTGAACCTCTGGAAGAGGCACTAGGAAGGTTGCTGGAGATGAATCCATCAGCAGTTTTCAAGCTGCTGGAGAGCAGAGGTCTATATATGATGCCTGCTGTATTGGATGAAGGATTTCGCCAAACTACATAGTTTTGTTGCATGCTAATCTTTACCTGAACTTTTACAGGCAGAAAACCAATTGATGATTGACCCACTAGTATAGGTGTTTGTTACCTGAATGTACAAACCAAACTAAAGAATATGTGATTTTGACTGCAGATGTGGAATGACATTATACTGAAGCTATTTTTAGCTGACCGATACACAAACATATCTAAACTTCTTAAAACGTTTCTTGGTTTTCGTCATATGCTTTTAGTTGGTTGCGAATGGAGCACTTAAATTGATCTTATTGTTGTATTTTTCTATTTTAATTTGTTTCCATATGATTTGGATTGGTGTAGAGTATCCAATTTTGGTTTTGTTCATGTGCTTAGTTTATAGTGAATGGAGTAGTAAAGTTCGACAAATGGAAATTGCGAGTTAATTGTTGTATTATTATTTTAATCCGTCACCAATATAATTTGGATTAAAATAGAGAATCCAAAGTGTATTCTTCACGCACTTAGTTTGTACTGAATGGAGAAATTATTTCTTTTATGCCATACTATAAGTACCATTTGATATTTCCTTATTAATATTAAATGAAGAACTGCAATGGAATGGAAAAATTAGGAGCATACATGACTCTGATAAAGGGGTAATACCAATACATGTACCCCGTGCATCTGGTATATTGAATTTAATGTTTATAAAAGAACAAATAAAAAAACATCATCCAAAAAAAAAAAGTAAAAGCATTATATCAGTTAACACATAATTTTGTTGGAAAAATAAAACCTCATGAAGCTGAATGTAGTGTACATGAAAGCTGAGAATATATTCTCTACAAAAATACCATCAACCAACCTAGGGTATTGGTCATTTCTCTATAAAAAATTACATGTGACCAACTGGTGTACTGTACATGAAAGCTGAGAATACTTTTTTTTTTCTTTTTTTCTTTCCCCATTTGTATCCCCCTTTTGTTCCTTCAAACTCTTTGTTCCTAGCGACTCAATCTAAATCAATCAATTTAGGATGCAAAGAATAAAAAATCTTACATAGAATTTAGCAAACATGATCGTCTCCGGAGGGGTCTATCTTGATTAAGAGTGGTTTATTGATATCTGGAGGTGGCTCTGCTACAATTGGTAGTCCTGGCGCGCCCAAGATGCCCTCTAAGTCGTCATTTTCTGCCAATGCTTTGTCTAAAGAAGCCTTTGCGACTTTCGTGATATACACCATTAGAATCACTACATACAAATCAAAGGATAAAAAAAGATCAATACATTTACAAAGATTGTTACATACGATATATATTCCCGCAGACTCAATTTTGTTATTGATGTTTCAAACTCCCCAGCGAGCATCTAACCCAAACATCATATCGAACATTGTTTGGAGTTCGCTAAAGTTGAATACAATAAATTCGCAAAAATCTAATCTACCGCCTGAAGCAATAGATGTTTTTAGCTAAACTTCTGGTTGGACTACACGATTTGCTGTATTCAGCCATTCTTACTTCTCTAATATTCAAACAAACTAACATGCACAACATGGCAATTTTTTCCAATGAGAGAAAATTTGAGCTCCATCCAACAATTAGTTCAAATGGGAAGATAGGGGATTGTACTAAATTGACTCACCAGATATCACAAAGCCCAATGCCATTACTACCTGCATCCACAAGCAGTAGTCAGGAGAATGGGTGAGAAGCATAAATCTAATCTACAAATTAAGTTAAAACAGTATAATATGTGGCCCATGAATTTCATTTATATCAAATGACCAATATATATTGCTAATCATATTCCTGGGAAATGAGAGAGGAGAGAGGGGGAGTAGAGGGGTTGCATTTTCTACTATTGAACCCTGTTAAGTGTAGATTGAGGTTGTTAAGAAGGGTTGACTAGCTACACATTGGACTTCTGTAATTACTTAAACAAAGCAGCTGCCCCTTAAAACTGGTGTTCTCACACTTGCTAGCACGACCATTTACCGGGGCACCAATCAATGGCATCTGCGGCAGCTTATCACGAGAATAACACTCCAAAGCTGACATCTCTATCCGCACGGGTAAGCTCTATACAAATTTTTTATCCTTGGGCTACGCTCTATAAGACTTGGTAATGGATATGCTAACCTGTTTCTTTTTCCTGTAAATTATGCCGAGCTTAATTTAATTTAACAAGTAATACAGTGACAATCCAAAAACGTCAATTCAGTCATAACGATACTCCTCTGCCATGCATCATGTGTTACATATTGACATACTTCAATCCATTTATTCAGATGTTTTTCTCCTCTTTCAAAGCAAGTACAAAATTTAAAGAGTTGCAAGTTAAATTTAGTAGGGTAAAATAAGCAATTGATACAACATCTATACAAAAACTAAGAGACGTAGAACAATGACTACAACCAACTCGTGAGGGGATCATAACTCTCCATCAAATTGTCAAATTTTGAACAGATTCCAAAGATCTCCCCAATATACTAAAAAATTTCTCGTCCAAAGCCCCAAGCAGCACATAATTAGTTATGAGGTTTTGAAGCCCTTTAGGGAATATCTTTGGATCAAGAACTTGCCAACATGTTTCGGTGTGATAAACAAGACACGGCAGCTACGAAACTCGAAACAGCTCTGACTATATTGTGGGGTACAATTTTCAAACACCATGCTCCTGTTGACTCATTCTTATAATCTGATGCCTAAAAACCGAAGGCAGTTGCTATACGAAAAAGATAATAGGTTACTAAGGAAAATATTGTTTATGTGCACATTTGGTCCATTTTTATGGAAGACTCAATAATCAATTCAACAGTCTTTGAGTCAGTTACTGAATCATGCCTTGTCATTTCAACCTACCTAACATCATCACCTAGTCAAACCACACAATCATATTTGTTGTTACCATCTTAATGTGTAATAGTCCTGGTCTACTCCTAAACCTATCTTTCATTCAAATGTGGACTTCAATATTCAGAAGTTCAAACCCGTGCAGATATTGGTGTCCGCTGCAGTTGCCCAAACCACTTTATTATTGTTTCTACCATCTTATCTCCAATTGATGTCTTCTGGCACCTCATGAATGTATTCATTCAAGATTTCATCAGAAAATACCCAAAAATGATAGAAATAAAATAAAATTACTCATTAGAAACTTGATGAAATTGGTCCATCCCATATCAACACCCAACAGAAAATAAAACACTTCAGCCATGCTTCTTCAGAACCACGACGACCATTTTTATATAAGAGAGAAGACGAGTGAGATTATGGATATTTCTCTTGATCAAACCAAAAGAATGGTGAACTGAGGGTTATCATTGACACAATTAGCATTCAATGCTGTCAACAATGCACAGTTAGCCAATGGATCTTTAAGGGATAACCATGATAGAACACCTTATTAGCAATATTCATGAAAAAAACACACCTTATTTGCCACTCTACACAAGGTATATTTAAAAAGTTCATTGAGATATAACTCAAGGGCTAATCAGGTCCAGAGAGACATCTATAGCTGCAACCTTCTATAAAGGAACAATCCAGTTATAATTAAAAATTAAGATCTTATCATTATATGACTCATTATGATATACAATGATACACCCAAATACGTACTAGATACTACAATAGATGCAGATTGCAGGAGTCCATATTTACAATGCAGAACTTTCTTACCAGTATAAGATGATCAGATTAATGCAAGCCAAAAAGAATAGATGAGCTGGCTCTTACCCAACGAGATGTTGTAATCTCACTCCATCCATGTGTGACGTCAGAAAGATCCTTCAGGGTTGTTCCAACATATACTAGTGCAAATGTGATTGGCTGCAATATGAAGAAAAAACTGATCATTAACACAATCAAATAAAATCTTTAAAAGAATTATGAAAATATCAATTACCATGACTTAAGCTGATTAAGCCAGAAGAAAATTATGTTGGGCAGCAACTGGACATTTAGTTGCGTCAAGCATATCACGAGAGAATTTATGCAATTGAGTCGTGGAGAGAGATAAAACAAAAACGTGATTGTGTCAATTGTGGTTCGTACTTTGAACAAATGACCAGAATTCCCGGGAAAAAATTAAAAACTTAATTTTTTTGGAAAGTGATGGATGTTATATATACTTTGATAACTACAGGCACCAGTATCCGAAGCAGACCTTGTTGAACCTCGCACCTTTTCTTTGGTGGGGCATGATATACACTCGAGCTGTTTAGATGGTGGCGAGTGACAAAATATCGGATATTTATAGCATATGATTACTACTTTCTTCCAGAAAACTGAACTTTTAGGTTATATTTCCATCCAATGGGAATGGGTAGGCCCATTTTCTATTTGCCTGTGTTCCTAACAGAGCTGCTAAAGGCTAAAGGCTTAAAGATAATTTGGGAACATCTGTAAGGTACCATTTGTGGAAGGCCCACAATAACTAAAACTATGATTCATTTTTATGTGTTGTGCTGTAGGTTTCGTTTATCTGAAGTATACACTCTCTAATAGACTGGTTCTAAACATTCAATATTATACTGATACGTTAAAGGTTCTATCAGATACAATGTATAGGTATATACTCTTCTACTTCTGATACTGGTCTCACGTCTTTTCATATTCTTGTACTCCCTCCATCCCAATTTAGTTGTCCACTTTGCCTACTTTACTTGTCCCAAATTAGTTGTCCAGTTTCGAATCTTAATACAATATTATCATATACTTTCCCAAATTATCCCTCTTCATTAACTTCAAAAAGGAATGGACCCTACTAAAAACTACAACTATACTACATTATCAAAGGTTAAAATAGGAAACACAAAATATCAAAAAATTTGTTGAAAAGTCAAATGTGGACAACTAAATTGGGACTGAGGGAGTACAATTTCTTGCTTAACTTTTGTAAGAAACCCATTTGAACAGCCTAAATTATTATATTAAACTTTGTTCTATGAGAAGGACAAAAGATCTATCATGATAGTAAAAAAAGTGATGTAAGCCACTGGCCGTCAAAGAACAATTAGCCATCTTTCTGCATTAAACCTTATTCACCACAGATTGCTAGACATTCTCATAATTCAAGATAGTTCTTGTTCTTAAAAATAGTAAAGAACAAAAGTAAAGGCTTGTTCCATGATGTGTTTGCTTTGCTGGGTAGGTGGGCGTGTATAGCGTCCAATGTGGGTGAGTGTTTTTGTGTGGTCAAGTGGATATTGTTTATATCATTGGAGAGTGTGTTTGTTGTGATAGGGGTATAGGGCATGTGGATTTTCCTGGGAAGCAATGGAGCTATATTAGTTAATAGGAGAGCAAATGTAAAGGGTAAACATGTGAGCGATTGACAAACCACATAGAAGTGAGGAAGGAATTTTTTTTGTGGTGGAAGAATTGCTTGCTGTGATGGTGGCGGAGGTGATAACGGAATGGCAGTATGGAGGCCTTGATCAAGAATTTCACCTTAGGCCCCAGCTTGATCCAAGCAGCCATTCTTGCTAATTACATATCCCATCCTTTGAGATACTTTTCAATTGAAACAAAATTATATATGACGATAACAAGTAATGCGGACATGTTCTAAACAGACTGAATTGGGACAAGCGACCATCAAACCAATTAAACTGCATCTGGATCTTCAGTTCTACCTAATAAAAATACATATTCCTCAGCATACACTTGAAGGAGATTGGACAATTGGTCTCGCTCTTGATAAAACACAACGGATGCATCATTCACCTGGCATATTATCCCAGTACCGGACTCCATATTAGGTTTTAAACTTGGGACAAATTTAAATCTTTAACCCAATTGGGCATATTAGCCAGACAAGCTAGTTTGACTCTTGAACATCCAGAGAAGCTAGCCAACCGTAAGGCGAGATAGAACAGAAGTTTCTGAGCACAAGTCAAGCTTGCACATGTACTTTGTTACCAAGACGAGATCAAATATTCCAAAACTCTGCTCGGCTAAATTTATGTTGTGTAAACCCTAACTAGGGAAGCACGTGATTTACCTACCAAAAATAATTGAGAAGTAACTCTGCAAAGGCATTAGAACAAAGTAAGCCTAGAAATTCTCAAAAATCGTGATTTGAGGTGAAGAGGTGCAGTGGTAAGACCACTGATGAATCATCGGTTTGGTTCACTAATAAAGACTCTTAAAAGATAGGAAAAAGATGAAAGAAAACGAGATGAAATTGGATGTAGTCCAAGAGAATACAATCCACCCAAAGTGACACTTGATAGGCTGGATAGAGGGCTGTGTTGTCAAAGCGAAATGTTGAAGCATGCATCATTATGCTAAATGATAAAGTTGACATAGGCTGGAAAATTATAGGGCTGTGGTGTCGAAGCGAAATGTTGGAGAGTGCAGCTTTATGCTAAATGATAAAAGCTTATCTTACAGTAAAACTTTGCAGCTTTTATGCAAAATAATTTAACTCAAATATCAAAAGAATCAACATGACAAAAAATAATATAAAGAGAGAATACCATCATTCCAACCCAAGAAGCCAGCATGTACTCCCCTAGGTGAACAGGAGTCACTGACAGTAGATAATTCAACATGTTGAATGGAAGTAAGGGAACAAGCCGAAGAAGCAAAACAATCTGTGGATGAGGAAAACAAGAAATGAATTAGAAACTACGAAGCATCACATATCAACATATTAAAAGCAAACACAAATGACAAATCCGGTGAGACAGGGAAGAAATTCTAAATTCGGGCCACATAGAAGCAAAAGCAATACATTAAATTCATGTTTGGAAAACTCAGAATGTATCACACTCCAAACTATAACTCTGAAGCTGCTTATATTAAGTAAAGCTTCTATTTTGAGACAAGATCCTATAGGAAGTCAAAAAACATAGCTCTTGTCACAAAATCGTAATTTTATTGTCACTGAACCTTTAACCCACTTTCGATGAATTTTGGAATGTAGAACAATGAAAGGAAGTTAAACCGTGTGTGTGTGTGTGTGTGTGTGTTCTGTTAAGTGTTAAACCTAAAAACTTTCAACTTCCTCTTTTACTATATGTACACTTATTTATAAGCAATTCAGTAGGCAAAGATGATCTCAAGCTCTAGATCAAAAAAGGATCGAGAAAAAGGCAATAGAAGTAGATTTCTTCTAGAGTCCTTAATAGTTAGAACCACAGGGTTCAGTTAACTAACTTTCATTCAAAACAAGACTTCTCCCCTTCTATGATTGAAGATTAACATTTCTTACAATACTGAATGGCCCTATTAATAATTAATAACCTACCTAATTATGTTTATTTACGTATAGTCATCCCAAACATTTCTAAGACGAGGCCTATCAATATCGCATTCCTAATCCAAAACAATAGGAACAATTAATATATCATCAACAATAGTCTCCCCTAATAAGTTTAATAATAATGACAGTATACAGCTTAGGTCTGAAAGTTGCATGTGTGCGGCATGAAAAAAGGATGTTAAGATGGATGATATGGGTGAAGGGTTACTAATCCAAATGTGAGGAAGAAATTAGGAGTTTAGGAGTGACGCCTATTAGCAATTAGATTTGAGAAAATAAACATTGGTGGTATTGACATTTCCAAAGAAAATCTAATAGGAGGCAAAGAGAACGACCTAAGTTAACATGGAATGAAATAATTAGAATATTTTTTTAAAAGATATATATCAGAAAAGAGATAAAAAAAATTTTTTGATAAGTAGGTATGTGTATAAAAGAGCACTCAATCGGGGAGTGCATCCCATGTACAAAAAGCCCCCAAGGACCAAGAGAACCCAAAAATTCTAACTTCTCATCAATGGAAATACAACAATCACTGTACAACCAAATCATGTGGCCAGCTTCATTGACTTGTAGCAAGCCAAATCATGTGTATTGATTATCTTTCGTACAATACAACAATCACAGTTATGATCATACTGGAGTTATGACATGTTTTTAAGCTTTACTTATGAAACTGCAAAGAGAGAAGGGGGACAGTTCTTGCCCATTATACCTTCGGAAAACATGAAAGAACAAAGTATGGACTACAATTAGAGCTGGCAATTTCGTGTTACGGGTCGTGTTCATGTCGAACACGACATGACACGAACACGAAATGGCTAGACACGAACACGACACGATTAATATTCGTGTCAGAGATATTAAACACGAACACGACCTCATTTTTAAACAGGTAACACGACACAACCTGTGTAACCCGTTTAAAATTTTGGGTCGTGTTGGGTTCAACCCGACACGAATTTTTTTTACCCGTTTAGAAAAAAAAAAAAAACTAATTAAAACTAATCAACCTTTTTCATTCCCTGTCAATGGAGTACAAGAAAAAAATAGGAAGAAGTAAACACCATTCTAAGACCAGATTCCACAGTCCACCCTCAATGCCTACATACAGGCCCATGATAAAACAAACAAGCATTACAAAACAATAAAAAAACAAAAACACATAAAGAAAGCATCAGGAAATTGATTTGTTCCCAAATGCCCAAAATACAGTTCTTCAAGCCCTAGTTCAAGCGAGCTCCAACTCAGGCGCAACACAACCTGTACTACCTCTTTATCATAGAGATGGCAAATCAACATAGGTTAGAACAAGGGTTTCCTCTCTCTCAGCTATGGGGGTTGTGAGTGGGGGATTGGATGAGAAGGCGGTTGAAGAGCAACAGTTTGGCCGAAAGAAAAGAAGGGGTGGCGTGGGTTGGCTCATAGAAGGATGAAGGAAGACTCATGGCAATTTTAATGTTTGAAGGGGATGTGTAAAAGGAATCCCCGTATGGTGGCCGTATGTGTGAGAGAGATGAGGGAATAGAGATGAATTGCGGAAGTATGCCGATTGATTTTGGCTTATAGTGTAACCTAGGGTTTAACTCAAATGACAAATTCATCCCTTATTTCTATTATAATTTCTAATTTACCATAATAATTTTTAAACGGGTTGTGTTCAAGTAATCGTGTCAACCCGACCTGCTTGACACGATTAATTAAACGGGTCAACACGACCCGACACGGGTTTGACACGAACACGACCCAAAAAATTTCGTGTCGTATCCGGGTCGACCCTTTTTAGGCCTTGACCCTTTTATGCTCAACCCTAACCCTTTTAAATGGGGTCGTGTTCGTGTCGTGTTACCGTGTTGTGTCCAATTCTGTCAGCTCTAACTACAATTAACAACAACATTATAGTGCACAAATTAATACATACATAGGATTACTTAAAAATATGAAACTTCCCTGAATTCAATAAAAAACAAACTTCACGGAACATCCAAACTATGACATAAATGTACTCCATACCATGATTTTGTTGTTATTTTCCACTCATGAAAAGTAGAAAGATAGCGGGATCCAATTTTGATTTCCGATTCCCGTAAACCAAATTAATATAGAGACTCTCTGATACTTGGCCATTTTAACAACTTGGACACTTATTCGAGATTTGATATTAATCAACTTGTAGAAATGCAACTCAGTTCAAACCACATGTCTCTGGAAGGCTCATGAAGATACAAACTGCAATGTACTTTTGTCAAGGAATCTTGAAAATGTACCTTAGGACAACCACTTTAGCATCTTGAAGGTTAGTAAATGTATAAAAGGGGACTCAGAGATAGGACCAATTTACTATCCAGTTAAGATACTAACAAACTTGGCTTTTCTTTTTCTTTCTTTTAGTTTTATTGAATATTAGCGAAACCATTTCCACTTGATTTCTCCTTTTAACTGTCAAGTATTCATACAAAAACCTTACATGTTGTAAACATATCTGAATCTGACTCTCATTTAGTTGATACGTTTTGTACATTCCTATTTAACTCAACTCAGCAAAGACAAAATTGCGGTTCAACTGGAAACAGAAAAATAAAATTAACAATATTATTGATTCAACGCATGGCAAGGATATATATAAAACAAAAAAGTAAACAAAATAAACATCAGAAAATGCTTGAATAGTTCATATAGAATCAAACCTTAAAGCCAGATCTCTGAATTGCAATAGCAACTGCCTGAAACTTTGGGTAATTCTTCAATTTAGAAATGACATATGATCTTCCAATCTGCAGAGTTGAAAGTAACAAATGTTACAAAAAAAAAAAAAAAAAAGAGATGCATCAAACAAAATGATGATTTGCACCTAAAAACCCAATTCAGATAAATTTGTTCAGTTGACCTAAAAAGATATATTGGCCCGCATCCAAACTTTTGGTAAATTGAATGACCGGGCATTTTCCTTTTCAGAAAGCATTCAAGCAGACACATTCACTGAAAGAAAGGTTTAATCAAGAAAGAGACTTACCGTTCTACCAAGAATGAACGCAGCTGTTGCACCAAGGGTGGCACCTAAAGAATCGGCAATAAACCCCATTGGCAATCCAAAGAGATAACCACCTCCAAGCTGCAAAGTTAAGTATAAGAACCGGGCAAAGTAAACAGGAAAATCAAGTTTAAGCACTCTTAAAGAAATTAGTTGTCCACAGAGAAGAAGACAGGCGGGGGAGAAAATGAGTAGGAATATTATACCATAAGTGATCATAGTCACCAATTAATACAAGTGCTACTCAAGAATATAATTAACCTTTGAAGCAACAGAACCAAAATTCAAAAAGGAAAAATAAAATATAACTCATAGTAAAGTAAACAAGCTAAGAAGCTACCAAACTTGAGATGAAGCAAAACGATACATCTTGTTTGAAAAATAATGTTCAGACACTAGTTTTTTATTAGGAAGAAAATGAAAAAGGGCATCGGAAATAAATAAACCAACATTTTGGAAAATTTGGAAATGTTCAAAGCCATAAGATATTAAAGCATGTGAAAAAGAATATGGAATGTGACCGATTGAGTTAGGAACCAAGATACTGAAGCAGTTTGGTTCTTAGATATAACATCCTTCCATTTTCATTGATCAAGTGTGCTGGTCCAGGATTCTTTTCTTTCTTCAATTTCCCCCCAATATATATACTGGTTCAGGCTTACTAGTACAACTCGAATAATTTTAAGGATGGTTTGTTCACTTGATTGTTACAGCGAACGTATAATCTTACTTAAGGGTGCATAACAGGCCTGGCCGGGCTGCCTGAACTGTGATTTGGAAACCCAAGCCCAGCCATGCGGGCATTGGAATAACTGGATGCAGGCTTGGGTTGGACTTTTGATTTTTTATCTTGGACTTGATTATAGTCGGGATTGATTCAGAGGGGGAAAAGAAAGGATGGCTTGCATGAACCCTGTCAAGTGTAGATTAAGGTTGTTAAGAAGGGTTGACTCACTACACATTGAGCTTCTGTAATTATTTAAACAAAGCAGCTGCTCTTAAAATTGGTGTTCTCACACTTGCTAGCACGACCATTTACCGGGGCACCAATCAGAGGAGGATCCTGAGGAATGGCAATTTCCTTCCCCTCATAGGGATCTCTTTCCTTCTAGGCCTGAAATACTTGTCATTAATCTGCTCGACTCAAGGCTTGAACTGTGGAGTTTGACAGGTGTCACTCAACCAGTGTTCTGTTTTCCTCCTTCAAAGACCTTTTTGTTAAATCCTTTCTCATCAGTTGATAGCCCTCGTCATCATTTGTAGTTTTCCAGTTAAATCACATAGATCTTCCTTACTGGAGAATGATGTGTTTTTTCATTTTAAACGCATAACACCCCCACCCCCCCACCAAAAAAAACGGGGGTAAGGAAATCATCATCTGTAACTCGATTACATCTTCTGCAGCACACACAAACACATGCACACCACATACACTGTGTTTGAATAGAGCTAATTAATTTTCTCCTAACATCCCTAAACGTAAGATATTTTCAAACTCCAGGAGTTCTGGACAAACTCACCAAGATTGAAACTTCAAATGAAACCAAGACATAACCGCAAGGGGCATGTTGGGTTTGTGGGTGGGCGTTTGTTTTAACTTCCCCAATTTTCTTTTTAGTTCAGTATAAGTCTGAATAAATTTCTGTCTACTATTTCAAAACAGATGGTGCATATAAGCTAAGAAAGCACTGAAGTTAGAAGTTCAATGCCTACCGTAAGCACCGAGGCTGGAACGGCCAGAATTGTAAGAGGAATATATGCAACAGCCCTGTAAAATCCAAAAAATATGATTTAAGGTAAAATTAAAGTGAAAAGGAAAGGAAATGGGGAGACTACAATGAAGAAATCAAAACAAATGTTCAGGCAGCCAGGTCCAATTACATTATTAACATCATAGATAAGGAAAACAAATTTTCAAACAGGGGCTGACAGGATGATTTGACTTGAACAAAGTACATGGGTTTCCTAGAGCTATGACCTCTACTATACAATCTAATTTCAATCAGCAATTTTAAACATTTCAAGAACCACAATTACTTGCCACTTTCTGCCCAGGAAGGATAATGCTTTAAATCCATTGGTATTCACAAAGTCATCTTGCTCATGTAGCTCTCCTTGGCCAAAATCCCATCCTATGCGGTTAGCCTTGAGAGATTAAAGACAAGATCTAAGGAAGAAAATCCATAATAGATCTCATCATGAGACGAGTTATTCTTATAGCTAATTGTACAAATTTATCCTGACCTCATTAATGTTTTTGGTACTGCCTGTTACTTTCTTATTCTAAAAATGCAGTGCTGAAATATTCTTTTTCCTTGTTTGTTGTTATATTTAAGGTTTATAGCCAACAAAAATATAGTTAAGCAAGGTACTAGCATATAACATAGAGTCTTTGCCCTCTGCTATTACAGAAAAGCTTTGCCAGATCACAGGTGTAATATCCTGTGTGGCTGTCATAAAACAACAATGCTTCCGGAGTTATAAAAGCAATTATAGTAGCAAACAACTAAACCATAAAAACACCATATAAAGTTGAAAATCACATCCTCTCCCTCCCTCCCTCTCTTAATATATCTACGAGACACAACAAGTAAAGCATAAAGACTCCAAGATAGAGTTGCAACATATTTAACTCTTTATGTCTCCTCTTCAGATGAAACCAATTACTCCTACCCTGTGATGGTCTCGTCTATGTGGGGAGCAGGAGGGGACGACTATAGACAGAGGAATATGTTCTTTCAAGAAAAAATAAATGAAAATAAAATAATCCCCACATGTTTAGCGGAAACACTACTCGTCAAATGATTTTAATTTCTGATTCTATAAACTTGAAGTTGACAATTTAAGCACTTCCAACAAAACTAAGAGGATTGATAATAAATGACACTTAATTTTATTAAGAAATGTCAATTAATGTACATATACAAAAGATGGAATCATGGGAGCAACATTTGTAAAACCAACTATTGGTACCAATTACTCAGAATCTTGAATGATCCATAGATTTTAGTAGCCACCCAATACTTAATAATGTGCTCTAAACATGTTAAACTGTTATACCAAGAACAAGGTAAAGTGTATTGCATAGTGAACAATTAAGAGCTACACCTGGACGAATGGATTGCAAGAAATAAATTATTAGTTGCAATACATCTGCCGTTATTTCAAAGTTATATTTTGAAATAACAATTCATGGGTAGGTACATCTGAACTGCAATCAGATTGTTAAGGAATTAACCTTAACCACAATCGACGCAAATTAATGTTATATGAGGTTTTAGTCCATAAAATGGAAAATATACTGCAAACTACAGCATAAATAAGTTGACATATTTGGGCATCAAGGACGACTTACAAAACAAGGGGACCCCAAGGTCCAAGCTCTTCCTTAACCCATACCAAGAAATCTTTCAAAATCTGCAAATCAATTTCTTTCAATAAGGAAAGTTATAGATCATGAATTCTTTGGTAACAGGAGAAAAAACATAACGCACATACCATACACATGCAAAAAAAAAAAAAAAAAAAAATGAAATAAAAATTCACAGACCAAAAGAATGAAGAAACGCCTATCACTTGCTCTGTGAACTAGAAAGGAGCAAAAAAGAGGCGGATATATACTTACAGAAAACTTAATAATAATAATAACTTATAAAAATAAAATAAAAGAAGATTAAAAAGAAGAAATGTACTTTATTTCTCCACTGCCCCTTTAAACCTTTTGCTTTCTAGCTTTGGACTGCAAGTAATAGTTGGGTTCTCCATAGAACCATTACCACTTTTATGCTTCAGTAAATTCCTAATGCTGAGGAATAGTTCCATGGAATTCTGCCAACCCAATATTATGATGGTTTGTAGATACATAAGTTTTAAAAGTATTCAGGGAACGTTTGGAAATTTCAACATTTAGTGTCCCATTTGGGGTACTTAATATTTCATAATTTAGAAATAGAAATAGCCCTTTAACACCCTTAGAAGTAGGAAATCCATTATATTCTCTAGTGCCTTTAAGCTCTATCTGCTTGATGAATCCCCCTCCCACCTCCGTTCTTCAAATGGCTTCTGTAAAATGAATGTAAATTATTGCACCCTTCAAGATTTGGTCAAATGTCCAGACAAAGATGGGTCGTCAAGGGCATTTGTTTGTGTCATTTGTTGAATCTTATTCACACACTTCTCCGGTGAAGCTGATGTCTTGCAATCAGGTAAAAACACATCACCCAACCTTCCTTCTGCGACAATCCAATTTTTCTAGAGCTATAAGTAAATTATACTCAAATCTTTCCTCCTTCATTTAATTTTTATTTTTCTACTTGGAACATCTAGAGCAGCTTGTTCAGGTGTATCATATAACCCATTTCTCATCCTCTTTAAGTCTTCATCTATTTTCTTTCCTTGTTTTTTTTTTTTTTACCTAAATCATATATTTCACCTTTTTACTCCAATTTCTTTTCCTTGTAACAATTGCAGCCAAAATTCAAAACTTTTCGGGCATCAAGCAAGATTCACAATTATCTAAGAATAAAATACATATTTGCATAGCTAAACAAGTCCAACCGCAACAAATTTCAACCGAAAAAAAAAAACTATCACAACTCAACCCCCAAAAAGTGAAAAGCATCAATCACTACAGACTAAAAAATTGTATATTCTTGTTCCAAAACCCCTAAAATTCCAATCAAATATTATTCACGCAAGCATCAATCGATTGTTGTCAAATGTGAATAAATAAACAAAAAAAAGAAATTGAACAAATATAATACACATATACATATATACACACAAGTATATAGGGATTGAGAGATTGGAATGAGGACCTTTTCTACGGGAAGAGTAATGCAAGCAGCGGCAATGGCGGCGAGGAGGAGGAGGAGGAGAGCGACGCGGAAGGCGGCGGACCAAGTGAAGGTGACCGCCATTGACGACAAGATCCTCCGACGCCAAGGCCGACAATCCTCGCCGTCGTCGTCGTTGTTGGCGATCCCTTGCTTCAACGACGATCGCGCTCTCAAACCCCCTGCGTTTGCCAGATTTAGCCTATAGATATACCCCTCCCTCTTTATATATTAGCCCACACCCCAACTATTCCAAATATATCAATGTATACACGCACATATATGTGTATCTGTGTGTATATATATGTAACTAATATGAAATTATGTATGGAGATATTATATATATGCAAATGTCACTATATTTATCAATGTGGGCGGGTGTGAAGTTTCAGCTCAACGTCATCTCGTCGATCCCGCGAAGATCTGCATCTGTTTCTTCATCTACAGCGCCTATACTTCGTATATATATAGACATTTATATTCGTGTGTATATATAATTATATATATATATATATCTAGGTACCATCCTCCTTGGATCCTAACATGTAATCTCAGTACGCGTACACGTGGCTGAGGGCAATTTGGTAAAGAAAATGAAGGAAAATTGATTTCAGTGAGTGGATCAGCCCAAGTTGTTCCATGCAAGAGTATTGCTGAAACTTGTAAATGTGGAAAAGAGATCTTTTGGGTGTAAATTTTCAACTTAATAATAGAGAGTTTGTGACTAACATGAGAAGGCTTTTATTTTATTTTTTGGTTTATGTCATTTTAATATAGTAGATCTACTAAATAAAAAAAGTACAATACTTACCAAGTTCTGGTCAAATACATGATTAAAAAAAAAAAAAATTAAAAATTGGCCTTGATTTATGTATTTATGAATTTTATATTCAACTTTCTTTTTAAAAAGATTTTTACCACGTGCTCCAATTATATTGATCCATATTATGAGAAAAGAAGAACTTGGTCATCATGGGATATTCCATAAAAAAATTCAAAATTTTATCCAAAATTGGTAATATCACATTATCCAAAATTTTCCAAACTTAGCCAAATTCAGATTTCACTCATTATTAAATTAAATGTAGATCACAACTCAACAGAGAACATCAAAGTACTATAGCCTATAGGCCACTAAAGTATAGCTGACAATTAACAAACATAACACTGGTTTTTCGCTTTTTCTCTTGAAGGAAATTCAGATAACTTCAAATCAACCTTACAATTAAAGCCAAGACAAAACACAACCAAACAAGAAAACCACAATGTCCACATTACGAGTCGCACAATAATTCAGATGCATAACGCAACGAAAATGGAATACTTAGATCCTCAAGCGCCCTTCGCATTGATATGTGACAGTGCACTCATCATCGACCGTAATGGAGTACTGGTGGGCAGGTCTAGCAAGAAACGGGGGCAAATGGACTAGAAGCTCGCACACGCACGCATCGTCCATGGCATTCAACCAATGGCAACACTCCGTTTCCACGGCCGTTTCATGATGCCCGTGCCCACGCCTGTGTCTGCGCCCGTGTCCATGTCTGTGTCCGTGTCCGCCCTGCTCATCAGGAGGGGAGGGCGGTTCGGGTGGGGGACCAGGGTGGAACGGGAGCGTGGCACAGGCATGGTTCACAAGCGAGATCTGGGATAGGCAGAGTGGACCGATGGTTGGACGTTGGACAGGCATGCATTCCATCTTGGGATTGAGAAGCAAAAATGCCATGATGAGTGTTGAAAATTGGAGAAGCTTGGACCTACCCATGATTTGTTACCTCCTTCTCAAACAATATGTGGACAAACAAGAAAGAGTAGTGGTAATTATATGTGTTAATTGCTTCTTGTTATATACTAATGAATTCATAAGGTTCTCATTTTCTCAAGTTAATTAGGTGTTGGGTTGATTGGAAAAAAAAAAAAAAAAACAAGATAGTAGTAGTTGAAGTAATGGAGGAGTTTAGGTTCTGAAATATATGCGGTGCCTTGTTCATTCATTTTGTGTGAGGAGTGATTGTTGGTGAGGTACCAAGTGTGACTTAGGTTTTGCAATGCCAACTTTATTTCTAGCTACCACATGAACGAGAAATGTAATGAAATGTCGCGGATCACAGAGAAGAATGTTTAAAAAAAAAAAAAACCTTCAATAATTGTTGAGTAAAAAGACATGAGTGAATTAGATATATCACATAATCGTCTAGTACAAATATATGAATATATGATTGAGTTGAGTAAGATATAGCACATGCATCATTGATGAGTAGAAAAATATTGTTGAGCCGAATATACCCTATCATGAATCACCGTATAAAAAAATGTATTATATTTATACAATTGGATACGGGTTAAAAAAAATAACTCTCTAACAAACTAACTAATATGGTACATTTATATTGAATGGACATTTAAATGTTTCGAAGGATGGAGTGAATTTAGTGCAATGGTAAAGCTAATGTTGCATACCTTGAGGAACACACGTCATCAATTAGATATGTAGGGCTTGTTTAGTTCGTGTTTTTGCTTTCGTGTTGTGGAATTTATAAAGTATAAATATATATTTTTTGTTGTGAAGTATTGTAAGTTAAAACTAGAAGCACGTTTGCTACTAATACTTGAAGAAATATTGAATGAGAGGTGTTAGAAGAATTAAGACAATAAAAGAAGAAAATAATCAAGTAGGTTTAGCACAAGGAATAGTTTTGATAATCGTACTCTCTCGAAGTCAGATGACTTGAGAGAGAAGTGGTATGTATTTATAAAGCCTTCTGATATATTACAAGTGTTTGAAATACAAAATACAACGGAAGATAAAGTGATAGAGATTTAAAATATAACCAAGGATAAAGATGACTCTCACCGTCTTCTGCACTTGGTAACATCTTAAATTCATATTTAAAATATATACAAAGATAATGTAACGTCTTCCACACTTCCCGTAATACTCCAAATCTTCAAAATATATTAGAAGATATACATAATATCCCAAATGCCTTTTAACCGTTACTGTTCTATATTTGTGTAACATCTTCAATACTTCCCCTCAAAATGGGTTGAGGTGAAGCAATGAGATCCAGTTTGACACAAAGCCACCAAAAGTGTTGTTTAGAAAGTGGTTTTGTAAATATATCTACAAGTTGATTTGAAGATGAAACAAATGAAGTGACAAGAGCTCCAATAGCAACCTTTTCGTGAACATAGTGGTAGTCAATCTCTATATGTTTCATTCTTGCATGGAACACGAGATTTATAGTCATATGAAGTGCACTGACGTTGTCACAATACAGAATAGGAGCCTTGGAAAGAGCAACTCCAAGATCACGCAGAACAAACAATAACCAAGTAATTTTCGCTGTAGTAACTGCCATTAAATGATACTCAGCCTCTGCGCTTGACCGAGCAATAGTGGGTTGCTTTTTTACACTCCAAGATATGCAAGTAGGGCCAAAAAATATACAATAACCAGTAGTCGAATGCCTAGAGAAAGAACATCTCACCCAATCAGCATCTAAATAAGCAACCAAATCAAGAGAGCCATAGTTAAGAATTTGAATGCCGTGAGAAATAGTTCCTTTAATATAACGTAGGATGCGTTTCATAGCTTGAAAACTGTCAACTGTTGGAGCATTCATAAATTGACTCACAAAATTAACACTGAACGATATATTAGGTCTTGTCATAGTTAAATATTACAACCCACCAACAAGACTGCGATACAAGTTTGGATTATCAAATTCATATTTATCAGCAACAGAAGGTTTCTTTTGGGCCATCGATGTAGAAATAGGTTTGCAATCAACCATACCAGCACGATCCAACAGATCAATCGCATATTTTGCTTGTGATAAGTGTAGTCCATTAGATTGTCTGTTAACTTCAACACCAAGAAAATAATGTAAGAAACCCAAGTCTTTCATAGCAAACTCGGTGCTTATAGTAGATATAAGCTCGTCAATATGTGTATTGTTACTCACCGTGATGATAATATCATCAATGTACAATAAAAGAACAAGAATATCATTGCCAAAATTATGAATGAACATGGAGGAATCAACAGTGCTGCAAAAGAATCCAAGTGTCAGAAGGAAACCACTAAAGCGATCAAACCATGCCCGAGGGGCTTGACGCAAGCCATATAATGCCCTTTTTAATCAACACACATGATGAGGATATGTCAAATCTACAAATCCTGGATGTTGAGTCATGAAAACAAGTTTAGAAATAAAACCATGAAAAAACGCATTTTTCACGTCAAGTTGTCTTATGTCCCAATGTTTCATAGTGGTTAAAGTTAGGACAAGACGAATACTTATTGGCTTAATCACAGGAGAAAAGGTTTCAGAAAAATCCAAACCTTTATAGCCCTTTGCTACAAGACGAGCCTTAAGTCATTCAATACTCCCATCTGCTTTCAATTTTATCTTGAAAACCCACTTGTTTCCCACTATATTCATATCTAGTGTACGTGGTACAAGATCCCAAGTGTGGTTATCATATAAAGCTTGAAGCTCTTCACGTATAGCACTTGCCCATCCTGGATGATTTAGTGATGATTTCATTGATTTGGGTTCAGGTGGAAGAGAAGTAGAAACAATGTAAACATATTTTGGATTTGGCTTTGTGATTCCATCCCGAAGACGAGTTACCATAGGATGACATAGAGGTGCTACATCATCTATGGGCAAAGAAAAAGCAGTTGCAAAGGACTCATTATCATGAGAAAATTCATTAGGTGTCGAAACCTCGGACGAACTATGATCACATGGAATAGTGGGAGACATTAAAACAGATCCATCTATGGATGAAGGTGATTAAATATCATTAGTGGTATAAATATGTCCATCGGATTGCTCAAAAACATCTCTCGAGCCATGAAATGGAGATGAATCGAGTTTTTCATTGATGCCATCTAACCATTTTTTAAAAATGGTTAATTCAGCTGCACCATGATAAGAGGCATGAAGAGTAGTGGGGTTAGCAAAAGGAAATGTATATTCATCAAAAATAACATGTCGAGAAATGTAAATACACCCAGTTGGTGGGTAGAGACAATGATATCCTTTATGCTGAGTGTTATATCCCATAAAGACACATGGAAGAGATTTAGGCCCGAATTTATCATGTGCGTAACCACGAAGATATGGGTAATAACGACTTCCAAAAACCCGAAATGAATTAAAATCTAGTATTTTTCGGAATAACTTAGAGAAGGGTGACTCCATTTGCAGCACCGCAATTAACATGCGATTGATTATAAAAACACCTATGGAAAAAGCATCAACCCAATAACATTTCGGAATGCTTGCATGATGCATCATGGTGAGACCTAATTCAATGATATTTTTATGTTTCCATTCAGCCACTCCATTTTGCTCTGGTGTTTTGGGACATGATGTGTGAATAAGAACTCCCATTCTTTCCAAATGATGAAGGAACTATTAGGGTTCGCACACCCTATATACGAAGCCGTGCACACCTGCAAATCATAAAACGCACACAAACACACCAAACAATCGACACAAGAATATATACGTGGTTCAACCAAATAAGTCTATGTCCACGGAGAGCACCGTTTCACTAAAAATCATTGAGAGGATTACAAGGGGGTGATTCGCAGATCACACACGCACGCACACTGTGTATACTCACGCATGTATCACCGGAATAATATAAACGTATATTATTCATAACTCTCTCTCTCTATTTCTGTGTACTCTCTGCGCACCGCATGTGCTTTACTCGCACTAGGTGTTTCACTCACACCGGTACCAGCCCTCTGGCGTCGGCCTAATCTGGCTCTCTGGTGTCGGCCTATTCTGGCTCTCTACCTGGTACACCGAATACAATAGGCTACACCTATATTTATAGGAGAGGCTAGAGTGGATGACAAGTCAATCAATCTAATTATGAATTGATCTCCTACCATAACTGTGATTGTTTAATGGCTAAGTTATATTCCCCTTTAACAAAGGAGTCACCAAATATAACAAGATTCTAGTCAAATAGAGATAGCTTGGTGACTAAGTTTAACTTTCCCTGCAAGGAAATGAGTCACAATATCTAACAATCTCTCACTTGATGACTTTTCATCCAATCAATCAACTCCATCAATGATCAGTACATTACGATGCTTTCATTCCTGTCTTCAAGCCTGAAGACCCACTTTAGTCATCATGACTATGCCGATAGCTCCCACTGCATGAGCAATATCTGGTCTGGTGCAGACAATGTGACCTATGTCTTGTCATCCGTTACCTTCTGCAGGGATCTACACTGGTTCCTTAAATGACCAGTCTTGCCGCAATTCCAACATTCGATTGCTTTGGAATTTCTAGGACCTCGAGACTGTGATCTTCCCTGTCTCGACTTGGAATGACCATGCCTTTGGTTTCCGCCTTTCTGTCTGTTCGAACCTCTGCCTCTAGTGTCGACATTCAATGATGTGCCACTACTTGAAGAGTCTGACGACTGTCTTTGATCTCTTCTGTGAGTACCATACTCACAACGGTATCATACTTCAGCAGATCTATCCCTGAAGAATTACTGATTGCAGCCACTGTGGCGTTCCAGCTCTCTGGCAATTGATTAAGGAGAAAAGTTGATTTCACCTTGTCTTGAAACACTACTTCAATTGATTCCAATTGCCCATAAATGTCATTAAGCTTACTGAGATGTTCACCAACATTCCCATTCTCGGACATCTTCAGATTCGTCAATCTGCTGATAAGATGTAATGTATTTGCTCCAGACGGCTTTTCGTACATCTTCGAAAGAGCTTCCATAAGAGACTTTGCAGTCTTCTCTTTCCTGATATTGAAGGCAACAGATTTTGCCAACGTCAATCTGATCGTGCCAAAAGCCTTTCGATCTAGGATATTCCACTCATCTTCTTTCATCGAATCTGGCTTCATCCCTTCTAACGGTAAATACAAATTTTTCTGGAATAACACATTCTCAATTTGCATCTTCCAATAGGTAAATTTTATACCATCAAACTTGTCGATCATTACTGCATTTTCTTCTCCCATAGCTCCCACTGAGCCTAGCTATTAGAGATATTCGAAGTGCAAAACCGAGTATACGGTTGCGTCGGGGGCGGTTCAAAACCTTAAGAACGCCTTTGACCGCGTCCAAAACGGGTCAAAAACGACTCCAAACGGGCCAAAACTAATTCGCACAAAAGATATAAATTTAATCACGAAGTTAGTACCTTCTCATGGTGCGTGTGGACGCGTCCCTGCTCTGATTGGGCATATTCTTGTGCCAAAACGTTGGGCTTCGAATTCTCTTTCCGTAGATATATTATAAGCCTCGTTCCGATAAACGATGTTTCGGAAAATTACGTCGAACCGAAACTGCTGCTCGACGGAGCCAAAAAATTGGCCGGAACTTTAGGCGGCACGTGGGGGCGCGTGCGTCACTTTCCGGCAACGCGCTTGACACTGCTAGTTTTGTCTCGTCGAGCCAAAGCTCCTGGTGTGGTAGGTTTTTGATTTAGGGCACTCCAAAAAATCAGATCGTCGGGCTTCGTGATTTGCTCCAACCTGGGGCTCTGATACCACTTGTTAGGGTTCGCACACCCTATGTACAAAGTCGTGCACACCTGCAAATCATAAAACGCACACAAACACACCAAACAATCGACACAAGAATATATACGTGGTTCAGCCAAATAAGCCTACGTCCACGGAGAGCACCGTTTCACTAAAAATCACTGAGAGGATTACAAGGGGGTGATTCGCAGATCACACACGCACACACACTGTGTATACTCACGCCTGTATCACCGGAATAATATAAACGTATATTATTCCTAACTCTCTCTCTCTATTTCTGTGTACTCTCTGCGCACCGCATGTGCTTTACTCGCACTAGGTGTTTCACTCACACCGGTACCAGCCCTCTGGCGCCGGCCTAATCTGGCTCTCTGGTGTCGGCCTATTCTGGCTCTCTACCTGGTACACCGAATACAATAGGCTACACCTATATTTATAGGAGAGGCTAGAGTGGAGGACAAGTCAATCAATCCAATTATGAATTGATCTCCTACCATAACTGTGATTGCTTGATGGCTAAGTTATATTCCCCTTTAACAAAGGAGTCACCAAATATAACAAGATTCTAGTCAAATAGAGATAGCTTGGTGACTAAGTTTAACTTTCCATGTAAGGAAAGGAGTCACCATATCTAACAGGAACTTCAAATCACTATATTATCCACCAACATCAGATTGAAAAATGTGAATTTTGGCATTAAATTGTCTCTCAACCAAGGCTTGAAAAGTAAGAAAACAATGAAATAAATTAGTTTTATTTTTTAAAGGATAAAACCAAGTAAAACGAGTACATTCATCAATAAAAATAACGTAATAACGATAACCACCAGACAAAATGGGTGCAGGACCCCAGAGATCTGAATGAATAATACCCAATGGCTCATTACAAGAATTATGAGGGGAAGTAAAAGGCAATCGGCAAGATTTTCCAATTTGACAACTAACACATACTGTGTGTTTATTCCAAGATCCAACTTTAATAAAACTAGATTTATTTAAATATCGAACAATCTTTAATTGAGGATGACCCAATCTCCAATGCCAGACTTCTTCATAAACACCCTGATTTTTGTTTGAGAATAAAGCTTGATGTGAGGCGGAAAAAGCATAAAGGCCGCCCTTTTTAGTCCCTTCCATCACTATTTTCTGGCTATCCATGTCCTTTACCACAAAACCACCATAAGAGAATTAAAAAATACAAGGATAATCTGTAGTAAATTGACTAACAAAGAGTAAATTTGTCTTCAATTCAGGAACTAACAAAACATTTTTCATCCGAAAATCACCATTTTTGGTGTGTAATATAACATCACCAGTGTGACTTATTTTAAGAGGTTGGCCATCACCAATGATTACAGAATCTGGTTCATCATACTTACAAAAATTAATTAGATTACCTGGATCGTCAATCATGTGCAAGGACGCTCCAGAGTCAATAAACCATTATGCATCTTGGTTATCATTAATTGTGATTGCAGCTAGTGTTTTGGGAACATCATCAACAGTGAAACTTTGATTAAATATGTGCCAACACTTTAATGCAACATGTCCGTTCTTGCCATATATCTGACAAGTTGGAACATCACTGGTGTTTCTCTATTAATGAAACGCGTCATATCTTGACTCTCTATAATACCCAAAATCTCTGTGTCACCCATGACCTATAATTGTACTGGGTAAGTTTGATGGATACAAAGTTTCCGACATTTAACGTTGACGGATACGGAAACTTGGATGTTTGGTTGTTGGATGCCATGATAAAGTGGTAATTATAGAATAGGTTTACCAATCACTAAAACTCAATATTTTGTGTTAATTGTGAAATGGCTCTGATACCATGAAGAAATATTTAATGAGAGGTACTAGAAGAATTAAGACAATAAAATAAGAGAAATAATCAAGTAGGTTTAGGACAAGGAATAGTTTTGATAATCATACTCTCTCGATGACTTTTGAGAGAGAAGTGGTATGTATTTATAAAGCTTTGTGATAGATTACAAGTGTTTGAAATACAAAATACAACAGAAGATAAAGTGATAGAGATTTAAAATATAACCGAGGATAAAGATGACTCCCACCATCTTCTGCACTTGGTAACATCTTAAACTCATATTTAAAATATATCCAAATATAATGTAACGTCTTCCACACTTTCCGTAATATTCCAAATCTTCAAAATATATTAAAAGATATACATGATATCCCAAATGCCTTTTAACCGTTAATGTTCTGTATTTGTGTAACATCTTCAATAATGCTTTTGTTTTTTATTTTGGTCACTTATTTTCTCCGCTACAGTATTATTTTTGTGAACAGTGCAAAAAATACAAAAAAAAAAAATCATTTTGGTACTTTCTAAAACTGACATTATTTGTTTTATATTTTTCTATCATAAAAAATAAAACATTGGTGCCAAACATATTTTTGTTGTGAAAAATGGGTACAAAAAAACACAAATAAAAAACAAAAACGTGAACCAAACAGGCCCCTAGAGATATGATATCTTACAGTCGCACCCTTTGTCGTTTAGATAATTATAGTTTCACCCCCTCTAGTTCATCGACATTCAATTTAGGTGACCGGAACCGAGAAATGACTTATCTACCCATGTTTATTTTTATGAGTTTAAATATTTTTGCATCTAGTTGAGGGTATTCTAAACATTTAACCTCTGAAAAAGTGATGACATAAGTGTTGATTAAGTTTGACCACGGTCGGAAGTTCAACTGAGGGGGGTATTTGTTATATTTTACAAACTTGAAGGGTTTTACCTGTAATTATCCAAATAATAGGGGTGCGAGTGTAATATATCATATCTCAAGTGAATGTAAATGTAATTTATCCTAGAAAAAAAAAATATATATATATATATACTAGGTATAAACATGTGTTTTGCACATGGTGTAAAATTTATGATGAATGAATGAAATATAAATATATTTATAAATGTTATAATTTGAATGAAAGGGAGAAAAAAAATACTGAATATGACAAGAATATTAATGAAGATATGATCGATGTAGAGTTGTGTGTGAATGTGTGTGTGGTTATGTACATTGTTGGGTGAATTTTTGCATGAAAAATTACATGGAATATATATAGTGATGAAGTGGTGTGATTTGGAGGGCTTTGAGAGATGACCGTTGGCTGTGAAGTAACATAACTGTTGGAAGTGAAACAACATGTTAAAAAGGGGCCATTGATACATAATATAAGGATCCACATAGGAGTTTCTATATTGCCTATTAGAATTTAGCGTGTAAATATTATTAAGGAATAAAATGTCAAAATAATTAAATAAACATAAATTAAAAAATATAAAGGACACGCCTATTTAATTTTATAGTTGAAAGGCACACCTATTTAATTTAAGTTAAAAAACACATCTATTCAATTTCTTATTTTATTTTTGATTTAAAATATATGAAAAAATGTTTGGAAATAAAAAAAATCCTTGTACTTTTATAAGTAGTATATATATAGCCTAACATGTGGAATCATGGTATAAAAGGCTAAATACTACTCCCTCTGTCCCAATTTATAAGTTCATTTTGGGGAATCCAACTTTTTAAGATGTTGTATTGGTAATGAATGAAATAACAACTTTATTATTGTCCCGCCATAGTGATGTGATGGTTTATTGTGTAAATGACTTATAATTTCAATACATGAAGTGTAAATTAGTAAAATTGTATAATATAGTGCTTTGACTTTTCAAATGGGACACTTATTTTGGGACAGAAAAAAGAGTAAAAATGGACACTTATTTTGAGATGGATGGAGTACTAGAATTTATGGTAGTTAGATGTTGAGTTAACTTCATTTACACCCCCTCAAGTATGTTTTTACTTCAATCACACCCCTTTAGGTTTGAGAATCTTCATTTACACCCCCTCATGGTATGAAATGTCTAAAACTCCCTTAAATCAAACACCATTTAAATCAATTTAATCCCCAAACCAAACACCCCAAACACCACTACCAGTCGTGCCCCAACCATTGCCGCCCGTGTGTGTATATATATATATATGTGTGTGTGTGTGTGTGTGTATTTATATATATATATGTAGATCTATATATGCCTCTGTAAATCTATATATATATGGGTATTTATATATTGATAGGTGCTCAATATTGGTTATTTTTCGCCCCTATCTTACGTTTGTTATGTCTTTGCATTCCATTACTTGGTATTTTTATCTCGTTTGTGTATGTAAGCATGTTTCAAGAGCTTAATGAAGAAATAGAGCTAATCTCAGTGAATTAACTGAGTTCGTGTTCGTTTCTATCTCGAGGAAGGAATCAAGATGAGCACTATAGTAAAGAAGAGCCATCAGAGGGCGAAATGGTCATTTCACGACATCATTATCTCACCGGAAGGGCAAAAATATCATTTTCAGACATTATTACTTCACCGAAAAGTATCGGAAGTCAAAGACGACCAGTTTAGCTTAAATATGAAAATACGAATTTTATAGCAAAAGTGCATGATACCTACGTCACCAAAGAGAAAAATGGGCAAATTGGACACAACCTACACTCCTAAGCTACGTTGTGGTTTTGGACCCAACGCTACGTCTAGAGCGTAGGTCCCACATGATGGTCACGTGATCCCTCGACATGTTGAAGTTGTTTCGGAGTTGTTTCAGAATTTTTCAATTTTGTCCCTACTTCGATATTTCAAGTGATCGGTGATTCTAGACCTATACATACAAGCTTATACACATATTTACATATGATTATATGAGATTATTGATGTATTGTGAAATTACAGAAAAGGGCAACCATTAGGGTTTCCCTCACTTGTCTATAAATATGAGAGGATTAAGGTTTAGAAAGATATATGCTTTTAAGGTTATTTTTAGTTTTGTTTTGGAGATACACGTTCATTCATAGAGTTATCTTCCATTGAAGAGAACCACCATTAAAGACCTAGAGATCTGGAGAAGAAGGCCATGGAGGGCGATTCTACATCAACAATGTAGTCTCCTTCTACCATGATCAACTAATTCGGTATCTAGGATTTTCTTAGCAAAACCCAAGCCAAGTAATGTAGTTCTGATTTTGTTTTCAATTGTAAAGAGGGGAAACTGTGACTATACTGTGATGATTGTGTTAGATGAGAGATTGTTTTTATTCTTGATACAAATTTATATATTTGTTATGATTCTTGTCTTAGACTAAATGAATGTATTTATCTTACACAATCATGCTTATTCACTATGGGTTGGAACTCGGATGCTTAAGCCGTGATTTTTTACACAATAGTGGTCATAAAACCTGAAACTCTAGGTTACACAGTCCATGCCTTGACAAACTGATATAGACACGCTTTAATTTATTTTCATGCATTATGAGTATATTAGAGTAACATAATTTGCATGTATTAATCAGTTTAGTCTTGAGATGGATTGTCGCGATCCGGTTGATAATAATTCATTTTTGTGGTCAAACTGTTGGCGCGGTACGACCTGATTCACGGTCAATGGATCGTCCTCATGCAATTGATATATTGATATAACTATATTATGCAGTTAGTGGTGGAGTGACGAAAACCCTAATTTTTCTCTCCCTCTGAATCACAACCATTATTAATCATTGTTTTCTGCTTTATTTTCATTAATATTAGATAATTCACAAAATCAAACTCTTTTCGGAAAACTATAATTCAGTGTTTTTAGACTATTAAAGTGAATAATCCTCGTCTATGTGAGATCGATATTCCCCTACTCAAGCAAAACTATATACAATTGATCTATGAGTTTGCAGAAGGGTAAAACCTAAAGTGTTGTTTTTAACCACATATTTTGCACACACCTAACGCTCATCATATATATATGTGTGTGTGTGTGCAGTGGCGGAGCCAGAATTTTCTGTTAGGAAGGGCGTAATGCAACAATAAAATACATCAATAAAATCAATCAAAAAATTATTCAACTTCAAATTTGAACATATGTATATTATAGTAAAATAAAGAAAACTCAATACACCATTGATGTTGCAAAAAAATAAAATAAAATACACCATTGATGACGGTTACAATTGTCCTCGACGGTTTTTCATCTTTTGAAAGTGTTGGATGATAACCTTATTAATAATGCCCCAAAAAATATCTCTTTCAGCTTTGTTTTTCTTAAGTGCACAGCGAAAACCCATCCCTCAGCTCCGTGTTTTACCGAAGAGTAGAAAATCAACAAAAAAAACCAATTTGGTGTTCTCCCAAAATGGCCCAATTTGATTTTTGTTTCTTAACTGTAGGAAAAAAAAACCCACCAAGTATACATGTTTCTCAAATATTGGCCAAAATACATAAAACAAAAACAAAAACAAAAACAGCCCAACCAAACATGCCCTAACATAACTAGCTTTTTTTTTTGTGTGCACCAATGTAAAAAAATTTTTACTCCATTTGTCCCAAAATAAGTGTCCACTTTTCCTTGTCCCAAAATAAGTGTCCACTTTTGGAAAGTCAAAGTACTTTATTTTGTCAATTTATCAATTTAACCTTCAACCATTAAAATTATAAAACATATACACTATAAACCATCGCATCACTATGGTGGGACAATGGATAAAGTTGGTATTTCATTCACTAACACTACAACAAAAGTCATCCTCTTAAAAAGTTAGATTCCCTAAAATAGACCTATAATTTGGGACAAATGGAGTATTTTGAGGAGGGGTAATTTTTGAATATCAAATATATATATATATATATATATATATTAGTAAAAAAAATATTTTGAGGAGGGGCTAGTTGGCTCTGCCACTCTGTGTGTGTTGGTGATAGTGGGGTTATGTGTGTGGCCGGCCAGCCGACTGTAGGTGGTGGTGGGTGGTGGGAGGGGTTGGGGGTGGTGTGATTTAATTTTAATTCATAAATTCAAAAAATTAAATATGTATTTGTAAAAATTAAAAGAATAAACTAGTTTCCAAATACATATTAATTTTTTTTATATGAGATTCAAAATTTTCAAATATATATATATATGAGATTCAATTCTTTTTATTATGAATATGTGAAAATTGAATATTTAGTTCTAATCCATTAATAAATTGAATATGTGAAGTAATTAAATAATTTGTGCATATAATAAATATAATTGATTTAAACTCTTAAAAAAGAGGAATAATTTTTTTCATAAATTTATGTTAAATTAAATTATAGAATTATGTTTAAATATCTTTTATTTTTATTTTTATATTTTTAGAAATGGGAGGGGTCAAATTGATAAAAGGTATATCCTTGTTTCCAAACACACTTAGTTAACATATTGATGATAGTTTATGTATTAAAAAAAAATCAAGATGATATCATGTCTGAGGGGTGTAAATGATATGAATTTGAAAAAATAAAGAATGTAAATGAAGATTTTCAAACCCAATAGATGAGATTGAAATAAAAACTAGGAAAAATTATATAAATTATCCTTGAATTATAACATAATTGCACGTGGTACCCCTTACGTTTCATTAATATCATAAACTACCCTTATTATCATCGGAATTTTTTTCCTCCAGAAATATCACTAAAATGACGTAACTGCCCTCTTATATTTTGGGATATTTTAAGAATCTTCCAGAATAATGTGAATTTACAATTCTAACCTCATATGTATTGCCAAATTAAATACATATATATATAGAATCAGACCTTCTAATGATAAATTTACAATTCTACAAAACATACATATTATATATATATCAATTTACAATCAAACATGAAACCCTAATACAAACCCATCACCATCACGCACTTCAATGATTCAATCACAGCCTCATCTTTGTCTCCTAGAAACCTTTAAAACCCAATCGACTATATCTTCATCACCCTAACACATGAAACCTTAACACAAACGCATCACCATTCACCACCACCCAAACCTTCATGAAACCCTAATATAAACCCCTATGGTCCCTACCCACCGACGAATCTCTCCATCGTGGCCCCGCCCACATCCTGCCCCAATTGTCGTCAATGCCATGCCGCTTACCGGCGACCTCAATGGGAATGAATCGACTGCAAACATGGCCGACATGTGCTTGGTGTACCCAACGTCGATCTTACCGATGGGGATGAAGGGGAAGCCGACCTCAGTGCCGGAGTAGACGAGCTGTCGCAGTGGGTGAAGGTGCCGCTATTAGGGTTTCGGATTCGGTTTATGATGCAAGAAGAAGATGAAGTTTTTTTTTTTTTTTTTTGGGATTGCAAAGCAAGCAATACCAAACTGCACCGCGAAAAAGAAGATTAAGTTTTTTTTTTAATGTTTCTTTTATGCAAGTATCATTTGGTTCAATCCTTTGATGAAATTATCATTTGGTTCAATAATTTGGGAATTTATTTATGTTTTTTTTATGAAAGTATCATTTCGGGGATTAGGATTTCTAAGAATATATACATCATTATATGGCCAGATTGGTTAAATTGGCAAGGTTAATATAGTAATATTAATTGCAAAAGTTGGGATTAAAATATCTTTTCAAGTGTATGAAGGGTAATTTGGGAATTCTAAGTGAAAAAATGATTTTAATTATCTAAATAGTCAATTTCTGGCGTTGACTTTTAACGGAAAGGATAATGTGTTACACCGGAGTTAGTTTTAAGAGTAATTTATAATATTATTGAAATATAAGGGGTATTGCTTGTAATTAGATTATAATTTAAGAATAATTTGTGTAATTTTTCCAAAAAACAATCATATGAGAAGGTGTAAATGAAGTTTACCCTCTCATGTTTTAGCGTGTCTATAGACTATATGTATGTGTTCATACCTACATTGGCTATTTTTCCTGGACAACTACTCTATTCACGAAAAAGCGAGGCTGCAGCTTTCTGAATTCTAGCTTTAATTGCTTTCAAACTTGTTTTTCAATCATTTCATTGCAAAAAATTTCAACCACAACACAAGTTACACAATTATTAAATTTTAGCTTTAGTAGCTTTCAAACTCGTTTTTCAGTGATTTCATAAAAATAATTTTCAACCACAAAACAATTATTGAATTTTACCCTCAATTTCCTATTTAGAATTAAAGTAACACTTCCAACCTAAAAAGAGTTAATTAGTAATACACTTCCATACCATCACTCAACGTATTATTGTCAATTATTGTTTCATAAAACAGAAAATAAAGTATTGAAAATTTTATGAACTCAAATTTAAGTAATGAAGATTTTAAGAAGTGATTAACTACTTTTTTTATATCTATTTGTGTAAATTTTTAGTGTTCATATTTCAATATTAAGGGCCCGTTTGGGAACTTGGTTTTGGTTTTGGTTTTTGTTTTTGTTTTGGTCTTGGTCTTGGTCTTGGGTGGTTTTAGGTAAATCTAAAACCAATATATAATGTTTGGTAAGGAGTTGATTTTGGTTTTGGTTTTGGTCTTGGTCTTGGTATAATTATATATATATATACTAATATGTATTAAAAATATATAAATATGAAAAATATATATATATAAAATTGGAAAAAAAGTAATTTTCGGGAAAAAAATATTTTTCCGAAAAATATAAAAAATAAATTTTTGGAAAATAATTAATTTTCGGAAAAAAATATAATTAATTTTTTCCGAAAAATTAATTTTTTCAAAAAAATAATTTTTGTCCGAAAAATATTTTTTTCCCAAAATTTATTTTTTTTCGAAAATATGATTTTTTTCCAAAAATTAATTTTTTCGACAAAAATAATTTTTGTCGAAAAAATATTTTTTTTCCGATAATTAATTTTTTCGAAAAAATATGATTTTTTTCCAAAAATTTATTTTTTGACGAAAAAATAAATATTTCCGAAAAAATAAATATTTTCCGGAAAATAATTTTTGTCGAAAAAATATTTTTTTTCCGAAAATTAATTTTTTCCCAAAAATATGATTTTTTTCCAAAAGTTTATTTTTTGACGAAAAAATAAATATTTTCCGGAAAATAATTATTTTCGAAAAAATATTTTTTTTCCGAAAATTAATTTTTTCCCAAAAATATGATTTTTTTCCAAAAATTTATTTTTTGACGAAAAAATAAATATTTTCCGGAAAAAAATTATTTTCGAAAAAATAATTATTTTCGAAGAAATAATTTTTTTCCGGAAATTAATTTTTTTTCCGAAAATATGATTTTTTTTCAAAAATTAATTTATTTCCAAAAAATTAATTTATTTCCGAAAAAAATAATTATTTTCCAAAAAATAAATATTTTCGAAAAAATAATTTTTGGGAGAAAATTAATTTTTGTCCGAAAATATGATTTTTTTCCGAAAAATAATTTTTTTCCCAAAAATTTATTTTTTCCCGAAAAAGATAATTATTTTCGAAAAAATAATTTTTTCCCGGAAATTAATTTTTTTCCGAAAAATATAAAAAAAATTTCAAAATAATTCATATTTTCGGCCATATATATATATATATAAAGAGAGAGAGAGAAAAGTCAAAAATGGTGGGCCAAAACCAGGTTTTAGTGGTTGGTTTTAGGGTGTCCAAAACCAAGTCCAAAACCGGGCAACCAAGCATGGTCTTGGTCTTGAAATCAAAGATCAAGACCAAAACCGGGTTGCCAAACGGACCCTAAGTGATGACGCTGTCATTTAAAATTTAAAAGTAAAATTAAATTTAGGGACAAAAATTAAACTTAATAGCTAAAAAGGAATCAAAAAATTATAAAAAATAATATAAGGAACAATCCTAATAATTAATTGCTCTTTAGGAATTATTGAAGGGTAAATTTATTTTTCACCATTTCCTCTTCAACTTAAACCTCTAAACTCTCTCTCTACACTTTTTTTTTCTCTAAAATCACACCCACAATTTCCACCAACACTCTATCCAGCAGGATAACCCTTTCCAGACCCAAACATCTTGAGAAAGAAAAGAAAAGAAAATTAATAAACAAAAATTATAATAGAGATTGCATTTATCCTAAGACGTGGGCTTGATGAAACTTTTTAGTGACATGTGTCATTACATAGTGTGAAATTTCAGTAATCAGATCTTAGTTATTTAAATTGAATTTTAATTTGCATAGTACTTCACTTTCCTCATGATCAGTCCAAGAAAGTCGTTGTTTTGTTCATGAGCCCCCACGCACAATATATATATATATATATTGATTAAGAAGAAGATGAAAAAAATTAGGGTTAGGGTTTTTGTGTTATGAAGCACGGACACTTCGTCTAGGATAGCCGTACCCGTGTCGGACACACGTGTCCGTATCGAATGCGCGGATACGTCAAAAATACGTGTCCGACACACCAAAAACGTAACCTGACTTTTTTAAAAAATTGGACACTTAGTGGACACTCGAAGGACACGCGGGTGTCCGCATGTCGGACACACGGTGGGTCTGTTGATTCAATGAAAGATAGAGGTCTTATGGAGCTGGTAATTTAATAGATTACTTATGGAACTTCAACACATCTAATTCAATATTTGGCTTTGAAGATATTTGAATATATTTGCTCATCCTCATCTTGTGAGAGAAATTAGAGCACATATTCATTTATCCATTATTTGAAGAAGAACAAGATAACATCACAAAAAGCCAAAAATTTGGTATTAATAGCTTTCAATCTTTGTCTTCAATTAAGAAAATTTTCACAATATAACGAGAGAAAGACTAAGACGACGGATGTTGGGGAAGATGCTTTTGATTCATTGGATAGTAGTAGAATGAAGAATTTTGAACATGTCAGACATTTCATTTAACTTATTTGTTTATTTTTATTTATAAGTTTATTTGATTCTTATTGTTTAAGTGATAAATGAAGTATTTGTGTAAAACAAATGTATATATAAAAAAATTTATAATTTTTTATAAATGTGTTGGGGCCGTGTCGTGTCCTAATTTTTTAAAATTTGCCGTGTCGTCGTATTCGTGTCGTGTCGTGTCCGTGCTTCATAGGTTTTGTGAAAGGGGATGAAGAAGAATGAGTTTTTTTTTCCAATGAGAGAGAGAAAGTTATAAAAATGATAGTTTTGTAACTTTACTTTTGATGGTCCCTAAAGAACAATTAAGTTTTAGGATTGGTCCCTATATGCAGACACGGATCTAGAGTTTTAGATGAGTGGGGGTGTAATCATTATTATTCTTAATTCAATGGGGGCTTTAGAGTTTTTTTTAAAAAAATATCAATAGAGGCTAAAATGTTATTCTTAAAAATTTAAAGGTAAATAATGAAAATAAAAAAAATTTCAATGGGGTCACCGCCCGCCACCCAAGGCAGGTCTGTGCCTACCTATGAAGCACAAACACGGACACGGGACACGAACACGGCGACACGATAAATTTAAAAAAATTAGGACACGACACAGCCCCGACACGTTTATAAAAAATAAAAAAATATTTTTTATATACATATTATATTACACAAATACTTCATTTATCACTTAAATAATGAGAATCAAATAAACTTATAAACAAAAATAAATAAATAAATGAAATGAAATGTATAACATGTTCAAAATTCTTCATTCTACTATTATACAAGGAATCAAATGCATATTCTCCAACATCCATCATCTTCTCTCGTTATATTGTGAACATTTTCTTTATTGAAGACAAAGATTAGAAGGTATAAATACCAAATATTCGACTCTTTGTGATGTTATCACGTTCATATTTAAATAGTAGATTAATGAATATATGCTATAATTCTTCTCACAAGATGAGGAGGAACAAATATATTCAAGTATCTTCAAAACCAAAGATTGAATTAGAGGTGTTGAAGTTCCATAAGTGATTCATTAAATTATCGGTTCCATAAGACTTCTATCTTTCATTGAATCAACCGACCCACCGTATGTTCGACTCGCGGACGCGCGCATGTCATCCAAGTGTCCAATTTTTAAAATAGTCAGAACATGTTTTTGGTGTGTCGGACACGTATTTTTGGCGTGTCCGCGCATCCGATATGGACACGTGTGTCCAACACGGGTACGGTGACCCTAAACGAAGTATCCGTGCTTCATAGATGCCTACCTATATGACTTTTTGAAAATTTGTGGTCGCTTTTCAACTATTAAGTTTAATTTTGATCCCTAAATCTAATTTTCCCATCTTAAAATAACTTTGTATAACTATTGAGCTTATTAACTTATGACGTCAGAATAAATTTACACTGATCACTTTTTCCATATTTTGGCAAAAAAAAAAGAAATTCCATCTTTTATATTTCAGAGTATATATTTGTGAATTCAACTTTTCTGTTATTCTCCAATTTGCATAAACAAGTACACGGCTATTTCATGATAGAGGAATTGCAATTTTTGGGTGAAACTATATGCGAGAGTATGATCATGCTTCTAATTCTGCATTCTAGATTAGGTTGAAAAATATCGTAATAACCTAAGCTTAAGAATTTTCAAATGGCAGCCAATATGTTCACAAGTATCAAATTAAAACTTTCTCAAACTGCAAAAAATAAAAATAAAAATAAAAAATAAAAATAAAGTAAAATAAAATAATAACCAAATGCTGACTTAAGTTAATATCATGACCTATTTAATAGGATGGAAGAGTTTGAACTTCCAAAACTACATAGTTTTATAAACATGATTGTTTCGAAAATTAATGTATAATAATTATAATAATAAAAAGTTATCGCTATGTAATCTTTTTTGTTTTGAAAGGTATCGCTATGTTATCTTTTTTTTTTTCTATGTTATCTTTGATAGGATCTAAAAGTTTGACTTTGGAGTAAATTCTTGGTATTTATCTATTAAAAGTAGGGTAATTTGTAGTGAAACCCCCTTAACTTTAGATCAATTACACCTATTTTCTATGTTATCTTTGATAGAATCTAAAAGTTAATATTATGACCTATTTTCTATTGCTATTGTTTCAAAAATTAATATATATATTCTTTCAGAAAATACATGTTCAAATTTATATATATATTTTTCTGAATTTTATATATTCTTTCAAAATTATATATATTTTTTGAAATTTATATTTTTCTTCGAATTTTATATATTTTTTCCAAAATTTAATATATCGAATTTTATATTTTTCCCGAATTTTATATATTTTTTCCAAAATTTATATATGTTTTCAAAACTTATATATATATATTTGAATTTATATATGTTTTTCCGAATTTTATATTTTTCTTTTTGATTTTTATATATTTTTTCAAGCTTTATATTTTTTTCAAAATTTAATACATATTTTTTGAATTTATATTTTTTTCAAAATATATATATATTTATGAATTTTATATATTTTTTCAAAATTTATATATGTTTTTTTTCAAAATATATATATATATTTATGAATTTTATATTTTTTTAAAATTTATATATGTTTTTTTTCAAAATTTATATATTTTTTCAAAATATATATATGTTTTTTGAATTTATATATATTTTTCGAATTTTTATATATTTTTTTCGAATTTTATATATTTGTTTCAAATTTTATATGTTTTTTTTCGAAATTTATATATATATTTTCTAATTTTATATTTTTTACATTAAAGCAATGGTACAAGAGTAATTTTAAGTCCAAAATACCCTCCAGGGGGTGTCACTGCAAGAAAATTGAAAGTTTAGGGGGCTATTGGACCAAAATTTGGTTGACCAATGTCTAGGTGCAATTAACCTAAAGTTCAAGGGTCTCACTGCAAATTACCCTTAAAAGTATTATAATTATAAAGTTAATTTTGTACATCATACGTCTCATGCATGCGGCATCACACGGGAGAACAACTTATCGCATGATCTAGAGGTTATATGGTTTAGAATAGCTAATCAAATATTAATTAAAATTGAACACATTAAATGATTCTTAAAATGTTATTAATCCAACAACAACCTACATAGGACCATGTTAATATTTAATATAAACCATTTAAAATTTTCTTTTAACAGGATAAATTGCACTTGAAGAAGCTAAAGTCCACAAATTGATTAAATGCATTTAAATACTTTTCTTTTTTTGATAATCGCAATGTTTGGGTCAGCTTACGCGCACCTCGACTGACGTCCCACGAATCGGGTAAGGCTCACTTGAAGAAGCTAAAGTCGACAAATTGATTAAATGCATTTAAATAAATTTTTTTTTTGATAATTATGATGTTTGGGCCAACTTACGCGCATCTCAATTGACCCCCACGAATCGGGTAAGACTCAGACTATGTCCGCGGTCGTGGTTTTAACAAATTGTTTGCACCCACTAAGAATCGAACATGAGACCTCATGCTTTTTAAGGCATCAAGTCCCAAGTCTTTTCCAATTAGGCCAACCCGCTCGATCTTAAAATTTTTTTTTTTTTAAAGTGCATCAAATCCAGAAATTTAAATTCATTTATTTTCAAAATTTGACAAACAATTTCAGAGATGAATTAAATTTGGATGTGCCAGGTGGAACTCAATTATCCATATGCCTTAAAAATATATATTCGAAAATTATATTCCTAGGCTCCTGCTGACTAGGATTATATATATACATCCAATTTCTAATACCCAATTGAAGGAATTGTCCACCGCACTAATTTCTCCATCTCAATTGGACGAAATTACCCTTTCAGGAATTCCAATTGACACCAAATACCCCTTTTCTTAGCTGCCAAGTTCTGTTATTCTTAATCACCGACTTTTCCTCATTCAAACAACTCTTCAATTACGTATCTTAGATATATATAAATATATATATATTATCTATATATATACACACACATATGTTTCACATATCTGTATATAAATAAAAAGAAATAGATAATTTTCAGCGATAACTGGGAACGTAAAGCGTCGAAAAGAGGTTAGTATTTCTCTCAAACCCTTTGATGATTTCTAGGGTTTCTATCTTCTTCTTCATGTGAAAAATATTGAACACTGATCTTGATCTTTTCCCCTAGAAAGTTAGAAAAGAAAAGGAAAAGGAATCGGGAATTCCTTTGCTTTTATTCTCGTTTCGTCTTATGGAACAGAAACCACCAGTCTAGTATACAGATAATACCATTCGTGTCAGTTTAAAGATAGATCTGTAGAATATATTTCAATGTGTACTTAATTTTCTCGGCAACCAAACTGAAAATTAGGGCTTTTACTTTTCCAGGACAATATGGATGGATATGGGGTTTAACACACGTGTTTTTGGTTTTTAATGGGTTATTATTTGTGTTTGTGTATTCATTTAGTTTGGTAATATAGACTGATGTTCTTTATTTTCTGAAATTTGTCTTTCTCTGTGGTGTACAGATTTAGTGGTTCATGGTGATGGGTTGGGATTCAGTTTACAGGTCATTGCAGGAGGTTTTTCCACAGGTGATATTAGTTAATAATTTTTTTTTATTTTTAGTTTTATTCAGTTGCCTGGTTCAGTTGAGTTTTGTGGGTAATAATGCTGAATGTAATATTGATTATATTTTAATCTTGGAGGTGTATGAGTATATGTTTTTAATGGGTAAAGGGTGATTTATGAAGCCTGATAATCAATTAAATAAAAGAACATTTCACTCAATCTGATTGGAAATTTCAAGATTACAATAGTTAATTAATAAAATTTAACAACAGTTTTTTTGCTATTTTTTTTTCCGGGTTTGATAAGTATTTAACAACCCTTTTGGCCATATGTGATTCTATTGGTTTGTGAGGTTTTATATGAGTTTATTTTTGGTGAACCTTATCAATGGTAGAACACCTTCATTTTTTGTGTCATCATCAACTGAAATGACGTTTCAAGTGTTTTTTTGAACAGCTTGATAAGCGGATACTAAATGCTGTAGCTAAGGAGCACTCTAAGGATGCTGATGCAGCCGTGGAGGCTGTTCTTGTTGAGGTCATCCCCTATATGTCCGAGAGGTCCTCGGCACCTTGTTCTTCTAACGGGAATAATGTATTGTTGGATCAGTCAAGAGGTAATGTTTCTGCTCCGATTTTTGTTGAATTTTAAATACAGTTATAGATCCTATATTTCAAGTTCAGTTGTGACATAAGGTTCTTTCCCTTTTTAAGGCACTGAACTTTAGAATTCACGTGTGTTCCTTAAGTCCTGAATTAATCCTGTTTTTTAGGGTAAGCTAATATGCATCCTTTCTTGAGACATAAGATTCTCTCCCTTTTCTAGGTGTTGTACTTTAGAATTTATGTGTGTTACATAACTCCTGAATTAATCCTGTTTTTGAGGGTAAGCTAATATGCATTCTATTCAATTTATTTGGCTCGTTGATAACATGTTGATTTTATTAGTGGAAAGGTGGCAACTTCTTTACTTGTACTCATGGTGCTCTTATTGCAGATTCGTCATGCAGGGATGAATTACTAAATGGTTCTTCGTATTTCAATGCAAATGGTGGTCAAGATCAAGGATGCATATCGTACGGAAATGAGGAATTGGCTTCATCAGGGAAGCATGAAGGAAATAGTGTTAACATTGGCTCTGATCTGACACCTCATTTCCCATCAATCACCATATTTGAAAATGAAGCAAACAATGATCATGAACAAGGAGGGAAGGATCAAGACAGTAGTGTCGATTTTGGCTCTGTTGAGAATTCACATATGTCATCAACCGCTATGGGGCATGAGAATTTGACTTCTCATATCTCATCAATCAGCTTGATAGATGAAAAGGATGCAAACGATGATCATGAACGAGGGAAGTATCAAGACAGTAGTGTCAATTTTGTCTTTGATCAAGATACACATATTTTATCAAACACTTTGGAGCATGAGAATCGTTGTGTAAATGGAAGTATAGATGATATTGTACCTCCTGATTGTGAAGGTACTGAAGGACGTGATACTTCTCATAGTAGTACAGCTGTGGATGAAGGTAACAATATAGAGCAGTCTTGTTTAGAGGAAAATGCATCAGAGGTAGAGAAATCTGTGGGTCAGCTGGTGCTACCACCTGTTCAAGAAGCAACACCGGTTGATCCAAAAACCAGTGATCAGTTAGTAGTTGTGTCTGACATGCTAATTGCTGATTGTGAGATACCGGAATCAAGTGATTGTTTGGATGTTACTCCCGAGAACAATACTTATGCTAGTGAAATGATTGATCTGGAGGATGAGTCAACCTTGAACACAAGTGTTACCAGATCTGGCGAAATTTGTAGAATCGATCTTCTTGAGAATATTATTGGAGATGCAAAAAGTAACAAGGTATTATCAGCTAACTTTGTTTGGTTCTGAATGTTACTATAAATTTAGAGAAAAATTTGGAGCATTACAAGAGTAGGCTTTTAACTCTATAACATGCATGAAATGGGAAAATGAAAATAGAACATGCATAAAAGCTTATTTTATCTGTTCAATCTATGAGGCTTTGATTTCTAACTCAAATGGCCACATGTCATGTACTTAATATTAACAATATTTAGTTGTTGGAATTTCATTCTTGGTGGGTTTTGACAAAAGAAAAGTAGCATCTACCTTTTTCTTGCTTTGGGTGGTGAAAATATTATTCTTAGTATAAAAATGATGTCCTTACTTTGTTCATTATAAGAAATATCTAGGAATGTATTTACTTTATTTCTTTTCCTAGAATTGGGTGGGGTGGGAAAGGCAAGCTGATTTTATGTAAATTAGGGAGGAGAAATTATAACAGCAAGTACCATAGTATTTTCTGCATCCTGTTTCAGTTTCGTGTTCTTTCTTGTGGCTGGTTATTTGTTATTTTTGTGTGTTGTATATAATACTAATTTACCATGAAATTACATTTTCTATTAAGATATTATCATCATAATCCTTGCCGTAATCTCATATAAATGGGTTGACAACAGTGGTTATGTTCAGTGATACTTTAGTTTTGGAGTGTATTATTGTATTCTCCATGTCTGATTCTTTATTGAAGTTTTACTCCATAATTGTACGACTTAGAAGGAGATATTATTTATATGTTACCTTCCTCACATTGTTGAATTTTATGTTAAGGTTTATATTATCCTTGTGGGAGAAAGGTAAAGTTCTATAATATACGGTGTTACTTTTAGGTTACTTTTGAAATTCTTCCTGGTCTCAGTTCTACTATTTATAGTTGCAATTGGTGCAGAAAACCTTGTTTACAGCCATGGAGTCGGTTATCAACTTGATGAGAGAAGTGGAAGATCAAGAGAAAGCTGCAGAACAAGCAGAGGAGGAAGCTATTAGAGGGGGCATGGATATTCTCACCCAGGTGGAAGAACTCAAAAACATGCTGCATTCTGCGAAGGAAGCAAATGACATGGTTGGTGACTTGTTACGATAAAAAAGTTAACTCGTTGATATGAGTTGTAACCTTTCTTTAACTAATTATATCAAAAATTTGTTTACATCCTTTTCTATTGGTGCAGCATGGGGGAGAAGTATATGGAGAGAAGGCTATTCTAGCTACTGAAGTTAAGGAACTTCAATCTCGACTACTTAGCTTGTCAGATGAAAGGGACAAATCTCTTTCAATTCTTGATGAGGTACTGTTTTTCATTTTGTTCTTAATATTCTCTTCCGCTTCACACAGTTAAATTCTTCTCAGGGCCACTCCTATACCAATTAATTACACATAGTTAATGTTGTTGTGGAGACTCGATATCTTTACAAACTACTACAAATTTCTACATGTCTTTGGCAGTAGGCAATATTCCTTGGGCATTGGAACACACTCTAATTCCCATATAGGTTAGCCTCAACTGTACAATATGCAGCAACTTGTAACAATTGGTCTCAAGTTAGAATTCTATGCATCTGACTTGCCAAGTTTTGCTGTCTTACTGCCCCCGTTCTGCCCATTAACTGTGAAAGTTGGTTGGCTTTACTTTATTTCATGTATATGGGGAGTAATTGATTCAAGATCTATGTAATATAGATTATTCTGTCCTTCATTTCTGCTTGAATTGTGAATAGATTTTCTGTATCTTGGAAGTGTTTATTTGTCTGGTCAGTTGACTTTGCTAAAGCATTATTTAAAACGATCTTTGTTCCATATTGCTTTTGAATTTCAAATCCAACGGCTTCCCAACTCCATTGATATAGTCCGAATTTATTAATTCGTAGTAAAGAAAGAATAATGTGGAGAAGTAACATGCTATCCCATTTTGGGTGCAGATGCGTCAAACTCTTGAATTGCGATTAGCTGCAGCAGAAGAGGTTATAGAAGCAGCGGAGCAGAAAAAACTAGAAAAGGTAAAATCTGCACGAAAGGCACTTGCCGAGCAAGAACTTGTAATGGAGAAGGTGGTTGAGGAGTCGAAGATTCTGAAGCAAGAAGCAGAGGAGAATTCCAAGGTAGAAACTCTCTCTCTATCGAAGTAACTGTGTTGGTAATTGTAATTCTGGCAGGCTTTTCATGATTATAATGACTTGAACATCTCATTTTGCCATATTGCAGTTACGGGAGTTCCTTATGGACCGTGGCCAATTTGTCGATATGCTGCAGTAAGTTCTGTCATTCAGTAACTTCCCCATCTGTTAATTATTTGTCCTTCCATAATAATGGGTGAAGAAGAAAACCGTATCGTATGAAACCATCTGACTGAAGGATACGTGTGGAATTAGAACCTGCCTTTTCCAATAAGCCTATTTTTGTGACCATCAATATCTCCTTTTTTTTCATAAGATATGCCAGCCAACATGTACACATATTTGCATCAGTATCTTTTTTTTTTTTCCCCTCTCAAATTTCCGTCATTGACTTTCTTGCGCAGTGGATGCCCGAGAGGTCGTGTGTGGGCCTTACTCTGGCTTGAGAGGTTTCATAATGCCAATATTTTTGCTTTCCTCTGTGTGGCTACTGCAATTACTTTTTCCCTCACACATTTTTCTCTTCTCATTATATTTTTGGGAAAGCTATTTACACAAACACGAGCGAACCTGACATGAGGAATAAGGGCATGCTAATTGAGCCAAAGCCTTGGTAAAGCCAAGGAAAAAAAACATTGAGAATGAATTGTTGTAGAGTTGGCTGTTTTGATCCGCTTTTTTATTGAATTCTGGAAAAGAAAAAAAATGCATTCAAAATTTGGTAAACTTTGGATTGTAGAAATTTTACTTTGATTCTTGTTTGTTGCAGAGGAGAAATATCTGTTATATGTCAGGACGTGAAGTTACTGAAAGAGAAGTTTGATGAGCGCCTTCCACTTAGCAAATCTCTTTCTTCCAGTCAGACAAGTTGCATCTTAGCCTCTTCAAGCTCATCCCTGAAAGGCTTGGCACTACCGGATCACGTCCCTGACTTGTTGTCTGAGATCCCAAAGAAGACGAGCCCAAATGTCTCTGATGATGACCTGCAATTCCTTGTATGGGAGGAGAGTGCTAAAGATGACTCATCCCGGACCCCAAAGAAGACGAGCCCAAATGTCTCCGATGATGAGCAGCTTTTCCTTGTAGGGGGGGAGAGTGTTAAGTATGGGAGGAAGGCAATTGAGGATGATGGATGGGAAATGTTCGAGGACACTGAATACTGAAAAAAGACAGAGAGAACTCGAAATTCTACTATATGTTACCTTTTCATTTCCCAAATAAGTTTTTGTTAGTACATATAGGATTTTTCCGAACTACATTCTATACTGATCATTGGAACAGTTAAGTTTTCTATGAGGAACTCGAAATGACTATTTGCACAATTCAGTTGTACAGCTAGATATAAATTTTTCTTGACATAGATTATGGATCATTGCAAATTGTTTTTCAACAATTAGAGAATGCTTTAGGTCTAAATTTTAATGGGATGAAAAAGTTATGCAGATCTTTATATGTTTTGTATCTCAATCTTAAGTACCTAGAAATACAATCTATATATTTATATATACCAAAATAGTCAAGATGACTGCAATACAGCAAGATTGAATTTTGTTTGTTCATTGATACAGATAAAATATTTATTCGGATTGTTTGTAACATGTGGGAGTAGAAAAATTAATCAAACGATAAGGTGGTTAGATGAAATAATATGATAATATATATTTAAATTGTATCATCAAGATTGAATAGTTATGTGTCTCCATTATAGATGACTCGGTACCAATTGCCTGCATTCTATTTAATTTATGAATGTGCAGATTAGGGATGACAATTTGTCCCGCCTTGCCCCACCTTGTTTGTAGCGATTTTGGGTGTTCCGTTTATACTATGTGGGTGAGGATGGGGTTGGAGAAAAACTCCTGCATATAAACGGGGCAGGATGATTTTAGATATCCTGCATATAAACGGGGCAGGATGATTTTAGATATCCTGCATATAAATGGGGCAGGATGATTTTAGATATCCCGGCCTCGTTTAGACATATTATAATGTATATACATATATAAAAAATAAAAAATAAATGTAACCGACCAATTCTAAATTCTATTTTTGTTATTATCTAGATTGAAGTGAATCTAATATTGGATAATCTTCTTTTTTGTTATTCTTTTCGGTAGAATGTATTGTAATGAAGATTGTTAAATAATTTGGTTGTTTATTTAGTTTTTATAATCCTCCTTGTGGGCTTATTTGAATTGATTCATCTTGTCTACCTGCATTACAAAAATCACCAAAGTGAAAAAGAAGAGAAATCAACCTCCCTCGTACAGCTTAGAGTAACCTTAGCATAATTAAAAAAATTGTATGAACAACCTTGAATAAATATAACGAGCCATTTAAAAATACGAACAAATTGTAATCTCAAGGCCAAACAATCTTGCAAGATTAAATAGCATAAGGATAAAAATTCCAACCACAAAATAAATAAAAGAGTGAATCTCGGTTTCTGAATAACAACCGATAAAAATTAATAATAATCCCTGCTTTTTGTGGTAATAGTCGCCATTCAATAGAAGCTACATTTGGGAATACCAAACCGATGTCTGTACTAGAAGAACATAAAACAAAGCATTAAATAGGTTTTATCAAACAAAAAAGTGTACGCTCATAGATTTACAATGTAACATAGGTCAAAGTTCAAACCCAGTTAGAATTTTATTTAGGAAGAAATAAAGTAAGATAACTGATAGCAAAAATAAGTTAACGAATATAATTAGTCAAATGAAGCTTCTTCAATTCCGTTACAGAGTCATGGAATTGAAAATAAGAGAGAGAGAAAAAAAAATCCCAAATACAATTTGGAAGTAACATTGACGACAAGTAGAACCTTCCCCTTGTTGACACCCTAAATGAGCCAACACATGACAACGAAGCGGACCGAAACTAGGCCGAAAATTGGGCAAAACTGGGCTGTTTTCGGGCCTAAAGTAGGCTGTTTTTCGGGCTGAAAACTGGGCTGTTTTTGGGCCAGAATTTGGCTTGAAAATGGGCCGAAAATTGGGCTATTAGTGGGCTGAAATTGGGCTGTTTTTTGGGCCAGATATGGGCTGCGAAATGGGCCAGAAGTTGGGTCGAAAACTGGGCTGAAACTGGGCCGAAAACTGGGCTGAAAATGGGCTGCGAATTGGGCTGCGAAAATAGATTAGAAGATGGGTTGAAAATGGGTCATATCATGAAGTTGATGGCTGCGAAAATAGATTAGAAGATGGGTTGAAAATGGGTCATATCATGAAGTTGATTAAGACTAGAAGATTACAAAGTTTGTGGAGTATTGAACACATTTGAAAAGAGATGTAGTTGAGTTGGTGAAAATGTTTAGATATGATTAGAATTTAGGTTGTTTTTATCTTTTATTTATTTTATTTCTTTATTCATTTATTTCGTAGACTTCTGTTACAGAGGTCCACGACCAATACAAAAATGTTCCTGCTACAATATCAGTTTTTATTATACTTTACTTTTTATCGTCTTTTACATTCCCACTCATTTATTTGCTTTCCTTCAATATCAGTTTATTTCAATTCCATGTCATTGCACTTTTCAATTCCTTTCGCAATTTCTTTTGGTTACCCAAAAGTCCTCTTTGCTGAGGCAATCACGAGAGTTGAGTTCTCTCTCGTAAATCGCCTGATTCTATTCCACATGTTCAAAATAGACGAAAATCCGTTCCTTTTGAACCGGTTGAACTCCGTCACCGGTTCTGGCACGCCCGCACCCTACGGATACGAAGAAAATTATCGACTCTACTATTCGGCCGATGATTATTATTTTTCGGAATCCTACAAAAATCATGATTATTATCGACCCTGCTATTCGGCCGGTGATGAATATTATTTTTCGGAGCGAACACCCCGTTGATATTTTGAGGTCCACCTACGCATTTTTGTGAATAGAAAGGAAAATAGTTGGAAAATAAATAAACACAACCTAGAGAAGAGGGAGAGGGAGAGAAAGAGATTACAAAATAGTAATATATGCAGATTGATTTTTAAATCGGTGTTTGGGGGAAAAAATAATAACATGCTCTCAATAAATTATTGATAAAATCAGACCAATTCTTAAATTTGTAAAGTGAAAAAGTGGATTAAATAACAATTTGGAATTTATATATTTGTTTTCTCACCTGGCCACTTCTACATATATATAGTATGTGTATTGCTAGGGATTACTGGATGTATACCCCACTTTTTCACCTTCACCTTCAATGGTGTTCTACTTTTCCATAGGATCCCAAAATTGAAGCCTTAATGCAACATCTATCAGTAGCTAAACATCTCCAAGGGCTTTTGAGATTGAACTTAACGGATTGAAAATTGCTTGAAAGCCTAACAATATTGGCCAAATGAAAAGTTTTGAATGTGCTTCTGTTGAGTGGAACTGCAATAAAAGATTTGCCTAACAATATTGGTGAAATGAAAAGTTTGGATATGCCTTGTATGAGGGGAACTGCAATAAAAGATTTTACCTCCATCAATTTCACTTCTCAAAAGGCTTAATTCTCTAGATTTGTCTTCCTGCAATATGCTTGGAAGCTTGCCAAGCAATTTGGAGAAATGACGAGTTTAAAAGAACTATACTTGAGAGGTAGTTGAATACAAGAATTACCTTCGTCAATTTCACATCGCAAAAGGCTTTCTGAGTTAGACGTGCCGGATTCCAAAATGGTTGGAAGTTTTTTATTTATTTATTGACAAGTAAGAATGGTACAGAAAGACACTCAAAAGTGGAGTGCGTCCCTTAGTACAAAAAAGGGTTGCCCCAAGGTGCAAGAGAACTCAGAAAGTCGAGCTTCCTATATAGATTTACAATATATACCCTCCACCCAATAAAAGCGAGTAAAGATAAAAACATCCTTGATAATGCTTATCGGGGACGCAATCCCCTTGAAGCATCGTCTAATACACCCTGCCCAAACACACCATCAAAGACAAAAGGGGCCGCCCCCAAATAATGCGAACATAAGGCCCCACTAAACAGCCTTGCCATGCGTCCAAGACCTCCCGAACCGAAGCCGGTATAACCCACATAGAGCCGAAAAGGCCAAAAAGCCTACGCCAACAATCATAAGCAACCGAACAATGTAAAAGGAGATGATCAGTAGATTCATCATCACTTTTACACACGAATCACCTGTAAACCACAACACAATTCCGCCACCAGAGATTATCTCAACAAGTCAGCCCTTGAATATCTCAACAGTCCTTAAATATCTCTACTTACTAGGTGAACTAGTCAAAGACAACTTTCTTTGCCAAGTCGAGTAGTCATAGGCAGTTATGTTTGGCAAATCAAGTAGTCAAATACAAACTATTCAACCATGTTAGTTAAGGAATTAAGCCGAAATATTTGCTCTCTATCAGTACTATTTCATTATTCTTTGCCAAAAGTCTTATTTTCACAATTCAGAGCAACCTTAGCACAAAATAAGATAACATGGACAGTTTTGTCTTAAATTGGAGGGAATGGGGCAAGTTGATCAAATGTGAAACCATAAGGGGGTTTTCAAACTACAAGGGTTTTTTTGAATAAATTTGAAACTACATGAGGTTTCCTGATAATAACCCTAAAAATTAAGGTGCAACTCCAGTGACTCCACATGGAAGATTCATTGTCCAATTTACTTACAAATTAGCCAAAAATTTAATCAAGTCAGTCATCTTGTTACCAATACTATAGGGAAAGATTATTGTAAAAAAGAAAAAAAAATACAATATTTTGTAATAATTTTTGAAACATTTGAAGAAGTGTATCCTCACCCTCCGAGATCTAAGAACTCTAAAGATGATGTGAATGAACAACAAACTAAAGGCTTACAAATAGATTGTGCTTGCAACTCGACTGACAGTGAGAAAAGTAGTGGCAATCAACTAGTAGTGATACGCCAAGAGGGAGATAATGAGAAGCTTTGACTCGCAAAGACAAATTGGAAGTGACCAATAAATAGTATTTTTTTAATCAAACTTTCGAAAAGGGATGATTTTTTTATTTTTATTTATTTTTTTATTTTTAGAAAAAGGAATTGTTAACCACACCTAATACTAGAGGTAATTGTTAACCACACCTAATATATCCAATGAAACAAAATAAACATCAATTCCTTTGAACACCTTTGAGGAACAAATCATATTACGGAGTTTCGAATAGTAATAGACATGAATCAAATTCGTGAAACTCAACTGATAGAAACCCTTCATCCTTCTTGTCTGTCTTATTTGAATGAATTTGTCTTGAAATTACCTAGACGATTAATGAAAATAGCCTAAAAGGGGGTGAATATATTTTTTGTGAATTTATTGACAAATTAATAATAATTACGGAAAAGTCAATTTTAATCCAATTCTCTAACAAGATAAATCATGCAAAAATTAATCTAAGTGCAAAATATAAAGCAATAGAGACATGATATTTTTACGTGTAAAACCTTGGAAAGACTCCAAGTAAAAATCACGGATACACTATGGTATCAATGCACTATGAATCAAGGATTACATAGACTCTATGAAGTTTTAGACTTACAAATCCCTCAAGATCTGCCTTTCTCCACTCGACGTCTGACGAACTTGAATCACTCGCGCTCCATGAAGCTCTCGCTCCGCCCGTACTCTGACGGCTCTGCTTCTCAACGGATCAATGAACCATGAAGCCTCCTGCTTCGATCTCAGCACTCAGACGGCTCCGTTTCTCAAACGGATCTAAGCAACCACGTTGCAATCAGCGGTGTGTAGATTTTTCAGAATCTAGGTCATTCAATCGTGCATAAGATCGTCGATGTAGAAGCATAATTGAATAAACCCTAACACAAGAGAGAACTAAAAGATATAGAATCACTCAATGATATTTTCTATCTCTATCTCTGTAGATGAATATGAATCTGTAGAAAACTTGCAGAGATCTCTCAAAAAATCTAGGGCTCCAAAAACTACCTCTCATCTGTAGAAGACCTTGGTATTTATACACACAGCTGAGAAGAAACCCTAATCTTCCCCTTTTCCGTAATTTCACACCAAACCAACTTAAACCCTATATTATGATGAATATAATGTGTATTGCATGTACTTCGAGGTGTGGGAGTCGTAGACGCATTATGGAATTAAAACAGGGCATAATAGACATTGCAACATGAAATAAATTTCCTGCCGCACCTACACCTTAGGCGTAGAGGAGCTACGCCTTAGGTGTATGTCTTGAGCGTAGAAACTATCCTAATACCTTTAATTTGGTTCGTTTATTCAAGAAAGTACCAATTTAAAAAAAGTGTATTTAGGTATTACTATCGTGTATCCTACCTAGTCGACTGTAATTACCACTCAGAGATTTACATAGGTCAAACCTAGTTATAATTATATTTAGGAAGAAATAAAGTAAAATAACCGGTAGCAAAAATAAGCTTATGAATATAATAAATCAAATGAAGCTTCTTCCATTCAGTTATGTGATATTCAAGGAATTGAAAATAAGAGAGAAGAAAAAATACCAAAGAGAATTTGGAAGTAACATTGACCACAAGTAGAACCTTCCCCCTTGAGATTTTGAGGTCCACCTACGAGAGAGATCAACTATGCAGATTGATATTTTAATACGTGATTGGGGAAGAAACAATAATATTCTCTAAATAAAAAAATTGATAAAATCAGACCAATTCTTCAATTTGTAAATCGGAAAAGTGGATTAAATAATAATTTGGAATTTATTTGTTTTTTTCCTGGCCACCGCTTTCATCTATATAGTTTGTGTATTGCGAGGGATTGATTAATCATCTCTTGGGAGTATGGGCTGAAAAGAGCTCTTTGTTTGCTGGGTTTTGATGAACTCTGTTTGTGCCATCCATTACTAAATGTAGACCCCACTTTTTCACCTTCACCTTCAATGGTGGTGTATGATCATCGTGCCTTAGTCTACGAGCCAAATGGGATACCGGAACAGTGTACGACCCATCAGAATTGCATTCCACATCTACTCCTCGAGACTGGTCATAAGTCTTTCGAATTAACACAATGTGATCTGTCTTGAATCTATTAATCTGATTGCCTCCAAGAACATATCCTACATGTGAACCATTGATTTCGAAATCTAAACTGAAAAAACACGGATCATCATCTTCAATTTCAAAAACAGCACAAACGCAAATTTCTTTGATGCAACCGAAAGAACACGGATCGTCCATCCTCAAAGACACTGAATTAGTCATGTCCTCATCAATTTGAACACTCTCATATCTATGGCTGAACCAACTTGGTATCTCACTTCCCGGAAGAACAATTTTACCATTTTTCTGTATCATAACAAACGATTTATTAAATATTAATTAGAAAGACAAAAAATTATGTAATACTGACAAACGTTAATATGTACTTTACCGGAAGTTGAGTCTGTGAGTAGTATATATTCGGCTTGTTGTTCCCTTGATTCTCAGCCAATTTGTGGCACCCTGTGAAATTCAAGGACTCCCAATCGTTTGCCGGTATGGAAAAGTGTTCCAGTGATACGCAACCTTGTGCGGAAAGATGAGATACAGATGAGGGAAGTGAGTCCAATGTTTGGAGGCTTAAGCAATCATCCAAATAAAGTGTTCTAAGATTTGTAAGATGATTGAAGCTTTCTGGTAAACTAGCAAAGCTGTTCTTGCTTAGAATTAAATACTTCAGCGAGCGAGGAAGATTTTGAATGGCTTCTTCACCTAAATTGCAGTTCCCCCAGTATAAGGAAGTCAAGTTAGTCAACTGCACAATGGATGATGGTAAACTTTTTATACCACTACCTCCCAAATATAGTTCTCTTAAACTCTTCATTTCTCCAATATTGCTCGGCAAACTTCCAAGCATTCTGCAGTCCGTCATGTCTAAATGATGAAGCCCTTTGAGATGTGAAATTGATGGAGGTAAATCTTTTATTCCACTACCGCTCAAGTATAGTTTTTCCAAACTCTTCATTTCTCCAATATTGCTCGGCAAACTTCCAAGCATTCTGCAGGTAGACAAACGTAGATAACGAAGCCTTTTGAGAAGTGAAATTGATGGAGGCAAATCTTTTATTCCACTACCACTCAAGTATAGTTTTTCCAAACTCTTCATTTCTCCAATATTGTTGGGCAAACTTCCAAGCATTTTGCAGTAATACAAATATAGAGAACTCAGCCTTTTGAGAAGTGAAATTGATGGAGGTAAATCTTTTATTGCAGTTCCTCTCAAGTGAAGTTTATCCAAACTTTTCATTTCACCAATATTGTTAGGCAATCTTTCAAGCATTTTGCAATCCATCAGGTCCAATATTTTCAACTGCTAAAACAAGCGATTAAATAATGAATGAAATCAGCTTCAATCACCTCTAATTAATTACTCAATAAGCAAAAAATATATGTAAACTAGGTAACAGTCTCCTATATTTGATTGGGATGATTTGGTGTTTTAAAATTAAGAATTTTCTATGGTTAGGAAGACAAAGTGTAAGCAACAGTCACCAACAAAAAAACGTTTATAAAATGTTACAAGATTACTTTTACTTCCTTTTCCTTTTCCTTTTCTAGTCATTATAAACTGTTTAGATTTTTTTTTTCCTTATTTCATTTACTATTGTTATTTATTTTAATCTAAAAAGAGGGAAACTTGGAGGTTTTACCAAGGTATTAAACCACATATTACATTCTTTTTGGCAAGTGCATTTAGACCCAAGGTATTGAGCCACAAATTAAAAGTGATTTTGTAAGGAAATCAATAATATATAAGTAGACAAAGATTTTGATACACATTAGTAGTATGGGAAATTTAGATGAATGAGGAATCAAGGGAATGAGAGATGTTACATCTGAAAAGATACAGATAATTGAAATGGTATCCTACTCAATTACGGTTACTATATGCTATCTTATTATAAATTAGAGACATCAGAAGGTATGTCACAAATAAAATACAAATTCATTTTTGACCTCAAAGTATTAACTTGACCATGGAAGTGCACCCGCCCGGTTATATTTTGCAGAAAAGGTCCCGGATTGTACAGATTTTTGAATCAACAACTACTATTGTGGGACTATATATAGTAGCTATTGGTACTGAAACTTTTAGGAAAAACAGAATTCTAAATGTAAGAAAACAAAATCAGCAAGGAGACTACAATATGTACGTATTTGTTTTAATGAAATTTAAGTGATAAAAAATCATTGAAAATAAAATAAACAAAATTTTAAAGTACTAAACACTAATTGCGTTGTAGTATATAAATACAAGTACGTATTTTCAAAAAGAATCCCACTTGCATTAATAATGTTACATTCGTGTCATATAGAGTGAACCTCAACTAAACTCACAATGGAGGAGACCCAATCAAGGACTTCTAAAAATTTACAAGCATCGGGTTTGTGAGCTTGGACAAATTAAGGGCTTCTAGTAGTTTTCATTATGTAAATAAAAGATAAATGACTTCTAACTATTTAATCCGGCAGGTATGGGCACAAATAACTTGTGATATAAAATATTTTCTATCAATTTGACAAAATAATTTGCAAAGAAAAACATATTACATTTAAAAAAATAAAATTACCTTCATGTTATCCAATTTAACCTCGACCAAAGTTTCACAACCTGTGAGATACAGTTCCTCAAGAGATGGGAGCTCTGAAAAATTAGGATCTTTCACCAAATGTTTGCAATATCTGAGATTGAGGACTTTTAACATCCTTAGAAACTGTTAAAAAATATATGTTTAGCATCAATTGACTGGAGAAACTTTTAACAGAATGGAGAATTGCAAAATATTGTGAGAAAGATTATTATCTTACTTTTGAATCGGTCCCAATTCCTTTGATAAGGCTATTAGGTAAATGGAGTTGAACATACTTTTTTGGATGGAAATTGCGCGGCAAATATTCTCGAGGATAGCCATCCCACTCAAGATACCTCAACTCATTTGAAAGATGAGTAAGGCATCCATCAAGTTGCACACCATTAATTTTGAGTATTCGAAGCTTTCTCATAATTTTGAAGGCCTCAGCACTTATGCGCAATCCTTCCTCCAACAAGTCAATACCTTCTAAAGATGATCCTTTCTCGGGTAGCATAATAGCTTCGATTTTTACTGTCACCTATCAACCAAGGAATGAAAACCTAAAAATAATCATATTATACTTGAAAGAACACTACACGGACATTACAATATAAGCTTTAAAGCATACCGTATTATTAGTGAATACTTCATAGATGTCCTCGTAAGTCCAAAGCCTGCTGCGCTCTCCAGGATCTTTAGATTCTTGACCAACAATATTTTGTCCCATTTTTTGTATCAAGTCATGCATAGCAAGAGTGTTGTCTTTTGATATACTAATGAGGCACCTCTCACAAAGAATTTTAATTCCTATGACTGGGTCAAGTTCACCGGTCTTATGGATATTCTTGACACATTCTATATTGTATCCTTTGAAGCAACAGGCGATATCAAGAAAAAGTTTCTTCTCTTCCTTATCAAGACAATCAAAACTTATCCTCAAAACATCATCAATTTCGCTGGGAGGGCTGTTCTTCCACCTGAACAATAGAGCTAACCACTCTTCTTTGCTTCTTTTACCCAAAGTGGAACCCAAAACCCTGAGAGCAAGTGGAAGGCCTTGGGCATAATGTTTTGCTAGGTGTGAAAGTTGCACATAATCATCTTCGGGCTTCATCTGCTTGAATGCATGCCAACTGAAAAGTTGTATGGCCTCATTGTCATCTAGTAGCGGAATATCATATATCTTCACACCGTGCTTTTCCAACAATCTTTTATTTCTAGTTGTGATGATGATCTTACTTCCACTACCAAACCAGTCATGTCCCACTCCAACTAAGTAGTTCAGCATATTCTCATTATCCACATCATCAACCACTAGAAGAAGCCTTTTATTACCAAGCCTATTTTTTATCTCATTGATTCCCCTATCAGGATTTTCTATTTTTATAGTTTTATCCATTAGGATATCCCGGAGAAAATGGCTTTGTAGTTCAGCAAGACCACCAGGCATAGAAGACCTCTCTTTGACATTTTCAAGAAAACAACTTCTTTCAAATTGTTTGTGAACACGGTTAAAAACTGCTTTGGCAACAGTGGTCTTACCTGCTCCTCCAATTCCACAAATTCCCAAAAAGAGTGCTTCATCCTCTTGTAGCAACCTGATTATTTTGTCCCCACGACCAGTGATGCCCACTGGATATTCAGCTTCACTGAATGGTTGAGGCTGTAATTTTTGGAAAATCTCCGCAACAATTTGTTCGATAAATTCTGCCTCGTCCCTACCAAGTAAAATAAATCAACATCAATTTTATACTAACAAATACAATTAAACAGTACCAGTATCAGAACAGAAGGCATAACATGCTTCATTAATTTTGTTTATTACAGCATCTTATAATTTGTGAGATTCTAGAATTTTCTTTCATTGTATCAGATTATATTCAAAACGTGACAAATCAAGTGAAATACCAGATTTGTGTGGTCTCTTATTCTCCTTCTTACAGAATGTAACATAAGTAGTAAGTACTAATGGAAATGAATATACACACACACACATATATATATATATATCCATACCCATTTGCTTCAACTTCCAAGCCGCTTATATTTGCTGCTTCATTCATAGCGGCCCTCCTTGTCTCAACCCTTTTCATCTCTTGAGATTCCCATTTGAACATAGTGTATACATCCATAAAGGCTTCAAAGAAACTCCTTTTGTGTTTCCGAACTTGGGACGGTTTGACATGGTAGAAGATGGGCAACACTATCTGTCCCTTGCTCCTCCTGCACTCCATGATTTCCACCAGTTCATCTAAGCACCATGTCGAATTAGCGTAGTTTTTGGAGAAGACGATGACAGCAATTTTGGAATGATTAATGGAATTGAGGAGCTCTGTAGATATGTATTTTCCTCTCTGAAGCTTTTCATCATCCCTGAAAGTCCTGAATCCTCTCTGATCAAGAACATGGTAGAGATGGGCCACAAAGGTGTTGCGAGTATCCACACCCCTAAAACTCAAGAACACGTCATATTCCCCATTCTCACAAGAAGAACTAGATGATGCCATAGGATCCTGTGTGTATGTGGAAATTCAAAGACAGATATATATATATGTGAAATTGCTACACTCTGCATATATGTATCTATAATATTATTTACAGGCAGTGTATTGTAATAAGAGATGAGGAAGTTGGATGTAAGTTTCCACCAAGCTTCTTATGGATACAGTACGCGTAGCACAGTGAACAGTAGCAGGGCACTTCATATATTCAATGCAATGATGGAATATAATATAATCCAGCTGTTTCCCAAATCCCACTTTAGATTCTACTGTTTTATGTTTGTCCCTTTTATTATGATTCAACTTTCCTTAGTAAAGTGAATAAATACAATCAACCATCAAAATATGAAGGTAAAAGTGCAAAAATATTCTCAGGATTTTTTCTGAGTGCCCACAATATCCCTCTAAAATTATAAAACCCATCAGATTAGTTACACTTATCCACCCCTCAAATTCAGGGAATTCACTTCATGTCCTTGTCCAATTAACTCCTAATTTTTATTTTATTTTTGTTAAAGGTAAAAGATATTTAAAAATTAGACTTGCAAAACTACCATTAACTCTGAATTTTCTACCCCAAATTTCACTTATACAAATATTTTCGCAAACATTTGCAGAAAACTGCAGGAGGGGAATTCAGAAAACTACATGATAGTTATTATCAACTGAACTGAAAGTAAGACCAAAACTTGACTACATACAGATACAGTAGATGTTTAAGCAATTTCCCAAAAGATGGCTTCATAAAGAAGAATTTCAGACCAAAACTTTTATAGCACAAAGCTATGAAATACGGCTAAGACAAAATCTAAATATGCAACATAATAACAATAATAATAATAGACCCACTCATTTTAATGAACCAAAATATGAACTGCTGCGACCCAGTCTTTAGTTGCGGACTTGCCAAATGACGGAGACCAGGATGAGAGTCAACATTCAGGAGCCAGGAACTGGATGTGTGACATCTACAACCTCTTGGAGGTGATATCGCGACAGAGATCGCAGCGACAATGGATGATTGTCCGCGGATTGATAGGTCACTTTTTGGAGCAGTCATGCCAGGCATTGAGCATTCCTTGGGGCACCCTCCAGACAACACTTCGCAAGGTTCATCATCATTATCATCATCATTTCTCAATCAATTTTCTTTTAAAAATCTCCAATTATCACTTATTGCTCATCATCATCATCATCATTTCATTTTGGGTGCAGGCATGGCCTCTGAGAGCCAAGATATGCTCGATGAGCTCCTTGCCTTGCAGGACCAAGAGCTCCCACCAGGCTTCAGCCTTTTGCCGAACTAGGAAACTTCACCAGGGCGGGCCTCATCGCGAGAGCAGGAGTCGTCCCAAGAAGCAGAACAGACGCGAGATCTAAACGTTCCTTTGGCAGATCCTCAGTCTTCGCCTACCATTCCATCTACTTCCCGCGATCCTACCTCATCTTCTCATTTGCATCGCGATCCTCCTGTGACACAAATAAACGTCCCACAGAACACTGTCCAGGAGCCAGCGTACTGGCATAACTGGTTCTGCTATCTGCGTTATATGCCTGTGTTGGATCAAATCGCGGCTGCTCACCCAGAGACCTTTGCGAAACTGGAAATTCACGAGCCACTCCTGCAACCGGTCTATCTCCAGCTTATTGCCGATGTTTTCGTGACATTATCGCATACCTCTGTTCAGGACCTTGCCCCTGAGACACTCCCAAGGTGCCATGCACGCATCATGGACTGGAAGAACGTTGGCGGGGATGTGACTTGGTGGGAAGCACATCTAGATGTTGTTCAGAGGCTACATTATCGTATACCACTCATCAGGAGAAACAGGTTCAAATTGAAGAAGCTCGCAGGAAGCTGGCGTTGCTCGAAAGAGAGGGTCTGGAGCTTAAGGATTCGGCTGAGCATTCTACGCGAGTACCTTGAGGAGCATGAGGGATTTAGCCTTTCAGATCTTATCACCAAGGATCTGTTTTAGCTCTCATATGTTGTTTACCTCATATCTTTCTTTTTCCTTTCTTACAACTATTTTTATTATATCAGACTTGTACATTTTTGTGGAGTTAACATGTGAGCACTCCAGTTTTTGTATTGCCATCAGTTGTATGATATGATATGCTACAGGTGACTTGTCGTCACCCCCCCCCCCCCCCCCCCCATACCTTTTATTTTTGAAAATTTTGAATGAAGCCTTTGTTTATTGCCAATTATACTCAGTTTAGGCTTAATACAACTTTATCCACTTTACATTGAGTGGTCCAGACCGTTCGCAAGTAACTTCATGCTCTATCCTATAGTAGCCACTGCTGCTCTCGCTTACGACCACGTAGGGACCTTCCCATTTAGGCTCAAATTTCCTCACCCTTTGCCCCCTCATGATTGCCGGAACTGTTATTAGTACCCTATCCCCTTCCTTGAACCATCTGTACCGTACCCTTTTGTTAAACCCCTTTGCTTGTTGCTTATTCTAACTCTTCTGATTTATAAATACTTCATTCCTTTTCTCTTCGAGGTTCTCAATCTCCAACAACCTTTCCCCTAGTTTACTATTCGTGATCAGGGTCTTAGCTGCAATCTCCAATCCTGCTGGTAACACTGCTTCTGCTCCATAGACCAATGAATACGGGGAAATTCCTATAGCGGTTCGGTATGAGGTTCGGTGTGCCCATAATGCTACGGGTAGCTCTTCTACCCACTTCTTCTGATTATCCTGCACCAAACTACACAGCATCCGAATCAATGCATTGTTTGAAGCTTCTGCCTGTCCATTCCCATTGAGATAGTATGGAGTGGACTTGTGATGAATTATCTCGTATCGCTGGAGCAAGTTTGCTACTCTAGAGTTAACGAACGGGGTTCCGTTGTCAGACAATATAACCTTAGGAATTCCAAATCGACAAATGATATTTTCTCTTATAAAGCGGACTACGTTATCTGCTGTTGTCCTCCGTAGCGGAATTGTTTCCACCCATTTTATGAACAATTCTGTCACGACCAATACCCATGCGCGCCCCTGAGCTTGTGGCGTAATTGGTCCAACTATGTCCAATGCCTAGGTATGGAAGGGCCACAGTGTAGATAAACTGTGCAGATCTGTTGCCGGTGCATGGATGAGATTTCCATGTACTTGACATATGTGACATTTTTTGACAAAATCTTCGGCATCCTTTCCATTGTTGGCCAGTAATACCCGGATAGAAGGAGCTGTTGTAATACCTTTCTCAGATCCTAATGTCCAAACTCGTGGGTTTGCTTCAACACTTCCCCTGCTTCTTCGTCACCGATGCACCTGAGTAACTTTCCCTCAAAACTTTTGCGGAACAGATTCCCATCCTAAAGGGTAAATCACAAGGCCAATTTCTTGAACCGCAACTTGTCCTTCTCTGGCATGAGTCCTTCCCTTAGATAAACAATGTATTTGTCTCGCCAGTCAGCTGCTTCTGCAAAATTTCCTTCTTTCGCGAAGGGGTAAGCATTACATTTCTGGCACTTGCTTTGTAGCTCAGCTGTGTCACTTTTCATGCTTGGCCAGAAGTATCCTTCCCGTTGTATAGTTCTATAGAGACTTGCATCCATTTGCCCGCACATTCTCTCGTGAGCCTTTCGTAGTAGTTGTTGTACTTCGCTCATCAGCACACATTTGGCAAGGATTCCTTTTGCTGCTTTATGGTATAACACCTCTCTTATGATTTGATAGTCTCACCTCAAAATGGTCCTGTCATTTTTTAGCAAAGCTCGTACTATATCCTCCCTCCAGTCCTGATCTAGATAGGACTGTGGCCCTTCTTCGTGATTGACAACATAGCTAGCCCTTCACAGCACTTGCAAGGTAGAACTTGCTCCTTGAAACTATAGTGGCGCACCCAACGTTGCTAGTGCATCAGATCATTTATTTCCTTCTCGTGGTTCATACTAGAAGTCCACAGATTTGAAGATTTCCAACATCTGCCAAACGAAGGTCCTGTAGGGCACGAGGTGGGGTTCTTTGACAACATATTCCCCCTTGACTTGTTTGATAATCAGTTTAGAATCCCCTTTCACATGTGGGACTTTTACTTTCAGCCATTGAGCCATTATTAATCCCAACTTCAATCTTTCATATTCAGCTATATTATTGGTACAGGGAAAATCAAGCTTGTAGGCCATGACCACCTTCTCTTTTGTTTCTTCATTCCTTAGTACAAAACCAGCCCCACCCTCTTGTTATGGGGAGGAACCATCGAATTCTAGTGTATACTCCCCACTTCGCGTCACATCTGCTATTCCCATATTCTCCTCTTTGGGCTCGGAACCACTGGGAAATAAGGCCAACAAATCTGATAAGGTCTGGCTTTTCACTGCCTTTGGTATAAAGCAAGTAATCTCATATTGGATAATGTTAACAACCAACGTATTGTTTTCCCACTGAGTATAAGCTTTGTGAGCAAATACCGAATATGGTCGCTTTTGGTTACCAACTCCAGTGGATGAGCCAACAGATAGTGCCGAAACTTTTGTGCCGCGAATACCAAAACCAAGCAATGTTTCTCTAAGGATGTGTATCGCGACTCCGGCCCTTTGAGTACACAACTCATGTAGTATACTCGTTTTTCCTCTCCACCATGTTCTTGGGCCAACAATGCCCCAATTAACTTATTGGTAGAGGTGAGGTATGTTATCAACGACTTTCCTGGCTGTGGTGCTACCATTGTCTTGGGATAAGCCATAATCTGCTTGATTTTCTCAAAAGTGGCATGAGAGGATGAGTGACCTCTGCTAATGCGAGGATAAACCTTCTGAGATATGAGATCTTACCCATAAAAGTTTTTAATAATTTGCGAGTCATGGGTGGTGCCATTTCCAACACCGCTTTAGCTTTAGTTGGGTCCAAATCTATACCATGCCGATGTACCACATATCCCAGAAATTTTCCTTCCGGTACCCCGAAAGCACACATTATAGGGTTCATTTTCAAGTTGTATTCACGACATCTTTGCAACACTTTTCTTAAATCGCCCGCATGATCCTGAACTGTCCTGGACTTGACCACCAAGTCATCTACGTAGTCCTCAACTGTCTCATGCATCAGGTCATGAAAGATGGCCATCATAGCACGCTGGTATGTGGCCTCAGCATTCTCAAGTCCGAAGGTTATTACCGTATAGTGAAAATTTTCCATTGGAGTGCGAAAAACAGTTTTCTCAACATCCTCGGGTGTCATCTTGATTTGATTATAGCCACTAAATCCGTCCATCAGCAAGAACATCTCATGTCCCGCAGTTGCATCCACCATGGTGTCAATGTTGGGCAAAGGAAAATCATCCTTTAGGCAGGCCGTGTTGAGGTCGTGATAGTCCACACGGACTCGAATCTGCCTGCTCTTCTTCTTTTACAGGCACTATGTTCGCGAGTCACGTGGGGTGCTAAGTAAGTTTAATGAATCCAGCTTTCAATAGTTTTTCCACTTCTGCCTTAAGATGAATTTCCAGGTCCGGGTGGAACACCCATTACCGTTGCTTCTTTGGCTCTGACGCAGGATGCACATTGAGGTGATGACTGACTAAACCAGTACTAAGCCCTGGCATCTGGCCATAATTCCAGGCAAAAACATCACAATATTCTTTGGGCAGATTTACCAGGGATATTCTGGTTTCCTCAAACAAAGTGCTGCTTATGAAAGTTGGTCGCGGCGTTGTTCTATCTCCGATGTTGACCTTTTGCAAGCCATGCTCTGGTCGCGAGTTCGGATTTGATGTCCCGGGGTCAGTGCCAATTGCACAGGCCTCTGACCCTTAACCCCGTCACAATTTGTATACCACGCGCCCATCAAGCATTTTGACTCGAGACCAGTTCACCTCCTTCGGCCGCCTTTTGAATGGATCCCTAGCTTCCAGCTCTTCCCATTTTAGTAGTGGCGTGGCGTAGACACCACGGCTAACCTCCTTTCCATACTCTGAGAAATAGACTGCATCTGCAAAATGAGCTTCTGAGACATAGAAAGGGCTCTGGTAGCGAGTTCGACTTTGATGTCCTGGGGTCAGTGCCAATTGCACAAGCCTTTGACCCCCAACCCCGTCACAATTTGTATACCACGCGCCCATCAAGCATTTTGACTCGCAACCAGCTCACCTCCTTCGGCCGCCTTTTGAGTGGAACCTCAACTTCCAGCTCTTCCTATTTTAGCAGTGGCGTGGGGTAAACACCACGGCCAACCTCCTCTCCATACTCTGAGAAATAAACTGCATCAACAAAATAAGCTTCTGAGACATAGAAAAGGCTCTTGGATGCCTTAAGCGTCATTATTCCTTCCCCCCTAGTTGGCCTTCATTACTTGGTGATAAGATGACGGTACCTCGCCGTATGTATACAACCACGGCCTTCCCACCAATAATTGATATGAGGGTTCCCCTTTGATGATATGAAACTTGGTAGGACCCTAATTCTCCCAACCTTGAGATCCAACGTCGTGAATCCCATAGTGGCTTGCTGGTCCCCATTAAAGTCAGTGACTAAAATGGCATGCGTCACAATGTTGCTTTCAGGAAAATTGATCATTCGCAAGGTCGCGAGCGGGACCAGGTTGATAGATGCTCCACCGTCTAGGAAGGCTCGCCTCATTTTGCAACCATTCACAGTAGCGGGTACGTACAGGGGCCAATTGTAAAGGAACAGACAGCCTCTGAGAACGTGATCTCGCCTGTGGCCTTTCTTTGCTATGGGATAATAATGGTATGATTGAGAGCAACAATCGTTTGCTCCTTTAAGAATTCCTTCACATGTTTTTGAATCGGGAGCTCGTTGAAGAAAACTTCAAATTTGGCAGACTCCATTATCTCGCGAGCAGGAGAACATTCACACTTGGCGATGCTCATCATTTCCTTGGTATCATCATGGGCACCTACCACTGCTACATGTTCGGGAAAAGGCTCATTAACTAAATTCTTCGCTAAATTCAAGGCCCCTGACGCCCTTTCTCTATGCACTATGCCGTGAAATGCACAACATCCAATCAAGGAATGTCAGATAGATCTGTGATAGGGACAATAGTTATTTTTCATCTTTTATTCCCTTGTCGGCGTCCTTCGCACAGGAGGCAGTGATATGACATCATCAGCAATCCACTGATTAAGTGGGGCAACTGTTTCCTTCTCGCCAATAGGTAGGGGAAGTGGCTCAGATCTCTTAGCGCGATCTCCCCTTGTCCTTTCGTCTTGTGTGGCTGCTACCATCGCTACTCGCCTTGTGGTAATACTTAGCCATATTGGAGGCGCCAAAACTTCCCCCCGCCTTCGCGCATTATCCACAAGTGCCGAAAAAGTTCTGAATTCGTGGTTGACCAGATGCATCCTGTACTCTCATAGCATCCCTTCTATGTATATTTTGATTAACTATAGCTCGGAGAGTGGCTCATGGCACTGCAAAGCAGTTTCGCGGAATCTCCTGACATAAGCTGCAACTTCCTCTCCCAGGCATTGTCTCTGCCTTGTAAGCGAAATCATTGACAATTCCTCATCCGCTTGGAAGAACTTTGTGTAGAATTTGATCACCATATCTATCCAACTTGTTACTGAGGCCGGAACGAGGTTAGTGTACCAAGTATATGCAGTACCTGTTAGAGACTTGGAAAATTCTCTCAGTTTCAGGTACTCGTCATTTCTATAGGGCACCAAAGCGTCCACAAATCTAAAGATATGCTCCCTCGCGTTTCCTTCCCTGCCATCAACTACTGAAAGCTTGGCACCCCATAATCTTCAGGACATGGCAAGGCCATGATACTTGGATGGTATGGCAGAGCTATCTCCACCTCCTTTACGTCAGTTTTTGCATTCAGGATGGCTCGCAATTGTTCTCTAGTGATATAAGCTTCCTTTTCCAATGATTCTCCTCGCGCGCGATACCTCCCGAGGAACGTCTTGTGTTGTTGTTCTTGGTAGAGCTTGATTTTCAGCCTGCGGCGACCTTGAGCTTGGCGCTGAGGCTTGTGAAGCTTCCATAAAGGTGAGGATAGCCTTTTGAGTCTCCTGGATGCTAAGCAAAGCTTGCAGCATAACTGGTGGCAGTTAATTCTGGTGAATTTGGTATAAGATCTACCACCGGAGGAACGTCTGTTTGCGCGGCACCGGCGGTGCTGCCTTTGTGCTGGTGGAGTTGGTTCAGGCTCCTAATTTTTCTTGGTTCCCTACTCTTCGTTTTGCTGGGTACGTCGTGTGGGTGAACGACCCCTCCGGCGAGATCGATGAGGATCAGCTTGTGTATAAGACATTTCCTCCCCAGCAGAGTCGCTTTAATGTTGGGGTTCGTGATGTAAATGATGCAGAAATAGTTTCTACACTCACTGAATAAGACTGGAAAGAAAATAACTTTATTGATTTTTGTGGTGATTACAAAACTGTGGAAAAGAAAATAGAGTAACAGTACAAAAGTCCTAAAGATCATTCATTTTCTCTCTAGTACTTTCTCTCTCTAAGTTCTGAAGTCCCCCAAAATGAAGTCCTGGCCTGTTATTTATAGGCGTTGAATTGGGCATAAGTTAGTGCCATGTTAGCACTAATCCGCGACCCTACGATTTTACCCCGCGACCCTATTCGCGAAGTCATCTCGCGGCTTGGCACTCCTGGTCGCAAGGTTCCCCTTTCGACCTTGTTTTGCTTTATTGAATCCCTTTTCCTCGGGTATTCCATACCCCCTTTTTGATGGCATAGACTCTTTCTCTGGGTCATGTCCTTTCTCATGACCTTGAATGTCAGTGGCCTTTCTAAGGTGTCGTACTTGGGCGAGAGTAAATGAAGTCGTGATCCTCCATCTACGTTTCCCAAAGTGTTTCCCTAGATTCCATCTAACACTCCCTACGCGAGTGGCATATAGGGCCATGGGTTTTAATGTCAGCTATGCCATTCATTAAACCCCCATGGTGGCCTCTTTGAAATGCACCCTCTCGCATATCCAACATCTCATCGCGAGATACCCTTTTGGGCCAATTCCCAAATCCTGTTTTTGTTCTTTACTTACATTGCGATAGCGATAGTGATATGCATTTCGCAATGTATCCCTAGCTCGCGAGCTACCCTTTACAACAAGAAGAAAGAATAAATTAATTCCATCCTTTATATTCACTAAATGATTGTACATGTTTTTAATACTGTGGCATATAAAATCTACAATTCTATTCCCCACTTACATAAGAAGAATTAGAAGATGAAGATGACATGCGAATATGCTAAAACAAAGATATATATATATGAAATAGCTACACTCTTGCCTATATGTATCCATTATATTATGCATAGGCAGTGTATTGTAAATTTGTAAGAGATATTATTGAATTAACCCGACCCGATACCCATTTTGGGACGAAATTGGATGTGAGTTTCCACCAAGCAGCTTCTTATTTTTTGTTTTCAGTTGGGTGTCTTTATTGCTAAACTATTTTATCTGCAGTTGCATCAATAAATCTATTTTTTCTTATAATATTTTTCTTTATTCTCTTTAAAATATAAAATTTTATAATTTAAAATTATTATATTTTAAACGTCATGACTCTGATACCAAATATAAAATTATTAAATTTTAAATTTTATATTATGATATAGAATTTGAAAATCATTCAAAAGTCTCCAGTGCTAGCATATCAGCTTACAAAATTCATTTCAACCAAATTTTTATACTACTCAATCAAACTCTATGAACTTCAATCACCGCACCCAACATGGTCGACTTAAGGCCCTGTTTGGTAGGTGGTTTGGTCCCATGTGGTCTGGTCTGGTCTTGCGTTTTATGGGATCAGACCGTGTTTGGTAGCATTGGTCCCAAATTTTTGGTTAGACCAAGTAAGACCAAATGAGACCAAAATTGCCTCATTTCAGACAAAAAAAAAAGGTGGTTCCTGGTGGTCCGGTCTGGTCTTATTAATAAAATATATTCATAAATAATTAAAAATGAATAAATAATAATAAAAAATTATTAATAATAATAATAAATTAAATAAAACATATTTTAAAAATAAAATATAAATAATAAATAATAAACAAAATGAAAAAAATAATACCTAATAATAATTAAAAAATGAATATATAATAAAATATATTTATAAATAATTAGAAATGAATAATTAATAATATAAATAAAAAATTAAATAAAACATAATAATAATAAAAAATTAATACAATAATAATAAATAAATATAATAATAATAATAAATAGACTAAATAATAAATAAAAAATAATAATAATAAAAATAATAAATTACATAAAACATATTTTAAAATATAATAAAAATAATTAATAATAAACAAAATGAAATAAATAATAATAATAAATAAATATAATAATAAATAATAAATAGATATAATAATAAATAAATAATAAGTAAATATGATAATGAATAAATACTTCATAATAATAATAATAAATGAGTATAATAATAATAAATTAATAAAATATATTTTTAAATAATTAAAAAATGAATAAATAAAATGAATTAAATAATGAAATAATAATAAATAAATAGAATATATTTATAAATTAATATATAAATTAATAAATAATAATTTAATAATATAAATAATAACATATATTATAAAGTGAAGAAATAATAAATAAATAAATAAATAATACATAAATAAATATTATAATAAATAATAAATAAATAGTAAGACCAGACCGTTTACCAAACAGACTTTTTCAGATCAGATTAGACCGGACCGGACCGGACCAAACCAGACTAGACCGCCTGCCAAACATGACCTAAAAATGTATGTTAATGCATAGTGTTAAAATAAAATAATTACACTTTGACCCCCAAAAAACCAATTTAAACCCAAATTAAAATTTCAATTTAACATTATATGTATATATAAATGGGTCTGTTTTACAATCTCCCTTGAACCGACCCATTTGAATCTCTCTCAATATTCGATATATATATATATATATGCAGTATATTCACTTACAGATTGAGACGATACCCATTTGAATGCCATCTATCACAACGAAAGAGGTCTCAACCGAAATTGAAAACGAAGTAGACCGATGGACATCGCATAATTACTGAGATTAGTCTTCGAGGCCAGAGAATCAACTAAAGGGGACACGGCGGACGTCGCGCCAACTGATGGTGGTGTCGGTGGAGAGGATTGGGTCAGATTCCGACGGGTGGGTCTGATCGATTAGGGTTTCATTTGGGTGCCCATATGCGATTGATAAAAAAACACAAGGATAAAATGGTCTTTTTCGAAGTCCTGACCTTAGGACTTGTTTGGAAGTCAATACAGACAAGGGGTTATTTTGTTAAAAGAATGCACCTAACTAAACCTGATAATGACTCAACGTTCACCAATAGTCATAATAAGTTTTGCAAATAATTTAGAAGTTAGGAATGTATTTAATTTGACTGTAAAATGTTTAGGAGTCTTTGCTATTAAACTATTTCTTTCCAATTGTATCATTAAATCTAGTCTTTCTATTATATTTTTCTTTCATTTTTTAAAAATATAATATTTAAATAATTTGAAAATGTATACTATTATAATCTAAAATTTTCAACATTCAAAAGTTCACTTCGGCCAATTTTTTATTCAACTTAATCAAATTGTATGAACTTCAATCGCCAAAAAGCTTCCTCCATCCTTCAGATTCTATCTAGAGTGTTTTGTATTAAAAATTAAGGTGCAACTCAAGTTGACTCCACATAGAAGATTCATTGTCCAATTTGCTTACAAATTACCCAAAAATTTAATCAAGTCAGTTATCTTGTTACCAATACTATGGGGAAAGATTATTGTAAAAAAAGAAAAAAACAATAATCTTTTGTAATAATTTTTGAAACATTTGAAGAAGTGTATCGTCACGTTCCGACATCTAAGGACTCTAAAAATGATGTGAATGAACAACAAACTAAAGGCTTACAAATAAATCGTGCTCGTGACTCGACTGACAATGAGAAAACTAGTGGTAATCAACTAGTAGTGAGATGTCCAGATCCGGCCCTGAAATCCCGAAAAAATTTAGAGGTCTTGGGCGAAATCAAATGTGGGACCCTTTTTATAGGCTTTACGCGCTTAAAAATTTTAAATGTAAAAAAATATATTAAAAAATTACATTAAAGATATTAGTCTTGAAAAAATTAAAACTAGACTTTGTCTTAGTGTTGTCGTGAAAAATTATTGTAGTGTGAATGCAGTTAGCAGTCACGAGATTCTTAAGTCTAGTCGCGTGAAAAATTGTTATCGTCGTGCGAGTGCGGCAATCACGAGAGGCCTAAATGTACTCTCTAAACGTTGTGCAAGTGTTACAAGAATCTTCTAACCCTAATCAGAATAATAGTTTGATTTTGGATTACACTTTAGTTTCATTAGATTGGAAAAATAATTAATTTTTTTTTTGAATCTATACTAATAGCAAGTGAAATATAAAATTTTGGGCCCTAAAGTAGAAAATTGGATTAAGATTTAGTACAAATTGGGATTGTAAATAAATAAAAAATTAATTTTGGCCCTATAGGAAATCAATTTTTTTAAAAATAAATAAAAAATAAAAATTGAGGTCATGTAAATTTTTGGGAGAGGCCAATTATACATATTATATTATATATTTTTAAATTCATATAAAGTTGGAAGTTGCAAAGCAAAATGAAAAGATGAAGAAGTTAGTTTGTTTGTTCAATAATCCCAATTAAGCTTCAAAAAGAAAAGAAAAGAAACGAAACAAGACATTCTTGTTTGATTTAAATGGGGAAAATATTTATTGGGATGTGTAGATGCAGAAAAAATACACCACGAATTAGGTTTTTTGAATGCCTTTATTCATCACAAACTCATATATTTATACACATTTTGGTAGATGGGTCAGACTCATCTACCCAAGTTTATCAATCCCTTAAATTATGGGATTAGATAAACCCCTTTCTTTCTTGGGCTCTTTCTTCCCATGTTTGAAACTAATCCCTAACTTGTTGGTCACTTATTTTCTAGAAATCACCATGGGTCAGGCCCATCGGTCCTTATTTATGACCCAATAAAGGTGGGCCACAAAATTTGGCCATTACGCAGGCCCCTGAGGTCATGGGCCAATTCATGGCCCATAACTGAATACATACACACATATACATACAATGTAATCATGAGAAATGATGGTGGTGAAGTGGCAAGTCCTTTATTGTTGGAATTTATTTGAATTCAAAATGTGAGGCCACAATTGCCTTATTCTTCGCACCATGACGGCTCATCGTGTAACACGTGACCTCCGGGCTTCGTGCGGATTGTTGGCTTGCCTCTATCCCACTATAAAACCACACTCAAATCATTTGATATCCTCACTCTTAGCAGATCATTATCCAAACTTGTATTTCTCCTAACTCTTCTTTTGCTTTGGATCCTTCACCAGGGTCTTGCACTTATTGCATCGGTGCATCTTACCAGAGCAACCCTTCACTTTACCGAAGACCCCTTCCGTTCCATTCCCTTTCTCGTGTAAGTCCTATTTTTGCTTTATTTTTCGTTTTATCTCTCCTATGCTCCAGTACTTCTACATTCTTCTACCTTTCTGTAGTAAAAATGTCAGATAGCGACGACACCAGGTCAGTAGAAGAGGTCGTTCTGTCTTTTGGAACCGACCCTGATTCTACCAGTAGCGATAGTCCTTCATCTGTCTATCAAGAGGCCTCTGTTCCCAAAGTCGTTCATCCAAATACTGACTTTCCGGGTTCATCAACAAATCTAGAGACACTCGATGAAGGGGGTTCCCATGATAATGATGAGCCTGTGAACCCCAACCCTCCCGAACCTTTCTTTGTTTCTCATCTTAAGAAAACAAGGCCTGAGGTGGACGTAAGACACCTTCGAGCTGAAACTAATGTACTCGATGATGTTCTTTTGGCCCCTTACCCAGGCTATTTAGACTTATCTAAAAGTGAGGGAATTCAACCAGGTAGTATTCTGCTATCGGCGGTTCATCTTAAATTATTAAGATTCCCCCTTCACCCTTTTTTTCATTATGTTTTCTTCATGCTAGGGTTACACCCTCTCCAGCTTAACCCAAACAGCTTCAGGATTTTGGCCATGCTTCTTCTATACAATAGGGATCTGGACCTTAATCTAGGTTTAGTTGACCTGTTTCTCTGTTATTTCTTCCAAAATGCCAAAGAAAACAAGGGTAGGTATAACCTCTTTCCCTTCCAAGGTTGAGGCATATGCTTTAATACGGAAAAATCTGATAAAGGATGGAAGGAGAGAATGATAATTGTTTGTGGCAACTGGTGAACTAGTAGAGGCCAAGGCAACATACCAAAAGATTGCTACAGAGAAGACAGAGTTAGATAATCTTCTGGCTCTTAAGCGATCCAAGGTGGAGATGTGTTGCTTGGGTGGTCTGGACATGCATCAACGGTACGTAAATATCTGTGACGTCCGATCGGTCAGGGCATGACGGGAGAGACACGAGATGGAATACATTCCCCTGGCAGACCAGGAGTTCAAGACTGCTGAGGAGTTTGATGCCTTCATGGGGATGCCTTTTCCTTATCAGGACCCACCGGCCTCTGAGAATGAGAAGTGGTTTGCTGCCTTTTTAAAGGGAGAAGACTAGTTTTGGCCCCGAATTTAGGGTTTTTCTGAATGCTACTCTGTATCACCCTTTAGAAGGGTTTTTATATTTTTTATTTATATCAATGAAAGGATTTTCCCCATTTTTTTATGTGTTTATGTTCTTGTTACTTCGGTTAGATGTTGGTTAGCTCGAAATAAATACTTTTGAACTTAACACTTAAGAAATTTTTTATTTTAGTATGGAATCTTCGGGCATCTGGCCCCTGAGACTCGTTGATGTCCCCTGGTTAGTTCAAATCAGGATTGAACTCAACACTTAGGAAAATTTTCATTTTGGTTATGGAGTTTTTGGGCATCTGGCCCCTGAGACTCGTTGATGTCCTCTGGTTAGTTCAAATCAGGTTTGAACTCAACACTTAGGAAAATTTTCATTTTAGTTATGGAGTCTTCGGGCATCTGGCCCCTAAGACTCGTTGTTGTCCTCTGGTTAGTTCAAATCAGGTTTGAACTCAACACTTAGGAAAATTTTTATTTTAGCTATGGAGTCTTTGGGCATCTGGCCCCTGAGACTCGTTGATGTCCTCTAGCTAGTTCAAATCAGGTTTGAACTCAACACTTAGGAAAATTTTCATTTTCTCAAGGTATGATCATACACACATACATAAAGAATATAATATTTTATTCAAAACTTTAAAAATATGTAGTAGATGTGCCAAACATTTGGGCACAAATGCTTTATTGTAATCATCATAAGTGTTATATGCAAGGCACATACATTCATATTACTGTTTAATGGAAAACTATCTAAGGATAATACCTTTTCATTCGGTAAGCATTTTGAGAGTTGAGCTCGATGCGGCCTGTCTTGTTCTTCCGAACCCGATAGGCACCGCGCCTGATGACCTCAATTATTATATAAGGTATTTCCCATATCTCCCGCAACTTGCCAACAATCCCAATCTTTCTCCTGAGTACCATATCGCCTACTTGGAACTCTCTTCTTTTGACATTTTGATTAAATCAGGCCCTGACTTGTTGCTGGTAGGCAGCCAGCCTTATCCCTGTGATTTCCCTTCTTTCCTCCAGTAGGTCCAAATAATGGGCTAGGTGCCGATTGTTTGGGCCTTCTTCCCAGGCTTAACTTCTTAGCGTTGGTACCTTCAATTCAGTCGGGATAACAACTTCAGCCCCGTAGGCCATGGCGAATGGAGTTTCCCCCGTCGATTACCTTGGGGTGGTCCGATAGGACCATAAGACCTCGGGGTAATTTTTCCAACCAAGCTCATTTTGCTGCTTTGAGGTTTTTTCTAAGTGTATCAAAAATTATTCTGTTTGTCCTTTGGCTTGTCCATTTCCCTGCGGGTAACCAACGAAAGAAGTGTTCTGATTGATCCCATGCTTTGCCAGGAATGCTTGAACTTTCCTGTTGTCCAGGTTGGTGCCATTATCCATCATTATAGTTCGGGGTAGACCGAATCTACAAATGATGTGACTCCAGACGAACTTGATAACATGATTGCTTTTGATAGTTGAGTATGTCTCGGCTTCCACCCATTTAGTAAAGTAATCCGTATCCAGAAGGACATGTGTAGTGGATCGTATGGCTTGTGGGAGAGGACCCACAATATCCATTCCCCAACGGGCGAAGGGGTGAGGGATAATTGTTGGATTCAATAATTCAGGAGGTGGGATGAATGGCATCACCATGAAATTGACACTTTTTACAGCGTCGGGTGTATACCTCGGCGTCTCTTGACAAGTAAAGCCAGAAGTACCCTTGGGTGAGGACTTTATGAGCTAAAGACCTTCCCTCGGAATGATTGCCGCACAATCCGGCATGTATCTCTTCCATGACTACAGAAGCTTCGGAGGGGATGAGACATCTCAAGTACGACCCAGAGAATGGCTTGCGGTAAAGTTGGCCGTTATATAGAGTGTATCTTGTAGCTTTCATTCTTATCTTCCGGGCTTCTGGTTTTAACTAAGGTAACGCACCCATCCTCAAATAATCTACTATGGGGTCCATCTAGCTTGGCTCCTATGGAATGACCATCACGTCCTCAGAGGGCTTCAAGCTTGATCAGATAATGAAATCCACTGGTGTTGCTCGAGTCATACTTTCCCCTACTGCGGAGGCCTGATTAGCCAAACGATCTACCATGCCATTGTACTTTCTGGGGATCTGTTCAAAGGTTAATTGCTGGAATTCCTCGGCCTCTTTTAGTACCAAATCTCTGTATACTTCCATTTTAGGCTCTCGGGTTTCATACTCCCCATTCAACTGTCGTACGACCAATTGGGAATCACTTCGTATCTCTGTTCTCTATATTTGCAGGCTTCGGGCCAACCGAATTCCTACTAGAAGGGCCTCATACTCGACTTCATTATTGGAGGCTGGAAACTCTAATCGAACGGACTACTGAATTTTAGTTCCATCGGGTGTTACGAGCTCTATACCGATCCCTATTTTGTTGACATTTGACGACCCATCCACGAATATTACCCATAAGCCTGGTTCATTTTCTTTGGGAGAGTCTGTAGGTTCTGTTTCTAACAGAAAGTCAGCTACCGCTTATCCTTTGATGGCTATTCGGGGGACATAGGTTATGTCATAGATTCCTAGTTCTATCGCCTATTTGGATACTCTTCTGGACAATTCAGGCTTCGCCATTATGGATCTGGTCGGGGTTGAAGTTGGTAGCACGATCGGGGTGTGTTTCAAAGTAGTATCGAAGACGTCGTTTTGCATTGATCAGTGATAGTACCAGTTTTTCATGTTTGGAATAGCGGGTTTCTGCATCAACAAAGGCTTTGCTGGTGTAGAAGACCGACATCTGGTACCCCTTGCCCTCCTTGACCAGAGCGGCACTGGTAGATGTTGCAGATATGGCTAGGTATAAGTGCAATGGCTCGTCTGCTTTCGGGGTTGCTAGTATTGGAGGCTTTGTCATGTAGCTCTTGAGCTTTTTCAGAGCTTCTGATTGCTCTGGCCCCCAGACCTCTCCTTTTGCTACCTTTATAGAATGAAAAAAGGGTCGGCATCGATCAGTTAAGCGAGAGATGAAACGGATGAGGGTTGCCACTCTCCCGATTAGTACTTGGATCTCCTTCCAGGACTTTGGCTCTCCCATTTCCATGAGAGCTTTGACTTGTGCTCGGCTCACCTGTATTCCCGTCCGATCAACTATGTGTCCCAATAACTAGCCCAAGGACACTCCGAAGGAACATTTGGATGGGTTGAGCTTCATCTTATACTTTTTGAGGATGTCAAACACCTGCTGCAGATCAGTCAGGTGGTCACTTTTTGCCTTGCTTTTGACCACCGTGTCATCAATGTACGCTTTTATGATAGATCCCATCATGCTTAGAAAAACTTTGCTAACCAACCTCTGAAAGGTTGCACCCGCATTTTTTAGTTCGAAAGGCATAACTGTATAACAATATGTACCTAATTCAATGATGAATGCCATCTTTTCCTCGTCATCTGGGTTCATTAGTATATGATTATACCCAGAGTATGCGTCAAGGAAACTCAAGCGCTCGAATCTCGCAGTGGCATCCACCATTTGATTGATCTTTGGTAAGGGGAAACAATCCTTCGGGTATGCTCTATTTAGATTAGTGAAGTCCACGCACACCCTCCATTTCCCATTCTTCTTCTGGACCACAACCACGTTTGCCAGCCAGGAAGGGTACTGCACCTCTTTAATGAATTCGGCTTGGAGAAGTCGATCAACCTCTTTAGCTATAATCTGGTTTCGGTGGGTCCCTATGTGTCTCTGCTTCTGCTTGACAAGTTTCTCGCCGGGGTCCACATTAAGGGAATGCTACACCACTAAAGGATTGATGTCAGGCATATCTATGTGGCCCCAAATGAATACGTCAGCATTGGAGCTCAGAAGGGCCTCCAATTCTTCCCTTTCTTGTGTATTGAGGCCAAAACCAATGTAAGTCATCCTTTCAGGGTGATCAGGGCAAATTTGAACTTCCAGCAAAGGTTCAGCTGCTATAGATGACCCCGCATTCCCATCCTATAATTGATATTGACCATTGGGTACTGCCTTGGATTTTGAATCTCGCTCTAGTTCTGTTATTTTCCTCAGGCCTTTTAGGGTGACGACATAGCATTCTTTGGCTGCCACCTGATCTCCCCTGATGTCAATCACATCAAATCCGTTCGGATCGACGCATTGCATGACTTGATGCAGGGTGGAAGGAACTCTGTGCATCCGATGGATCCAACCCCTGCCCATGAGGAGATTATATGAGGGTTTGACATCTACCACCACAAAAGTTTCTCTGAGCGTGTGCCTTGCTGCTGTTACTGGTAGTTGGATCTCTCCCACTGGTTCCACTCTTCTGCCATCGAATCCTGCTATTGGGCTTCTGGAAGGGACTATCTATTAGGGGTTAATCTCCAGTTTCTCAAAAACCCACTTAATGATTATGTTGGCGCTTCTTACTGGGTCAATCATTACTCTCTTAATCAAGTAGTTTGAGACCATGAGGGAGACCACCAAGGGATCGTCATGCGGTGATTGAATGTTTCGCAAATCTGCAAAAGAGAAAGTTATCTGGGCATCCTCTTTCGGGCTTCGAAACTCGCTGATCTCCCCAACCTTTCGTAGTCTATGGGATTGACGCATCTGGGATCTACGGGGTTCATCCACTTCTGATCGGCTCGGCCCTCTGTGAACCATGTGTATGACTTTTACGGGCTGACCCACTGTCCCCTTGACGAGCGTATGTGAGGTTTGATCTAATCGGGTGCCCTCCTTGGCAATGTACTCAGTCAATTCTCGCTTTGTTATCATGGCTTCTACTTGCCTCTTGAGGCTTCTGCACTCGTTGGCGTGGTGCCCATATTCGCCATGGAAGGCACAGTGCCTTGACATGTCCCTTTGTTCCATTGGCTGTCTGATAGGTGGTGGCGATCGAAAGATCCCTTTACCCTTAGTCTCCTGATACAGCTTGGCCAGGCTAACCTTCAATAGAGTGATCTTGTCTTCGAACCTCTGGCGTTTCTCTAGAACTTGGGAGGGTGCAGGAAGAGCGCTTGGCCGCTTCCGATCTGGTACCTAATCATTAACTTTAGGCTCGGATGCTCTTGTCTTTACGCTTGCAAAGGCTCCCCATCTTTGACGTATGGCCAGTTCTTCTTCTATCCGGAGATGGCATTGTGCTCTGGAATTGAGTTATCCGATGTTTGTTGGTGGCATGGTGGAACTTGGTTCCAGGAATCAAGGCCATCTTGAAGGCCTCGACGGCTGAGTGTTGATCACAATTGTCAATCGAGGACATCTCGACATTGAATCGTGAGACAAAGCTTTTCAGGGATTCACCTTTTTCCTGGATCATGGTAAATAGAATGGAGATGGTCTTTTTCTATCTTTTATTGCTGAAGTACTGGGCAATGAACAACTCACAGAGTCTGAGCCAGCTTCCAATGGATCGGGGTGGTTGCTTCCTGAACCATAGCAGGGCTGCTTCGGTCAGGCTGGTGGGAAAGACTTTGCAGAGTAAGGCTTCGTTTTTGTTATAGACGTTCATCTTTGTATGAACATGGTAGATGTGTTCCGTCGGGTCTTTTGTGCCGTCAAATAGGATGATGTCAATCTAAGTTCCTAGTAGAGAGTGGGAAACTGTTGAAAAAGATTTCAAGGACTCTTCTCACAGACGGCGCCAATTGTGTATATGCAGAAAAAATATACCACAAATTAGGTTTCTTGAATGCCTTTATTCATCACAAACTCATATATTTATACACATTTTAGTAGATGGGTCAGACCCATCTACCCAAATTTATCAATCCCTTAAATCATGGGATTTGATAAACCCTTTCTTTCTTGGGTTTTTTCTTCCCATGTTTGAAACTATTCCCTAACTTGTTGGTCACTTATTTTCTAGAAACCACCATGGGTCGGACCCATCGGTCCTTGTTTATGACCCAATAAAGGTGGGCCACAAAATTTGGCTATTACAGGATGGTTCGTAACTTTTTTACAATGGAAAATTATATATGAAAGTGTGTAATCGAAATTGAATGGCCATGATAAGATGTTTAAGATAAAATGTAATAAACTCCCTCCCTTAACTATGGAAAAGTTTGCAGCTAACTCCTCTCTAAACTATAAATTATGCAACAAACTCCCTAAACTATTACATTTTGTTACAAATTTCTCCATTCTCTTATATATATTTTTTTCATAAATGACCAAACTACCGTTCCTTTTTTGAATTTTACTTAATGCATTTTTCATATTAACATAGAATATGAAACAATTGATAGCATATTCTCGATTCAAATTTGTATAAAATTACACATAATTTATAAAATATATATATATATAACATGAAAAAAGAAAATAAGTGTTTATTTTTTTGAAGTAATTAGTAAGTTATTTATGAATATATTTCTATGAAAAGAAATTTTCAATTTGCTATAGTTTATTTTTTAACTAAGATAATAAGTGAAAGATTATTGACATAATCTAAAGAATTAGCAAATACAATAGGAATGATAGGATAGTCTTTTGTAATGAAATTGAGGCAAATTACAATAAATAATAATTAAGCGGGTTAGTTTCCCAGTCCCCACGATGAATGGGGGCCAACTTTAGGTAATGACCTTTTCCACTAAAGCCACAATTATTCTCACACACACACATATATATATATATAATCTCTCTCTTTGTGTGTGTATATACATATACATATTTATGTAGCATGTAATTTCTTTCTTTTTCTAATGACAGTAAGGAATATATAATATAGTAGAAAGTAGGCAATAAATTGTTAATTACTAGAGGTAGTTGTTAACCACAACTAATCATATCCAATGAAACAAAATAAACTTCAATTCCTTTAAACACCTTTGAGGAACAAATCATTATCTCATGCTAAATAAGTCCTTCACACTTTTCCAAGCTTTCTGTATGTCTAGCTGCATTGCAAAAATCACCAAAGCAAGAAACAAGAAATTTTATTTTTTTATGTTACAGAAATCAACCTCTCATGCAGCTTAGTGTAACCTTAGCATATTAAAAATAAAAAATTATGTGAACAGGCAAGTTGCATTAGCTAAATTGTCAGCCAATTTGTTACTCTCAATTGCACAAGTGAGTCGCTAATCCACACATTTTTTTTCATGCGATAGTTCTTCGAAACTGCAAACAAATTGTCATGTCTATTTTCACAATAGGTACTTTGACACGCTTTCATATTTAGTTTGTGTATTGCTCGGGATTGATTAATCATCTCTTGGGAGTAGGGTATAGGCTGGGTTTGCTGGGCTTTGATGAACTCTGTTTGTGCCGTCCATTACTAACTGTAGACCCCACTTTTTCACCTTCACCTTCACCTTCCATGGTATATCAGCATCATAGTACTCGATATGGGATACCAGAATTGGAGCCTTTAGTGTACCACCCGAATACTCCTCGAGACTGGTCATATGTGTTTCGCATTAACACAATGTGATCTGTCTTGAATCTATTAATCTGATTACCTAAAGGAATATATCCTACAGGTGAACCATTGATTTGGAAACGTAAGCAAAAAGGTTCCAGGAATTCTAATGGTTTCTCATCGTCATCTTCAATTTCGAAACGGCACAAACACAAGTTTCTTTGATGCACTGAAGTTTTCATTTACTATAGTTTTTGTTTTTAACTAAGATAATAAGTGAAAGATTATTGATATAATTTAAAAATTAGCAAACATAATAAGAAGGGTTGGATAGTTTTTCGTAATGAAGTTGGGCAAATTGCAACAAATCAATAATTCGGGGGCTAGTTGCAAAAGTGTAATAGTGAATTTTTTTGCACTTTACCATTTAATTTATGAATCAACAGTATATTATTTTGAGAAGCAGATACTAGAATGTGGTGCTCTCCCACTCTCAGTGAACTCAGGAAAAAATCAGGTGTTGGCTATAGAAATAGAGGCTAGAATCTTTAGAACAATCACCCTGCAAATAGCATTTAAATCTGTTTGTGCATATATACAAACAAGTGTATATATACATAGGGATGGCAAAAAAACCCGTCCCGACGGGAACCCGCCTCGTCCCGTCCCGTTAAACTAATCGGGGCGGGTATAGGGCAAAAAAAATTACCCGATTATAAACGGGGCGGGTATGGGTCACCCCTGCCCCGCTTAATTATATTTTTTTTACATTTCATTTATTGTTTTTGCTATGAATGAAGTTCATACACTGTTTTTTATATTTTTTTTACATTTCGAAGTTAATGATTTTAATTTTTTACATTTCATCTATTATTTTTGCAATGAACGAATTTCAAAAATTGTTTTTTTTTTAAAAACAAATTATATAAAAAAGGAAAAAAAATTTTATATATAACCGGATCGCGGGGCAGGGATAACCGGGTCACGGGACGGGACTGGGCGGAAAATAAAAAAAATAATCGAGGATGGGGTGGAGAAATTAAACCGGGTTCGGGAATGGGGAATATGATACCCGCCCCGACCCGCCCCATATACACAAGTAGCATGTAATTTCTCTCTTTTTCTAATAAAAGTAAGGAATATCTAATATAGTAGAAAGTAGGCAGTAAACTGTTAAGCACTAGAGGTAATTGTTAACCACAGCTAATATATCCAATGAAACAAAATAAACTTCAATTCCTTTGAACACCTTTGAGGAACAAATCATATCTCATGCAAAATACAAGAGTTTCGAATAGTAATAGACATGAATCGAATTTGTGAAACTCAACGGATAGAAACCCTTCATCCTTCTTGTCTCTCTTATTTGAAATTAGTGCAATTAGATGTTACTTTTTTTTTTATTGTTTTTAAATTAGAATCAAAGTCAATTACCAAAGCATTAGAACATAATACAATTTGTATAAAGTTATAATTCTATCATAAAACCCTTAATTTGGTTCGTTTATCAAAGAAAATACCAGTTTTAAAAAAGCGTATTTTGTTATTACTATCGTGTATCCTGCCCAATTAAAACTGCAAGTGTCCAATCACAGTCGAAAGCGTCCTCAAACAAAAAAAAGTGTAGCCTCGGAGATTTACATAGGTCAAACCCAGTTAGAATTATATTTAGGAAGAAATAAAGTAAGATAACTGGTAGCAAAAATAAGTTCATCAATATATTAAATCAAATGAAGCTTCTTCAATTCAGTTATATTCAAGGAATTGAAAATAAGAGAGAAGAAAAAAATACCAAATAGAATTTGAAAGTAAAAGTGGAACCTTCCCCCTTGAGATTTTGAGGTCCACCTAAAAGAGAGATTAACAAACAGTAATACATGCAGATGGATTTTTTAATCCGTGACTGGGGAAGAAACAATAATACGTTCTAAATAAAAAAATTGATAAAATCAGACCAATTCTTAAATTTGTAAAATGGGAAAAGTATATTAAATAATAATTTGGAATTTATTTGTTTTTTTTACCTGGCCACCGCTTTCATATATAGTTTTTGTATTGATAGGGATTTGATTAATCATCTCTAGGGAGTAGGGGCTGAAAAGAGCTGTTTGTATAGGTTGGGTTTGCTGAGCCTTGATGAACTCTGTTTGTCCCGTCCATTACTAAATGTAGACCCCACTTTTTCACCTTCACCTTCCATGGTGTATCAGCATCATAGTACTCGATATGGGATACCTGAATTGGAGATTTGGTGTACCACCCAAATACTCCACGAGAATGGTCATATGTGTTTCGCATTAACACAATGTGATCTGTCTTGAATCTATTAATCTGATTACCTAAAGGAATATATCCTACAGGTGAACCATTGATTTGGAAACGTAAGCAAAAAGGTTCCAGGAATTCTAATGGTTTCTCATCGTCATCTTCAATTTCGAAAACGGCACAAACACAAGTTTCTTTGATGCAACCGAAACAAGACGGATCGCCCATCCTAAAAGACACCGAATTAGTCATGTCCTCATCAATTTGAACACTCTCATATATATGGCTGAACCAACTTGGTATCACTTTCCGGAAGAACAATTTGACTATTTTCCTGTATCATAACAAACGATTTATTAAATATTTGTTAGAAAGACGAAAAATTATGTAATACAAACAAACGATAATATGTACTTTACCAGAAGTTGAGTTCGCGAGTAGTATATATTCGGCTTGTTGTTCCCTTGATTCTCAGCCAATTTGTGGCACCCTGAGAAATTCAAATTCCAGGACACCCGATCGTTTGACAGTATGGAATAGCGTTCTAGTAATAGGCAACCTTGTGCGAAAAGATGAGATACAGAGGAGGGAAGTGAGTCCAATGTTTGAAGGCTTAAACAATCATCCAAATAGAGTGTTCTAAGATTTGTAAGACGAGTGAAGCTTTCCGGTAAGCTAGCAAAGTTGTTCTCGCTTAGATCTAAAACCTCCTGTGAGTGAGGAAGATTTTGAATGACTTCTTCATCTAAATTGCACTTCTCACAGTACAAGTGTGCCAAGCAAGTCATCTGCCCAATGGATGATGGTAGCTTTTTTATTCCACTACCTCCCAAAATAAGTGTTCTTAAACTCTTCATTTCATCAATATTGCTAGGCAAACTTCCAAGCATTTTGCAGTCCCTCACGTTTAAACAATGAAGCCCTTTGAGATGTGAAATTGATGAAAGTAATTCTTTTATTCCACTACCTCTCAAGTATAGTTCTTTTAAATTCTTCATTTCTCCAATATTGCTCGGCAAAATTTCAAGCATTTTGCAGTCCGTCGCGTTTAAACGAGGAAGCCCTTTGAGTTGTGAAATTGATGAAGGTAATTCTTTTATCCCACTACCTTCCAAGTACAGTTCTTTTAAACTCTTCATTTCTCCAATATTGCTCGGCAAACTTCCAAGCATTTTGCAGTAAGACAAATCTAGAGAACTAAGCCTTTTGAGAAGTGAAATTGATGGAGGTAAATCTTTTATCGCAGTTCGCCTCAAGTAAAGCCCTTCCAAACTTTTCAATTTGCCAACATTGTTAGGCAATCTTTCAAGCATTTTGCAATCTGTCAGGTTCAATCTCAGAAGCCCTTGGAGATGTTAAGCTACTGGTGGAGACAATTCTTTAATTGCAGTTCCATCCAAAGAAAGAGTCTTTAAACATTCCACATCTCCTTGGAGATCTCGAAACTTCTCTAGTTTCGAAAACCCACTGAGACGAAGTGTTTCCAGAGATATCAAATTAATTCTTGTTGCGAGATTTTTCAACTTGTTACAATTTCTCAAATCAAGGTGAACAATCCGCTTGTGAAATTCAATGGATGGATGAATTTCAACCACACTTGTACAATGTTGAAGATCCAACTTCTCCAGACATGGCAACACCCACAAATTAGGAGTCTGCTTCAAATTTTTACACCAACTGAGGTCCAATATTTTCAACTGCTAAAACAAACGATTAAATCATGAATGAAATCAGCTTCAATCAACTCTAAGTCATAACTCAAGTAGGTAACAGTCACCTAAATTTGATTGGTATGATTTTTTTAAAATTAAAATTTTCTATGGTTATTGTTAACAACCAACTACTCTAAAAGCTCACGTGTGGCCTTCTTTTTTGGTCCAACAAGTGAAACAACAATTTTTCAACAAAGGGTGACAGTGAGGTTTGAATACGAGACATTTGACTCTGATATCATGTTAACAACCAACTACTCTAAAAGCTTAAACTATTAGAGAGGGTGTAACTTTAATATTTAATCCTTCAACAATTACGATAGAAAGTGTAAGCAACAATCACTAACAAAAAAATAAATTATGATTACTTTTCCTTTTCTTGTCATTATAAACTGTTTAGATTTCTTTTTTCTTAGTTCATTTACTATTGTTATTTGTTTAATCTAAAAAGAGGAAAACTTTGAGGTTTTACCAAGGTATTAAGCCACATATTACATGCTTTTTCAGAAGTGCATTTTGACCCAAGGTATTAAGCACAAATTAAAAGCGATTCTGAAAAGAAATCAATAATACATACGTGGATAAAGATTTTGAAAAACATTAGCAATATGAGAAATTTAGATGAATGGAAAGTAAGGGAATGAGATAAGTTACAACTGAAAAGATACAAATAAAAGTCATACTCATTTTGAATCTTGATATCTCTCCTAGTTGAAAGGAAAAAGATTATTGAAATACCAAAGGCCATTACTAGTAGTACCTGCCCTTGCTCCCAAATGGGAGGTAAGGGTTCAAGCCTCACTGAATGCAGCGTGTGTGAGTTTCTTACCTTTCAAAAAAAAAAAAGATTAATGAAATGGTATCCTACTCAATTACAATTACACTATGCTATCTTATTTATAAAAAAGAGAGTGGAGGAGATCAAAAGGTATGTCACAAATTCCTTTTTGACTTATATGAGGTCAAAGTATTAACTTGACCATCGAAGTGCCCCCGGTCGGTTACTGTCTTGCAAAAAAGGTCCCGGCCTTCAGATTGTACAGATTTTTGCATCTACAACTACTGTCGTAGGACTTTAGCAGCTATAGTGAAACATTTTTTTTTAATAAAAAGAGAATTCTAAATATTAAAAAACAAAATCAACGAGGAGATACAATAGGTCTGTTATTGTTTTAATGAAATTTAAGGAATAAAAAATTATTGAAAATAAAATAAACAAAATTTTAAAATACTGAAATAATAATTACTCCGTAGTATATAAATACAGATATAATTTTTCAAAAACCATCCTACTTACAATAAAAAAATTACCTTCATGTCATTCAAAGTGAACCTCAACCAGCCTTTTACAACGGAGGAGACCCAATATCTCTAAACATGCAAACCCTATAAAAATAGGAATAAGTTTTAACATTTTTACAAGTTGTTATAGCTCTTTACACGTATTTCACTATTGTTCTTGCTTCAGTCTTGTAGTCAAAAGTACTTGGTTTGCTACTTTATCATAGATAAGTTTTAATCTAGTCTTAACTACTTGTTAATATTCATCTTCCCAGTTCACTTAAGAGTTCAAATAATAATGAAATATTTAAGGCAAGACACATGATCGTTGTCGTGTTTGTGAACTTTGACAAATTAAGGGTTTCTAGTAGATTTCATTATACACATAAAAAATCAAGGGATATCTGCGACAAAACCCCCATAGTTTGTTATTTTGTGCGGTAAAACCCCAAAAGTTTATTTTTGTGTATATAAATCCACGAGTTTCTAAAAGTGTTGAACTTTGCCTCCTACCGGTCACCGGCCGGCCATCTTTGGCCGTGAAAATGTCATGTGCAAGCATTTATAAATATGAAATTTCTATATTACCCTTTGCTGGGTAGCGATCGATTAACCCCTTGCAGTATTGATATAATGCATATAACCCTTTGCTGTTCTCTGGGACTCCAATATTTTTAAAAGTGTTCGTATTGCACCTTTTTTTCATTTACCAGTTAGCGGAGCAATCGAATGTCTAAAATACCCTTAGTATATATTTTTTTTAAAAAAAGAAAAAAGAAAATAGATATTGTTAAAATGACCATAAAACCACTCTTCTTCATCCCCTTCCCATTCTTGAAAACCCTATCCCTAATTTTCTCTCTCTAATTAAACACAGACATACAAATATGCACACTCAAAACACTCACATAAATACATATGTATATATCAGAATGCAATGGTGAGTATTGAGAGAGAGAGAGACCCGGTAAAAAAGTTGTTGATGAGATGAGGGAGGAGAGAGAAATGGGTCTTTTAACCAATTGTGACTAAGGGCATTTTTGTCATGAGAAAAGGGTATTATGGGCAATTCACAATTTATAAATGTCATGTGCGGCACATGACATTTTCACGGCCAAATATGGGTGGCCGATGACCAATAGGGGGCAAAGTGCAATATTTTTAGAAACTCGTGGATTTGTACACACAAAATTAAACTTTTGGGGTTTTATCGCACAAAATAACAAACTAGGGGGTTTTCACAAATATTCATATATTTTTTTAAAAAAATTATACTAAGGGTATTTTGGAGATTTTACGCATCCGGTCACCGGAAAATGCCAAATAGGTCCATTAAAAAAATGCCAAATATGTGCAATACACACACTATTTGAAATATTGGGGTCTCGGAGAACAACAAAGGTTTTATGCGCACTATATCAATACTACATGGGCTAATCGTTCAGGACCTAAAAATCAATGACTTCTAACTATTTAATCCGGAAGCTATTGGCACAAATAACTTGTGATATAAAATATCTTCTATTAACTTCACAAAATAATTTGCAAAGAGAAACATAATACATTTTAAAATATAAAATTACCTTCATGTTATCCAATTTAACCTCGACCAGAGTTACACAACCTTTGAGATGCAGTTCCTCAAGAACTGGGAGATTTGAAAAATTAGGATCTTTAACCAATTTTTTGCAGAAGCTGAGATTAAGGACTTTCAACATCTTTAGAACCTGTATAAAAAAAAATTCCACAGAAATAAAATTAGTACGCGTCAATTGAGTGGAGAAAAAAATTTAACAGAAAGGAGAACATTGTGAATTGATGTGAGAAAAAAATTTTAATGAAAGAAAAATAATGTGAGAAAGATTATTATCTTACTTTTGAATTAGTCCCAATTCCTTTGATAAGGCTATTAGGTAAATGGAGTTGAACATACTTTTTTGGATGAAAATTGCACGGCAAATATTCACCTGGATAGCCATCCCACTCAAGATACTTCAACTCATTTGAAAGATGAGCAAGGCATCCATCAAGTTGCACGCCATTAATTTTGAGTATTCGAAGCTTTCTCATTTTTTTGAAGGCCTCAACACTTGCACACAATCCTTCCTCCAAGAAGTCAATGCCTTCTAAAGATGATCCTTTCTCGGGTAGCATAATAGCTTCGATTTTTTGTGTCACCTATCAACCAAGAAATGAAAACCTAAAAATAAACATACTATACTTCAAAGAACACTACATGGACATTACAATATAAAGCATACCGCATTACTAGTGAATACTTCAGAGATGTCCTCGTAAAGCCTGCTGCGCTCTCCAGGATCTTTAGATTCTTGACAAACAATTTTTCGTCCCATTTCTTGTAGCAAGTCATGCATTGACAACTTGTTATCTTCTGATATACTGATGAGGCACCTCTCACACAATTTTTTTATTTCAATGACTGGGTCATGTTGATCCGACTTATAGATATTCTTGACATATTCTATATTGTATCCTTTGAAGAAACATGCGATGTCAAGAAAAAGATCATTCTCTTCCTGCTCAAGGCCATCATAACTTATTCTTAGAACACCATTGATGTCCTTGGGAGGGTTGGTCTTCAGCCTATCCAATACAGCTGACCACTCTTGTTCGCTGCTTCTTGCACCCAGAGCGGAACCCAAAACCTTGAGAGCAAGTGGAAGGCCTTTGGCATAATCTATTGCTCGGCGTGAAAGTTGCACATAATCATCTGGAGGCTTCATCTGCTGGAATGCATGCCAACTGAAAAGTTGTATTGCTTCACTGTAATCTAATAACGAAACATTGTATGTCTTCACACCATTCTTTTCCAACAATCCTTTATTTCTAGTTGTTATGATGATCTTACTTCCACTACCAAACCATTTACGCCCTACTCCAACTAAGTAGTTCAATGTATCTTCTTCATCTACATCATCAAGCACAATTAAGAGTCTCTTATTCCCAAGTCTATGCTCTATCACATTGATTCCCCAATCAGCATCTACTATTTTTATAGTTTGATCCATTAGGATACCCCGGAGAAGATGGCTTTGTAGTTTAGCTAGACCACCGGACTTCTTAGACTTTTCTCTTACATTTTGAAGAAAACAAAATCTTTCAAATTGATCGTGAACACTATTAAAAACTGCCTCGGCAACAGTGGTCTTACCTGCCCCTCCAATTCCACAGATACCCAAAAAGAGTTCTTCATCCTCTTTTAGCAAAGTGATTATTTTGTCGGCATGTTCAATGATACCCACGGGGTATTCAGCAACTCTGAATGGTTGAAGCTGCAATTTTTCAGAAATCACCCGAACAATTTGTTGGATAAATTTCTCTTCGTCCCTAAATACAAATCAAATCAACATCCATTTTATACTAACAAAAACAATTACAGAGTACTAGTATCAGAACAGATGGCATAATTAAGATGCTTCCTTTGACCACCGGACAATGATCAGCATTTTAATTAAAAAATAACATAAAAACAATAGGTTGGAAGACTAAACCAAATTTAACTAATGGAGCACAGTATATATATATATATATATATAGTTGCATACCCGGCATCTTTCAACTCCAAGCCGCTTATATTTGCTGCTTCCTTCAAAGCAGTCCTCCGTGTCTCAAGCTTTTTCATCTCTTTAGAATAGAATGCATAGCCAAATGCTTCAAAAAAACTCCTCTTGTGTTTCCGAACTTGAGACGGTTTGACATGGTAGAAGATGGGCAACACTATTTGTTTCTTCCTCTTCTCGCACTTCATGATCTCCACCAGTTCATCTAAGCACCATGACGAATCAGCGTAGTTTCTGGAGAAGACGATGACGGCAATTTTGGAATGATTAATATAGTAGAGAAGCTCTGTAGATATGGATTTCCCTCTCTGAAGCTTTTCATCATCCTTGAATGTCCTAAATCCTAACCGATCAAGAGCACCGTAGAGATGGCCCACAAAGGTGGGGCGAGTATCCTCGCCTCTGAAACTCAAGAACACGTCATACTCCCCACTCACACAAGAAGAATTGGAAGAAGAAGATGATGCCATAGGAGCCTGTGTGTATATGGATTGATATTCAAAGAAAAAGTTATATATATGAAATAGCTACAATCTGCCTATATGTATCTATGATTTTATGTATAAGCAGCAGTGCATTGTAAGAGATGAGGAAGTTGGATGTGAGTTTCCACCAACCTTCTTAGGTTAGTTGATCTATTTTGAAACCACGTGTTGAATTTAGTAATAATAGCCCTATTTCAAATGGATAAATATCATCTCTAGCATTAGTGTGTGACTGTAGTTAGTCTTTGTGCCCAAATTTCTGCCAAGGAAAAAAGCTAAGGGAAATGAATCAAGTGAGATCGATCATGTCCATACAATTTCCTCCACCTTTTATTATTCAACATGCGTCTTGTAAGAATAAGGTAGCTTTGGTTGTCAGTTTCCAGAAACCTTCCTATGGTCCATGGGTAGAAAAAGGTGACCACCATTTCCTTCATCCTTCCAAAACTTATCACATGTCCTATTTAATCCTAAAATTCTTTGTTTAGTTTGACATGTACATGTACTGATATCTGTCCTCATATGCTATCAGTGTACGAACTACAAAATGTTTCAATCTGCAGGCTTGGACTAGACTTGAATCTTTAGAACAATCACAATCACCCTGCAAATAAATATATACATATATATGTCTCTACATATATATATATATAACATGTAATTTCTTTATTTTAGTAATAAAAGTAAGAAATATTTAACATAGTAGAAAGTAAAGCACTAGCAGGTAATTGTTAACAGCACCTAATCAACAAAATAAACTTCAATCCATTAAACAACTTTGAGGAACAAATCATCTCTTATAGCAAATAAAGAGTTTCTAGTAGACGTGAATGAATGTCTAAAACTTGACCAGTAAAAAGCCTGCATCCTTCTGGCCGTCTTGTTTGAATTTTCATACATCTTATACCAAGCTATATATGTCCTTTATCCTTGCAAAACTTATTACATGTACTATTTAATCCTAAAATTCTTCATTTAGTTTGACATGTACATGTACTGATATCTGTCCTCGTATGTTATCAGTGTACAAACTACAAAATGTTTCAATCTGCAGGCTTGGACTAGACTTGAATCTTTAGAACAATCACAATCACCCTGCAAATAGTATTAAAAGTTGAAGGTGTATTCCATCTGTCCTTCCCAGGCCCCAATATGAATGGGGCCAACATTAGGTAATGACAATTTTTACAAAAAGCCACAATCATTCACAAATATATACATATATACATATGTAGAGACAGCTATATATATATAACATGTAATTTCTTTATTTTAGTAATAAAAGTAAGAAATATTTAACATAGTAGAAAGTAGGCAGTAAATCGTAAAGCAGTAGCAGGTAATTGTTAACAGCACCTAATCATATTCAATGAAACAAAATAAACTTCAATCCATCAAACAACTTTGAGGAACAAATCATCTCTTATAGCAAATAAAGAGTTTCTAGTGGACATGAATGAATGTCTAAAACTTGACCAGTAAAAAGCCTGCATCCTTCTGGCCGTCTTGTTTGAATTTTCATACATCTTATACCAAGCCATATATGTCCTTCACACTTTTCCAATGCTTTTTGGATGTCTACCTACATTACAAAAACCACCAAAGCAGAAAAGTAATATTTCATTATTCTTTGCCGAAAGTCTTATTTTCAGAATTCAGTCTCTCACACAGCTTAGAGCAACCTTAGCGTAATAAGATAACAAGTAGTAAAACCAAGTATGTCAATGCTGTTGGGTTTGGCCAAATTTAGGCTGCCAAACTAGTTGGTTTGGTTTTGACTAATGGCGGAGGAAGCAAAAAGGATGGCTACCAAATATTAGGTAAAATGACAATTTAAAGTTTGGTAAATTCTTTCATGTGTGCCTATAAATAAGAGACATTTTGTATGTTGAAATATACACCAAAATAGAAGTTCTATAGATATTGAGAAGATGTGAGGATGCTTTGAGCACCGGTTGTGACGGTGCGAAGTGCACCGAGAGAGCATTGTAATATCTATTTGTTCTTGTGGGTTTTGGGGGTGAGAGAAAATTACTGAGAGTGTGGTTGTAACAACTTTTCACATAGTGAATTTTTCTCTGGTTGTCTTTGACAACGACAGTGATTTTTCTCTGGTTTGGAGTTTTCCACTATAAATCTTTGTGTTGTATTTTCTATTTCTCGATTATTTGATATTCTGCAAAGGAAGATCCTGGGATAGGGAATTTGTGATTGTTCAAATGATCCAAATTTCCTAACAATTGGTATCAGAGCTTTGGTTCCTTGGTGTACTTTTGGTGGTGGATCCCGATGATCCAGAGAAGCCAGTTTCAAAGTACGGAAGCAAATATGTCAAGAGGTTGTTTCAAACTTCGTCGAATTTGAGGTGGAGAAATTTAATGGGTAGATTGATATTGGCTTGTGGCGAATGAAGTCAATGATAGTCAATCCTGTTTACACAGGGATTTGAATATGTGGGCAATCTTGGCACCTAAAGAAAAATTGTCGGTGGAGCGGGTTCGGCAAATTGCTCCAAAATCAGTAAATGGAGATGCTGATATTGTCGCCAGCAGAGGGTCTCTTTTCTCAATAAGAGACTGTGGTGGTCCTTTTGGCATGTTATTAATCTCCGGGTTGCCATGGAAGAGGACGTATTACTGCTAGCGGGTCCACAAATTTGCACACGGGCATTGGTTGGCGTTGATGCAAGGTATGTAGTGGAATTGATGTCGATGACTAATGAAATTCCTGGAAAGCTAACGTGGAAGTTGCACCATAATTTCAGCAGGTTAGTTCGACATGAGCAAAGGTGAAATTCTTAGAATGGTTGATTTTAAGTGTGTGTACTCTTTATGGTGAAGTATGATAATTCTCTGTGTTGAGATTATGATTGTTGGTGAAGACAGTGTTTTTAGCAGAAGCTATGAAGAAATTTGGCCAAAGGTGGAGTTTGTTGAGTTTGGCCAAATTTAGGATGCCAAACTACTTGGGTTGGTTTTGACTAATGGTGGAGGAAGCAAAAAGGATGACTACCAAAATTGGGTAAAATGACAATTTAAAGTTTGGTAGATTCTTTCATGTGTGCCTATAAATAAGAGGCATTTTGTATGTTGAAATATACATCAAAATAGAAGAAGTTCTATAGATATTGAGAAGATGTGAGAGTGCTTTGAGCACCGGTTGTGACGATGCGAAGTGCACCGAGAGAGCATTGTAATATCTATTTGTTCTTCTGGGTTTTGGAGGTGAGAAAATTACTGAGAGTGTGGTTGTAATAATTTTCCACATAGTGAATTTTTCTCTGGTTGTCTTTGACAACGACAGTGGTTTTTCTCCGATTTAGAGTTTTCCAATATAAATCTTTGTGTTGTATTTTCTATTTCTCGATTCTTTAATATTCTGCAAAGGAGGATCCTTGGATAGAGAATTTGTGATTGTTCAAATGATCCAAATTTCCTAACAAATGCTAGGGAGATTAGGGACTGGTATACTTAGTGAAAAGAAGATTCTACAGTTCAGTTGCTTGTTCCCGAATAAAAAAGAGATTTCAATCAATTGGATGTAGTTCGAGCTTTAAACCCATAATTACATTGAGATAATCGTTTATGCTAAATATATGACTAATAAAAGAAAATTAGAATTATGATAATCAAGAAATGGAGAGAATGAAGGGGAAAAAATACCAAATACCATTTGAAAGTATCATTAATGACAACTAGAACCTTCCTCCTGTAGACTTTGAGGTCGACCTACGTATTTTTGTGAGCTAAACAGAAAAAAGTTATCAAAAGAAATAAATACAACTGAGAGAAGTGGGGAGAGAGTGAATAACAAACAATAATATATGCAGATTGATTTTCATATTGGCAATAGGGGAAGAAACAATTATATTTTCTAAATTAAAATTTGATGAAATCAAATCAAATCACAAATTTGGGATTGGAATTAATGGGACGTTAAAGAATCGCAGTTGGAGATTGAATATATTTGTAAATTGAAAAAGTGGATTAGATAACAATTTTGGGATTTATTTATTTTTTACCTGGCCACCTCTGCATATATGGTTGTGTATTGGGAGGGATTGATTCTCTCTGTTTGTGCCCAGCCATTATTGGATGAAAACCCCACTTTTTCACCTTCATCTTCAATGGTGTTCGATCATTGCGAGATCCCTGAATTGAAGCCTTAATGCAACACCCATCAGAATTGCATTTCCCATATACTCCTCCAGACCGGTTACATGTGCTTCGCATAAACAAGATGTGATCTGTATTGTATATTTCAATCTGATTAAGTAGTTGAAAAAATCCTATGCATGAACCACCACTGATTTGGAGAGTTAATTCGAAATATTCCAACTTTAGTGGTTTCTCATCGTCATCTTCAATTTCAAAAACAGCACAAATACAAATTTCTTCGAGGTAATCGAAAGTACTCGGATCGTCCATCCTCAAACACACCCAATTAGTCATGTCCTCATCAATTTGACCATCATCGGATATATGGCTGAACCAACTTGGTATCTCACTTCCCGGAAGAACAATTCTACTATTTCTCTGTCTCGTAACAAATGATATAGAAATCATTAGTCAGAAAGAGGAGAATATTATATAATACATATAAACACCAATATACATTGAGTTACCGGAAGTTGACTTTGTGAGTAGTATATATTTGGCTTGTTGTTCCCTTGATTCTCAGCCAATTTGTGGCTCCCTGAGAAATTCCAGCGCTTGAAACGGTTTGACAGAATGGAATACCGTTCCAGTGATTTGCAACCTTGTGCAGAAAGATGAGATACAGATGAGGGAAGTGAGTCCATTGTTTGGAGGCTTAAGCAATCGTCCAAAGTGAGATATCTAAGATTTGTAAGATGAGTAAAGCTTTCTGGTAAGCTAACAAAGTTGTTTCCGCCTAGATCTAAAAGCTCCAGCTGGTGAGGAAGATTTTGAATGTCTTCTTCATCTAAATTGCAGTACGACCAGTATAATTTTGCCAGGTCGGTCAACTGCGCAATGGATGATGGTAACTTTTTTATACCACTTCTTTCCAAATGTAGTTCACGAAGCTTTTTGAGAAGGGAAATTGATGGAGGTAAATCTTCTATTGCAGTTCCCCTCAAGTGAAGCAGATCCAAACTTTTCATTTTGCCAATATTGGTAGGCAATCTTTCTAGCATTTTGCAATTTGTCAGGTTCAATATATGAAGCCCTTTGAGATATTTAACTACTGATGGAGATAATTCTTTGATAGCAGTCCCATTTAGAAAAAGAGTCTTTAAACATTTGTCATCTCCTTCGAGATCTGGAAACTTCTCCAGTTTTGAACATCCCCTGAGATGAAGTCTTTCCAGAGAGATCACGTTAATTCTTGTTGCAAAAAATTTCAAATTCTTACAATGTCCCAAATCAAGGCGAACAAGCCTCTCGTGAAATTCAATGGACGGATGGACCTCAACAACACTCGTACAACCTCCAAGGTACAATTCTTCCAGACATTGCAATCCCGACAAATTAGGAGTCTGCTTCAAATTTTCACAGCGACGGAGGTCCAATATTTTTAACTACTAAAATAAACGATTAATTAATGGATGAAATCAGCTTCAATCAACTCTAATTAATTTTTCAACTTGGAAAAGAATGTATGTAAACTAGGCAAGCAATTCTTTCATTTTGGTTTCTTCTTCTTTTTTAAGATTAAACTACCTAAATGATTTAAATTTCAGTAAAATCTTTTCCTGGTGACTGTACTTCACGCAGTACGTTGTAGTTGAAAATGAGAACGACCTCACAATTTATTTTCCTTCTACCCGCAAGCTACTTCTTTTTTCTATCTTTTTTGGTTTTCCATGAATAAAACTTTAATAACCACTTTGTCGTAGATAATTTATAATAAACGAAATCTGTAACTTTATACCACATGTGAATTTCTCTGTTCCTCAATTAAGAGTTCAAATTACCATGGAAGAGAAATCACGTGATGGAGATAGTGTGTGCGAGCTTGCTTGTGTTATATATATATGTATATATACACAATACAAACACGTGAGTAACAACTATATCGATATAAAATTATGTACAAAACATTAAAAATAATAATAATAAATAGTTATATATTGAAATAGTATAAAATTTAAAAAATAAATCAAAAAGGAGAAGTTACTATATAAATCATAGATAAAAAACTTAAAAGTTTTTCAAATTTGATAAAAAATTAGTTTTTCAAATTTGAATAAGGTAAATTATTAGGTGTGTTAAATTTTTTAAGTAAGTTTGTAAAGTACTCCGTGACTAACAAGTGAACAAAAATTTTGAAACATTAGTGTTTTAGGACTCTAGAAGTTATTGGTGAGGAAACTTAAAAGACAAAAAAAAAACTAAATTAATATAGGAAAAACCAAATTAATAAGAATAGTAATTATTTTTATGGAATTAATAAATAAAAAACACAGTAGAGATATATATACACAGTAGAATAAAAAACATTTAAAATACTCAAACACTGGTTACTCTATAGTATATAGATAATGTTATAGAGATATATATACACAGTAGATTTCACAATAGAATCAATAATGATGCTACCTTCATGTCCTCAAAGTGAACCTCAACCAAACTTTTACAGCCTTCAAGATACAATTTCTCTAGACAGGGGAACCCTGTAAAAGTATGTTTCCCCACCAGATTTTTGCAGTATCTGAGGTCAAGGTCTTTCAAAGTCATTACAAACTGTTACAAGATGAAAATAAAATACAGGATATTAGTTTCAATTGACCAGATAGTAGTTTAAATTATGTTTTTCAAAAAAAGTTATAGAATAATTAAACCGAAAGAAAAATAACATGAATAAAATTACTATCTTACTTTTGAATTATTCTCAATTCCTTTGATTAGGCTATTAGATAAATGGAGTTGAACAAGTTTTTTGGGATGAAAACTTTGAGGCAAATATTCTCCAGGATAGCCATTCCACTCGAGATACCTCAACTCATTTGGAAGATGAGTAAGGCACCCATCAAGCTGCACGCCGTTAATTTGGAGTATTCGTAACTTTCTCATCTTTTTGAAGGCCTCAGCTTTTACCTGCAATCCTTTCCCGAAAAAATCAAGGCCTTCTAAAGATGATGATCGTTTCTTGGGTAGCATTATAGCTTGGATATTCTCTGTCACCTAACAGCCAAGAAACGAAAACCTGACTACAATTATACTACTTCAAACAAGACTACGAGGACTGTCAGTGTGTTGTGCAGGGGGGTGGAAAGATATAACATATATAGCTTTAACACATACCATATTATTATTGAATACTTCGTAGATGTCCGGATAAGACCACAGCCTACTACGTTTTCCAGGATCTTCAGATTCTTGATGAACAATTTTTCGTCCCATTTCTTGTAGCAATTCATGAACAGTTAGTGTGTTGTGATCTGACATACTGATGAGGCACCTCTCACAAAGAATTTTTAGTCCAATGACTGGGTCAAGTTCCTCCCTCTTGTGAACATTCATGACATCTTCTTTTTGGTATCCGTTGAAGAAACATGCGATATCAAGAAAAAGTTCCTTCTCTTCCTTATCAAGGCCATCAAAACTTATCCTCAAAACATCATCAATTTCGTTGGGAGGGTTTTCCTTCCACCTAAACAATAGAGCTAACCACTCTTGTTTGCTTCTTGCACCCAAAGCAGAACCCAAAACCTGGAGAGCAAGTGGAAGGCCTTTGGCATAATCTTTTGCTCGATCTAAAAGTTCCACATAACCATCTTCAGGCTTCATTTGCTTGAATGCATGCCGACTGAAAAGTTGTGTTGCTTCACTTTTATTTAATAATGGAATATCGTATGTCTTCATACTATGCTTCTCCAACAATCTTTTATTTCTAGTTGTTATGATGATCTTACTTCCACTACAAAACCATTCATGTCCTACTCCAACTAAGTACTTCAGTATATTCTCATCATCCACATCGTCAAGCAATAGAAGAAGCCTTTTATTACCAAGCCTATCCTTTATCTCATTGATTCCCCTATCAGGATATACTATTTTTATAGTTTGATCCATTAGGATATCCCGGAGAAGATGGCTTTGTAGCTCAGCTAGACCACCAGACATAGAAGACTTTTCTCTCACATTTTCAAGAAAACAAAATCTTTCAAATTGCTTGTGAACACGGTTAAAAACTGCTTTGGCAACAGTGGTCTTGCCAGCTCCTCCAATTCCACAAATTCCCACAAAGAGTGCTTCATCCTCTTCTAGCAGCGTGATTATTTTGTCCGCACGTTCAGTGATACCTACTGGGTATTCAGCTACTCTGAATGGTCGAGGCTGCAATTTTTCAGAAATCAACTGAACAATTTGTTGGATGAATTTCTCCTCGTCCCTATAAAGTACAAACTAAATCAACATCCATTTTATACTAACAAATACAATTAAAGAGTACTAATATCAGAACAGATGTCATAACATGCTTCCTTTTACCACCAGATAATCATCAGCAGTGTAATTAAGAAATTACATAAAAACAATTGGTTGGAACACTAAACCGATTTTATAAATATAAAAATGTGAAAAACTACATAATTTGAAAATTACTGAGTTTGGAAAATTATAGACCAACTTGAAGAATGAAAAGACTATTATTGAGAATAATATTTATTTAATATCTTATAGTTTGTCAGATTGTAGAATTTTCTTTCATTAAATCATAAAGGATTCAAAAAGTGATTAATCAAATAAAATATAAAATTGGCGTGTTCTCTTAGTTTCCTTCCTATGTGATAATATGACATAACATAGACAGATTGAACTAACTAACAAAGTAGTAACTAATGGAACAATATATATATATATATATATATATATATATATATGACAGTTGCATACCCATTTGCTGAATCTTCTAAATCCAAGCCACTTATATTTGCTGCTTCCGTCAAAGCCAGCCTCCGTTTCTCAACCCTTTCCATCGCTTGAGAATGGTTGCATATCCATTTGAACATAATATATACATATATATAGTTGGATATCCATATGGACATATTATACCTAAATGCTTCAAAAAAATTCCTCTTCTGTTTCCGAACATGGGACGGTTTCACATGGTAGAAGACGGGCAACACTATTTGTCCCTTGCTCCTCATGCACTCCATGATCTCCACCAGCTCATCTAAGCACCATGACGAATTAGCGTAGTTTTTGGAGAAGACGATGACAGCAATTTTGGAATGATTAATATAGTAGAAGAGCTCTTTAGATATGCATTTCCCTCTCTGAAACTTCTCATCATCCTTGAAGGTTCTAAATCCTGCCCGATCAAGAGCACCGTAGAGATGGGCAACAAAGGTTCTGCGAGTATCCTCGCCTCTGAAACTCAAGAACACGTCATATTCCCCATACGCACGAGAAGAAGATGCAGATGAAGATGAAGATGCCGCCATATGAGCCTAGGTAATTTTGTGATAGAGAGAGCAAACTAGTATATATGGATATACAAAGACAAAGATATCACTCTCTCTCTCTATATATATATATAATATTATGTATCAGGCAGTGTATTGTAAGAGATGATGAATTTAGTTGAGTTTCCAGAATCCTACCTATGTGTGAAAGGTGATCGTGTGCACATAATTTCCTACACCTTTAATTATGGAATAAAAGGCATTGAACACAATTATGCATTGAGGACAAGTAGTTAAAATACAGATTAAGGAATTTGCTTGTGAGTTTTCACTAAGCGTCAAAACTGAATTAAATCAAGTGGCACCTGATCCAAAATAAAAGATAATCGAATCTTTGAAATAAACGATATTAAATTCATAAAATATAAATTTTTTTTTTTTCTTGTTGTTGGCACCTGTTTTCTACCATATATACATAATATGGTGTCTTTAGCTCTGTCTCTATTATTTTGACTGCATACGGCATACAGTGAGTGATATTGAAGCAATTTCCTAAAGGGTAAATTACACTTTCACCATGTAAATTATACCCGCACCTCCTTTGGTTTAGCTAATTTCACTTTCGCCCCCGGATATGTGAAATGACATTTATACCGATACATTTTAATTTATTTTTAATTCTAAAATATTTGACATATTAAATTACCCATTTACCCCCTTCTTCTCCATTTTTTCTATTTTCTTTTTGAATATGTGTTTATATATATACATATATATATGTTAGAACTGGAATAAAAAGGCTGATGAGAACCCTCCTGCCCTATTTTATTTTATAATTTTTATTTATTTTTTATTTTTTAAAAATCAAGCAAAAAAATTCAATGAATATATATACATGTATATCAATATATAAAATTTTAATGAATATATATACACATAAAATTTCATCTTCAAAAATGCTTGTGGGTCTTCGATTTCGGTCCATTGGGATTCCAAATCTGTATCAAATTGGGGATTTTGATGGTTGGGGGTTAATGGATATGTGACATGATATGAATATATACATATACTAATATACATGTATATAAAAGGAGGGTAAATTGGTCTTTTCATATCTTTATGGGTGGACAAATAGGTCCTCACACACATTTAGGGGTAATGTAGTCATTTCACATCTCAAATTTTGGTTGAGGGGTCAAAGTGAAATAAATAAGAGATGAAAGTGTAACTAGCTAAACCACAAGGGGTGCGGATGTAATTTACCTTAACAGTAGGGGTGATAGTATAATTTACCCTTTCCTAAAAGATGAGTTCATGAAGTAGAAATTAAGAGCAAAACTTGATAGGATCAAACACCCAAAAAGCTATTAAGTATGCATATGCGACAGAATTTAAAGGGTTAAATGCAATAAACCCCCCTATACTATTTTCTCTTTCTAAAATAACCCCCTACACTAAAGGATTGCCCCCTAAACTATGTAAATGTTGCAATTTACCCAATTCCGTTATAACACCGTTAGTGAACATTTGTTTGGACAGTTTTACCCTTCATTAAATAAGGCTTTGTTTGGCCAAACCAACTTAAGCTTTCAACTTTAGTGACGTGACAATGCAAATCTCCTACAATCAATGCACCTGTGACAACACACACTTTATATATTAAAAAATAATATTGGGAAGAAATATTTATTTCAAAAAAATTTATATATTCTAGAAAAGATCAATCTACCCCCTTGTTATAAGAAATTTTTTTTTTGAAAAAAATAAAATTTTCTGAAAAATAAATATAAAAAATATGTAAAAACAATTCAAAAAAATATTTTGGAAGAAATATAAATATTTGGAAAATATATATTTCAAAAAAAAATTCTGGAAAATAATATTTTGGGAATTAATCCGGGAAAAAAAATTTCTGGAAAAAATCCGGGAAAAAGTTTTTTGGAAAATTTCTGGAAAAAAATCGAAAAAACAATTCCTGGAATATATAATAAAAAAAAATTTGGAAAATTTTTTTGGGAAACATTTATATTTTTCCCGGACTTTTTCTAGTAATATATTTTTGGAAATAATATATAAATAATATTTGGAAAAGGAAATTTCTAAAAAAATATAAATATCTTAAAAAATACATGTAAAAAAAGTCAGTTAGTTTTTCAAGGAAGCAATATTGTTGATGTGGCAATTGCTCCACTTAACAAATTATCTTATGTTGATTGATGAGATTAATTACAACTTCATCAGGCAAGCATAATAGCTAGTGTGGTCTCTATTAACCCAAAGATTGGCTCCAGAAATCTGAACAAAAGCTAATTTTTTTTGACTTTTTTTACACGTATTTTTTAAAATATTTATATTTTTTTAGAAATTGCTTTTTCCAAATATTATTTATATATTTTTTCCAAAAATATATTACTAGAAAAAGTCTGGAAAAAATATAAATGTTTCCCAAAATATTTTTCTAAATATTTAATTTTTTTCCAAAAAACATTTTTAGAAATTTTTTTTCGATTTTTTTCCAGATTAATTTTTTTCCAGATTTTTTTTTTCTCAGATTTTTTTTGACTTTTTTTACATGTATTTTTTAAGATATTTATATTTTTCAGAAATTGCTTTTTCCAAATATTATTTATATATTTTTTATATTTGTATGAGTTGTTTGGCCAAACAAAACCTTATTTAATGAAGGGTAAAATTGTCCAATAAATGTCCACTAACGGTGTTATAACTGTGCGCATAGATGAGGGGGGTGAAGTGTTAAAAAGGGGATAGTATGGGGGTTTTTTTGCCAAAAGCATAGATTGGGGGGTTATTTGAAGAAAGAGAGAATAGTATAGGGGGGTTTATTGCATTTAACCCGAATTTAAATGTACAAAATGATAGTAATAATAATAGCATATACCATCCATTTTAGTGAACCAAACTAACTTATGTCTTTACTCTCTAGTATAATTTAAGTTCAGATTAAAGATGGGTCTGTTTTACATTCTCCCTTGAACCTTGAACCTTGAACCTTGAACTGACCCATTTGAATCTCTCTCAATATGCAACATATACATAAATATATATGATATACATAGGAGTATATTTACTTACAGATTGAGACGAGACCCATTTGAATCTCCATCTATCCCAACGAAAGAGTCCTCAACAGAGATTGAAAACAATGTAGACCGATAGGACTATGTGAAGCCATCGTATAATTATTCAGATTCGTGTTGGAGGCCGGCGAATCAGCCAAAGGGGGCACGGCGGACATCGCGCCAACTGATGGAATCACCACCACTAGTAGTGGCGTTTTCCGGCGGTTGGGTCTGATCGATTAGGGTTTAATTTGGTTGCCATCTGAGATTGATGGAAAACAGAAGGGTAAAATTGTCTTTTTCAAAGGCTGACTTAAAAATTCAAAATCTGTTATAAACATTATTAGGCCTTGTTTTGTAACTGGTTTTGGTACCAGTTTTTTGGTTTTTGTTCGAAATAGTAGTACCAACCCATGTTTGGTAAGTTTGGGGTTGGTACTACTGTAGCAAACCAGACGCACCAAAACATGAGATTTTTGGAACCATCATATCTGATGGTTTTGCTTGGTTCGGCTACTGTACCACCCCATATCTGTTGCACCATCTCACCCCCACACCAAACCATGGTTTTCGTCAATTCCAAAATCGCAAAGCTCTCTCTTTCTCTGTGTTTGCCCTAGATCGTGAGGAGGCGGCTACTGTACAACCCATGGTTTTCGTCAATTCCAAAATCGCGAAGCTCTCTCTTTCTCTGTGTTTGCCCTAGATCATGAGAGGAGGCGGCGGCGAAGCTCTCAAAGGCCCAAAATCGCATAAGTAGCAGGTAAAATCTCCCATGTCTCTTTCTCTGTCTCTATATACAATCGTTTCTGGGCCAAGATTATATAATCTATGATAGGTTTCCTTTCAATTTCTTCACTAATTATATGATCTTTTGTGGGTTTTGCTTGAATTTCTTGTTTGTATATAGGGAATATATTAGGGTTTCATGTACGAACTTCGTCTTCTTGATTTAGGGATTTGAATGAATTAGCGTCCATATTTCACTAGGTTTTGTATTTTTCTTCTTCTTCCTGTGTGGTTAAAAAAAAAAAATTGGGGATTTGATTCATATCTTGGGTGTTGATATGGTGGTGGATGGTGCTATTATTGGGGTATTAGTGAAATCCTCTGTTTTTTTTTTTTTTTTGGCTTAACAAACACCAACTCTTCAATTAGTTGATTCTCTAATTTCCTATGATTTAATGCATTCATGATTGAAGTAAGGTTTTTTATTTTGATAAAGAAAAATGAAGTAAGAATTTGAAACAATGAAAAAAATTGAGAGGTGATTGAATGTTTGATTGATTTTCTTGAATATGTGGAAGCAGCTATGGAGGAAAATGACTATATATACTTCAAATATAGCATGCTCGTATATATTTTGGGTTTAAAAAAAAAAGACAGTACTTGTGTTTAAGAAGTACAGGATTTTTAGAAAATAATGGTAAGAACAGCTCTAATTTCAAGTTGCTTCACAATTGTCTAAATATTATTCTCTGAAATGGATTTAAAACTGCTAGCTCTAGAAGATGTTTACTAGTCTAGGATGCACGGGTAAGGTATTTTATAAATGGTCATGACAGTACTTTTGTGTGGATATAGAAATGAAATGGATAATTTCCCCAGTTGACGTCATTGAAATGTTTTTTTGTGTTTTAGAGTTTAGAGTTTTTTTTTTTTGTTTGTTTTTCTTAATTCATACATAACTTAGTAATTAAAATATATATGATTCTACTTAACCAAATAGAAGGTAATATGTTTTAGTTAGTGAGTTGTATGGAAGCTTCAATTCATTTGTTTTCCCTCCATCATTGCTGCTCCTTCAGGTTCACTTTCCCCTGAAGGTACGTTATAGGGCCTTCAGGTTCACTTTCTTTGTTTTCCCTCCATCATTGATGCTCCTTCATACCACTGAGGAGTGCTGGCAGGTGGATTGTGGTTTAGAAAGCATCGAGGTGGCAAGTATTTATGGTAGTTAATGTGATCAATAATTTGTTCTAACTAGCTCACTAGGGATGCCTACAGTCACCCTCTTCCCTCTGTACCAACAAAAGGAAATTAAGCCTGTCCATAATCTAATTCTTCAGCATCAAGAGGGATTTCATACATTATTGATGAGGAATAAATGCAAATGTTTAGGGCTTGAAGGGTTGACAGGTTAGTTGATGGAGTTGCAGCAATTGGGTTGTTGACATGTTGTTCAGTGTACCAAATGCAGTCGCAAAAGCTCACAGATTGTTTGAGGGATGTGGGGTAGGAAGAGTAATGAGTTGTGACTTTAACCGTACAGTAAATAGTACCAAGTTATAACTTGTAATTACTAGTCAAAAGTAATAAAATGTGCAAAGAAGTAGTAACTGCTGACTACTAAGTTTACTTATATACTAGTGATTTGTGAAGTTAATATACAAGTATATTAACTTTTTCTACCAAGTTAATAGTTGCTACTTAGTAGTTAACTTGTTAACTATTAGTTAATTTTATTATGTTATGCTAGTTTTATTTCAGGTCAATAAAAATAAGCTCTGCTTGTTCTCTGAATGAGTGCATTCTTCATGAGCTATTTTGTTGTTCCTTAGATTTTTATGCTAGAATTATTTCCACAAGAAAATTCTCGGACCCAGATTAATGATTAATAACCATTTCCCCCACCATGTGGAATTCTAGTTGATTCTATGAGTTGTTATTTTGTTCCATTATCAATATGGCCAAATTTGCTGATATATAGTTGATACTAAGATTATTTTTCCTCTTCCTGCATTTGATTATATAAGCTGAACTTAGAAGTAGTGATGCTGACATTATCTTTTTGTTTCCTTTCCTCTCTTTTTCTCATTATGGCCTTCAATAAAGCCTACTGAACTTGTGGCACCATTTTCAAATTCGGTGCAATCTTCATCTGTGGCACAGCGGAAGCCAGTTATCAGGTAATGATTTATTCACCTTCTGTTCCATGTCCTGCCCAGTTTTCAGAACATACTGCTACAAATATGGTCTCAATGTTTGTTACATAGTTCATCATTTCATCTACTAAGTACTATTGACTGAAGTCAGTAACAGACTGTAATAGAAAAGTTGTAATGCATGAAAATTTGTTCGTAGGGTTCAGAATGTTGCAGTATTAATGTTCTCTGAAATGTTGCAGTATTAAATCAGTATACTCATAAATATTTATATATATACTTTTTGTTTTTTTAGATGGCCACTGAAGCGAATAATATTGATAATGGTTCCGGATTTGAACAAATGGGAAATGAAAGTGTTGTTGATAAGAGAGATTTGTGGAATGAAGAAAACACACTCCACTTTGTGAATAAAATGGATGAAGAAGTGAAGGCTGGTAATAGTGTAGGAAAGAGTTTTAACCAAGTGGGATGGCGTAATTTGGAAAAGGCAATGAAGGATTACACTGGAAAACACTACACTAGAGACCAATTTAGGAACAAGATTAAGTGGTTGCGCAGAGTTTATACGGAGTTTAATAAACTCTTGAAACAAACTGGAGTGGGCTATGATCATACGACTGGTATGGTCACACTAGAAGAGGACACATGGAATAGTATCCAGAAGGTTAGTATCGCCTACTTAACATTAAATCATCAAAGTTATAAATTTTTTAAAAACTGTGGGTAACATGAGTTAATAACGTTATAGGTGATAGAAGGTTGTGCTACTTTCAAGAAAAAGGGTTGTCCATATTATACCCAATTGGAAAACATATTTGGAGGGAAGCAAGCAACTGGTAGTTTTGTTCGGCCTTCAACTAGGGGAACCACATCCACTACAGAGTCTACACCCCTTGAACCTCCAGGCTGGTCTGAATTTATCAATTGTGATAATGACGAGGCTGGATACATTCCTCACATCACACATGTTCCAAAGAAATCCAGGAGGGAGAGCACTGTTGCCTCCGTTGCTTCTGCCATGATGTCCACATGGAATATTAACACAAATAAGATATGTGAAACTCAATCTGAAAACACAAACAAACTGATTGCAGCTTTTGGCCCCCAATCTTCATCATGTAATGTTGGATCCCGTCATGTGAATGAGGACGAGGCTGACTCCGCAATCCCTTCTGAAAAAGGCCCAAGCAAGTTGTTCCACGAGTGCAATGAGATTTTGAAGGGCATGGAGGGAGTGGAGATGACATATTACATTCGGGCCACTAAGGCCCTGCATGACTCGATGACTTGGAGGGAGTTCTTTATGGCTAGCTCAGATGAGGTCAGACGTGCTTGGTTGAAGGAGATTAGAGGGGCTTTGGTGATAGAGACTTGTGTCTTTAGGTTGAGACTTTTATTCGGGATGAATGTAAAACTATATATTTTAAGTAAGACTATATTTGATTTGGATGACTTTATAACTATTATGTAAAACATAATTTGTTACTTATGACTATGTTATGTTGAATGTTTGTTATTTGGTTTGTTGAAATTATGGCCTCGTGCATAGTTTCTTTCTTGTGAATTGAATCGCAGCATTACATATTGACTTATTTGTTATACACTTCTTTGCCTTGCAGGTACCTCCATTATTACTATATAAAGCCTCAGTCATGTTTCAGTGGCGATGAATAACACTAGGATGGCTTTACTGGATCACATCATAAGCACAAACAACATTCCATATGGGCGGGAAGGAGAGGATATGATGAAGTTTATATTAGATGAGTATTCGAAACATTATGACAAGAGTCCTTGTAGGAATTCTGCCCTAACTGGGCATGACTATGTGCTTGAGATCCTGAACGGTAACCCAACACGTTGCTACGAAAGTTTTAGGATGGAGCCGCCACTTTTCAAACTACTTTGTGAGGAGCTAAAAGGTCTAGGAATTACACACTCAAGATATTTAACTGCGCAAGAACAAGTAGCTATTTTCTTAATGACGTTATCCCACAATCAGAGAATCCGAGTTCTAGCTGAAAGATTCCAACACTCGACGTATACAATTCACGAATACTTTCATTTAGTGTTGGACAAAGTTGTTGAATTGGGCAAGAAAGTTATTGTTCCACCAGATTTAAGTGTTTGCCCAACTGAGATACGTGATAATCCCAGATTCTGGCCATATTTCAAAAATTGCGTGGGTGCACTTGATGGCACACATATCCATGCACATATCCCTATACATGATCAAATTCCATTTCGCGAAAGGAAAGGGGATACAACACAAAACATCTTGGCAGTTTGTTCCTTCGACATGAAATTCACTTATGTCCTAGCAGGATGGGAAGGGTCTGCCAATGATTCGCGAATTCTGAACGAGTGTCTGGCTGATGATACATTACAATTCCCACTTGCACCACCAGGTATTTTTGTTACAACAATAACGTTTATTACAATTAATGAATAATTGAAGCTCTAATACTAATTGTGAAATAATTTTAATACTTTAACATCGTGCATGTAAGTACTATTTGGTGGATTCAGGCTATGCCAATCGCCGTGGATTTTTGGCTCCATATCGGGGCTCTCGTTATCATTTGCCAGACATTCGTAGGGCAGGTGGGATGCCTCGTGGCCGCAACGAAATGTACAATTATAGGCATTCGTCATTAAGAAATGTAATTGAACGGTGTTTTGGTATTTTAAAGATGAGATTCTCTATACTGAGACAAATGCCTCCTTACAAGTTCACAGCTCAAATAAAAATTGTGGTTGCTTGTTGTGCAATTCACAATTTCATTAAGATGAAATTGTTACCTGATTCTCTTTTTGATAACCCACCTTCTGAAGCTTCATCATCACATGAAAATGAAGATGAAGATGACATTGAGGATGGAGTATCACAGGATCGTAATACAAATGCGATGGACCTTGTTCGCAATAGTATTGCTCAGGATATCTTTGATTCCACACTAGCGACTTGAAAGTCTTCACTTGTTGGTTATTGTAACTTTTTGGACAGTGGCAATGTAATATATTTGGTCACTTGTTGGTTATTGTAGCTTTTTGGACAGTGACAATGTAATATATTTGAAATTTTAATATATTTTAATATTATAGTTTTATTATCTTTCTTAAAAATTAAATATATTTTAATATTATAATTTTATCATTTGTGACAAGTATAACATTAAATTTTAGTACTGAACAATTTATGGGAAGCTGATGTTAAATGTTTTTAAAATAGTTAAAAAGATATTAAGATTTCAAATGAAAAAAGATTATAAATTTTAAAACGACATATACAAACCAATTGAATAATTCTTGCAATATTGTAAGATTTCTAATATTAATATATTAATATTAATATTATATTAAAATATATTAATATTAAAATTAAAATATATTAATATTAATAATTAATATTAATATTATATTAAAATATATTAATATTAATAATTAATATTTTAATATATTTTAATATTATAATATTCATATATTTTAATATTATAATATTAATATTCTAATACTAATATATTTTAATATATTAATATTAATATATTTTAATATAATATTAATATTAATATATTAATTATTAATATTTATAAATAAAATGTGAAACCATCCCAAGTTACCAAACATGGTTTGGTTTCAGAATTTCAACCCATACCAACTCTACCAAACATGGTTTGGTTTTTCAGCATCACTTTTTCTCACACCAAAACCATCTGCACCAAACATGGTTTGGAACCAAAATAAAACCACACCAAACCAAATCCAACCCAACCCAACCCAAAACCAAAAACTAACACCGCACCAAACCGTTACCAAACGCAACCTTAGTGATGGGGTCTTACCACTACCACATATCCCCAAACCACTCCATGAGGCTCTGATTGTAATGTTTCTTTTCCTTGTCTATAAATGAGCCTCTTACTGTAATGTTTAAAAGCGCACAAATGAAGATGCACATAATGAATTGTTATATATATTGCTCTCTTTTATTCTCTTAGTATCATATACATATATATATATATATATATATATATATATATGGATAAATAGCATTAAACCCCTCTCAATTATACTCTCTCTCCCAACTAACCCCCCTCAATTATGCTTTTGACTGTAAACCCCCTAAACTATCATGATTGTTACACTTTAGTCCCTCCCATCATAACGCCGTTAGTTAAATTTAGGGTAATTTGTATTTAGATCCCTAAAGTTTTGGTCAATTACACTCACCCCCTGAGATTTCATTTTCCTTACAATGACACCCCTGAAGGGGTTAAGACCCATGAAATGACTCTTGTGCCCTTGCTTTAGTGTAAAAGGCATGTTGACTAAATTAATGGACCAAACAACCCTTGTATATTAAGCTCAATTTGGAAAACTTTTAAAGTACTTTAGATACAAAGATTTTTGAAATAAGAATATCTACATATAAGTAGACATAAGGATCACTAATTACAAATAGGTAAACTTTTACCTTTCAATTACTAATACATCAACTTAACTAAACTAATTACAAATGGGTCAACTTTTTTGTTTAAAGACTCAAATACCCCCAAAAAACTCTAATCTTCTTTTTCTTCTTCTCTCCCATTCCAAAATCCCCAAACACTCAAAAATAAAAATAAAATATTTCGGAAAAAATATAAATATTTTGAAAAAATTAAAATATTTCTGGAAAAATAGAATATTTCGAAAACAAAATGAGGAAAAAAATATTTCGGGAAAAATAAAATATTTCGAAAATATAAAATATTTTGTGAAAAATAAAATATTTTTGGAAAAATAAAATATTTTGAAATATTTTTGTTTATTTCTTTTTCACTTTTTTCTTCTTCTTTTCAACGAAATGTGTTCAAGCCTTAGACCTCTTGATGATTACAATGCAATATTTTGGAGTCAAGTGTGTCAAGAAGTATCAAGAACGAGTTGATTGAGTTGAATTTGTTTTGAAATTTGGTGTCTTAAAAATTAATAAATCTTAGGTGGGTTATAATTAGATAATTTATTTCAATATAACAGTGAACATAATCTGAATCTTATTTGTTTAACATGAATTGCTTTGAATGCATGTCATAAAATATTTCAGGAAAAATATTTTATTTTTCCCGAAATATTTTATATTTTTGAAATATTTTATTTCCCAAAATATTTTATATTTTCCAATTTTTTTATTTTTTCTGAAATATTTTATTTCCTAATTTTTTTTGAAATATTTTATTTTACCCAAAATATTTATTTTTCCCGAAATAGTTATTTTTCCCGAAATATTTTTTTCCTCATTTTGTTTTCGAAATATTTTATTTTTATTTTTGAGTGTTTGGGGATTTTGGAATGGGAGAGAAGAATAAAAAGAAGATTAGAGTTTTTTGGGGGTATTTGAGTCATGAAACAAAAAAGTTGACCCATTTGTAATTAGTTTAGTTAAGTTGATGTATTAGTAATTGAAAGGTAAAAGTTTACCTATTTGCAATTAATGATCCTTATGTCTATCTATATGTAGATATCTTTATTTCAAAAATCCTTGTATCCAAAGTACTTGAAATGTTTTCCAAATTGAGCTTAATATACAAGGGTTGTTTTGTCCATTAATTTAGCCAACATGCCTTTTACACTAAAGCAAGGGCACAAGAGTCATTTTATGGGGTCTTAACCCCTTCAGGGGGTGTCATTGCAAGGAAAATGAAATCTCAGGGGGTCAGTGTAATTGACCTAAACATCAGGGGACCTGAGTGCAAATTACCCTAAATTTAACTAACGGCATTATGATGGGAGGGACTGAATGGTAACAATTTCATAATTTGAGGGACCATCACTTAGTTGAGGGGGGTTAGTTGGGAGAAAGAGTATAGTTAAGGGGGGTTTAATGCTATTTACCCTATATTTATACAGATTCATCATAAATTTATAATACATTATCATCACGACTCTACCATGCTGAGTTGATGGTCTGTATCTAGCAATCTGTGTTGGCATAATATAAGGAATAAAGGTGGATGTATAAATATATATATACACACACATATATTTGTGTATAATTTTTATATATATCAATTCATATATGTATGCGTGTGAAATGTACTTCTCATGAATGATTGAATTTATTAAGTTTATGCATTTTTATATTTTTTATTCATGCGAGATAATATAAAATTGCGTAGATGAGCTCTTATTGCATTTCATAATCACAACAAAATAAACTATTCCATATATTTGTTAGTTGAAATGATATCACTTTTGTTGTCCATATTGGGTGAGCAAAGGAAATAAGTCGTGTACCATTTGAGCTTTTCTACTCTCTTAAACTTATAATGATAATTATGTGTAACATGCTTATTGTATTTAAAGTTATATATGTGAAACCGTGTGATGTATTGTGTATTTAGAATGGTACTTCTGTGATATCTTGGTGTGTTTTTTAATTAAAATTTATAATGATAGTAACCGAAGAGCATCAATCAAATGTTGTATTTTTCTTGTATAGTTAAATCCTATTTGTATTTTAAACAAGGATTAATTTCAGTAAACCCCCCTATACTATCCAATTTAATCAACTAACCCCTACTATGTTCACTTTGCCCCCTATACTATTCAATTTCATCGATATGCCCCATCACCTCACATTTTGAGTCAAAATGTCTAAACTATTCTCAATAGTATAAGGGGGGTTAGTGAAATAGACCATTTAACAAATTTAGAAATATATATTTTCGAAAATAATTCATATTTCTCAAAAAAAAAAATTGAATATATATTATATTTTTGGAAATAATTCATATTTTGATATTTATAAATTTTTGGAAATTATAATATATTTTTAATATTTTCAGAATTTTCGGAAAATATGGAAATTATAATATGAAAATATATATTCGGAAATTATAAATTCAAAAAAATATATATATTTTTCGCAAAAAAAATATTTTTCGGAGGGAGCATATTATTTTCCAAAATATGAATTATTTCGGAAAAAAAATATATACTTTTTGCAAAAAATTATTTTTCGAAAAAAAAATCATATTTTGGAGCATAATAGTATATATTTTTCGCAAAAAAAATTATTTTTCGGAAAATATCATATTTTGGAACTTAATAGTGTATATTTTTCGCAAAAAAAAACATATTTTGGAACATAATATATATTTTTCGCAAAACAATTTATATTTTGGAACATAATAAATACTTTTTCGCAAAAAAAAATCATATTTTGGAACATAATATATATTTTTCGCAAAATAATTATTTTTCGGAAAAAAATCATATTTTGAAACATAATATATACTTTTTCGCAAAAAAAATATTTTGTGTAATATGCTTTTTTTGGTAAAAACTAATATTTTGGTAAAAATACTTTTTTTGGTAAATATTTTGTGTAATATATAATTTTTTTGCAAAAAATATATACTATTATGTTTCAAAATATATTCTTTTCCGAAAAATATTTTTTTTGCAAAAAATATATACTATTATGTTCCAAAATATTATTTGTTTTCCGAAAAATATATTTTATGTTCTAAAATATGATGTTTTTTACGAATTATTTTTTTTTTTGCGAAAAAGTATTTATTATGTTCCAAAATATGAATTGTTTTTGCGAAAAATATATATTATGTTCCAAAATATGATCTTTTTTGAAAAATAATTTTTTTGGGAAAATTATACACTATTATGTTCCAAAATATGATATTTTCCGAAAAATAATTTTTTTTGCGAAAAATATATACTATTATGTTCCAAAATATGATTTTTTTTTTGAAAAATAATTTTTTTGCAAAAAGTATATATTATTTTTTCGGAAATAATTCATATTCTGGAAAATAATATGCTCCCTCCGAAAAGTGTTTTTTTTTGCGAAAAATATATATAAATTTGTGAATTTATAATTTCCGAATATATATTTTCATAATATAATTTCCATATTTTCCGAAAATTCTGAAAATATGAAAAATATATTATAATTTCCGAAAATTTATAAATATCAAAATATGAATTATTTCCGAAAATATAATATAGATTTAATTTTTTTTTTTGAGAAATATGAATTATTTCTGAAAATATATATTTTTGAATTTATTAAATGGTCTATTTCACTAAACCCCCTTATACTATTGAGGGTAGTTTAGGCATTTTGACTCAAAATGTGAGGTGATGGAGCATATTGATGAAATTGAATAGTATATGGGGCAAAATGGACACAGTAGGGATTAGTTGATTAAATTTGATAGTATAGGGGGGTTTACTGAAATTAATCCTTTAAACAATGATATTGTCGTTATTATTTATATAGATGTATGATTTATATTGGAATGAAAGATTCATTCAAAAGTTCTTAAATAAATATGTTTTATTTATTTATTTTCCAAAAAATCTTGAATTAATAATAGTTATGAACATGTGGCAATACTTCATTATTTTACAGTACAAAAAAAAATGAAGAAATTATATGATTATTTTTCCTTATTTATCAAGTAAATTGTATAATTTTTAATATTTATAAATCACGTGCTCTCTGTTAGTGTATATATATATATATATATATATGTGTGTGTGTGAGATAAATAGAGAATGGGGAATTACAGAGAAGAAAGAGGGAGGCGGCTTGAGAATATATATGTACTAATTTTATATTGACCCCTTCGATTTACTGAAATTACAGATTGATCCCTAAATTTTATTGATATTAAAGATTGACCCCTAAACGTTGCTGGAATTACTGATTGACACCTGAACTTTGCTGGAATTACAGTTTAATCCCTAAACTTTACTGAAATTGAAGTTTGACTTACATTTTAATCATTGAACTCTGTAATAATTATATTGTTCAAACCATAATTAGTTTATATGATTGATTCTACCATTTATTTATTATAACTGTTTCAAATGGTTGAGCGAAAAGTCTCCCAACTTGATTTTATTATTTATGTGGTTGAGCTAGAAGCCTCCCACCTTATGTTTATATGGTTGAGTTTGGAATCTCCCATTTATTCAGATGACATTGAATCTCGGAAAAACCATAAGATGTGGTAATGACGCATCCTTATAGGATCACGAAAAAGGCAATGATATGTTTTAGTCATCTAATGAGGAATTAAAACCGAATATTTCACGGGAAAAGACTCACTCACTTTATGCCTATATTTGAAGGAACGGTATGAACATCAGATAACCGTAAATGCTTCCAAAAGCTTTATATGAATGGATCCACCTGCGATTGCAGGGTTTTAAAAATATTAAGTGAGTATGATTGGATTATCACTTATTGTGAGTTATAATACTCCACTTTATACCTTAAATGTGCTCCTACGACAGTAGTTTTTAGAGCGAGGTTTTAAAATATGCTCTGAGGTGATTTATTCATTGTTGGTAGCTGAGCAAAATAATAATCTCTTAATGAGAAATCACGTTGTCCGACAGGTTTTATGCCATTATTTAAGGCGAATGCATTATTATTTTACGGTCATAAATTTGGACAAAGACGTTGACATTATCGTGTGCGTAGCCACAACAATTATTATACCCATGGTAATAATAATTCCTCACTGAATCATAAAAAGGGACTCCACACCACTCCACCAGAAGTGGAATAAAATGCAAGCAGGCAACATGGGAGGCTGTGAATTAAATAGACCTTTAAGAAATACGATCAGAAGCCTTGGTATAAGTGTGGTATAAAATATTTTACTTAAAAGTATTTTTATTATAATTTTATATCATTAATATATCTTCTGTATCGTTAAAGAGGCACAGATCTGGACAATGCATTCACTAAGCCGAGAATAAATGGTGAAAATATATGTTTGATAGACAGTGCAACAACGCATAATATATTCCAAGATTGGAAATATTCTCTCATATAATACTAGTTGAGGCTAATGTCAATACAATCTCAGGGTTATGCAGACCTGATTGAAGGCTCTGGAAGAGCTAATATTATATTGCCATGTTGAACAAAAATATATATCAAATGATGCAAAGAAAGAAATAAAATGGTCGTTACTAATTTTATTCTCAAATCATCTGAAATGGGTAAAATAATTGACTCCATGAGTGATTCAGCAAGTAATAAGGTAGTTCAACAAATTGGATTCTTGGGATTACAAATTTCCGACAAGGGAAAATTTTATTCTAGAACCTTGGTAAGTATTTTGAACTTATCTTGTGTCTATTGGCACTCGTACTTCCTCTATAATTCCCAGAAGGAATTTCACATATAGCTACCATAAGTGGTCTATCAACAAGCAAGAAAATGGAAAATGTGTCAAGATTAAATTATCTGTGACTTATACTGATAAACTTTGCTCTATGTATTATACACCTCCAGATTCAAGAGAAATCTGTTGAGTTTTAAATATATTCACCGATATGAATATCATAATAATCATATTATCATCTTCTTATATCATGTCAAAAACATGTACTGGAAAAACTCCCAGTTTTTCTCTTATAGATTATATTCTACAACTATCAGAATACTTGAATCGTAAGTAACGTTGCACCTGAAGTGCATACGCAAGTGCTTCAATTTAGATATATTTTGAAAAAGAAAATTGCAAAAGAATTCGAACCGTATCCCATGAGGAATCCGATCATATTTGACTATGGAAAATCTGAATTGCATTGCCACTAAGTCACTTGGTTTGTTGTGTTAAGATTATATGATTGATATCTTAAATTACTGACAGGTGATTTTGTCAAAGCGCAATTTGCCAATTTATTATTTCAATAAGGTAGATTTTCCATTATCAAGGGGAGAAAATGATAAATTCAGAAAAGTACGGTGAAATCACTTTCTATACATCAATATTATTATATTATGGTGCTCATACTAATATAAAAATAAAGTACAATAGATTGATGTCTTTACTAATATAAAGAAAGTGATAAAATCACATATACCAGTTGTAAATACTCCAACAAAAATTGATGTCCCTGTTGGACAATCTGTCAGTATTACGGCAAATGCATCAATGACACGCCTGAAGCGTGGTAGACCAGTCAATATAAAAGATATTGTTCATCGAAAAGGGAAGTACAAATAAATAATGTTGGTGCTCATAAGGAGATCACAAATATTGATAGAGCAAAAGAAATGATTGATCAATCTAAATTCATGATAAGGCTGGGCCCTACCAAGAGAGTATGAAATTATATTGCTTGACGAGACATATGAAATTGAAGAGCCATTGATACTTGAAAATAAAGAGATCTCTATAAATCATGATTATGTTGGAAAATAAGTTGTTATAGACAACATTTTAGCATATGCAGTTGTTCTCAATATAAATAATGAGGATCCGAAACCTCAATTCTGTTAAAGGATGTTGACGTAAAAATTGATTGGCCAAAATGAAAATATGCATTATGGGCATAGCTAATTTCTTTAGCAAAACGTGCGGTATTTGGACCTGTGCCCAAACAACTACTCCAAGTAAATTAATTTCATTATATTTTTTAATTCTTTTTTGACAAGTACAGTGTGTTTTGTTTAATTAACTAACTCTAACTATAGATCTAATACCTGATGTGAGTTGCATATGTTGTAACTAAATTTACTGCAATACTTAAGTTGAATAATATAAGAAGATGGTGTGGTCAACTTTGAATATAAATACTGGAGTATATATGTATGTCAAATTCAGGTTAGATCTCACTGTAAAGAATTCTTGTCCCTTTGTGGGTTAAATGTAGATCTGGTACTGTTGGTATCTAGGATCTGTTTAATTTAGTAATGCTCTCATGATATACACAACAAATACACACACATGCATATATGTATATACATACATATTTCTATGAAATAATTAACATTTAATTTGTGCATGTTAAATTAGCTGAACTCTTAGGACTCCCTCTAATTCCTGCCTACTCGGAGGCCTCTGGAGATGAAATCCTTCATGGAGTCAATTACGCCTCAGCAGCTGCAGGGATCCTCGACATAACAGGAAGAAATTTTGTAAGAAACTATATATATGTACATATATATAGCGCTCAATGTCTCCCTAGCTACATCACTAATTTTGGTTGGACACGTCAAAGTTGTTTCCGCTTAGATCTAAATTGCAGTACCACTTCTTTCCAAATGTAGATCACAAAGCTTTTTGAGAAGGGAAATTGACGGAGGTAAATCTTCTATTGCAGTTCCCCTCAAGTGAAGCAGATCCAAACATTTCATTTTGCCAATATTGGTAGGCAATCTTTCTAGCATTTTGCAATTTGTCAGATTCAATATATGAAGCCCTTTGAGATATTTAACTACTGATGGAGATAATTCTTTGATAGCAGTCCCATTTAGAAAAAGAGTCTTTAAACATTTGCCATCTCCTTTGAGATCTGGAAACTTCTCCAGTTTTGAACATCCCCTGAGATGAAGTCTTTCCAGAGAGATCACATTAATTCTTGTTGCAAGATTTTTCAAATTCTTACAATGTCCCAAATCAAGGCGAACAAGCCTCTCGTGAAATTCAATGGACGGATGGACCTCAACCACACTTGAACAACCTCCAAGGTACAATTCCTCCAGACATTCAACCTGGACAAATTAGGAGTCTGCTTCAATTTTTCACAGCGACGGAGGTCCAGTATTTTTAACTGCTAAAACAAATGATTAAATAATGAATGAAATCAGCTTCAATTAACTATTATTAATTATTCAACTTGGAAAAAAATGTATGTAAACTTGGTAACAGTCTCAAAAAATTGATTAGTATGATTTTCATAAATTCAGAGCAAAACTTGATAGCACCAAACACCCAAAATTTAAATGTATAAAATGATAGAAATAATAATAGCATATACCATTCATTTCAGTAAACCAAACTAACCTTTATCTGTACTCTCTAGTATAATATATTATTAGATTAAAGATGGGTCTGTTTTACAATCTCCCTTGAACTGACCAATTTGAATCTCTCTCAAGAACTGACCAATTTGAATCTCTCTCAATATACAACATATATATAACCTCTGTCTCGTATTATTTTACTTGTCTCAAGTTACTTGTCCAGTTTTGAATTCCAATATAATTTAATCACCTACTTTTCCCAACTATCCTTCTTCCAATAATTTTAAATAAATACCGGACTCACCATAATACTATATTATTAAGGACAAAATTAAAAATTGCACACTAGTCAACCTCAATCCATAAAATGCTAAAAAATCTAAATTGAACAAGTATTGTGGGACGGAGAGAGTATAAATATCTATATATATTGGAGTATATATATACTTACAGATTGAGGGGACCCATTTGAGTCTCCATCTATCTCAACGAAAGAGGCCTCGAGTGAGATTGAAAACAATGTAGATCCATAGGACTATGTGAAGCCATCGCATAATTAGCTAGATTCATCTTCGAGGCCGGCGAATCAGCCAAAGGGGAGATGGCGGACATCGTGCCAACTGATGGAATCACCACCACCACCGGTGGTGGTGTCAACGGCTGTGGTGCCCTTGTGGAGAGATTGGGTCAGATTCCGGCCGGTGGATTTGGTCGATTAGGCCTGTTTATTTACCGGTTATGGTCTTATATTTCCGGTCTTGTCATGATTTTTTGAGACCAGACCATGTTTGTTTTGCCTTGGTCTCAAAAAATATAACCAGATCAAATTGGACTAAATTGAACCAAAATAACTTTTTTTAGGACCACAATTTTTGGTGGTTCTATCTGGTCTGGTTATAAAATCTATCCAAAATCTAACCAAAATGTCCTCCAATAATTGAATCACATCTAACCAATATATAACCAAAACACAAAAATAATAAATAATAAATTAATAAAATATATTTAGAAATTAATATAAATAAATGAATAAAAAATAAACAAAATAATGAATACTAAAATATATTTATAATAAATATATATAATAATAAATAATAATATAAATAATAAATTAATAAAATATATTTATAAATTAATAAAACAAATAAATAAATAATAATAAATGATAAATTAATAAATTAAATAAAAATAAAATAAAAATAATTAATAATAAACAAAATGAATTAAATAATACATAAATAAATTATAAGCAAAATGAATTAAAAAATTAAAAAATAATAATAATAAATGATTAAATATAATAATAATAATAAAATAATAAATAATATAAATAATAAATGAATAAAATATATCTATAAATTAATTAAAATAAATGAATAAATAATAATATAAATAATGAATTAAATGAATTATATTTATAAAAAAAATGAATAATAAACAAAATGAACTAAATAATACATAATAATAATTAATAAATTAAATGAATTAAATAATACATAATAATAATAATAATATAAATAATAAATTAATAAAAATAATTTTAAAGACAAATAAAAATAAATGAATAAATACTAATAAATAATAAACAAAATGAATTAAATAATATATAAAAATAAGAATAAATAATTAAATAATAAGAAAAATGAATTAAATAATACAAAAAAATAATAATAAATAAATAAATAATAATCAAAATGAATTAAATAATACATAAAAATAATAATAAATGAATAAATATAATAAAAATAAATAAATAAATGAATAAAATATATTTATAAATTAATTAAAATAAACTAATAAATAATAATATAAAGAATAAATTAAATGAATTATATTTATAAAAAAATGAATAATAAACAAAATTTAAGACCAGACCAGTTTGTCAAATAGGGTCTGGTTCAAAGAAGTTTGGAACCAGACAGTTTGTCAAATATGGTCTGGTTTCAGTTTCCTCAGACCAAGACCATTAGACCAGACCGCTTGCAAAACATAATTTCAGAACATCATCCAGACCAGACCAAACCAGACTGGACCAGAGATAACCAGACCAGACCGATTACCAGACGGGGCCTTAGGATTTCATTTGGGTGCCTATTTGAGATTGACGAAAAACATAAAGGTAAAATTGTCTTGGATTAACTTTATTTACACCTTCTCAGATTTATTTTTACTTCAATCACACCTTATCAGATTTGAAAATCTTTATTTACACCCTTTCATAATATGAAATGTCTAAAACACCCTTATACCAAACACCCCTTAAATCTTAAAATAGTCTAAACCATATATCCAAACAACTCTAACCCTATAGTGGAACACTCCTAACCCTATACTCAAACAATCCACTATACAATAAATACAATATATAAAATTTGAAAATGATATAATTTTTTTGAAAAAAGATATTAAATTAAAATATATATATATAAATATATAAATTTCAAAAAAGTATATAAATTTTGGAATAAATTTATAAAATTCAGAAAAAATATTAAATTAAAATTAAATATATTAAATTTAAAACAAAAGATATAAAATTCTAATATATTTATATAAAATTCAAAAAATTATAAAAATATGTAAAAAAATTCGAAAAAAATATATAAATTTTGAAAATATATATAAATTTTGGAAAAAATGTATAAATTCGGTAAAAAAAAATATAAAATTCAAAATAAATATATTAAATTCTGAAAAAAGATATAAAATTTGAATATATATATAAAATTCGAAAACATATATAAAATTCAAAAGAAATATATTTACATTCGAAAAATATATATAAATTCGAAATATATATATAAATTTTGAAAAACATATATAAATTTCAAATATATATATAAAATTCGTAAAAACATAATCTTCCTAAATATTGTTACCCTTTTGGGGTTGGATTATTCCTTGTCAACAATAATCTTCCTCTTTCATGCACTAGTTTAGGCATCTCATGAGACATAACTTCACCCCCTTTCAGTGTTATTATAGTGAGAAGCCCATGCACAGAGGAAGTCATAGGTTGTTGGTCTATCAAACAAGGAGTAGCTTGTACCAACACCCACTGTTTAGTAAATATGATATTTTTGAAATATATATTTTTTCCAAAATTTATATATATATTTGAATTTATATTTTTTTTCAATTTTTAATATATTTATTTCAAAATTTATATACTTTTTACAAATTTTATATGTTTTTTTCGAATATTTTATATTTTTTACGAATTTTATATATCTCTTTCGAATTTTATATATGTTTTTTAATTTTATATTTATTTTTGAATTTTATAATATTTTTCATATTTTAATATATATTTTCAAATTTTATATGTTTTTTGAATTTTATATATTTTTTGCTAATTTTATATTTATTTTCAAAATTTAATATGTTTTTTTTTAATTTTATATGTTTTTTTTCGAATTTTATATTTATTTACTAATTTATAATTTTTTTCAAAATTTTATATATACTTTCTAATTTTATATATATTTTTCGAATTTTATATTTATTTTTGAATTTTTTTTATTTTTTTTGAAATTTAATATATATTTTTGAAATTTATATAATTTTTCCAAAATTTATAAATGTTTTCAAATTTTATATATATATTTTTTCGAAATATATATATATTTTAAAATTTAATACAAATTAAATGATTAATTTATTGGAGGGGGTCAAATTGATAAAATAATATGTTCTTGTATCCAAACAACACTATGTTATCCCATTGAGGGTAATTTAGGTATTGACAATTTAGGATGATGTCATCGTTAAGGAATGTAAATGATGAGAATCTCAAACTACAAGGAGTGTAAATGAAGATTCTAAAACTTGAGAGAATATGATTGAAATAAAAGTAAACCTGAGGGGGTGTAAATAAAATTAACCCAATTATCTTTTAGGAAGGATTTAATTTAGGACTTGTTTGGAAGTTAATACAGATAAAGTATTATTTTGTTACAAAATACACCCAACTAAACCTGATAAATTGACAATGACTCAAATTCACCAATACTCATAATAAGTTGTGCATATAATTTAGAAAATTAGAAGTTAGGAATGTATTTAATTTTGACTTTAAAATGCTTTGGAGAGTCTTTGCTAATAGAGATGGCAATTTGCCCTGCCCCCGCCGGGTACCGCCCGTCACACCCTGTTTTATAAAGATTTTGGGTGTCCTGTTTATACTATATGGGTGGGAATGAAGTTGGGGTAAAAAAAATAGCATATAAACAGGGTGAGAATGATTTTAGGTGTCCCCGCCACACCCCGTTTAGACATATTAATATATATATATATATATATATAATAAATAAAAAATAAGTGTAACCCATAAATTCTAAACTCTATTTTTATTGTTGTCTAGATTGAAATGAACTTAATATTGAACAATCTTCTTTTTTTGTTATTATTTTCGGTAGAATGTATTGTAATTTGGATTATTGGATAATTTGCTGATTTATTTAGTTTTTTTAATATTGAATTTCATGTTTTAAGTATGTGATTTTGTTGAGTAGTTTAATTGTAAAGTAACATATTTGAAAATTTTAATTGTTGACGGGTACCTGCGGGCATCCAACGGTTTTACAAAACTTGATGGGGACGGGGATGGGATGACCTCCCACCCCGTTTAGCCGATTTTGGGCGGGGATGATGTGGAGGTTTATTAACGGTTGTGGGGATGAGGGAGGGTACACCCGCCCAAAACTGTACCCGTTGTCATCCCTATTTGCCACAAAGTTATTTCTTTACAATTATATAATTAAATCCAACTTTATTATATTATTCTTCCTTTTTTAAGGAAATATAATATTTAAATAATCTAAAAAATATAGTATTATAATATAGAATTTGCAAATTATTCATAAATCTAGTGGTTATCATATAAAGGGTTAATTTCACTAAATCTCCTTATATTGTTGAATTTAATTAACTAACCCCTCCTATGTTAGTATTGTCCCTATACTTTTTAATTTCATCACCTTGCCCCCTCACCCTCACATTTTAGTCAAAATACCTAATCGACTCTCAATATATATATATTTCAAAAGAAATATACTTTTATATATTTCAAAATATATATATTTTTTGAAATATATATATATATTTCCAATATATATATAAATTTCAAAATATATATATTTCGGAAAAAATATATATTTATTTTGAAATATAGATCTTTTTCCGAAATATATATTTTTTCCCGAAATATTTATATTTTTTCTGAATTTATTTTTTCGGAAATATATATATTTTTGAAATATATATTTTCTTAAATATATACATTAAAGATAGTTTAGGTATTTTAATTGAGATGTGAGAGTGATGGGGCAAGGTAATAAAATTGAAAAATATATGGGACAATCCCGACATAGGAGATGTTACTTGATTAAATTTAATAGTATAGGGGAGTTTATTGAAATTAATCCATAAATTCACTTAGGCCAATTCTTTATACAGCTGAATCAAACTCTATGAACTTCAATCACCAGAATGCTTCCTCCATCCTTCAGATTCCATTAGAGTTTTGTAATGAAAATGTCAAAAATTGAGGTGTAACTCCAATTACTCCACATAGAAGACTCATTGTCGAATTTGCTTACAAACTAGCCTTCAAATATAAAGTCAAGTCATTTAAAAAAGGCCTAACCCCGGAGGACCAATACTATATGGAAAGATCATTGTAAGAAATAAAAAAATATAATAATCTTGATAATGTTCATTTTTGGAATCTTTGAAGATAGGTATTGAAAATTTTGTTACTTGTGAGCCATATTGTCTCACCCTTAAACTAAAGACTCCAAAGTAACGTAGATGAATAAAGGAAAATTGGAAGCTTACGACTTACAAAGAGTGACTGCTTACAACATTCAAAAAAAAAAAAAAATTTAACAAATTGTGAGAGGCGACTATGTATTGTTCTTTAATTAGAGCTACGAAAAGGTTTTTTTTTGTATTATTATTAGGGATTCAAGGAGACTTTTTCTATGGTTTTTTTTTTTTATTCGTTCTTGGGCCAAAAAATTAGTGGCCTGTAATTTTTTTTAGAGGGGCAAATTATACATATTATATTTTTAAAAAAATTATTGGAATAGTTTGAAACCTTTTCGCAATAGAAAAATTAGTTTAAGACAAAAGGTCGTTAGGTGAAACAGTATGATACTATATATTGAAATCGCATAATCGAATTTTGATTGGCCATGATGAGATGTGTCTTCATTATAGATGAGTTGGTACCACTTGCTGACCTCATATTTGATTTATGAATGAGAAGGATGTTAAGGTTTTTATACCCGTCCAAGATCACTTGTTAGAGTTTTCACACATTCTGTTCGAAGCTGTGCATTCCTGCAAATCAGAAAACACACACCAACACAATTAACACAAAGATATATACGTGATTCGGCCAAATCAACCTACGTCTACGGAGAGCATCGTTTCACTATAATCAATGAGAGAATTACAAGGGGATAATCTGCAGATCATACACACGCATACACACAGTGTATACTCACGCATGTATTATCGGAATAATATAGACTTGTATTATTTCTAACTCTCACCAAGAAGAACATTAGTTTGTATCTCTTATCTCTCTCTATCTTGTGCACTAGGTGTTTCACTCACACCGGTACCGGCCTATTCTGGCTCTCTGGCACCAGCCTATTCTGATTCTCACTTTTTTGTACGAAGAATACAATAGGAGAGTCCCTATATTTATAAGAAATGATATAGAGGTGGTTTTGCCTTTTAGTCGATGTGGGACAACTTTCAATCCTTTTAACAAATGAGTCACACTAATATAACAATCTCTCACTTGACGACTTTGCCTATATCAATCAATTCCATCAATGATCAGTGCACAGTGCCCTCATTCCTGTCTTCAAGCTTGAAGACCCATTGAAGTTGCGCATAACTTTAGTTCTTTTGTTTTCACCACTTTGGTCAACCCGACCATACTGATAACTCCCATTACATGAGCAATATCTTGCCTTCTACAGAACCTACGACCTCTATTGCGTCTGGCCACTCTATCTTGCAACCACTGTCGTTTTGCAAACTTTGTCGCGTCTGTATTCTTTTTCCCTTTCACTGAGAAACTTTCCGGTTGCTGCATATAAAACTCCTCCTTTAGGTCACCTTGGAGGAAAGCAGATTTGCTATCTAACAGTTTTAGATGCATACCCTTTATTTCATCAACGCTAGAATGAATGGTATTCTGTTTCACAATCGAAGAATGGAGAGCTTTCTTCCTTACCGGTAACTCGGTTAGCTTCCACTTCTTCTCATCTTCCATCGCAAGCTCCCACTGGATCGCATCTGCTGCACTGCATGCTTCATCATCATTTGGTTCATCTCTATCTGTAAGCAACAAATTCTGCCGTGTATCAACCTGTTGAGTCTTTTTATCTGCAACATGTTCTTCTGACTGAGGATTCTCACTATCTAGAACATCTTCTATCTCAACATACACAGGATCATTCCGTGCCTTATCGTTCCATACCTCTTCTGGTATTTTGTGTTCCAATGGTATTGATGGACCATGATTCGTAAGATACGCTGCTATACTGATTGCTTTTGCCCAGAACTATTATGGAAACCCTGCCTGAATGCGTATGCTTCTGACTATCTCAGTCACTTTCCGGTTCGTACTTTCTACTATGCCATTCTGCTACAGTGTACTTGAAACAATCTCCTCTAATCTGATCTTGTTCTCATAGCAAAAGTTCTTGAACTCAGAGTCTTCGTTTTCTCCACCAAAGTCGGATCTCAGTTTCTTTACCTTCAACCCTGTCTCCTTCTCTACTTTGGCTTTCCATTTCTTGACCACATCGTACACCTCAGATTTATGCTTCAAGAAATAAACCCATATCCTCCTGGAATGGTCATCAATGAAAGTCACAAAGTAAGACTTTTTGCCAAAAGATGAGACAGTTGCTGACCCCCAGACACCCATGTGAACTAGCTCAAGCTTTTTCACTGCGAGACTTCTATTGTTGCTCTTGAAACCAACCATTTTTCTGCTTACACTCGTAGAAGTCGATGTCAATCGATTTCACTAGTAGTTTTCCTTTCGAGAGCATAACCACGAGCTCCTTTTCACTCATGTGATCTAGCCTCTGGTGCCACAAGTTGTGATCCTCCTTGCCTTCTAGAATTGCAATCACTGTGCTAAAATTAGTGGTTGTGTAGAGTGTACCTTATTTCTTTCCTCGTGCTATAGTCATAGCCCCCTTGGAAACTTTCTACTTATCTTCACTAGAAGTGGTCACATAACCTTCACTCGCTAACTGGCCTACTGAGATCAAGTTCTTCCTCAAGTCTGGAATATGCCTCATATCCCTTAGCTTCCATATTGATCCGTTGAGTCTAATATATACTTCACCCTTACCAACAACACTGCAGGGCTGATTATCACCTAGATAAACCTTGCCAAGGTCTCCAAATGCATAGCTCTCAAAGAGCTCTCGATTTGAGGTGGCATGGAATGATGCTCCAGAGTCTAAGACCCAAAACTCTATCTTACTCTCCAAAGAACATATCAATGCATCATCATCAGAGACAAAATTCACTTCAGTCTTGTCATCCGCTACCTTCTGCAGGGATCTGTACTAGCCTCTGTAATGACCAAGTTTGCCACATTTCCAACACTTAATGGAATTTCGAAACCCTTGTCTCGACTTGGAATGACCACGTTCATTCCTTCCGCTTTTCCTTATGTTCGAACATCTGCCTCTGGTGTCGACATTCAATGTTGAGCCACTGTTAAAAGAGTCTGATGTATGTCTTCTGATCTCTCTGTGAGTACCATACTCACTACGGAATCATACTGTAACGGTTCTGTTCCTGAAGAGTTACTGATTGTGGCCACTATGACGCTCCAACTCTCTGGCAATTGGCTTAAAACTAAATCCGTTTTCATTTTGCCAGTGATTGGCATATCAATTGATTCCAAATGCTCAACAATTTCATTAAGAGAACTAAGGTGTTCATTGACCTTCCCATTCTCAGACATTTTCAGATTCACCGATCTAGTGATGAGATATACCATGTTTGCTCTAGACGGCTGTTCGTACATGCTCGAAAGAGCATCCAAGAGAGACTTCGTAGTCTTCTCACTCTTGATATTAAAAGCAACGGACTTTGACAACGTCAGTCTGATCGTACCGAGAGCCTTTCGATCTAGGATTTTCCAATCTTCTTCTTTCATTGATTCTGGCTTTTACCCTTCCAATGATAAATACAAATTCTTCCGGTATAACACATCCTCAATTTACATCTTCCAAAAGGCAAAGTTTGTATCGTCAAACTTCTCGATCATACTTGTCTTTTCTTCAGCCATAGTTCCCACTGAGCCAATTCGAGATGTTCGGAGTTGAATTATGCAAAACCAATCACACAGTTGCGTCCGGAGTGATCCAAAACCTTAAGAACGCCTCTAATCGTGTCAAAAATGGGTCAAAAACGGCTCCAAACAGGCCAAAACAAATTTTAGCACAAAAGGACAAAATTAATGAGGTGGCAGTTTGACTTTGCTGACGTGGCGTTGCTTCTACTGATGTGGCAATCTGACCAATGACATGGCGTTGACCTATTGACGTGGCGCTGACGTCATTTTCTTCTTCCCCAAAATTTCGATCGTCGGACTGGTTTTTCCGATAACTTTTTTCGGCCACCTCGCAACTTTTTCCGGCAGCTTCTTCCAGCTGCGCGTGGGGGCGCATTCCAACTCAGATGGGACTGATTTTTACACCAAAATGTTCATCTTCGAAATAGTTTTCTGTTGATATATTATACGCCTAGGTGCAATCAACGATCCTCCGTGAAATAGGCCCGAAACGAAGCTGCTGCGCGTGGAGCCCAAAAAATCTGTCGGAAACTTGCGGCGGCGCGTGGAGTCTCTTCTCACGATGCATTTTTCAGTCCCGGCTTCGTCTCGTCGAGGCGAAGCTCCTGGTGTAGTCTCGGCTGCCCGAAATGTTCCTGGTATAATAAGCCTATATTATTCCTAACTCTCACAAAGAAGAATACTAGTCTGTATCTCTTTTCTCTCTTTATCTTTTGCACTAGGTATTTTACTCACACCGGTACCGACCTATTCTGGCTGCGCCGACCTATTCCAGCTCTCTGGCGCCAACCTATTCTGGCTCTCACTTTTTGGTACGAAGAATACAATAGGAGAGTCCCTATATATATAGGTAAGGATATAGAGGTGATTTTGTCTTTTAGTCGATGTGCGACAACTTTCAATCATTTTAGCAAAGAAGTCACCCTAATATAACACAGGATATATTTGACATACTAGATACTAGAATGCCGTGTTCAACAATCTTGGTATTGGTATGTTAAACTTAATTATAGGATTACATAATATAATTTCAATATATTGAATCATGAAATAGGTACTTGCTAGGTATAATAAAATTATTGTCCCTTTTTTCCATGGAAATCCTATTCGAAAAAACATATAGACCTTGTTTTTTGTAGTCGAACAATTCACTCTCAGAGCAAAAATTACTACCACTCTGTTCTACTAAAGAATTACAACCACTCTATTATACGAAAAATTAGCAGTGTGTTCTGCTTTGTCATTACAAGGCACTAAAAGATCATTAATAAAAATGTCAAGAACATAAGGATGTTTCCGGTTAGGTCTATAGGTCTAGTCCCAAGGACAATCTCCCTGGGATCCCAATGAGATCATTCTTTGAGAGTGTTATACAAAATGGTACACAACAGAAAAGATTTAAACCCATGCTCTAAATTTCGGATACGGTTGGTTCAAGCTTTGGAAGGTCTGTCCTTGCCAACTGCGCTACGCCCGTGGAGGCTGTTCCATTATATTGTCATTAATTCTGCATGTATATATGTCCTCTTATCCCATCAGTATGCAAAGAAAGTGTTGACAAATGTTTCAACGTGTAGGCTTGGACTATTAATTATTAAAATATAGGCTTGAATCTTAAGAACAATCACCCTGCAAATAGTATAAAAAGTTGAACGTGTATTCAATCTGCCGCTCTGTAACCCCCTTAGATGAATGGAGCTGAGATTAAGTACTGACTAAAGAATAAAGAGGTTGAGAAGAAATCATAGTTATTCTTTACATTGATAGTCAAGGGTATTTATACACATTACAGAGACTCAACATTTGGTAAGTTTTCAAATCTCCTACAGTTAATCACGTGGATTGAGTAATTACAATCAATCATCAAGATATAATTATTTTATATACAATCATTTACGAAAATATATTACTGACTTCCTTTATTATGCCCCCTCAAGATGGAGCTCTAAATGGAGAGTCCAATTTTATTTGTGAGAGAAAGAAACCAAGTGCGCGGAAGCGGTTTGGTGAGAGTGTTTGCTAGTTGATCCTCCGACGACACATGAGCAACACGAAGAGCACCATTTTGAACTTGGTCACAGATGAAGTGGAAGTCAATGGCCACATGCTTCATACGTGAATGAAACACTGGGTTGGAACATAATTGAGTAGCTCCGACATTGTAACAGTAGATCACAGGTGACTGAGGATGCCAAACACCAAAGGTCGGTCAGAAGAGAACACACCCAATTGAGTTCTGCTGTTGTATCAACAACCAATCTATATTCGACCTCTATAGATGAATATGCGATGGTACGTTGCTTCTTAGAACTCCAGGAGATGGGATTACGGCCAAGGTAGATAATGTAAGCGTTGGTGGACGAGAAGTCATCCTTGTTGCCGGCCCAATCAACATCTGAGAATGGATGCAGTGATAAAGGGGACTCATGGTATAAAAGAATACCATGGTCAGATGTACCACATAGATAACGCAAAAGTCGTTTCAGAGTAGCCCAATGATCAGTGGTTGGTTGATGCATGAACTGAGGCAACTTGTTTACTACGAAGGCTATATCAGGTCGTATAAGTGACAAGTACTGTAAGCTCCCAACAACGGCTCGGTATTCTGTTGGATCTGTGAGAGCAGTGCTGGAGTGAAGAGTAAGGGGCGGGCTGGTGGGTAGAGGTGTGATTACCGGTTAAGTATCTTTCATCTTGGTACGAGTAAGGAGGTCCATTATATAACGTCACTGGGAGAGTAGTATCCCATGTTTGTGTGGAACAACTTCCATACCAAGAAAGTAAGTGACAGGTCCAAGGTCTTTAAGAGAACCGTTGGGCAAGTAAAACCACAAATTGTCATACCATAACATCATTGTCACCTGTAATAATGATGTCATCAACATAAACAAGAGGATAAATAATATGATTACTAGTGTTGAGGACAAACATGAGAATTATCAGCGTGAGAATTTTGAAATCCTGAGGCAATTGACAAAGCTCATGAAACCAGGCACGTGGAACTTGCTTAAGCCTATAGATGGCTTTGCGAAACTTGCAAACTTTGGATGGATAATCATGATCAACAAAACCTGGAGGTTGTGCCATATATACATCTTCAGATAGATGTCATTATAGGAAGGCATTGTTTATTTCAAGTTGACGAAGAGACCACCGACGACTGACAACAATACTAAGAACAAGCCATATAGTGGTTGGCTTAACCACCGGACTGGAGGTATTATGATAGTCGACTCCCGGCCGTTGATGAAAGCCTTTTGCAACTAAACGAGCTTTAAACCTGTTAATAGAACCATCAGAGTATCGTTTAATGCGAAAGACCCATTTACAACCCACAACATTTTGAGTTGATGTAGATGGGACTAACTTCCATGTCCCATTCCGAACAAGAGCATCATATTCTTTAGACATGGCCTAACGCCATGTTGGATCTTTAAGGGCTTGGGTCGCTGTGGTGGGTTCAAAGGTGTCATAGTTAGAAAGTTGTGTTGAGAGGTTAAGTTTTTGAATAGGTTTGCGAATGTCATGTTTGGCTCGGGTGATCATGTTGTGGGCATTGTTTAGCCTGGAGGTTGGTGGGATGGAATAATTGATTGTGGGTCGGGTAGGGTGTGTAGGAGTTGCTGGTGTGTAACGGGTTTGGGTGACTGCATTGATAGGGCTGAAGTTGAGTTCTCGGGTGGAGGGGAGGAAGATGGAGCATCACACGAGGGCATATGATGAGGTTGTACGATAGATGACGTGGAGAGTGACGGATCCAGAGTAGTGGTAGAGGGAATAGTAATAACTGGTGGAACCCATGTGGAAGTTGTGTTGGGTTGAGGACATGGTGAGTTACTTTGGAAAGATGTGAAGGGAAACACAGACTCAAGAAACTGGACATGATGTGAGACAAAGAGTTTGGAGGTGGATGGGTCAAAACACAGGTAAACACTTTGAGTTAGGGAGTACCCAAGAAAAACACATGGTTTGGAGTGTGATTGAAGTTTGTGAGTGGAATATGGCCTAAGCCATGGGTAACACAGACAACTAAAGACCCTAAGTTTTGAATTGTTAGGTAAAGTTCCAAAAATATTTTCAAAGGGAGATGATAGGTTGAGAGAAGGAGTAGGCATGCGGTTGTTGAGGTGACAGTAGTGGCAAAAGCATGAGGCCAAAAGGTTAAGGGAAGTGAGGCATGGGAGAGTAGAATTAGACCAGTTTCTACAATGTGGCAATGTTGTCTTTCAGAATATCCATTGTGTTCTGGTGTATGGGGTGGAGTGGTTAGATGAGATATACCATGAGTGGAGAGATAGTTGGCAAGACCCTGATATTCGCCACCATTGTTAGAATAAATTGTAATAATTTTTCTTTTGAAATAATTTTCCACTATGGCTTTGAATCTTATGAATATGTCATGAACATCGGATTTGTGCTTAAGTGTATAAAACCATATGTACTTGGTAAAATGATCTACAAAAATAACATAATATTTGAAATCATCATGAGAAAGAACGGGCAAAGTCCATACATCAGAAAATATAATTTCAAGTGGTTGAGAAGAGACAAGAGAATAAGTATAAAATGATAGTTTATGGCTTTTATTGTAATGACATGCATTGCAGACAAAGGCAAACGATATAGAGGAGGACAAATCTAACTGATAACATGAAGCAATATGTTGTAGAATGGGAAAAACAAGATGACCTAGTCGATGATGCCACTATGACGAAGTGGTCTTGACACTAGAGAATGCAAGTAGTGGGGGAGATGTAGATTGGGATACCGGCCACTCATATACACCATCCTTCGTTTGGCCCTGCAATAGAATTGCTCCCGTGTGAAGTTCCTTCACAAGAAAAGAAGATGGTGAGAATTTAATTGAAACATTATTGGTTGTGCAAAATTGGGAAATCGATATCAAATTCTTTTTCATGCTGGGTACGCATAAAACATTATTTAAGGTAAAGGTAGTGTTAGGAGTAATAAGAGAGGTAAAACCAGTGTGGGTGATGGGAAGACCCGTGCCATCTCCAATCATAATGTCGCCTGAGCTAGTGTAAGGTGCATGAAGAGATAAGTTGCTCAAGTCGGCGGTGACATGATGAGTGGTGCCATTATCAAGAAGCCATGATGGAGTGTTGGAGGTGATATTGGCGGCAAAGTGAGCCCGGGGCTGCTAAGGTGCAAGTGGGCTTGGAGGCGGTGCACGAGGAATGGTGGATGAGTTAAAAGGTACATAAATAAATGAGGGGCACCGTTTAGCTACGTGGCATTGGATGCCACAAATTTGGCAATGGCCAAGGTAGGGAGGTGGTCGATCACCACGAGTGTGATTTGGCCCAGCATTGGTAGACGCAGGGGAGTGATTGTTGGAGTTGGACAATGGGTGCCAACCGGAGTTATTTTTGCCAGAGGAGGGTGACATCCCGTGTTGGTGCGTTGAGCCGGGTTGGCAAACGCTGGAAAATACGTGGCCATGAAATGAGGAAGAGGGAGTCAGAGCAACGGACAACAACGACAGAGAGCCTGAGAGTGGAGAGTTGAGAGCAAAGGCAGAGAGCCTTAGAGTAGAGCAACGATGGAGAGCTTGAGAGCAGAGAGCTGAGAGCTGTGAGCAACGACGGAGAGCCCGAGAGTGGAGCAACGATGGAGAGCTGAGAGCAACGACGGAGAGCCTGAGAGTAATGGTGGAGAGCCTGAGTGCCGAGGGTGGAGAATAGTGATAGTAGTGAACTGAGAGCTTGGTGATGGTCTGCTCAAAACAAACGAAGCCTAAAGGACGAAAGAGGAACAAGGAACAACGAACAACGAACAACGGCAGATGTGAAATCACTCAGGTGCTGCTATATTTGCAATATATATATATATATATATATATATATCACTGATTTGGTGGGTGAAAATCGCTTATGGAGAGATATAGTGATTAGGTGATGAGTTTAGAGAAGAGGTTTGCAGATCAATGATGATGAAGGGTTGAAGAGATTGGGAAAAGGAAAATTGGTAAAAGACTTGGATCGATTAAAATTTTGAGAGAATGATTTCGCTTGCTCTGATACCATATAGAATAAAGAGGTTGAGAAGAAATCATAGTTATTCTTTACATTGATAGTCAAGGGTATTTATACACATTACAGAGACTCAACATTTGGTAAGTTTTCAAATCTCCTACAGTTAATCTCGTGGATTGAGTAATTACAATTAATTATCTAAATACAATCAATCACTAAGATATAATTAATATATATTCAATCAATTACCAAGATATATTATTGACTTCCTCTATTACTGACCATTTTAATAAAGAGCCACAATTATTCACACACATGTATATATATATATATATATATAATGTGTCTGTCTGTCTCTATATATATGTAAAATGTAATTTCTTTATTTTTCTAATAAAAGTAAGGAGCATTTAACATAGTAGAAAGTAGGCAATATATTGTAAAGCACTAGCAGATAATTGATAGCCACAACTAATCATATTTAATGAAACAAAATAAACTCCAATTCCATTATACAACTTAGAGGAGCAAATCACATCTCATGCCAAATACAGAGTTTCTAATACAAATGAATGAATTTGTAAAACTTAGCCAATGGGAAAACTTCTTCCTTCTTTGTACATCCTTCTTGTTGTCTTATTTGAATTAATTCATCTTAAACCAAGATAAATGACTCCTTCAAACTTTTCCAATGCTTTCCGGATGTCCACCCTGCATTACAAAAACCACCAAATCAAAAAAAAGAAAAAGAAATATAATATTTCATTATTCTTTGCTAAAGTTCTTATTTTACATAAAACAACCTCTCACGCAGCTTAGAGTAACCTTAGCATAACAGAACAAAATTTATATGAACAAGCAAGTTGCATTAGCAAAATCACTTTAAGGATTTCAGTACAATCTGTCAGCCAATTTGTTAATCTCAAATGCCTTGAAAGTTGAAACTCGCTACTTCTCAATTACCAAATAAAACAAAAATTTTAATTGGACGGTGTATTAGATGTCAAAATTAGGGCTGCAACTTGGGCCAACCCAATCCGGCCCAATCCGAATCCGGTTGGACCAGATTCGGGTTGGGTCGGGTCAGCCCTTGAGACATGTCCGGGTTCGGGTTGAGCCCGACCCATTCTTTCATGGGTTGGGTCGTGTTGAATCCTTTTATTTTACTTTATTTTATAGAAAAAAAATCACATATATTGTGTGTATATATATACATACTTGTATCGGGTCGGGTTGAGCCTACTTAATAATTTATTTTTAAAAAAATAAATTTTTTTCTGAAATCCGAGAAAATAATTTTTTTCCAAAAAATTAATTTTTTGCGAAAATTATTTTTTTTTGGGAATAAAATTATTTTTTTCAAAATAATTCATATTTTCGCCCATATATATATATATATAAAGAGAGAGAAAAGTAAAAAAACCGGGTTTCGGGTTGGGTTTGGGTTAAACCCAAACCCAACCCAATTTAAACATTGACCCGATAAAACCCAACCCGTATTGCCCTAAATTAAACCCGAACCCAACCCAAACCCGAAATTTCCGGGTTGGGCTGGGCCAACCCGCCCAAGTTTCACCCCTAGTCAAAAGACCCCGGAGTACTGTAAACTTTCTTGTCTTTTTTATGTATGTAAGCTAGGTAACAATCTCGATCATAAATTTGATTAGTATGATTTTCATTGTTTAAATTAAATATCTTGAATATTTAGGAAGACGGAAAGTGTAAGCAACAGTCACTAACAAAAAAGAAATTCATGAAAAGTTACAATTAAAGCAATATGCATCCTTCGATGCGAAATCTCCTGCCATGACAGACTGGGAAGCCCCTACAACCACCTGGGTACTACGTACAGGCATAAGTAGGGACCTAAGTAGTATGGGCATTATGTTGTAGATTTGAGTTCCATTTTTCATTATAAACTGTTTAGATATTTTTTTCCTATTTCATTTACAATTGTTATTTCTTTTAACTAAAAAGAGGGAAACTTGGAAGTTTTACCAAGGTATTAACCCACAAATTACACTCTTTTTCGCGAGGGCATTTTGACCCAAACATGAGTAGTCAGCAAGCAATTCTTTCAAGGTATTAAGCCCCAAATTAATATTGATTTGGTGCAGGAATCAATAAAGTGAAAGTGAAAGAAAAGAGAAAAGAAAACTAAGTTTCTAGTATCTATTTGGTAAGTAAGAAAAGTTTTCAAGAAAGTTGAAAGAAAATACTGTTTTGTTAGTTTAGATAGCAAGAAAGTGAAAGGAAATTGATTTACATACCAAAACTGTCCATATAATTTCACGTAATAAAAGATAAATATATTTGTATGAAATGAATTCCCTTCATATAAGTAACTATTTTTATTCATCATTTAATAACAATAAAATAATAAAGTAATTTTGAAGTCAGTTATAATTGTTTATATATGAGAAAAGTCTCATACCATTTATAACATTAAATTTCAGAGGCTTGCATGAAAATACATACTTAAATGAAAATTTGAATGTTAGGTGAGTAATTTACTTTTAATAATACATCTTCAAAATTATTGTCATATTCAAACTTAATAGAATTCTATAAATAATCAAACACCTTATATATAAGGGTATAAGGGTTCGTTTGGTTAGCATGAAGTAGCTAGAAAGGAAAGGAAAAAGAAAAAAATTGAAAATTTTGAGAGTTTAGTTAGATGAAAACGGAAAATTTTGAGGAAAGTAATTTTCTGTATCTCCTAAATTTTCTCCGAAAGTTTTCCGTACTAACTTGACCATCAAAGTGCACCCCCGCCGTTTATTATTTTGCAGATTTTTGCATCAACAACTACTGTTGTAGGACTATAGTAGATATTGGTAGTGAAACTTTCAAAAAAAGAAAATTCTAAATGTATATAGAAAAAACAATACAAACAAGGAGACTACACTAGGTACTTAATTGTTTTAATGAAATTTAAGTGATAAAAACCATAGAAAATAAAATATACAAATTTTCATAATATTGAAACACTAATTACTCTAAAGTATATAGATACAGATACAAATTTCCAAAAAAGAATCCTACTTACAATTATAATGTTAGCTTCATGTCATTCAAAGTGAACCTCAACCAAACTTCCACAATGGAGGAGACCCAATATCTTTAGACATGGAACCCCTGTGAAAATAGGATTTTTCACCAAATTTTTGCAAGGACTTTTGACATTTTTACAAGCTGTTACAACTCTTTACACGTAGTTCGCTTTTCTTTTTGCTTCAGTCTTTTAGTCAAAAGTCCTGAAGTCATAGGTAAGTTTTAATCTAGTCTTAACTAAATATTCCTCTTCCCAGTTCACTTAAGAGTTCAAATAATAATGAACGATTTAAGGCAAGGCACATGATCGTGGTTGGGTTTAGGGATGGCAATGGGGCGGGGCGGGGCGGGGCGGGTATCACCCGCCCCGTACCCGTACCCGATTATTTTTCCCCGCCCGCCCCGCCCCGGTTAGCTCCCCGCCCCGCCCCGCCCCGATTACGTATTATTTTATTAAAAATATATTTTTTAATAATAAAAAATATTATTATTTTATTTCTAATTAATATTATTATTTTAGAATTTGTTTCTAGAATAAATCTATATGAAATCAAAATCAAACAATAAATCTATAATTAAGGAGAATATTATATGTATATAAATTTATATGTATATATATAAATTTATAATTAAGGAGAATATATATATATATATAAATTTATAATTAAGGAGAATATATATATATATAAATTTATAATTAAGGAGAATATATATATGTATAAATTTATATATATATATATGTATATAAATTTATATATATATATACCTAATCGGGGCGGGTTCGGGGCGGGGCGGGGGTGCCCCATACCCGCCCCGATTATAATCGAGGAATTGATACCCGCCCCGATTAGCTAAACGGGGCGGGACGGGGTGGATAAACGGGGCGGGTTCGGGGCGGGGCGGGTTTTTTTGCCATCCCTAGTTGGGTTTGTGAGCTTGGACAAATTAAGGGTTTCTAGTAAATTTCAACACATATATAAAAGATTTTGACTTTAACTATTTAATCCAGAAGCTATTGAAACAAATAACTTCTCTCAACTTGAAAATGGAATTTGCAAAGAGAAGCATTATACATTTTAAGAATAACATTACCTTCATGTTATCCAATTTAACCTCGGCCACAATTCCACAACCTTCGAGACACAGTTCCTCCAGAAATGGGAGTCCTAAAAAATTAGGATCTTTTATCAAATATTTGCATTCCCTGAGATTAAGGACTTTTAACATCCTTGGAAACTGTTTAAAATATACATAGAGATAAAATTAGTTAGCATCAATTCACTAGAGAAAATTGTTAGCAGAAGTCCGTTTATTCCAACTGGTTATTAGGCTATTCCAGGGATTCTAAGATTTGGAATCTGCCTTTAAAACCCTTTGTATTTTCTCATTTTGAATATAATAAAAAGATATAGAGTTGTGTTTTAGCCTGTTCTCTCTCTCTCTCTCTCTCTTCTATATACATTTTCATGGTATCAGAGCCAGTAATGGCCGAATCTCTCCATCCATTCCAATTATGGATAAATTGCCACCAACGTTTCCTTAGGGAATGGCCATGACAGGCGCCAAAGGGAATAACGATTTGGAGACCTCAGGCTCCTTGCAATCGACCCCAATGACGGCTACCACAGTTCATGTCCCCTTCTCAGATAACTCTGCTCTCCAAATAACCTCTCATAAACTCAACGAAAAAAATTATCTGGTCGCGATCTGTTGAGATGGTGATCCGAGGAAAAGGCAGGAGTGGCTACCTTGATGACTCGACTAAGAAACCTGTAGAGTCAGATCCAACATTCTAGGTTTGGGGTGCTCAGAATTCAATGGTAATGGTCTGGTTAATTAACTCCATGAATAAGAAAATTAGTGAAAGTTTTATGTGCAACAGAACTAGATTTGGAAAACTCATGTGGGAGGCAGCCAAACGACAATACTCTGATTTGGAAAACTCATCTTGGTTATTTGAATTGCGAAACAAGGCTCGAACTCTAACTAAATCCGAGATGGATGTTACTCAATATTTCAACAATGGTCAATGGATGTGTTCAGAGTGTACAGAGAAACATCAAAAGATGGTGGACAAGAATATATGATTTTATTTCAGGCCTTAACAAGGAACTGGATGAGGTACAGAGATGTCTACTTGGCTCTAAGCCACTACTAAACATTGAGGAAATTTTTTCTGAAGTTCGGAGAGAAGAAAGTCACAAATGTGTGATGCTTGGTGTTGTAAAACCTGACAACACAACGGAGAATTTTGCCTTCTCAGCCCGTGGACCCAAAAGTTTCCATGGAGAGTCTCGAAATAAAAAAAGGAATGGCAATATCTGGTGTGATCACTGCCAGAGATCAAATCACAACCGCGATAAGTGCTGGAAACTGCATGGAAAACCTGAGAATTGAAGGTTACTTGCAATAATATAAGGGATTCCAGAGTTTTTCAAGCAAACACATACAGTACCAAAGATCGAAGACATCAATTTCAATCTTTCATTGACCAAGGAACAAATGGAGCAACTTTACAAAGCTTCTATGTCCACCACTTAGCCAGAATCAGTGGACTGCTCACAGACAACAGTCACAACAAACCACGAGACCTCACTTTTGGCCCAAAAAGGTACCTTATTGACTGCATTGAGTAGCACATCTGAAAAAATTGGCTCTGGGGCGACGAATCATATGACAGGTTGTGCAAGTCTTTTCTGTACTTATAAACTTAGTCCAGGAAATTTGAAAGTTAAAATAGCTAATGGTTCTCTTGCAACAGTTGCTGGTACCGGTACCATTGATATTAGTCCTCAAATATCCCTTAAAGATGCTCTTCATGTTCCAAATTTATCGTGCAATTTACTAACTGTTAGTAAACTTACCAAATATCTAAATTGTACTGCCCAGTTCTGAAGTTCTATTTGTGAATATCAGGATATGACTTCGGGCATGAGGATTGGGAGTGCTAAGGAACATAGAGGACTCTATTACTTTGAGGAGGACATCTCCAAAATAAACAAGCTTTGATTGCTGGCTGTGAATTGTCTCTTTGTCTAAAGAACAACAAATAATGTTGTGGCAATCTAGGTTAGGCAATCCTAGCTTTCAATACCTAAAACAATTGTTTCCTTCTCTTTTTCGGAATAAAGATGTTTTTCAGTGTGATGTTTGCCAAATTGCTAAACACCAGAGATCATTTTATCCATCTCAGCCATATAAATCATCCAAACCATTTTCATTAATCCATAGTGACATATGGGGTCGATCTCGGGTTCATAATGTTACAGGAAAAAATGGTTCATTACATTCATTGATGATCACACACGAATCACCTGGATTTATCTTTTAAAAGAAAAAGGCGATGCTGAACAGACTTTCAAAAATTTCCACTTGATTGTAAACAATCAATACAATGCAAAAGTATAAATTTTAGGTAATGATAATGGTAGAGAATATTTTAATTCCATTATGGGGGGATATTTTTTGGGAAATTGTATTATACACCAGAGTTCATGTGTTGACACACCTCAACAAAACAGGGTGGCTGAAAGGAAAAACAGACATCTCTTAGAAGTAGCTCGCTCTATTATGTTTGCTAATAATGTGCCTAATTTTTTTTTGGGTGATTTAATTCTTATAGCTTGCTACCTAATAACCTACCCGAGTTCTCAACTACTAAACACCCTTAAATTCTTTCCTTCACTTCTACCCACAAACAAGATCAGTTAGTTCTTTACCACTCAAAGTGTTAGGCTGCAAGTCTTTTGTTTATGTTCATGATCATAACCAAAGCAAACTAGATCCTCGTGCCCTACCTTGTATTTTTCTTGGATACTCCCCCAGAAAAAAGAAAATATTTTGTCACTATGGATGTCACCTTCTTTGAACACCAACCATTTTACCCCAAAAATTCACTTCAAGGGGAGTTGGGAAATGAAGCTCTTTTTTGGGAACTGTCTAATCCTACCTTAGCTCTCTTAGACGAGCCCGTAAATATGCCCATACCTGCCACAAATGAACCTGTCCAACTCACTGGAAATGACTAGCCGAGCCATCAAACCAAAGTTAATCAACCACAAAAAAACCTTGAGTCTGCCACAAACACTGACATTTCTAGGGAAGGAAGAGATTCATAAGAGCAACCTGAGTTAATTGTTTATTCTAGAAAAAGGACTTCATAAAGAGTAGAGAACGTTGTGGATCCTCAGCCTTACTATGAATTCGAACCGAATTCATCACCCGAGGTTAGTGATCTTGACCGTCCCATTGCATTAAGAAAAGGAGTTCGCTCTTGCACTCAACATCCCATCTCCAATTATGTTTCCTACAACCATTTTTCACCTCCTCTCCAAGCTTTTGTTACTAATCTTTCAGGAGAGAAGATTCCCAAAAATGTTCAAGAGGCTCTAAGTGTTCCTAAACGGCGAAAGGCAGTAGCAAAAGAGATACGAGCTCTTGAAAAAAAATCAAACTTGGGTCTGGTAAAAAAACCTGAAGGAAAAACACCAGTCGGGTGTAAATGGGTGTTTATAGTGAAGTATCGAACTGATGGGACAATTAAGAGATACAAGGCCAGGTTGGTTGCAAAAGGCTTCACTCAACAATACGGCATTGATTACAAGGAAACTTTTGCTCTAGTTGCCAAACCTAATACAGTCAGAGTGCTTCTATCTCTTGTAGCAAATTAAACCTGGATTGGGATATTCAACAACTAGACGTTAAGAACGCCTTTCTCAGTGGAGACTTGCAAGAGGAAGTCTATATGGAGCTTCCACATGGATTTGATGAGGACAGTTTGTAGATTAAAAAAGGCTCTTTATGGGTTGAAATAGTCCCCGAGGGCCTGGTTTGGCAGATTCACAATGACAGTCCTACAATAAGGGTATAGGCAAGCTCAGATCGATCATACCCTCTTTTATCGACACAAGGATGGTAAGAATACAATTCTTATTGTCTATGTGGATGACATAATCTTGACAGGAAATGATATAATGGAAATGGAGAGATTGAAAACAATACTAGCAGTTGAGTTCGAAATAAAAGATCTCGGATCTTTTACAATACTTTCTTGGGATGGAAGTTGCTAGGAATAAAGAGGGAATATCAGTTACTCAAAGAAAATATGTTCTAGATCTCTAGAAGGAAACTGGGATGTTGGGTTGTAGACCTGTAGACATTCCAATGGACTCTACAACAAAGTTGGGGGATAAGAAGGATGGAATTCTTGTTGATATTGGAAGATTTCAGCGATTAGTTGGGAAACTCATTTACCTTTCCCACACTAGACCAAATATTGCTTTTGTTGTGAGTGTTGTTAGCCAATACATGCATGTGCCTTGCCAAAAACATATGGAGGCTGTATTTCAGATTCTAAAATACCTTAAAGGATCTCCTGGTAAAGGTTTGTTCTTCAGCAAGAATGAAGCCAAAAGCATAGAAGAACTTACTGATGTAGATTGGGCTGGTTCTATTGAAGATAGGTCTACTTCTGGGTATTTCACATTTGTTTGGGGCAATTTGGTTACTCGGTGAAGCAAGAAACAAACAGTTGTTGCCCAAGGTAGTGCTGAGGCAGAATTTTGAGCTGGAGCTCAGGTATTTGTGAAATGTTGTGGCTGAAACTGTTACTTGAAAATTTGGAGATAAAAATAAATCTTCCCATAAAGATTTATTGTGACAATAAGGCAACCATAAGTATCTCCCACAATCCTGTTCATCATGATCGAACAAAACATGTTGAAGTGGATAGACACTTTATCAAAGAAAAAAATGAGGATGGTATATTGTGTATAACCTATGTGCCTATAGGTGATCAAGTTGCTGATTTGCTGACCAAAGCTCTGGCCAGGAAGATGTTCGAAAGACAAGTTGACAAGCTGGGCATGTTCAATCTCAGCAGCCTAGCTTGAGGGGGAGTGATAGCAGAAGTTCGTTTATTCCAGATGGGTTATTAGGCTATTCTAGATGGATTGTTATCTAATTATTTTTGGTATTTACTGTGTCAAAGGTTGAAATTTTTTGAAATATTATTAGGATAAAATCTCTCTAAGGTTCTATTATTATAATAATAATCCCTGATTTCCAGGGATTCTAAGGTTTGGAATCTGCCTTTAAATCCCTTTGTATTTTCTCAGTTTGAGTAAAATAAAAAGATATAAAGCTGTGTTTCAGCCTGTTTTCTCTCTCTCTCTCTTTTCTATATACGTTTTCAAAAAAATTTAACAGAAAGGAGAACATTGTGAATTGACATGAGTACAAATTTTAAATGAAAGAAAAATAACGAGAGAAAGATAATTGGCTTACTTTGGAATTGGTCCCAATACCTTTGATAAGGCTATTAGGTAAATGGAGTTGAACATACTCTTTTGGATGAAAACTGTGCGGCAAATATTCTCCAGGATAGCCATCCCACTCAAGATACCTCAACTCATTTGAAAGATGAGTAAGGTTAACATCAAGCTGCACGCCATTAATTTTGAGTATTCGAAGTTTTATCATATTTTTGAAGGCTTTAGCGCTTACACGCAATCCATCCTTGAAGAAGTCGATGCCTTCGAAAGATGATCCTTTCTCGGGTAGCATAATAGCTTCGATTTTTTATGTCGCCTATCGACCAAGAAATTAAAACCTAACAATAATCATACTATACTTCAAAGAACTATGGACATTACAATCTAAGCTTTAAAACACACCGTATTATTAGTAAATACCTCATAGATGTCCTCATAAGTCCAAAGCCTGCTGCGCTTTCCAGGATCTTTAGATTCTTTTTTTTTTTTGTTGAATGGTAGATCTTTAGATTCTTGACCAACAATATTTCGTCCCATTTTTTGTATCAAGTCATGCATAGCAAGAGTGTTGTATTCTAATATATTGATGAGGCACCTCTCACAAAGAAATTTAATTCCAATGACTGGGTCAAGTTCATCGGTCTTATGTATATTCTGGACACATTCTATATTGTATCCTTTGAAGCAACATGCAATATGAAGAAAAAGTTTCTTCTTTTCCTTATCAAGACAATCAAAACTTATCCTCAAAACATCATCAATTTCGCTGGGAGGGTTGTTCTTCCACTTGAACAATAGAGCTAACCACTCTTCTTTGCTTCTTTTACCCAAAGTGGAACCCAAAACCCTGAGAGCAAGTGGAAGGCATTTGGCATAATGTTTTGCTCGGTGTGAAAATTGCACAAAATCATCTTCAGGCTTCATCTGATTAAATGCATGCTAACTAAAAAGTTGTATGGCCTCACTGTCATCTAGTAGCGAAATATCGTATGTCTTCACACCGTGCTTTTCCAACTATCTTTTATTTCTAGTTGTGATGATGATCTTACTTCCACTACCAAACCAGTCATGTCCCACTCCAACTAAGTACTTCATTATATTCTCATTATCCACATCATCAACCACTAGAAGAAGCTTTTTATTACCAAGCCTATCCTTTATCTCATTGATTCCCCTATCAGGAGATTCTATTTTTACATTTTGATCCAGTAGGATGTCCCGGAGAAGATGGCTTTGTAGTTCAGCTAAACCACCAGGAATAGAAGACTTTTCTCTCACGTTTTCAAGAAAATAACTTGTTTCAAATTTTTTGTATACACGGTTAAAAACTGCTTTGGCAACAGTGGTCTTACCTGCTCCTCCAATTCCACAAATTCCCAAATAGAGGACTTGATCCTCTTTTAGCAACGTGATTATTTTGTTTGCGCGTTCAGTGATACCCACTGGTTATTCAGCTACTCTGAATGGTTGAGGCTGCAATTTTTCGAAAATCACCCCAACAATTTTTTGGATAAATTTCTCCTCGTCCCTATCAAGTACAAATTAATGAGGACTAGTATCAGAGCAGATGGCATAACATGCTTCATTTTATTTATTATCTTATAATTTGTGAGATTCTAGAATTTTATTTCATTGAATCATATCAAATGCGAAACGTGATAATTCAAATCAAATAAAATATCAGATTTGTGTGTTCTCTTATTCTCCTTCCTACGGAATATTACATAATGAACTGATTAACTAAGTAGTAACTAATGGAGCAGAATATATATATATATATATATATATATATACATATAGTCGCATACCCATTTGCAGCATCTTCCAGATCCAAGCCGCTTATATTTGCTGCTTCCTTCATAGCGGCCCTCCTTGTCTCAACCCTTTGATCTCTTGAGGATAGTTGCATACCCAATTCAACATAATGTATATGAATATATAGTTGCATACCCATTTGAACATAATATATATAAATGCTTCAAATTACAGCAAACCACTATCAATTACCAAAACAACACTACTGTTTCTTTTTCTATAATTAATAGTGCATCAATACATCAGCCTTCCTATCTAGTTGTGCAATCTCCTGTGCAACCTCGTCTTGCTGATGCTCCAAGGTCTGCACTGTCTGCTTTGCCACTTCTAATTGGCCCTCTACTACCGCTAATTTTGCCTCCAACACTGGGCGTGTCATGCACTCGGGTGCAACTTCCAGTCGCTCTTCTAACCATCCCACATTGAGCCCTAGTCCTCACAAAGCCTCCATTAGCATATCGATCTCCTCCATTTCGGATCCTTCGCCATGCCCCAGGCCACATAGCAAAAAATCTGAAGAATTCACCCCAGGTTCTCATACATCACCTGTCTTACGAATAAATGCTTTGCAGCAATCACTTGGGCTACGTCTTCTCGAGCTCCCAATGCTTCTTCCAATAAAGGTATAAAGTTTGTGGCGATCTAGACACCATTCCAGGTTGACATGTGGCTATTGTCAAACTCTTCCCCTATCGACCCTTCACCCCCTTAATCGGTAGCAATTGTTACTTGCTTTTGTGGCGGCTCGATCCCATTTCTTGCTCTAACCAGGGAAGTTGCCGTGACAGTTTCCCTCTGTTCCCCAGCCTCACTGTTTGGCTCTGTTGTGATGTTCTCTGAGTTTGCCACTGTCTCCTCATTCTCTATGGCATCCTGAGATCCCCCTTCTTTCTCTTCCTCGAGTTCCTCAGCAACTCTTCCATCATTTTCAGTCTGGGGATTGTTTCTTGTGCTCTCATCCTCATCGACAAGCTCCACTGCTTGCGTCAATCCACCTTCCCCCAACCTTCTGTGCGTTTCCTCATCGCCTGCACCATCCCTCCTCATATCCATCTGCTCCAACACTTGGGCAGTTTTTTCATTTTCCTCCATGGTGTTCTCCTCATTCATCACTCCATCACTTGCTTCTCCATGCCTTTGTTCCAATTCTTGGACAATGTCATCATTGGCCTCATGGGCTTCACTATGTTCCTCAAGCCCCGATTCCACATCCATCTCCCCCATATTGGTCCTGGGTGACACCACATCTTCTTCTGCCCTTACATTCTCTTCATGTGGCCCCTCATCGATTGAGTCATCTTCTCCCATTTCCTCTTCGTTTACAATTACTGGCACAATGGCTAAGGCCAGCTTTGGATTAGTTCCCTCTGTGCTCGGATAATGGCATCTCATTCAAAATCTCGATGACATCATCACCGGCATCTAGAGCATCTACTAGCTAGGACCTTTGACCTTCTGTTAATGGTCTCTCATCTTGAGCTCATTTCGATCGTCTTTCCCTCACTACACAAATATCAGTAGTATGAGCGAAATCGATCTCATCAAGCCCAGATGGCCGATCACGAGTAAATCGACCAGGTGTTACCCAAATACTAAGATTTAAAACAGCATAAAAATCTATCTCACCTGTCGACGAGGTTCCCTCCTCTCTGACCAGATCATCTATACTTGCTTGTCTCATCGACCCATACTCCCCCCTTTGGGTAAGTGGTATGTTGTCTTCAATATCTTCACTGTCCACAAAGGTTTTTGCTTGCAGCCTTTCTGCTATCTCTTCCTCTATTATAAGTTCTCTGGCTATTTCTATTATCGCCGCCGGTTTAAGGTTGACCATATTAGGGATCAGTTCTAAATTGATCGCCTTGGTTTTCTTTAGTAGTGTTCCCTTTCCAGTCCCTTGACTTTTCTTTCTTTTTTGTGTTTTCTCCTTGGGCTTCTCCTGGGCCTTTTCCGTTGCTTTCTCTTTCAATCGAGTTCCTTTTTCCTCCACCACAGGAACTGATGTTTCTGGAATCGTACTACTGCCACCCACTTGCTGATGGCTCGACGAGCCAGCCCCTCCAACGGTTTCTACACCCCGATTAGCCCGCTGTCTTAATGCTCGGCACATCTCCCCCCATCCGTCTTTAGACCTTTCCCCACTATTCGTAGATCCGGATCTGTTGGTCGGGTACACACTTAGCTTTCACCACTGGTGTAGCTTTTATGAAGGTCTCCCATCCCTTTTGTTGTTTTTTCCAATACTTGTGCTGGCCTGAGGACTTCTCACCTTGTCTGTTAATGTCACAAAACACAACATTAACATCGCATCACTCATGCCTACATCCTCTCCATCTCTTATCTCTGGCAAATACCCTGGGGTCACCACGATCAACAACATTAACATCGCATCACTCAGATTTAAAGTATAACGATCAATTTTCACTTCTTGATCGAAGTAAATAAGTAGCCCTTAATGTGCCACTCAATTTTTACGCATACGGGCGACAAACAAAGTATTGACTGGAGTCAATCACTTTTATGAAATCACATCGCCCCGCCAAGTTTATGAAACCCCACGATCTCACAATTTCTGCCTTTGCTAAAGCAGTCATGTCCTTACGCACTGGCCCATATCGTGGAAATCTTTCATACAGAAACAACTGTAAAAAAATGGTAGACACATGTGTATGCACCATGTATCATCCAAAACTCCACTTCATAGCCTCCACCAACTGATCGAGCTTGTAAAAAAGGGATCCTAGAAATGGTGCAGCCAACGGGAATGCTTCTCCTCCTACCATCACAACGGCCATCTGGATTAAGTAGGCATGTACTGTATCATCAGGGGTCAATTGAAATACAAACCTTGATAGCCAACATAAAATGTATGCCGCCAAATTTGCTCTACTCGATAGCCCAGGCCCATCAATCCGTTCTGAGCCCCTCTTTACCTTCCTGGAACCATTCCTTTCAAACATGGTCCCAAAATGCTTCACTAATTCATGACAAGCCAACAAATCGGCTTCAATGATCTTATCATCCTTTGTCAATTCAATCGTACACGGATTGCTTGATCCATGGTAATGTAACCCTGTCAAATGCACGACATCTTCTAGAGTTGGCCTGAATTCCCCCCACGATGCAATGAAAGTATGGGTTGAGGTATTCCATCTTGAGACTAGAACCTCTAATGCCTTTGTATCTTGCAGTATTGCCAACGCCTTAGTCCATTGGATGGCTTCATATATGCGAGCACTTTTTAAACGCTTCACTTTTTCCTCATCGGCAAAGATGAAATCGGTCCATTCATCCCACCCACCACACGCCGATTGATTTACTTTCCACCCTATGAATGAGTATGGATAAACCCCCTTCTCGATGTTGAATCTTAGGGTTTTATCTGTAGGTATTTCAAGCGATTCTTCCAGTTTCCCTTCAGGCTCTAAGAACATTCTTTTGCCTTCCAATTCTGGAACCTCATCACAAAACTGCTCCACTCGATACCAAAAGCGATCCGTCGTCCCTAAGAACGGTGCCCTTTGCCATTCCTCCGGGGCCAGAGCCTTTGGGATACTTTTTCCTACTTCTTCAGTTAGTCTTGTGTTTCCTCCTATTCAAGCCTTGTCTTGATTTCCTTCATATTTGGAATTAGAATTGTTTCCTGATCTTTATTAATATAAATTGTATTGAACCCCCCTTCAAGCATGGACCCACAAAGTCAACAGGTCATCCAAAATCTACGTACTTCCCATAAATTTTAACAAAAGGACTATTATCTATCGAGAATGAGATAGAAACGAAAATGACGGTCCTGTTGCAAAATACATGTGACTCCCTTTTGTGAAGTGTTTTTGAAGTGTGTGAGTGGGTGTGAGATTTGGGGTCTCATGACTAAAAAGAAAAGTCCCTATCCTCTTCCCTTGGCCTCCTTTTATAGGCCAAGTAAAAGAGTTGGTGATATCATTGTCACATCACTTTTGGGTTAAAACTAATTAAAAGAGATTAATCTTTCAATTAATCATAAAGTTTTGTGCATGAGTCAAAATGGTAAATCTATCTCTCGAGTTAGATCGAGAATCAACCCGACGATCCCTGGACTTCATCCACCAAACCAAGTACTTCCTCGGAGTCAGATCTCAGTAATGCCCGAGTCCTGCTCCCAACTCAGCCTTTAATTTGACAACATGACATGTGCCATGTGTCCGTTGAATGTTGATTGTTTGACCAAACTGTGTGGACTACTATGATGATGTGGCGTTGCCATGTGGATCGAGATATAAGTTATTTTCATTTAAAAGATTACAACATTTGCTATGTTGGAAAGTACCTCATTAATGTTGATGCGTAATTATTCTACAATAAATTTAAAGTTAAAAATTTGGTATGTGAGAAGTACTTTTCAACATAGAAAATACTTACAAATTATAAAAGCTTCCCACGTCTTGTTAGTTTTTCTCCCCAGAGAAAACAAATAACAAAAGGAAAATTCCAGACATGCTTTAATTTTGTGTCATATTTTAAGTTTTATTGTATTATTTTACATAATAATAAATTTTTAAATAGATTTTTAATACCATATTTAGGTTTGAAATAAGTATATATGTGTGAAGTTTTGAATTATTAATTATAGTATTGAAAGAGAAAAAAAAACTAAAAAATGAATTATTACAAGATAGGGGGCAAAATGGTCAATGTTTTGAGTAAAACATATCCAATGGGGTAATTTGTTAGGTTTTACAAAAGTGAGGATAGCGATTTGGAGCTAAAAGTTGCAAGTTTTGAAAAGTACAAGTGGGTAATTCCCTAGCTTTTACAAAGATGAGGGTAGTGATTTAGAGTTAAAAATAACAAAGTGGGGTATTTTGCAACTTTTGAAAAAGCACATGCGGGTATATATGATCAGGGGCGGAGCCAGGAATTTATTTTAAGAGGGGCGTAATGTATTTTATAAAAATGGAAAGCATCAATTAGCTCAACAAAACAATATAAACTATTTTTTTTGCTATAAGAAATTATTAATTTTTTACATTATAACATAAGGTAAAAAAAATAGAATCACACACACAAAAAAAAAATAAGTATTCTTAACTAACAATACTTATTTAAATTGAAACAAAGAATTACCTAAGCCATAAGCAAGATGAAATAATGATTGAATTATGAGTCATTTCACAGCAAACTTAGGTTGAGTAGTCTTAAAATAAAATAAAAGTAATTTAAACATATTCCACATCTGCTTTATAGATTATGATATTCTTTACTAAATAAAATAATGAAATAATTGTGTTTTATGTAAATGAAAGTTAAGAATTAAGTATTTTTATAATATATAAAAATAAAATGTATTTTACGTGCAAATTGATTTGGGAGCGGATAATAAATGATAGATGTTCTCTCAATCTATCTTAAGCTACCATGAATGTTATCACAGACCATGGAAATTCGATATCAATGACCATCTAGACCATGAAACTTTGTTTTGAGGTTATTAATACCGTGCAAAAGAAGACTTGAGATTGTTTTTAATTTTCTTTTTTTAAAAAAAGTGATGATACTTTGCTATTATATTTTAATAAATTAATAATATCTTGTGATTTAGGCAACTTTATTTGATCAGTGAATCTTGAATGGCCATCACTAATTTTTGCATAAAAAAATTATAGGGGACGTCTCTGATTTCAAATATATAAGTGTATAATAAAAAAAATCAAAACTTCAGGAGGGTTATGTGACCCCCTGGGCACCCCCTTCTTTCGAAACCTTGGACCAGTTACATAGCCACCAAAGAAAGATGAGAAATACATCCCTTTAATTTTATTTTGATATGGACAAGGACTATGATTCTAATTAAACTAGACAATTATCGAGATCTCATGGATGCCCTTATCTTTAAAAATTAGGTGGCTCCGCCACTGTATATGATGGGTCTGTACAATCTCCCTTGAACCGACCCATTTGAATCTTTCTCAATATTAGACATATATGTATATATTAGCAGTATATTTACTTTGAGACAATACCCATTTGAAACTCCATCTATCCCAACGAAAGAGGTCTCAACCGAAATTGAAAACGAAGTAGACCGATAGGTCTATGTGAAGCCATCGCATAATTACTGAGATTAGTCTTCGAGGACACGGAGGACATCGCGCCAACTGATGGAATCACCACCAGTGGTGGTAGTGGTGGTGATGGTGGAGAGGATCGGGTCAGATTCTGGTGGGTCTGATCAAGGTTTCATTTGGGTGCCCATTTGAGATTGATAAAAAAACAGAAGAATAAAATGGTCTTTTTCAAATTCCTGAACTTAGGACTTGTTTGGAACTCAATACATAATGGATTATTTTTTAAATAATGCACCTAACTATACCTGACAATGAGAATGATTCTAATTTACCCATAGTCATAATAAGTTGTGCAAATAATTTAGTTTGAAATGTTTGGAGAGTCTTCAACTCTTTGCTAATAGTATTTCTTTTCAATTGTATTATTAAATCTAGAAATTTATTATATTTTTCTTTCATTTTTAAAAAAGAGAATATTTAAATTAAAATATATATTATAATTTAAAATTTTCAACATTCAAAAGTCTTAACTAGCAAGCTTTACAATATTCACCCAAATTTTTATACAACTAAATCAAACTCTATGAACTTCAATCAGAAAGCTTCCTTTATCCTCCATATTCCATTGAGAGTTTTGTACTGAAAATGTTAAAAGTTAAGGTGTAACTCCAATTACTCCACATGGTATATTCATTACCAATACTATATGGAAAGATCATCGGAAAAAAAAAAAACAATTTTTAAAAATTTAAGAACTCTGAAAATGACGTAAATGAACAACAAACTGTACGTTTACAAATAGATTGTGCTCGCGAGTCGCAACTGATCGTCAAAAAAACAGTGGCAAGCAACTCGTAACAAGATGTCAAGAGGGAGACAAGGAGCAAAGATAAATTGTGAGTGGCGACCAAGTAATATTTTTTTTTCTTATCCGTGCTTCCAAGAGACTTTATGAAAGTTTTTATTTTTTTGTTTATTAGCTTATTGGGCCAAAAAATTATTCGTCCTCCGTTTTTTTTGGAGGGGTCAATTATGCATATTATTTATTTTTAAATTCATATAGAGTTGGAAGTTGCAAAGCAAAAGGAAAACGTGAAGTTAGTTTGTTCCTTCCCGACCCCAGGATGAGAGGTGCCTAATGTGATAATGGGACAGTTTTCTCAATTCTCATAATCATAATCGCGAAAATTCTCATTTTCATAACCGTCTTATAACCGTTTAAAAATCTCATCTTTATCCCCATAACCGCCCCAAACCGTCATCCCCGTCCCCCATAAACCGCACCAACCTGCCCCATAAAACTGATTTTTTTTCCCCTAAGAACAAGCAAAATATAAATACATTAATATAACATTAAAATTTATATAAGAAGCAACCAATTATTCAATTCATTTAATCGGAATAATTTCTAAAACAAAACAAAACAAGTAATTATTCAATTAATTTAATTGCAACAATTTTCTAACACAAAAATAAATTTAATAATTCAAATCCCACAAGTAATTCAAATCTAGATAAGCAAACTTAAATAAAAGTGTCCAATTATAATGACATAAGTCAAACAACATAAAATAATAATTCACATTAAAATCATAAAATATTAATTAGCGATCTTTGGAATAGGTTTAGAAATTAGAGTTTAGAGGGTGGATAAGGAAATAGTTATTTTGTTTAAGGATATTAATATAAAAAGATATAAATAAATATATAACTTGGTAATTTTAATATAAAAAATCATAAAAAAATTAAATATTAATTATACGGTTTGGAACGGGGCGGTTCCTCAATGGGAGAACCCTTCAAACCGTCCCGCGCTCCATAACCACCATATTGTTTTAGAAACCCCCATAACCACCCCATTTTTAAATGGGGCGGTTAATAACCATAAAAAATGGGATGGTTCGGGGCGAGTTTTTTTGTTATCCCTAAACCAATTCCATAAAGAGACAGAATTATTCACACATTACACGTAAATAATGTGTTCGTGTCTATATATAAATACATATGTAACATGTAATTTCTTTCTTTTTGTAATAAAAGTAGGGGAAATTACAACATAGTACAAAATAGGCAACAAATTGTTAAGCAAGCACTAGCATGAAAGTATTAACAACACCTAATATTTACCTAAAAAAAATTTAACCACACGTAATCATATCAAATGAAACAAAATAAACTTCAGTTCCTTTGAGCAGCTCTGAGGAACAACAAATCATTTTCAAATTGTTGCAACCTGTTTAATGAAGATGAACAAGCCTCTCATGAAACTCAATGGACGGATGAACCTCAACCACACTAATACAACATTCAAGATTCAATATCTCTAGACATGGCGACCTGGACAAATTAGGAGTCTGCTCCAAATATTTACAAAAACTGAGGTCCACGATTTTTAACTTCTAAAACAAGCAATAAAATTATCAATGAAATCAGCTTCAATCAACTCTATTTAATTACTCAGCTTGGAAAAAGTGTATGTAATCTATAGGTAACACAGCTTGGAAAAAGTGTATGTAATCTATAGGTAACAGAGCATAAATTTGATTAGTATGATTTTTTTTTTTTTTTTTGGAATTAAAAACTTTCTATGTTTAGGAAGACAGATTATAAAGTGTAAGCAACAGCCGCTAAAAAACAATCATGAAAAGTTACATGATTACTTTTACTTCCTTTTCCTTTTCTTTTCATTATAAACTGTTTGGTTTTTTTTTTCCCCATTTAACTACTTTTATTTTTTAGTCCAAAAAGAGGGAAACATTAGGTTTTACCAAGGTATTAAGCCACAAATTAGTGCATTTGACCCAACACATGAGTATCAGCAAGCAACCTTTCAAGGTATTAAGCCAGAAACTAAAAGTGATTTGTAAAGGCATCAATAATAAGTAAATGAAGATTTTAAAACAATATTAATATCTCTCATAGTTGAAAGGAAAAATAAAAATAATAAAAATGGCCTCCTACTCAATTACGATTACTAATTCTATCTTATTATAAAAAATAGAGTAGGGGCACACCAGGAGACACGTCACAAATAATATACAAATTCTTGTTACTGTATACCTGCAATAAGTTATAATATTTATAGTGTTGTTGTAATTTTTAAATCCACTTTATGAATTTTAAAGGAGATTGACCCTACCGTTGTACTTTTATAGTTTTGTCATTGTCTTGGTGGAATAGTTTAATTCTATTCCTAGGGAAGGTGTTAGCTTCTTCTTCTTTTTTTGAGGTAAATAAGGAAGATGTTAGCTTTCTAAGCACTGAAATGGCCCTAACATTTCCAAAACCCTATTATTGGGATCATTATAGGAATTGATTTCATAATAAAAATTGAAAACTTACCTTGATTGGACAAAGCCATACTCTGTACTTAATGGGAAAATCATATTATATGCCATTTATTGATAATCTAATCCTAATTCTCATTCTCCTTTTATTCAAGTGAATAGGTCTAATAACTTATTTTGTAAAAATTGCAGTGAATACAAAATTTCACACCTAAAAATTGGAGAGATATATTGACTGAATTATAATTGTGACTTTATTAATTAAGATGTTTTATTATATAATTTGGTATGGTATTTCCTTTTAATTTCAACTAGGCTCTCTGATTTGTTACGTAGGATCACCAGAAGAGTCCATGCTTGGAGTTATAGAACTCTATCATTTCCCGGTAGACTCCAGCTCATCAACTCAGTGCTTTTCTCCATCCAAGTGTACTGGTCTAGTACTTTTGTTCTCCCTAAAGGCGTTTTGAAATCTATCTCAGCTGTCATGAGGAATTTCTTGTGGAAAGGTCCTGACTTGAAAAGTGGGGGTGAAAAACTTGCTTGGTCTAATGTCTGTACTCCTAAGGCTGAAGGTGGGCTTGACATCAAGGAGTTGACCTCTTGGAACTATGATGCAATGTCTAAGCATGTGTGGAGACTTCTCCATAATCCTAAAAGCTCTCTATTGGCAAAGTGGGCTCACACATACCTTATTAAAAACAATTATTCCTGGTAGATTATAAGCTCCAATAATAGGTCTTGGGCTTGGAAAAGGCTCTTGGGGCTAAGGAGTAAATTTGAAGGCTTCATGAGATTCAGAATTGGGAATGGCTCTAAAGTGTCTCTTTGGTTTGATCCATGATTGTTTGACAAGCCATTGGTCGATATCTATGGGAGTAATATCATCTACATATCTTGTTTGGGCATTAGAGCCAAGGTAAGCTCAGTCATTAATGGTAACTCTTCGTCCTGGCAAGTTTCTTTAGCTATGGTGCACCTCTATGAAGCCTCCTCCAATCTCCCTCCTCCCTCTACTGAGGAGGACTATCTGGTGTGGTCCCTTTCCACTACTTTTAGCATCTCTTCTGCTTGGGACAAGCTCAAACATAGAAAGGATGAAGTCTCTTGGGCTGCTGGTGTCTAGTTCAAAGGCCACATCCCTCGTCACTCTTTTATTCTTTGGACAGCTACTCACAATAGGCTTTACTCTCAAGACAAACTCAAGGTGATGGGCCTCATAAGGCACAACCATTGTGTGTATTGTCTGGTGAGGAATCTATAGATCACTTGTTCTTGTTGAAAATCACTTGAGGTGATTTACAGACCCAGGATCAACACAATTAATGAGAGAACGAAACTTATATTTCAAAACTCACACCTTTCAAAATACAAACTATTTTCTCTTTTTTTTCCTTTCTTTTCTATACTCTAGCTTCTACTTATACAACTACCATACAATCTGTATATATAGAACTGAAGATAAAACAAGACAAAAAACAAATCTTCATTCGCCGTCATTCTTGACTTCGGTGGATATAGGCGTGAACTCTTCACGCATGTTTTGGCTTCACTCACGCATGGTATTTGGTAGCAGCCATTCTTGACCTGTTGGTTGATGCATGCACTTGAAGGTGTATCAAGTTTATTTTCAACATTCCCCCTTAAACTTGATTCTCCACACTTCTGCATTCCTAGCATCATCTTCAGTCTTGTGGACTTATCTTGGAATTTCTGCATTCCTTGCAACATTTTCAGTCTTGTGGACTCGTCTTGGAATTTCTGCATTCCTTGCAACATCTTAGATCTTATCGACCTGTCTTGAACTTTCTGATTCATCTTGCTCCTGGCTTTTCCTCTCTCGTCCAGTTTTACACAGAGATGGTTGACTCTCTTCTTCATAGTCAAGTCCACGACTAGCGACAAGCACCTCGAACTGAACCGAGTCGACCTGCCTGAACTCTGAAGAGATACCATTTTCTTTCCCTGTACTTCCTTTTCTTGGAACCATTACCGAGGCATTACATTTCTTCCTCATACTATTGAACTCGTCTAGTTTAACTTTTCTACTTTGTAGTCTTTCATAAACAGGCGAATTTTGTATCTCTGAACTTCGTCTTTTCCACTTCTCGTCTTATGGATGTACTTCAACCCGTTGACTTATGATCTTCTGGTGGACTACACTGCTTCTTCTCTATGGTGAACATTTCTTCACCCATATATGTCTTCCATTTTTTCTCTTGAATGACTTCGGTGAAGCTAACGGATCTTCTTCTGACTTTTTCTTGGTCCAGTATCTTTCACCCGGATCCACATCTGACTTCTTTCTGTCAGGTACGGGAGTAACTTGTGTCACTGTTGGTGGCACTGCTTCAACCTCATCTCGTGGCACTTTTGGTGTCACTTCTTCTTCTTCAATCAGGAGCTCCTTGGGCTCTGCATCTTCTTTCAATATCCAACTAACAGGATTCTCATATTGAGCCATCAATATCATTCTGTTTAGCTTAATTGTGTCTTTCTTTGCAAAGTACACATGTTCATCATTTTCATCATCTTCATTCTCATATTCTTCTATTAGCTCTCTTCTACATTCACGGGCATAGTGGTCGTATCTGTTGCAGTTGTAACATTTCACTTTTCTTTTCCCATCTTCACCTCTGAATGCATCTTCTCGTCCTTGATAGCCACGATTTCTGCCTCGACCTCTTTGTGAATTTCCCCATTTCTTTTCTCTGGCTGAGAACTTTGACTGCAGGACTCGCTCGTCCTCTGGGATGCTTGAGGTATTCTTCTTGTTGATTCGTTGTTCATGGATTTCTAGCATGGCTTGTAACTCGTCAACGGTCATGCCATCCATATTCTTCGATTCTTCAATAGCTACAACCACGAACTCAAATTTCGAATTGAGCGATCTCATTATCTTTTCGAGCACACGTACATCTTCAATGTTTTCTCCACATCCTCTGATCTGATTGACAATAGTCAATATTCTAGTAAAGTACTCAGAAATTGACTCACTTTCCTTCATCTGCAGCAATTCAAATCCCCCCCTTAGACTTTGAAGTCTATTTTTTATCGTCTTTTCAATTCCTCGATTTGTTTTACGAAGAATTTCCCATGCTTTCTTGGCGGTATTGACGGCAGAGATCTTCTCAAAAATGGCTTCATCTACACTCTGATAAAGCAGATATAATGCCTTATTGTCCTTTCATCTTTCTTCTTTAAGCTTGGCCTGTTGGGCCTGGCTTAGATTCTCTACTTCTTTGGGTTCATCATACCCGGTATCAATCACATCCCACAAATCTTGTGAGGCTAAAAGGACTCTCATCATGATACACCATTTCTCATAGTTATTTTTGTTCAGTCGTGGAAGCTGGGGCTGGAAGAAATTGCTGGAGGACGCCATTGGATTTGCTTAAGCACTTGAGGTGTTTATTTCTGAAAATCGGTGTTGAATCTGGTCAAACTGATCACACGGTTGCATCCGGAGCGTTCCGTTTAGTCAATAACGACTCTTTGTTTGCTCAAATCGGAGTTAAAATGAGCTCGGAACGGACAAAATACCAATTAGGGGCAATTCTGTAATTTTAAGAACTTTTGCTAACGTGGAGGTTGACGTGGCAGCTGACTTGGGCCTGACACGTGTCAGCTTCTGATTGGTCCACGTGTCAACTGATGATTAGGACACGTGTCAGTTAATGATTGGTGATACGTGTCTCTTTGAGTGGATGACACGTGTCAGATGACGTGGTAATTTGATGACGTCACTGCTGACGTGCACGCGTGGGGCCACGCGCGGCTGGAGGTTGAAGATGACCAAGTGCGTGGCTGCGAGTGGTCTTCACTCCTCGATCTTCAGGCCGCGCGTGCGGGCGCGTGCGGAGGTGTTTCGTCTTAATTATTTCGGTGTTAGTTCCTACTGGAAGGGAGAAGCTAGCTATGTGTTCAAAATTATGTTTTGAACACCTATGATTCACGAATAAGCTTTGAAAGGTTCGGCTCTGTTTTGTTTTTTTACTTCTTGGCTTGCTCAAGCTTCACCAAGCTCTGATACCATATTGAAAATCACTTGAGGTGATTTACAGACCCAGGATCAACACAATTAATGAGAGAACGAAACTTATATTTCAAAACTCACACCTTTCAAAATACAAACTATTTTCTCTCTTTTTTCCTTTCTTTTCTATGCTCTAGCTTCTACTTATACAACTACCATACAATCTGTATATATAGAACTGAAGATAAAACAAGACAAAAACCAAATCTTCATTCACCGTCATTCTTGACTTCGGTGGATATAGGCGTGAACTCTTCACGCATGCTTTGGCTTCACTCACGCATGGTATTTGGTAGCAGCCATTCTTGACCTGTTGGTTGATGCATGCACTTGAAGGTGTATCAAGTTTATTTTCAACAGTTCTTCCAATGCCACTGCACTGCTAGAGGTTAGGCTCATATAAGAAATAAAGGTTTTTGTAAGAACATTTGTTTAGTTGTGGCATATTCGAGTCAATAACCATGTTGACTGTTGTGAGCTTGGGTCGGGTTAATCAAGTTGACAGATCAAACGAAGACATCAAAGCGATATCAAAAAGCTTCTTCAACCACAAATCAAGTATCAAGGTGATGGGCCTCATAAGGCACAACCATTGTGTGTATTGTCTGGTGAGGAATCTAGAGATCACTTGTTCTTCCAATGCCACTTCACTGCTAGAGGTTGGGCTCGCATTAGAAATAAAGGTTTTTGTAAGAACATTTGTTTAGTTGTGGCATGATCGAGTCAATAACCATGTTAAGTGTTGTGAGCTTGGGTCGGGTTAATCAAGTTGACATATCAAACGAAGAGATCAAAGCGACATCGAAAAGCTTCTTCAACCACAAATCAAGTATAAAGTAGCTAAGAGTACAAGAGAAGTGAAGTGAAGTGGTATTGGAAGGAAACGCTACAATGTGACAAAACGGCAAAGAAAATAAAATTCGAATTTTTGTACTGCACAAGAACTCATCCAAAAAGGGTCAAGAACATAACCTGCCCAAATATTGCGTCATGGCGCTGACACTGGCATAGGAACACATTGGATTTTGGGCGCCATGGGACACCATGTTGCGCAATGAAGTTTCATTGGAACAAAAGTTGAGAACTCGAATTTTTGGTCGAGAACTCGACCAAGTACAATTGTCGAGAACTTGAGCTAAATGACGAGAACTCGACTTTGGCCGACTACAGTTTTTAAACACTTATTTTTCTGATGCGTTGAAGACTCCTATTCACTTAAGGACGTATTTAAGAGTTATTATTGGTATATTGGTCAAGATTTGGGGACTTTATGGTCAAAAGACAAATCCTTGAAGGAAAAGGATTCCAAACCCTAATTAGAGACTTTTCTCTATATATATGAGTTAAACTAAATAGAAGGGGGTGGCTCCTGATTTGTGGCTTTTGTGAAAACTCTGCCATTTCATTACAAATCAAATCCGTTTGTCGAGAGTGAGAGAAAGAGATCGTTTGATCATCATATATCAAGGTTCTCTCTAGTTTTTGGAGGTTATTCAATCGTGCTTCAACGTTTGAGATCTTTATGCACAATTGAATGATCCGGTTGCTGAAAATCATCACACCACCATATGCAACGTATTTGCATCAATCCATTGAGAAGCGGAGACATCGGAGTATGGAGATCTAAGAAAGAAGCTTTATGGAAAATTGTTCCGATGAGAAGCGGAGCCGTCAGAGTACGGAGATCAGAGCAAGAGCTTCGTGGATCGTGAGTGGATCAAAACTTTCGAACGTCGAGTGAAAAAAGGCAGTCAAAACTATTGTAAGTCCAGTCTTCATAGAGTTAGTACAATTTTTTTATTCATAGTGCATCAGTGCTACTGGTTTTTTACTTAGAACTTTTTCAGGTTTTTTCACGTAAAAATATCATGTGTCGTCTCATGATTTATTTTCCGCACTTATATTATTCTTGTTAAAGGATCAGATTAAAATTAAATATTCTGCAAATAATTTTAATTGATCATTAAATTGTTAAAAATTCTATTCACCCCCCCTGGGCTTATTACATTATCTCCTAGGTAATTTAGTCTCTTAGTGCTCTGCTCTGAAAGGGAAAGGTCTTCTCACTGCCATAAGTAAATAGATGCATGTACACGGGTTGGTTCGCACTAGACTTAGATGGTCGGATGATGTGACAGTTACGATTCCCTTTCTCCTACAGGGCTTGATGAGCTCACCCCAGTGTTGGTTTGCCTTGGTGGTCCACACCAGTTTGCAAGTGATGTTTCAGCTACGGACAACATGGGGTGCAACGACACCTTTCTTTTGTTTCCTTGTTGCAGGTTCTGGATTTACGCAGAGGGATACGGATGACGTTACGGGATTGGGACGTCTTCACGTAGTGTTATTCCTATTAGCGTTTCCCTTTGCCAGCCCCTTACGTGGGGATTGTTATTGTATTTCTTGGGAGCCAGTCTGTTGGCATATCCCTTCCTTGTATTTGGAATCATTGCATCGTTGTAGAGATGTATTATTTCGGCGTCTCGATGTGCCTTGTGTATCATTTGGTTTAGCTTCCGCTTGGTTATGTATGGAATTATTGTTATTAATAATATTCCATTTGTTTTATTGTTATTTATGATCTTAGTTGGTCGTTTTTTGTATGGATCATACTCCGGATTTCTCGGATGTCCTGGTTCGGGAGTCTTTGGAATTTAGGGGCGTGACAAGTAAGGTTGGGAAATGAGATGTGGGATGCAGCACGGGCATTAACCAAGGACAAATTTAATTACCACATGCATGGGTGTTATCAAAGACATGGTTAAGGATGCTTACGCTTGGCTTGCAAAGGTGCCATCAATGTTGTGGACAAGACAAAACTTTGATGATAACTCTAAGTGCGATTTGCTTGTGAACAACATATGTGAGACATGGAATGATAAAATTGGAGATTGTAGGGATAAACCATTGATTACATGTTTGGAGTGGATTCAAGGATACTTCATGTTTAGGAACCAAACTAAAAAAGGACTATTGTGTCCTACAATAGCAACAGAGTTTCTAACCAACTTTATATCAAAGTATTAATATTCGTAGCAATGTTAGCAAGAAATACTTTGTAACATAGCAAGTGTTGTAATCTTCCAAATGATAAAAGCTTCCCACTTCTTGTTAGTTTTCCTCCATAGTAAAAACAAATAACAAAAGCGAGTTTAAGTTCATAAGATATATTTTAAGTTCTTATTGTATTGATCTTAAAAATTTTATTTTTAGATAATAATAATTTCTTAAATAGATTATTAATACCGTGTTTTAGGCCTAAGATAAGTATATGTGTATGGAGAATTGAATTATTAATTACATTATTGGAAGAGAGAGAAAAAAAAAGGCTAAATTATTACACGATAAGAGGGCACAATGGTCATACTTTGGGGTAATTTGGTTATATTTAAAATTGATCAAGTCCCATGTATAAATGTCAACCGGAAAGTGGAGTGAAATGGGGTACTTTGCTAGCTTTTACAAAGGTGAGGTGAGGGGTTTGGAGCTAAAAATAGCATAGGTAGGTATTTTGCAACGTTTGAAAAACAGGGGTGGGGGGGGGGGGGGGGGGGGGGGGCTCCAAAAGTTGTCGTTTTTAAATTTTTTCCTTAATTTGTAAGCTATTGAAACAAATAACTTGTGGTATAATTTGCAAAGAGAAAGCATAATACAGATTAACATTACCTTCATGTTGTTGAATTTAACCTTGACCAAAGTTCCACAACCTTTTAAATGCAGTTCCTCGAGAAGTGGGAGCTCCGAAAAATTAGGATCTTTGACCAAATTTTTGCAGAAGCTGAGATTAAGGACTTTCAATAATCCGATTTCTTAACAAATTGAATTTTGATTTATGTCAATCCGATCCGATAGTAACCCGATCCGATATTAAATATATTTATATTTATATATATATCAAATATATTTATATATATATTTATATTTATATTTATATATATCAAATATATTTATATTTATATTTATATATATATAAATATATATTTGATATTTTTATGTGTATATATTTAATACTATACATGTATATAAATGTTAGTTGTTAATTATTTTATTATTTATTAATATTTGATATATATAATCCGATTTCTTAATAAATTGGATTTGGATTTAACTGATCTGATCTGAATCCGATCCATTAACAAATCTAATCTTTGGTTGTCAGTTTCTACGAACCTTCCTATGGTCCATGGGTAGAAAAAGGGAACCACCATTTCCTTCATCCTTCGAAAACTTATGATTATTTTGACTATTTAGTAATATTAGTTGTTCCAGTTTGATTTTTTAATTTTGCATTATGATAATATGATATAGTTTTAGTTTTAGTTTTTAATAGGTTCATTATTTTTAAAGTTAATGAAGAATAGATAATTTGAAAAAGTATAAAATTATAATGTATTAAAATTTAAAATTGGATAAGTATTTTAAAATAATTAAAATTAAAAAATAAATAACTAATATGAAACGGAGGACGATGTATATATCTACGACTATTTGATCCTAAAATTCTTCGTTCAGTTTGACTTGTAGCATTTATTACGGTGGATTTTTTTTTCTTTTTTTTTTAAACATTCTAAAATGGTAATTCTAAAATAATAATTCTAGTTGTACTTATTGAATCTTTAGAAAATTATTATTTTTATTGTTATATAATTAAAAAAACATAGTAGGATGTGGTGCACACGTAGAATATTGTTGGAGATAGTAAAAGTCAAATATATTAAAATTTGACTATTAATAACATATTGAACAATAGTACGCTTGAAAGTTAAGCACTCAACCACTTCCCATTTGGAAGTACGGGGCAGGTTTGAAAGTTAAGCATTTAATAACCTCCCATTTGAATACAGCTGGATCGTTAGGTTTTTTTTTTTTTTTTTATGGTAGTAAGAGATTTTGAATACAATGATGCATGATGTGAGTTAAAACTAAGCAACATGATAGGAAGTTGAATTGCTTTATGTAATTCAAAGGAACCAAGATAATCGGTTTGGTCTGAATTTTTAGAAACGGATCATATTTATGTTAATATGGTTTTATTTTTTGGACCCAAATAAATGAGACAAAAAATGATCAAATTGTATGTTTTTGGATCCAACAAATTGATGCGTCAAATTGGTTTGGTTTGGTCTTTCATCCAAATTTTATAAATCAAAAATCAAAAATAAATAAATTAAATGAATTAAATAATATATGAAATTAATAATAATATAAATATTAAATAAAATAAAATATATTTATAAATTAATAAAAATAAACAAAATAATAAATAATAAATAAAATGAATTAAATAATACATAAAAATAATAATAAATAAACATAGTAATAAATAAATTAATAATTAATAAAATATATTTATAAATTAATAAAAATAAATGAATAAAAAAATAATGAATACTAATCATTAGTAAATAGAAATAATGATAGATAAATAAATATTATAATAAATAATAAATAATAATATTTTTATTTTTTTAATACAAAAAGATTAGACCAGATTATTTTACCAAATATGGTCTGGTTCCATTTTTCTCAGACCGAGACCATAATACTAGACCGCTTACCAAACAGACTTTCAATTTGGGGTGATGCGTCTTGTTCTCGTACCGAGAGAGATAAAGAGCGCAAAGATAAATTGTAAGTGACCAACTAAATAATAATTTTTAATCAGAGCTTCAAAAAAACAAAAATTCCCTTTTTATTAGTGCATCAAAGAGACTTTTTAAAAGTTTTTATCTTTTTGTTTATTAGATTCTTGGGCCAAACAATTGTTGGTCCGGTAAATTGTTGGGAGAGGCCGATTATACATTGAAGTTGCAAAGCAAAAGAAAAAAATGAAGTTAGTTAGTTTGTTCAATCATCCCTATTAAGCTTCAACAAGAAAAGAAACAAACAAGACATTCTTATATATATAAATATATATATATTTATTGGGATGGTTTGTAACCTTTTCACAATGGAAAATTTGTTTACAGGATAAAGTCTATGGGTGAAACAGTATGATAATATATGCTCAAAGTGTATAATCGAAATTGAATGGCCAAGATATGATGTGTCTCCATTTTAGATGAGTGGATATAATTTGATTTCCTCATATTTAATTTATGAATGAACAGTATTTTATTTTTGACAAACTAGATACTAGAATGTGGTGCTCTACCACTTTCAGTGAACTCTGGAAAAAATCCAAACTGTTTGAACATCTTGGTATGTTGAACTTAATTCCTGGACTACATCATACAATTTCAAGTTATTGAGTCATGAAACAGGTATTGGCTATTAAAAAATAGGCTTGAATCTTTTGAACAATCACCTGCAAATAGTACTTAAAGGTGATGGTGTATTCAATTTGCCCTTCCCGGCCCCTGGATGAATGGGCCAACATTGGGTAAACCTTTTTCACTAATGACACATTTAGTACGGTTGAATGAAATGGAATAAAAGTAAGAATGAAAGTGGAATAGAATAATCATTCTCATTATATTGTTTGATTGTAAATATGAAACACATCGGGAATAGAATAAACTTGATTTTTTTGGTCAAAAATACCCTTCTTAGTATTAAATATAAAATTAAATTAAATAATATTATTTTGTAATTTTCTTACAAAAAAATGGTAAAACTTAACGGAAATAATAATGATGGACAATAAAGGTGGTGGCGGTAGCTTATTTTTTTGAAATGTGAGAGAGTTATTTAAGTAATTTTATGTTTTAAAAACATTCTTAAATGAATGGAATGACCATTCAATAGCTTTAGTAATTGAATGAAATTTTATTCCTTGGGAATTGTCATTCTCATTCATTATGTTGTACCAAACTAAGGAATGGAATGAATGGGCATTTCATTCCAATGTACCAAACATGCACTAAAGTCACTACTATTGACATATATATTATTTATCCCCCCCCCCCCCCTCTCTATATATATATATATGTAACATGTAATTTCTTTCTTTTTCAAATAAAAGTAAGAAATATTTAATACAGTAGAAAGTAGGCAGTAAATTGTTAAGCACTAGAGGTAATTTTAACCACACCTAATATATATATATATAAAGCATTTATTTTTATATATATACATATTATATTGCACAAATAATTTATTTATCACATAAATAATGATAACCAAATAAACTTAGAAACAAAAATAAACAAATAGGTTAAATGTCTAACATGTTCAAAATTATTCATTCTATTATCATCCAATGAATCAAATGCATATCCCCCAACATACCACATCTTAGTCTCTCCCTTATTATATTGTGGAGATTTTCTCGACAGAAGACAAAAATTAAAATGTACAAATATCAAATCTTTGGCTCTTGATAATGTTATCTTGTTTTTCTTCAAAAGAGTGCATAAATGAATATGTGCTACAATTCCTCTCACAAGATGAGAAGGAACAATGATGTCTAAGTATCCTCAAATCCAAAGATTGGATTAGGGGTATTGAAGTTCATAAGTGACCAACCAAATTACTAGCTCCATAAGCCCTCTATCTTTCATGAAATCAACCGATCGTGTCCTCTGAGTATCCATCACGTGTCCCCCTAGTGTTCACCGCGTGTAGAGGTGGCAAAATTTATCCAAACCCACCAACGCGCCTATACCTGCCCTCAAATTTTAGGTCATTAGGTGAGTGATTTAAGATGCGGGTCACTAACTGGTTGGGTTATTAACACTCCTCAATTTTGCGGGTTGTTAGCGGGTTGGGTGAAGGTATTTGTGTTTACCCATTTAGGAACCTCTCTCCCGACTCTGCCCACCACTCCCGAAATTTTCAATGAAAGATTCAATTTAATTTATCAAACAAATTAACACAAGATTAATATAGCATGCAAGATAATAAGAAAAAGAGATAGAGATAGAGAGATTGACACCGTAATTTTTACGAGATTCGGTAGCTCCTAGTCCTCGGCTCAAGAATCCCCTTCCTTGAGACCTTCCCAATCCTCACAATATGGTTCTTCCTTCAATAAGTGGAATAACAAAACTTTTACATACGAGCTAATAAGCTCGTCTCACATTCAAGAGAACAATCCTCCCTTGAACCAATGGGCTTCACTTACCCAGGATTACAAATTTGTTTATGCAATCAATATATTACTCAAGAAATAAAAACACTCAAAAACCTTAAGGTTTTTATGGAAGATTGACCAATATAAGTTCAAGTGTTTTTAAGTGATATTTCAAGAACTCTAGATGAGTATTCTTAAATGAATGAATTCAATAAATGAGTTTGAGAGAATAACAAAAGAGACTAGAGTTTTAAAGCTTCAAAGATTCGAGTTTGAAAATCAAGCTTTTTACTTCTTGCATTCAATGGCATTTTGAAAAAGTGCTAGAAAGAAAGATGATGATGAAGAGTTGTAAATTTTCTCACACAAGAATTCTTAGTTGCCACAATCTCATCTCATTCTATATATAGTGAACATTAGGGTTTGAGATAGTGAATCTCCCACTTGAAGAGTAGGAGAGTGAGTTTAGAAAAGTTGGAAGAATAAATACCAAGTGATGGGCAAAAATATATTTCAAAATAACTTTTTACTCAAAATTAGAGTCACCCAGTTGACTGCCTCACTTTGGCCAGTCAACTGCCTCTATGCTGAATTTTAAAATATTTTTTCCAATGGTCACTACTAGTCGACTACCTTAAAAGCCAGTCGACTGCCTTGAAAAGTCAATCGACTACCTAATACAATTAAAAAGTCTCAATCAATTCCAGTTGACTAGCCAGTTTTTTGATGGCAGTCGACTGTTATGGTTTGGCCAGTCGACTGGGTGAACCCGACGATTTAATTTGTTCGTTTTTGTTCTGTTTTGAGTTCGGTTCTTTAATCACTTGAGCTTATAGAACTAATCAACGCATAAAATACCTTGTTACAATATTCGCACCCTGACCTATCTATCCCGGTCTTGAGTCTTCAACTTTCACTTTTTGTTGACCATTTTGTCATTTCTTATTTTTGCGCTTTTAATTCCATTTTTCGCTTTGTGTTAAGCATTCTTTTCTGAGTCCTTTTCCTGTCTTTTGCTGAAACATTTAACTTAAATTTCATTAGTACCAAACACGCATAAATGGTTTGTGATCATCAAAACATGTATTATTGTCCGACAGTGAATTTCAAAGCCAACAATCTCCCCATTTTTGATGATGACAAAACATTTCGTGTTTGTCTGGAATTGGTGAGATATCAAGTGATACTCCCCCTCAATTTATGCTTTACATTCTCCCCCTTAATAAATGAATTTTTCAATTGTATAGGCATTTAAGATAACGAAGTAATGTAATTGAAAGTTAACACAAAACAACATTTTCATTTCATTTTATTTTTAAGTACATGTTGTTCACTTCATAGTAAAACATGAACTACAATACTAACGCATCCATCAAAAACATGAGGCACACAAAATAAAAATGCATACGAAATCGAAATCCTAATCCTAAACGCACACGAAATCCTAATTTCTTCTCCCCCTTTGGCAACATCAAAAAGGCGGGAGGTTGTGTTGAATGTCGGTGATGGCTGAGGAAAGAGAGCCAAGGCGAGTGGAGAAGTCAGTGGTGAGTGCATCGATTATCCCTTCAAGTCGCTCCATAGTCTCAACGTTCTTCTTATGAGCCTTTTTGTTACGCTTAACGACAACGAGAATTTGATCGAGGAGCACGAAATTTGCTCCCAACCCAAAATTAGGGATGTCGAAAGAGCTGCCCAATGAAGGAAAAAAAGAGGTTAGAGCAGAGGGTCCAGCTTAGGCCTACGGAGGAGCACCTTTTAAAGATACTAAAACTTTATCGGCATTCTTACCAATTTGCATCTGCTTGAGATGGGTAGCATCAAGAAAGATGGGTGTGTGCTTGCTACACTCGCCAACAAGTGGGACACTGTATTTCTCGAGAAGATAAGAGATGTGAGCAGGAAATACAAGAGCACCACTCACTTTCCTTTGACATTCAAGAATGACGACGCGAAAAATGAATATTAAGTCAACCTTGGTGCCGGACATGATGCAAGAACCGATGAAGGCCTCCATAATCGAAACAAGACTGCGGCTACCGTTCTTAGGAAATATGGAGTAGGTGACAATGTTATGGACAGTTCGAGCCTCGGGAGTTAGCGCAAAGTTCAGAAACTCAGTAATTGTGGTTGTTTCCTTGTCGAAGCAATACTCTGGACAACTTCAAGGGAACTGAAAGAGCTAGAAGAGTACCACATATAGGGAATGTAGTATGAAATACCACCTGGTTGAAGCCGAAAATAGGTATTGAGGTCGGCGTCACTGAATAGATTGAAGGCGCTCGCGTCAATTTCATCGCACAGCCTTCGAGTGACAATACGACAACAGGCAAGCTTTCAAGGCAAGAATTTGGTTTTGTATATCTAAATATGGTCGACATCATTGTCGAAAAGAGCAGCAGTACTCAAGGGCTCAAGATCCTCATCAGACTCGGTTTCGGCATCCTCCAGTATGACAAGAGTAGGCGAAATCAATGGGCGATTACCGAGACGACTTCTCTTCCGGGTAGGGTGACCTTGAGAGGGCTTTGGAGCCATAACAATGGCAAGAATCAATAGAAAAGGAAGCACTGTGAAGAAGTTTGGGTAGAGAATGAGGGTTTGTAGAGATGGGTATCCGGTTAAGTAAAGCAAATTACCGATCATGCCTCTATCTTTAGTAATGTCAACACATTTACCATTTTCATCTTTGTCAAGCTTAATAGAGGTACTTATAGGAGTTATGGCATGTTTGGTAACCTCCATACCAAATCGCTTTAGCAAATCTTTAGTGTATTTGAATTGGCTAACAAAGAAGTCATCTGAGCTTTGCTTGATTTGCAAACCTAAAAAGAAGTTCAACTCACCCATCATGCTCATTTCAAATTCATTTTGCATACTTGTTGCAAAATTTTTACAAAGAGAATCATTTGTTGAGCTGAATATAATGTCGTCAACATAAATTTAGACAATCAACAAATTTTTCTTAATGATTTTTGTAAAAAGTGTGTTATCAACTTTACCTCTTTATAAAACTATTATGAATCAAAAATCCACTAAGCCTTTCATACCAAGCTCTAGGAGCTTGCTTTAAACCATATAAGGCTTTAGTTAATTTGAATACATGATTAGGAAAAAGTTCATTTTCAAAACTGGGTGGTTGCTTTACAAAAACTTCTTCTTCTATAACACCATTTAAGAAAACACTTTTGACATCCATTTGATAAAGAGTAAAATTTCTAGATGATGCAAATGCAAGAAGCATTTTAATTGCTTCTAATCTTGCTACGGGTGCAAAGGTCTCATCGTGGTCAATGTCTTCCTCTTGATTATAACATTGAGCTACTAATCTTGATTTATTTCAAATGATCACTCCATTTTCATCTTTTTTTATTTCGAAAAACCTATTTTGTGCCAATAATAGTTTGATTTTCGGGTTTAGGAACTAAATGTCAAACTTGATTGCATTCAAATTGATTGAATGACAATGATCCAATAATCATCACATTGAGCTTCATGGAAGTTCTTGGGCTCGATTTGGGACACAAATGCCATGTGATTGCAAAAGTCTCTAAGTTGAGATCTAGTGCTAACCCTTTTTGACGGATTACCTATGACTTGATCAAAAGGATGATTGTGTAAAATCCTCCATGATTTAGGAATTGAGTTAGTCAAGTCATCATTGGATTGATGCTCAACTTTACCCTTTTCCTTTTGGCTACTTGATGAGTTGGAGAGATTGAGATTATTTAAACTATCCCCAATCCCTACAACTTCATCATCATCATCATCTAGGTCAACTCTAGGTAATAGTAGTGGTGGTGATTCATCAAAGACAACATGAATTGACTCAACCATGGTTAGAGTCCTCTTGTTATAGACTCGAAAAACTCTACTTCTTGAAGAATATCCTAAGAAAATTGTTTCATCTGATATAGAGTTAAATTTTCCTAAATTATCTTTATCATTTAGCACAAAACATTTACATCTGAACACCTTGAAATACCCAATATTGAGCTTTCGACCATTCCATAACTCATAAGGTGTTTTCACCAATTTCATTCAAATAATAACTCTATTTATTACATGGCAAGCGGTGTTTACCGCTTCCGCCTAAAGACTTCGGGGAAGGTTGTGTTCATTTAACATTATTCTAGCCATTTCTTACAATGACCTATTCTTTCTTTCAACCACACAATTTTGTTGAAGGGTTCTACGGGTCGAGAGATCATGAGATACACCAAGTTCATCATATAACTTCTCTAAATCTTGATTGTCAAATTCCCTACCCCTATCACTTTCGAATTTTCCTGATTTTCAATTCCTTTTCATTTTGAATAACTCTATAAAAGTTATCAAGAATGGAGTATGTTTCATTCTTCTGAGCAAGAAAGTGAACCCAAGTATATCTAAAGTAGGCATCAACTATAACAAGTACATAGAGTTTCCCGGCTAAGCTAGCCGTTCTTTTCAGATCAAAAAGATCCATGTGGAGTAGCTTTAAGGGTCTATAAGTGGTGATGCCTTTCTTTCTCTTGAAGGAAGACTTGACTTGTTTGCCTACTTGACATGCACTACATACTTTATATTTTGAAAATTTAGTCTTTGGGAGGTCTTTGACTAAATCATTTTTAGATAAACGGTAAATGAGGTCCATACTAGCATGTCCTAAACGCCTATGCCATAGCCAACTATTTTCACTAGATGTGACAAAACATTTAACATCTTGTTCATGCAATTCACATAGCAACATAGTGTGCAAATTTCCATTTCTTTTAACATTGAACAATTGTTTTCCATCTTTCTCAACTATGCATGCATTGGACTTAAAAATAACACCATAGCCTTTGTCACACAATTGACTAATACTAAACAAGTTATGCTTCAAACCATCAACCAATAGCACATTATCTATAGAGAGAGAGATGAAGATATACCGATGGAGCCGATTCCAATAATTTTGCCTTTAGAGTTGTCCCCAAAAGTGACATTTCCTCCTTCATAGGATTTTAGATAAATGAACTTTGATTTGCCTCTCGTCATATGTCTTAAGCATCTGTTATCAATGAACCACTTATCCTTTGAAACGGACTTCAAGTATAACTACAAAATTGAATGAAGTTCATTGGTACTTGTTGGGCGTCAGGTGTATGCAAAATATATGGTTAAAAATAACACCTTAACGACATTAGGTTACCCTTCTGCAAGCGCACAAATCAGTTGTAGACAATTTTGCTTGAGTAGGGAAATATTGATCCCACAGAGACGAAGATTGTTCACTTCAATAGTCTAAAAACATTGAATTATATTTTTCCGAAAAGAGTTTGTTTTGTGAATTATCTAATGCTAACGAAAATAAAACAGAAAACAATAATAAATAATGGTTGTGATTCAGAGAGAGAGAAAACTAGGGTTTCCTCACTCCACCACTAACCACATAATATAGTTCAGATTATATATCAATTGTATGAGGATGATCCATTGACTGTGAATCAAGTCGCACCGCACCAGTAGTTTGACCACAAAAAAGATTACTCTCAACCTGATCGCGATAACCCATCTCAAGACTAAACTGATTAGTGCATGCCAACTACTAACAAAAAGTAAATGCAGAAAAGTAAATTAAAGCATGAAAATAAACTAAAGTATGTCTATATCAGTTTGTCAGGGCATGGTCTGTGTTAACCTAGGGTTTCGAGTTTTATGACCACCATTGTGTAGAAAATCATGTGTTAAGCATCCGAGTTCCAGCCCATATTGAAAAACCATGATTGAGTAAGATAAATATATTTATTTAGTCTCTTATCTAACACAATCATCATAGTATAGTCACAGTTTCCCCTTTCTATAATTGAATATAAAACTAGAACTACATTACTTGGCTAGGGTTTTGCGAGAAAACCCTAGATGCCGAGTTAGTTGATTATGGTGGAAAGAGGCTGCATTGTCGGTGTAGAAACGTTTTCCATAATCTTCTTTTTCAGATCTCTAGGTCTTCAATGGTGATTCTCTTCTATGGAAGCAATGAACTCAGCCACCAACTCAATAAACGTCCATGAAAATTAGAACTCTCAACTAAATCTAACCCTCTCATATTTATATACAAGTGAGGGAAACCCTAATGGTTGCCCTTTTCTGTAATTTCATAATACATGAATAATGTCTCTAAAATCTTATGAAAATACATGTATAAGCCTGTATGTAGAGGTCCGAAATCATCGATCACTTAAAATCTCGACGTAGGGATAAAACTGGAAAAATCCAAAAACACTCCGAAACCATTCCTGCGCATAAATTGGTCACATGACCATAAAGTGGGACCTACGCCTAGGGCGTAGGGTCCCCTCTATGGCTCCTAGACCAAAGCGTAGGTGTAGTCTATTCTGCCTCTTTTTCCCTCTGCCAACGTAGGGTATCTGCATTTTTGTTGTAAAAACTCATTTTTTCATATTTGAGCTAGACTGGTCACCTTTGACTTTCGATGCTTTTGGTTGAAGTAATAATGTCTGAAAATGACATTTTTATCCTTCGGTGAGATAACGATGTCGGGAAATGACCATTTTGCCCTCTGGTATCTCTTCTTTGCATTGACACACCTCTTGATTCCTTTCTCGAGATAGAAACGAACACGAACACGAACTCAGTTAATTTATCGAGATTAGTTATGTTTCTTCATTAAACTCCTGAAACATGCTTACACACACAAACGGGATAAAAATACCAAGTAACGGAATGTAAAGACATAACAAACGCAAGATAGGGGCAAAAAATTACCAATATTGAGCACCTATCATTACCCAATTTTAATTTGGGTCCACTAGGGTTAGGAAGAGATGCAATGGTTCCTTTTGGAACCCAAATCATTTTTGTTATCATTTTCTCCTTTATACACAAGCAATCATTCACTTTATATCCCTTTTTCTTGCAATAATAACATGTAACATGCTTATGATCATTTGAGGATGCATGAGATGATTGTTTTGTAAACGCATGCCTTAATGATTTTCTCTTTTTCAAAAGAATAACGTCTTTGTCAAAAACATCATATCCTAAACCACTTTTATCAAATGCTCTTCTTTATCTTCCTAACATGACGCTTATGTTTTCCTTTTCTTTTGTAAATTTTGCCAAAATATTTATTTGATCATCTATAGTCTTTTTTAAAACTACATTTTCCTTTTCTAGTTCAATATTCTTATCATCTGTTACACTTGAAGAAATTATGGAAGAACATGTTGAACTATATGAAGATTTAGCTTTCTTGAGCGTCATGTGTTTACTAGCTAATTTTTCAAATTCATCATACAACTCTTCAAATGCATTTTGTAATTCATTATAAGAGCTAAGAAGTTCTTCATACGACAAATTAGATTTATCTAAAGTGTGGGAGTTTAGATATACCTCATCTTCCTTTGCCATGAGACAAAGGTTTGCCATTTTCTCGCCATTTTATTCCTCATCCGAATCACATGAGTCATAATTGTCCTATGTAGCATTTATAGCCATCTTGTTTGGCCTTTTCTCATTCTCCTTTTTAAGCTTGAAGCAATCGGACTTATAATGTCCCGACTTCCCACAATTGAAGCAAGTTGGAGGCTTCATCTTGCTAGGCTCGCCTCTTTGCTCATTCCTCCTTATGAATCTACCACCGTTGGCTTTCTTTCTTTGAAGAAATCTCTTGAATTTTTGGGTGATCAAAGCGATGTCTTCATCTACCTCTTCTTCAACCAGCTCATTGGTTTCATTTTTGGTAGAGGCTTGCAATGCTACACTTTTTCTCCTCTTGGTGTCTTCTTCACTAGATTTTAGGATAATTTCCCAAGTGAGAAGAGACCCGAATATTTCATTAAGGTGTTTCTTTGATTGTCGTCACTTTTGCATCCCATTTGACCGGAAGGCTTCTAAAAAATTTTCGTGATGCATCGGATCTAAGAATAATTCTACCAAGATGCTTTAGTCCATTCAAAATATTAGTAAAATGAGACATTATAGAATTGACATTTTCATCATCTTTTATGGCAAATAATTCATATTCATGCATGAATATATCAATTTTAGATTCTCGCACTTGAGTGGTACCTTCATAAGTTACTTCTAACTTATCCCACATTTCTTTAGCCGTGGAGCAAGTAGAAATACGATTAAATTCATTTGGACTTAAAACACAATTTAGATTAACTTTGACTTTAGCATTAAAAGACATAAGCTTATGCTCATCATTATCCCATTCGTTTGACAATTTAGGAATTGTTTTTCCATCTATAACTTTGGTTATAATAAAAGGTCCATCAACAATAACTTGCCAAATTTGGTAATCAATAGCTTGAAGGAAATCTATCATTCTAGTATTCCAATAGCTATAGTTTGATCCATCAAACCATGAGGGTCTATTGTTAGATTGTTCTTCAACATGAGTGACTAAATTTGAGGCCATGATCGTTCTCTAAGACGGTTAAGTTTAAAACAAGTAGAGATTAGGCTCTGATACCATTTGTTAGTCACTAATTTACCCTAGAGGGGGTGAATAGGGTGATTGAAATTTCTTTAAGTTCTTTTCAACAAGATCTAGCAATATCAACAAATCTCTAAATTTGATATATAAATAAATTTTCAATGAAAGATTCAATTTAATTTATCAAGCAAATTAACATAAGATTAATATAGCATGCAAGATAACAAGATAAAGAGATAGAGATAGAGAAATTGACACCGTGATTTTTACGAGGTTTGGTAGCTCCCAGTCCTCGGCTCAAAAATCCCCTTCCTTGAGACTTTCCCAATCCTCACACTATGGTTTTTCCTTCAATAGGTGGAATAACAAAACCTTTACATACGAACTAACGAGCTCGTCTCACATTCAAGAGTTAAATCCTCCATTGAATAGGGATGGCAAAATGGTCTGACCTGTCCCAACCCGATTAGGGCGGGTTTGGTAAACTTATAAACGGGTTTGGGACCGGTTTGGTATCCAAAATTAAAACCCGAAGCGTGTTCGGGTCGGGTTTGGGCTTTCTGGAAAACCCGTTGGTAACACGATCCCGACCCGTTTACGATTTTAATTTTAATTTATATATATATATGTGTGTATCTTTGTCTATATATAACTCATTAATCTGATTCTTGATGCTGACATCTATATATATATTTTTTGGAAGAATTTCAGTCAATATGTGTATATATACATTTGTTTGTCTACATATGTGGGATATTTGGTTTATAACGTAAAGCAGAATATATGCCTAGAATAAGAGAGAGATACTTGGTTTATAACTTAATTTGTCATCAAACGCATTATAACTTAATTTGTCATTAAATAATTTAGTAAATCAATTGTGCTTCTAATTTATTAGAAATAATTTAGTACAACCGATGGTAACCCGATGGAATCCGTTTATACCGACGGGGTGGTAATGGTATTACCGATTACAACCCGTCACGGGTTTGGGGTGGATTTGGTATTAGTAATTTTTAAATGGGGTGGTAATGGTATTAGCCAAACCCGTCCCAAACCAGACCCGTTGTCATCCCTACCCTTAAACCAATGGGCTTCACTTACCCAAGATTACAAATTTGTGTATGCAATCAATATATTACTCAATAAATAAAAATACTCAAAAACACTAAGGTTTTTATGAAAGATTGACCAATATAAGCTCAAGTGTTTTTAAGTGATATTTCAAGAACTCTAGATGAGTATTCTCAAATGAATGAATTCAATAAATGAGTTTGAGATAATAACAAAAGATACTAAAGTTTTAAAGCTTCAAATATTCGAGTTTGAAAATCAAGCTTTTTACTTCTTGCCTTTAATGGCTTTTTGAAAGAGTGCTAGAGAGAAAGATGAAGATGAAGAGTTGTAAATTTTCTCACACAATAATTCTTAGTTGCGACAATCTCATCTCATTTTATATATAGTGAACATTAGGGTTTGAGAGAGTGAATCTCACACTTGAAGAGTAGGAGAGTGAGTTTAGAAAAGTTGGAAGAATAAACACCAAGTGATGGGCAAAAATATATTTCAAAATCACTTTTTACTCAAAATCAGAGTCACCCAGTTGACTGCCTCACTTTGGCCAGTCGATTGCCTCTATGCTGAATTTTAAAATATTTTTCTCAATGGTCACTACTAGTCGACTGCCTCAAGAGCCAGTCGACTGCCTAATGCGATTAAAAACTCTCAAACTCTCTATCAACACTACAAGAAATCGGACTTTTAGCGACGGTCCTTTAGTGACAGTCTTAGAAACTGTCGCTAATAGTCAATTTTTAGTCACGGAAAATTTAGACTGTCGCTAATACACATATTTTTAGTCACGGATTTTAAAACCGTCGCTAAAGATAACAAACCGTCGCTAAAAGTCATATTTTTAGTCACGGAAATTTTAAACTGTCGCTAATACGCATACTTTTAGTCACGGTTGTTTAAACCGTCGCTAAATCTTCACAACCGTCACTAAAAGTCATTCTTTTTAGTCACGGAAATTTTAAACTGTCGCTAATACGCATATTTTTAGTCACGGATTTTAAAACCGTTGCTAAAGATAAAAAACCGTTGCTAAAGATAAAAAACCGTTACTAAAAGTCATATTTTTAGTCACGGAAACTTTAAACTATCGGTAATACTCATACTTTTTAGTCATAGATTTTTAAACCGTTACTAAAGGCACAAAACCGTCCTAAATGGTAAAAAAAATGCGGGAATTTTTACCGCCAACTAGCTGCGCCTAAAAAAAATAAAAGAAAAAATCAGTATGTCCTTTAGTGACATTCTGAACTGTCCTTAAAAGACCATATTTTTAGCGACAGTTTTATCAAACTGTGTCAAACGACTCTAATCTTAGTCATATTATTTTTTAATCGTGCCAAAAGCCATTGAAATTATTAGCGCCAAAAGACTCTAATCTTAGTCATATTCTTTAGGCACTGACAGTTTTATTTTTTTGATTGATTATGAGAAATGGAAATTACTAGAACAACAAAAAATAAAATTTTAATCAACAATTAATTTATACAAATATTTTAGAAGTAGTTGCTCCATATACGAAACAAGAACCTAGGCATATAAAGAAAATTATATGATCAGTATGTGTGTGACTAAAAATGCTATATATGTTGTCTATAAAGTACTAATTATATGCTTTCATGAAATTGAATTATGAATTTGCACAAATGAACTCATGTTCATGAAATTTAATTGAGGTTTTACTCAATTGAAGTCAATTAATTTCATGAAATTGTAGTGTGGATTTACTCAATTAAACTCAATTTCATTATATTGTATTAGGCATTTACTAATTAAATTGAAGTCAATTTCACTCAATTGAATCAATTGATTTAGATTTTATTAAACTGAATTGTGAAATTACTAAATTGAGGTCGATTTCACTCAATTGAATTGAAGATTTACATAAATGAACTCAAGTTCATGAAATTTAGTTGAGGTTTTACTTAATTGAAGTCAATTTCATAAAATTGTAGTATGAATTTACTAAATTGATCGAACTCAAATTCATTGAATTGAAGTTAATTTCACTCAATTAAATTTAATTTTATAAACTTGAAATGGGAATTTACTCAAATGAAGTCAATTTCATGAAATTAATTGAAGTGTGAAATTACTAAATTGAACTCAACTCAATTGAATTTAATTTTATAAACTTGAATTGGGGATTTACTCAAATGAAGTCAATTTCATGAAATTGAAGTGTGGAATTATTAAATTGAACTCAAATTTATTAAATTGAAGTTAATTTCACTCAATTGAAGTCAATATCATGAAATTGAAAATGATATTTCAGATTTTAATCAAATACTCCTTCCAGGCCAATTTTCATGTCAAAATGACTTAAATTTTTCTCAGATAAATTATAGTTTCACCACTCTTACACTTTCCTCCCTCTATAAATATATATATATATAATTCGAAACAATTATTTAAAATTTGAACAAATATATAAAATTTAATATATATATATATATATATATATAATAAGAAAAAATGTATATATATTCGAAAAAAAATAATAAATTTTAAAAAACATATATATATAATTTGTAAACTTTATATTAAATTTTCAAAAAATATATAAAATTTGAGAAAATATATAAATTTTGAAATATATATCTAATTCAAAAATTTGTAAACTATAGGAGTATTGAATTATTTCTATATATTATGAGAACATAAATTTTTTGATTAATCAACTCTTCATTATAGGACTATTGAATTATTTCAATATATTATTATTTATTATGCATTTTAAAATTTAAAATGTGTTCTTATAATATTATAATTATTATCTTATTTTTTAAATTTTGATTTTTTCATTAAAATAATAAAAACAAAATCAGGTAAAACTAAACTGGTGGTTTACTTAATTTCAGTTAATTGAATTGGGGGTTTACTTAATTGAACTCAATTTTACTGAATTAAATTAAGGTTTACTTAATTGAATTATGAGAGCTCATATACTATGAAACGTATACTCAATTAATAAAGAAAAGAGAAAGTAAAAAAAAAAAAAGTACTTTCCGATTTTTTTTCCTCTCACTTACCTTAATTATCAATAACAAATAATTAAAATAAATAATAAACAAATCCCAAAAAGTCCTATTTTTAGTCACGGAAATTTCAGACTGTGCCTAAAGGAATAAAACCGTCGCTAATACTCCTACTTTTTAGTCACGGAAGTTAAAACCGTCCCTAAAGACACATAACCGTCGCTAAAATTTATATTTTTAGCCACGGAAAATTGAAACCGTCCCTAAAGGCTAAAAAAACTGCGGGAATTCTTGGCGGCAACAAAGCTGCGCGAAAAAAAATAATATATATATATATATGTAATACATTTCTACGGTGGTGAGAGCTCCACGTCACTACACTATTATCTTCTTTTCTACACAAACAAAACACTCAGTCTCTCCACTCTTCTGTATACTTTATACTCTGAATGAGAAAATTCTCTGTATCTCTTTGACTCAAACCTCAACCCTAAGAATCGAATCAAACCTCAAACCCTAAGAATCGATCGATCTCTCGCCTCTCCACATCTCAATTTCTAAGAATCGTAAGCTATCTCACTCTTTCACTCCATCGATTACAGAGAAAATCGTAAGCCTCGACGCAGGAGCTACCAGCATCGAGAACTCCTTGAAAGACTACAGCCAGGAATCCTTCCAGGTCATCGACAATGGTTCCGGCATTTCGCCTCATAATTTCAAGGTTTTCGCCCTCGAATTTGACTCCATTTTGTTAATCTACTCCATTTTTGTGTTTTTCAGTTTGTTCATTGTCAATTCTGTTATGATAATGATTTTGGTTTGTGTTAGTTTTAATTCCTTATTAGGTTTGTCTCTATTCTGTTTATCTACTCATGAATTATTGGGTTTTTTTTTGTTTTTTTAATCTCTGCATTCTCAATATTATTATCATAGTGAATGTGGTTTGTGTTAGTTTTGATTCCTTGATAGGTTTTAGTGGGTTTGGGGGCAGAGGTTTGAGTTTACTAGTTTTTTTTTTTTTCATTTTCCCAAATGTTCATTTGTGTTTGTTTTATCTCCGCAATTTCGTAGTATTTGTTGGTAATAGACACTCTGGGTTAAACAAAAGAGAGTATCCCACAAATCAAATTGAGGGTAGTGTTCAGGCCTCAAGATGGTCATTGAATTCAGGGTAACTGAATTTGATGTGAATTCGGCTTTCTAAGGTTTATGGATGTTAGATCTTCATTACCCTGGGTTGATTAGATGTACGGAGAGAATTTGGATTTTGTTTCCTGATTTGAATTTTTTTTACGGTTTCAATCTGTGATGTGATCTGGAATTATGTATGAAGTTGGAAAGAGTATATTTTTTTATGTTTGTGTTTATGTGATTGAGTCGTGTAGAATTGGGAAAGTTGTTGTTTATCAACTTCACTGGTTTGGATAAGTTGATATCTTTACTTTAACCCAATGATTTTTTTATTGCCAAAGGCTATATGCGATGAACTTGGATCTTGTTTACTTAATATGACAAAAAAAGAGCTAATCTTAGAATGAAGAAATTAATTGAAAGAACAGGATATAAAAAGTAAAGTTCTTGTCCAGAAATTTATGTTGTCCATGCAGAGTAGGGTTTTGCTTATGGTATGAATTCTGTGGAGGGGACTTGATGAATTCCCCATGTATTATTAATGATGCTGAATTGATTGTATTGATGCCTCGAAGAATTTAGATCTTGTTAAAGTTCTACTTAATATCCTCCAAAAAGATGCAGAACATTAAATTAAAGAATTTAGAAGAAAGTAAGAAACAAAAGGAAATAAAAAGGAAGATGCAGTCTCTGTATTTTCCTAAAATTAATGCACCAGTATATTCTGGTTTAACATAGGTATGATTGAAGTTGTTGCGAGAAATAATTATAATCATAATTCAAAGCAGTTTTCCTCACTAAAACAGCAATGCAAGACCTTAAACCAAGTATGGGCAAAAAGAAAAAAACAACCGTCTCCAAAATGGAACCAGACAGAGATAACCCCTTACCAGATCACATCCTCAGCTTCACCATTTTGGTGATTTATGTAGTTCTAGTTGGAGCAAGTATTTAGTTAGCAGAAGTTTATGTCGATATCAATACTCTTGTGAAAATTGGCTTGAACAGTAACATGTAAATCTTTTTATAGGCAATATTGTCATTCATGAGCCCTTGGCTGTATTTTTATTTATTTATCTGCCCTAGGTGTGTACTCCTTGCTGCTGTGAGGTTGACAGTAGCTAGTAAATGGTGTTTTGAGTAGCCGATCATTCCAATTCATTTATAAGATTTGCCTTGTTCTCTTGTTGATTGTGTTTGTGATTTTGCTTTTACTCTGAATATATACCCTTTATGCCTTTTCTGTCTGGCTGCATCTATAGGTGATAAGAGAGAGGTGGACTGTGTATGTTTTCCTATATTCTAGTCTGCAATGTCCTGAAAATGATTGTTTCATAAATATTTTGCATGCCTGATTGATGTTTTGTTACTTCTAACTTTTATTGAGCAAGTGATCAGCTTGACCATCTAATGGGTTGGGTGTCGAACCCTCATACGAGTTTTTTTCATAAATCATTTCAATTTATTTCAATACCTTAACTCAAATTAATTGTTTATGTTTCATATATCATTTCATATATTATTTTAGTCCACTGACTTTTTCTTTGTAGTTATTTGATTGTATATCTCTATATGGAGACCTCTCACCTAGAGGAAACTCGTAGAATATTGAGGCCTCGCTTGGCTGGAACAGAGCCGCCATCTACACTTTTACCCGCGCATGAACCAAATGGTGAAGGTGGTAGTAGTGCTCCAGAGATGAACGCACAACCGAGTGGAGCGGGTAATATTTGTATGGTTTACCTTTAGTCACCATGAATTATTTTGTAAGTATACATTTTAATAGTTGCGTAACATTTTTTTTCAGGCTCAAGTCTGTTTAAGAAAGGGCGTGGGATAGCTAAAAATAAAGCCTTAGCAAAAGCTCAAAGTATTCTTGGAAAAGATGTCAACGGAAAAAATATCCCAGTCGTAGTAGAGTTTCATCCAGATTATTATAAACCAGTTGGGAAGAATGACCACCTATGGACAGCTGAGATTGGGATCACTGCGCGTAAAACGCCTGCACTACTAACTTATAAAACGTGGAGGCAGGTTCCCATTCATGAGCGAGAGGCTCTTTACGCTCGTATACTGGTAACTTGTTTAAATTCTAATTATATTTTAATTACAAATTTTAGAATTGATGAGAGTTTGTTAAGTGAATTTCATGTAGATTTTACTATAGTCAATTTTAGAAGATTTAAATGTATTCAACTTTGTTTAAATTCTTTGCTTCCTTTTTGTTGCATGAATTCTTCCTTATGAAGGAGGTTTTTGGGGTGGATGCACATGCCTCACAAGAGGATTTTGAGCGAGTAAACAATGGGCTTGCTGGTTGTTTGCGTAGATACAGACGTAGTTTGAAGGAACATTTTGATAAGCATCTTCCAATTGACAATGCACGACGACATCCAGTTGAGGGTATTGACATTGATATTTGGCACAAGTTGTGTGATAAGTGGATGTCAGAAGAGTTTAAGGTTCATGTTTTTAACTAATTCTTTGTACAATTTAGCTTTTGGTTATAAAAAAATTATATGTTTTGTACTAATGTTTTAAATAAATTTGCAGGCATTAAGTGAACAAAATAAATTAAACCGCTCTAAGAATGATGTTCCACATATTGGTGGATCAAGGTCCTTTGTTAAACGTTATGATGTTTTGGTAAGTAAAATGTTTAAATTCATATTTATTATAATTTTGATTTATTATTTTTTGAACTGTTCTAACATGAAAGAAAATGTATTGCAGGATAAAAAATCACATAATAATGAAGAAGATGTGGTAGATGAGGATGTTGAAATTCAGCCTGGCCCTGCAATATCCTTGTATAAAGAGACGCACTTTAGGGAAGAAACTGGATGGGTACACCCTAAGGCTAAGAGAAACTATGTAAGTTGTTTTTGTTATATATATTTTTTTTATGTTGATCACTATATGCTTGAGATGGGATCCAAAATTTATTATTTTTCTTATTGTGGTTGAGTGGTGTAGCTCATTATTATTTTTCTCTCCAAAGAACCATTTGGTGATCTTTTGCAGATTGCTTTTTAAATTTGTGATTGGGGAATAAACAATAGCATTTTCTGAATATAAAGATTAATGAAAAGAGAGCGAATCTCATATTCAGGATTGGACTTGCAATTGGGGATTCAATATATTTGTAAATTGAAAAAGTGGATCAAATAACAATTTAGGATTTATTTACCTTTTTACCTGGCCACCGCTACATGTATAGTTTGTGTATTGAGAGGGACTGATTGATCATCATCATCTCTGTTTGTGCCCGTCCATTACTGGATGAATACCCCACCTTTTCACCTTCACCATCAATGGTCTTAAATGAAAATAGTTTCTCTCCTTAGGTTTGAATAAAGCCAAATAAAATCCTTCAATTGAAATCTTAAAGTAATACCCATCAGAATTAGATATCCCATATACTCCTGGAGACGGGACATATGTGCATCGCATGAACATGATGTGATCTGTCTTCAAAATTTCACTACCATAATCTAGCGAAAACGATCCTTCATGTGAACCATGGATTTTGAGAGTTATATAGCCACCACGACTGAGATCTAATGTTTTATTATCAATTTGGACAATAACGCATACACAAATTTCTTTGAGATCGCGGAAAGAATTTGGATTGTCTATCCTTAAACTCACCCAATTAGTCTTGTCCTCGTCAATTTCACCACTCTCATATATATGGCTGAACCAATTTGGTATCTCACTTCCCGGAAGAACAAATCCACTGTTTTCCTGTATCATGTATCACTAGTTATTAGATAGAAAGAAGATAATTTTATACATACAATACAAATACCAATATTTACATACCGAAAGTTGATTTTCTGAGTGGTATATATTCGGCTTGTTCTTCTCATGATTCTTAGTCAATTTGTGGCACCCGGCGAAATAACACTGTGATGGGGAACTTATTCCCTACACTAGTATTTTAAGTTGTCAGATTCTCTACATAGCTTGTTATTCTGTATTTTAGAGTTGCAGAAATGCGGGATGTCAACCAGAATAAAAAGCAGTCAATCCAACGACTGACAAAAAAAAATATCAAATATTCTGAAGCAACGTTTGAGAAATCCCTTGCTTTGTTAAGCACACAAGAAATTGTCCCCCTACTTTGTCATTTAATTTTTTCCGTCTCTCTTTACATCACCTGTCCATAGCCCATTGTTGGGTAGATGGTTTCGTCTGTTTATGGTACATCAAAGCTTGACTTTTTTCGAGTTGACACCCATGTAAACTGAAAAATAACAACATTAGCCTTTGCCATTACTGCCTTGAGTGAATCTTCATCTCTTGGATTGTATTTCATCGGAACTATCTGCAATCGATGATAAATAAGAATGACCACTTTATAACAAGCAAAAGACTACAAAACTATAAATATGTAAGGATTTATCATCTGCTAATCTACCTGTCCCAAATCACCCATCAGTTTCAAGTGACGATAAGAATCCTCAGAACCCCGAAAAGCATAATACAAAACAGAAACTAAATAATAGGCTACACTAAATAAGAGAAAGAAGTGTATCTCTCCATTTCAGTCTCGTCTACTGGTACTTACCAGAAGGATGAAGAACCTAATTCAGAAAAATATAGAATCCTTTGATTATATGGTTTCTGTATGCAGTGCAGTTTTATTCATGTGAGAAAGATATGCCTGCATTTAGTTCAGCATCTCTATAGGTTATCTGTACATCAAGTTCAACCTTGATTATCACACCTCCAACTCTCCCTAGAAACATTCAACCCTAGCTGCTCCAAAATGCAGATACATAATACATACTACATATTGAACTTTGCACAAACCATGCTTATTCTGCATTTATATAGGTGTACATCCATCAAGTGGGAGTTCAATGAAACCTACTATCTACAAAGTATATCAGATATTAGGTCAAGCCTCATTCTATTGTGCAAGTACTACATGTCAATTATATATACTGATATGAATGCAGACTGTTACACATCTTCTCAGATGGTAGTTAAGGCTTTGAATTGGTTTAGTAATGTATCTAGTCTGGTGCCTAACATTGCTAAGAGTTTGCATTTTGCTTCTGAAATTTGGTGTTTGAACTAAATATAACAGTTATTATTTTGCTTTTGAAATTCTTTTGGCAGGATGAAATGATGGAGAAGAAAACACAAGTTTCTCAAAATTCTGATGGTACTAATGGAGATGGAGATGGAGATGATGTCGGGATACTGCTTGAGCATATGGGTGTGAGGAAAGGATATCCCCGTGGGCTGGGACATGGTTACAAAGTTCCAAGTCGCCAACGTGCATCTTTATCTTTTGAAGAAATGTGGCGAAAGAGAGCAGAAAAGGCTGAGGAAAATAACATAAACATGGCGGGGGAACTAGCACAAATGCGGGAGCAAATGGAGAAAATGTCCAAAGTGCAAGATATGTTACTTGCTAACCAGAACGAACCTCCAGCTTGGTTTCTTCAACTCTTCCAGCAACCTCCATTAAATTCCCAGCAACAAGTGAGGCCAATGTTTCAATGTCCGCCATCATTCATGTCGCCGACATGGTTCCAGCATTCTCAACAACAACAATCACCACCACGTCCTCCTGAATGACCAATATAAGCACATCTTAATTAGTAAGACAAGTCTTATTTTTTTTGGGGTCCTTTAGGTGGTCTTGAATCTTTGTCATCCTTATTTTTTGAAGTCATTTAGGATGATTTGTATAGCCTCAAATGCTTTTAATATAATGTTGCTTTTGACATTGAAGCTTTATTATTAGGCTTCATTTTTTGTACAAGTGTTAGGATAAAAAAAGTTTATATAAATACATAAGTTATTGCATTTTTATGCGTGGTTGAGAATTTATATTATATTTTTATAAAATTAAAGTGATCAAATGAAAAAAAGAAAAAGAAAAAGAAAAAAGAAGCCCAATTAACGATGGTATGATTGTGGAAAATACATTCTCAAAGCATCACTAATACAATATTTTTTGGCAAAAGGAATAAGGTATTAGGGACGGTATGACTGTCATTAAAACCTATTAGGGACGGTCCAAACCGTCGCTAATAATAGTAAAACCGTCGCTAAATAATAGTAGTATTGGCCACGGTTCAAACCGTCGCTAATAATAGTAGTATTGGCAACGGTCCAAACCGTCGCTAATAATAGTAGTATTGGCAACGGTCCAAACCGTCACTAATAATAGTACTATTGGCCACGGTGCAAACCGTCGCTAATAATATTAGTATTGGCCACGGTCCAAACCGTCGCTAATAATATTAGTATTGGCCACGGTCCAAACCGTTGCTAATAATACTATTATTGGCCACGGTCCAGACCGTAGCTAATAATATTAGTATTGGCCACGGTCCAAACCGTTGCTAATAATGGTACTATTAGCGACGGTTTGGACCGTTGCTAATAGTATTATGACTGTTGCTAATAACCTAACTTTTAGCGACGGTATAAGGTAACCGTCGCTAAAAACCTTTTGTCACGCAAGTTTTAGTGACGGTCTTTTATGAGCATTAAGGACGGTTTTTGAACTTTTAGCAACAGTTTGGACTGTCGCTAAAAGCGAGATTTCTTGTAGTGCAATTCTAGTCAATTGGCCAGTTTTGTGTTGGCAGTCGACCGGGTCACTATCAGTTGACTACGTGAACCCGACGATATATTTTGTTCGTTTTTGTTCCATTTTGAGTTCGGTTCTTTAATTACTTGAGCTTATAGGACTAATCAACGCAGAAAATACCTTGCTATAATATTCGCACTCCGACCTATCTACCCCGGTCTCGAGTCTTCAACTTTCTCTTTTCGTTGACCATTTTGTGCTTACTTGTTTTTGCGCTTTTAATTCCATTTTTCGCTTTGTGTTAAGCATTCTTTTCCAAGCCCTCTTCATGTCTTTTGCTGAAACATTTAACTCAAATTTCATTAGTACCAAACACGCATAAATGGTTTGTGATCATCAAAACATGTATTGTTGTTCGATAGTGAATTTCAAAGCGAACACAACCGACCCATCGCGTGTCCGACACATGGACATGTGAGTGTCCTCCGTGTGTCCAATTTAAAAAAATTAGGACATGCCATTTGGCATGTCGGACACGTATATTTGTTATGTTCTCGTGTCTGACATGAACACATGTGTCGGACACGGGTACGGCAACCCTAGATGAAGTGTCAAGTAGGCAGTAAATTGTTAAGCACAAGAGGTAATTTTAACCACACCTAATATATATATATATAAAGCATTTATTTTTTTATATATACATATTATATTGCACAAATAATTTATTTATCACATAAACAATGAGAACCAAATAAACTTACAAACAAAAATAAACAAATAGGTTAAATGTCTAACATGTTCAAAATTATCCATTCCACTACCATCCAAGGAATCATAAGATACACTGTTGGACTGACTGCTTTTGCCCAGAACTGTTCCAGCAACCCTGTCTGAATGAGCATGCTTCTGGCTATCTCAGTCACTTTCCAGTTTATACATTATGCTACGCCATTCTGATATAGTGTACTTGGAACAGTCTTCTCTAATATGATATTGTTCTCATAGCAAAATTTCTTGAACCCGAAGTCTTCATTTTCTCCACCAAAGTCGGATCTCAGTTTCTTTACCTTCAACCTTGTCTCGTCCTCTACCATGGCTTTCTATTTCTTGAACACATTGTACACCTCAAATTTATGTTTCAAGAAATAAACCCATATCCACCTGGAATGGTCATCAATGAAAGTCATGATATAAGACTTTCCACCAAGAGATAAGACAGTTGCTGGCCCCCAGACACCCATGTGAACTAGCTCAAGCTTCTCCACTGCGAGACTTCTGTTATCGCTCTGGAAACTAACCTTCTTCTGCTTACACTCACAGAAGTTGATGTTAATCGATTTCACTGGTAGTTTTCCCTTCGAGAACATAACTGCGAGCTCCTTTTCACTCATATGACCTAACCTCTGGTGCCACAAGTTGTGATCCTCCTTGCCTTTTGTAACTACAATCACTGTGCTAAAATTGGTGGTTGTGTAGAACGTACCTTATTTCTTTCCTCGTGCTATAGTCATAGCCTCCTTGGAAACTTTTCACTTATCTTCACTAAAAGTGGTCACATAACCTTCACTCGCCAACTAGCCTACAGAGATTAGGTTCTTCCTCAAGTCTGGAATGTGTCTCACATCCCTCAGCTTCCATATCGATCCATTAAGTCTGATATATATATACTTCACCCTTGCCAACAACACTACAGGGCTGATCGTCACCTAGATGAACCTCATCAAGGTTACCAGGTGCATAACTCTCAAAGAGCTCTCAACTTGAGGTGGCATGAAATGATGCTCCAGAGTCCAAGACCCAAAACTCTGTCTTGTTCTCCAAATAGCATATCAATGCATCATCATCTGAGACAAAATTCACTTCAGTCTTATCATCCGCTACCTTCTGCGGGGATCTGTACTGGCCTCTGTAATGACCAAGTTTGCCACAATTCCAACACTTAATGGAATTTCGAGACTCCTGTCTCGACTTGGAACGACCACGTTCATTTCTTCAACCTTTCCATCTATTAAAATCTCTACCTCTGGTGTCGATATTCAATGCTGAGCCATTATTTGAAGAGTCTGAGGTATGCCTTCTGATATCTTCTATGAGTACCATACTCACCACAAAATCGTACTATAACGGTTCTACCCCTGAAGAGTTACTGATTATAGCCTTTGTGACACTCCAACTCTCTAGCAACTAGCTTAAAAGAAAAGCCGATTTCATCTTGCCAATGATTGGCATATCAATTGATTCCAACTGCTCAACAATTTCATTAAGAGAACTAAGATGTTTACTGACCTTCCCATTCTCAAACTTTTTTAGATTCACCAATCTAGTGATGAGATGTACCATATTTGCTCTAGACGGCTGTTCGTAAATGCTCGAAAGAGCATCCATGAGAGACTTCATATTCTTCTTATCCATGAAAGCAACGGACTTTGACAACGTCAGTCTGATCGTACCAAGAGCCTTTCGATCTAGGATTTTCCAATCCTCTTCTTTCATCGATTTTGACTTTTGTCCTTCCAATAGTAAATACAAATTATTCTGGTATAACATATCCTCAATTTGCATAATCCAAAAGGCAAATTTTGTACCGTCAAACTTCTCGATCATATATGTCTTTTCTTCAGCCATAGCTCCCACTTAGCCTATTCGAGGTATTATGAGACGAATCTCACAAAACCGATCACACGGTTATATTCGGACCGGTCCAAAACCTTAAGAATGCCTCTTGCTGATGATGTGGCACTAACGTCACTGCTAAACTGACCGAGTACTCGGTAACTGTACAGCCGAGTACTCGGTAAAAGCCTCATTGAGTACTCGATGAAGTCTTCGTAAAGATATTTACACAAACACGAGCGAACCTAACATGAGGAATACGGGCGTGCTACTTGAGCCAAAGCCTTGGTAAAGCCAATGATAAATTGGCAGGCAAAAAAACATTGAGAATGCGTTTTGCAGTGGACCAGTGAATTATGGAGGGACGATGCATAAACTGGGAGAGTTTATTCACTGCAAAGGAGATGTCCGAACGAGTGACAACAAGATATTGTAGGGAGCCAATAACCTTCCGATATTGAGTATAATCAAATGAGGAACTGCCATCTAAAAGTGTGAGAGGCTCTGAAGGTGACAATGGAGTAGATACTAGTTTGGCATCAAGCATTTTAGTGCGAGCCAAAAATCACCAATGTACTTTCTCTGAGACAAGAGTAGGCCGTTAGAGGTAAAGTGAGCTTCAACACCAAGAAAGAATGAGAGAGTACCAAGATCCTTGATAGAGAATTGGTGAGCTAGCAACTGGATGACTTCCATAACTTGTGCAACATAAGAACCTGTGATGATAATATCATCGACATAGACCAAGAGAAAGAGTCTACAACTGGAACTGCCAAGGATAAACAAAGAGTTGTCTGAGCGAGAGTTGTAGAATCCAAGTGTCAAAAAAAACTTGCGAAGCTCAGTGTACCATGCTCGTGGAGCCTGACGAAGGCTATAGATGGCCTTATGAAGCTTGCAAACATGACGAGGGGAATGAGAATTGACAAACCCTGGTGGTTGTTCTATAAAAACATCATCTGAAAGAGTACCCTGTAAGAACGCATTATTAATATCGAGTTGACGCAAAGGCTAACCATTAGTGATAGCTAGTGTGAGTATTAGATGAACAGTAGCAGTTTTTAACAACAGGGTTATATGTTTCAATAAAATCAACCCTCGGTCGTTGATGAAATCCCTTGGCTACAAGACGGGCTTTGTAACGAGTTACCGACCCATCGAGATTATGTTTGATTCTAAAGACCCACTTACAACCAATAATGTTTTGTGCGGGTGTTTTGGGAACTAGAGACCAGGTTTGGTTTTTTTGGAGAGCACAGTATTCTTCTAGCATGGCATTACACCATTCGGGGTGCTTTTGAGCTTGTTTGTGAGTGGTAGGCTAGGTAAGAGGAGTGGAGATTGTGGTGTGAAGATCAAGAATTTCTCTAGACTTGATAATGTTGTTCTTGAGTCTAGTATGGTAAGGGTGATGAGGAGGAGACAGGAAAGTGTTTAGTGTAAGAGATGTAGAAAACATAGGGAACGAAACACTTACCTGTGATGGTTGAGAGGTGGCATCCTGGGATTGCAACGAGGGAGCAGGAACCATGGATGAAGGCTGACGGATTGTTGAAGAACCAGACACCGATTGAGGAGAGGAAGTCGTAGTGACCAAGTTAGATGGAGAAGATGTGGTTACTGAAATTGTAGGAATAGTGGGAGAAGAGATTTGACCAGGAATATTTTGGGAGAGATTTAAGGAAGAATGTGAGGGACTATTTTCTGAGACATTTGAGGGAGAGTTTGATGGAATATTTTGTGAGATATTTATAGAAGAGTTGGACGGAATATTGTGTGAGATATGTAAGGGAGAATTTGATGAAGAAGAATCATAAATCAAATTTCCATTAGAATTTAAGTTGGTATGCACGGAAGGTGGAGAAAAAATTAGGAAACCATTTAGTGAAGGATTCGGTTGATGGAATTTTAGAGGAGAGTCTGTGATTGAAATGGAAAGTTTGACTCAGTAAAAACTACATGCCTATAAATAAAGAAAAGATTTGTTTGTGGATCAAGACACTTGTAAGCATGATGAGTAATACAGTACCCAACGAAGACACATGGATGAGATTTTGGCTCTAACTTGTTGGAGGCATAAGGGCGTAGCCACGGATAACAGAGGCACAGCTTGAAAAGCAAGATACCAAATTTTGAGAGACATGAATGCATGATGGAGAATGGTAAGGGCCATTTCGACAATGTGTGGATGTTTTGGTGTTGCTGAGTTGAGATGGGCATCACTGGTGAGCTGGTTAGGAATGTCTTCTCAAAAAGCCTGTCTATCGGAACTCATGAGAGCATCGTGAGTCAGTTTTGCCATAGCCTGGTCTACATTGCTCAAATCATTATGTTTGCTGTTATTTCTTGTTCTCACTTCACACATTGGTCATCTATTATTTTTAGGAGTTTGAGAGGTGTGACATTTTTGTGACATGTTTTGAATCAGGTGAGAAGCAGTTCAGTGGAGAAAAAAAGATGTAGTTCAGTGAGGTTGTACCTGTGCGGCGATGAGTTCAATTCGGTTCTTGCTGAGGAAGATTCAGCTTCTGTTGGGAGCTCAGAGCCAAGCATAACACAACCAACACCAGAGAGCTCTGAAGCCAGTATTAGACAACCAAGCACAATTGTTACAGGACCCAACATGTTTGGGAGTGTGAGGGGGATACTTGAGATGTTTTTTTTTTTTTTTTTTTTTTTTTTCTTTTCGGAAATTCAAGCAAATTGTATTAAGAAAAATTAATTACAAAGGGCTGCAAAAAAGAAAGAGGCCCTAAGCCAATGGGCAACAACAAGGAGTGAAACAACAAGCTTATACATTTATAAAAGCAAACTTTAACCGAGTTGTAAAACTCAAAGACCCAAAAGAACTTTAGCAACCCGATCCAGAATCGGGAGCATTAGTTGTTGTTGTTGTTGAAGATGCTGACAAGTCTAACTTCTTCAATTGATGCTGACGAGTCAGGAGGACGAGGAGGAGGACGAATTTCAACCCCCGAGCTAACTTCTTCAACTGATGCTGACGAGTCAGGAGGACGAGGAGGAGGATGGATTTCAACCCCTGGGAGGTTCCATTCATTTGCAAGGGCACTAGGGATGGTTTGGCCATTCAACTGTAAAGATAGAAGCTTCTCTCGAATAATAGTCATGATTCTGTTAAGGGTCCGGGATTGGGAGGCTGCTACTTGACGGAACACACGAGCATTTCTTACTCTCCAAAAGATGTAAACCGAGGCTTTCAGAGCAAGCTTGGAGATGAAGGAAATACTAGATTTGAGCTTCCAGTGGAGGGACGCCCATTCAATAAATGCATTCCAAGACATCGGAGAGAGATAATTTCCACACTTTTCTTGTATGAATTTCCAAATAGGTTGAGTAAATTGGCATGAAAAAAACAAGTGGTTATGACTTTCCTCCGTCATTTGGCACAGAGGACACAAGGTAGATGATGAGAAACCAAATAATCGATCCAAGGTAGAGAGCCGGTTTTGGACCGCAAGCCAGAAAATGAAGTTATGTTTTGGAATACTTGGAGAACTCCAAACAAGATGGTTCCAAATCACAGGAGGTGATGGGGATAGGAAATAAGGAATTGTTTTTTTCAGGGAAAATTCTCTATTGGGCGATGGAGTCCACAAAATAGTATCATCCACGGAGGGAATAGGAGGGGGAATGCTTACAAGTTCAGGGATTAAAGAAAGAGTTGTCATAGGAAAATTCCAGCTTACGCCATGAATAAATTGGTCTAGGGTAGAGAACTCATCTATTGGAGATTGAGAGATTATTGAGAAAGGATACCTTAGGTGAAGTGGACCCATTGGAGTCCAGTTATCATACCAGAAGTGAGTTTTCTTCCCATTGCCAACCCTATGCTTGATAAGCTTGTTTGAAACACTTCGAAGTTGAAGCAATTTCTTCCATGTCCAAGAACATTTTTGTGGAATTTTGATTGCCCAAATGCTCCTCTTCTTGATTAGATGTTCATGGACCCAATTAGACCATAAGCTTTGAGGATTGTTGATGGCTAGCTTCCATAAGAGTTTTGTGATGGAAGCTTTGTTAAGTGCTTCCAAATTAGGAATACCCAGACCACCTTCAGATTTTGGTCTACAAACATCAACCCAAGCAATCTTTGCACCTGATGATTTCAATTCAGATCCGGACCAAAGAAAGGACCTCAAAATGCTGTTAATATCAGAAGTGACCTTCTTGGGAAAGATGAAATGGCTGGCCCAATATTGCTGGATACTCAATAAGATGGCCTTGATCAATTGCAATCTCCCTGCATAGGATAAGTGTTTGCTGCTCCAGTGCTGAATTCGAGCTGTAATTTTATTGACTAAAAGCGTGCAATCCGAAGCTTTTAAACCAGTGGACACGAGTGGGACTCCAAGGTGTTTTATAGGCAGCGAACCTTTTTCCATACCAAGCAACGACAAAATAGAGTCTTGAGTGACAAGATCAGTGTTGGAGAAGAAAACAGAGCTTTTAGCATTGTTGATTGACATACCAGAGAGCTCACAGAACTTATCAAGAGCATTTTTGAGAAGGGAGACAGATTGGAGGTCACCATGAGAGAAAAGAATTAGATCATCCGCAAATGTGAGGTGAGTAATGGAAAACTTCTTACATCTCCAGTGAAATTTGAATTGGCTGTTAGCAATTGCATTAGAGATGCAAGAATTAAGGACTTCCATGGCTAAAACAAATAATAGGGGTGAGAGGGGGTCACCTTGTCTAAGACCTCTAACTCCTTTGAAATAACCCTGGAACTCTCCGTTCAAAGAAATGGTGAAGGCTGGTGAAGTGAGGCATGCTTGTATCCATGAGATGAATGTAACAGGAAAACCAAACAACGAAAGGGACTCCAATATGAAGGACCACCCAACTGAATCAAAGGCTTTCTTAAGGTCAATTTTGATTGCACAACGTGGGCGAAGAGAAGAGAGATGATAACCATTCAAGAGTTCTTGTGCAAGAAGAATATTATCACTGATTTGCCTACCTTTTACAAAAGCAGATTGGTTGGTGTTGATGAGATGAGGGAGACAAGGCTGAATCTTTGATGACAAAAGCTTGGAAATACATTTGTAAAGGGTATTGCAGCATGAAATTGGCCTAAAATCATGCATGGTGGTGGGATTGGGACACTTGGGAGCAAGGGATAAGCAAGTGGAGTTAATTTCTTTCAAGAGCTTACCATTAGAAAAAAATTCTCTAATGGATTTGATAACATCACGACCTATGACAGGCCAAGCTCTCTTGAAAAAGAGAGCATTAAACCCGTCAGTGCCTGGAGCTTTATCGTTGTCCAAGTCAAAAAAACACAATCTGATCTCTTCATCAGTGGGAATGGAACAAAGTGAATGGTGAAAGTGTGAAGGTACAGAGGATTGGATTAGAGGAATTAAGTGTTGTCTGCCAGGAAAGAGAGGTGGGTTATCACCTAAGAGATTTTTGAAATGAGATACAGCTTCATTTATAATAAAGTCACTATCGGAGATTACCTGACCAGAAGATGTGGTGAGTGAAAGAATTTTTTTTCTGTTAACTCTGGAGGCTATTGATTTATAGAAAAAATCATTATTGTTGTCACCAGCATGCAGCCATTTAATCCTTGATTTTTGTCTCAGAGATTGCTCTTCAATGTAGCAAAGGTCAGTGAACTGCTTCAGAAGTGATTTCTCTAATTGTCTGAGAGATGGGCTTGAAGGATAGATGTCAAGTCTAGTTTGACAAGAAGACAATTTTTCCCTAAGCTCCGAGATACTTGTTGTGATGTCATTTTGACCAACAGATAGCTTGAACAAGTCCTTTAGTGGTTTTTTGAGGAGCTTCAATTTTTTTACAACTTGAAACATGGACGTTCCAGGGATGAAGGTTCTCCAAGTGTTTGCAATAGTTGGAAGGAAATGAGGATGATCAGCCCAATGGTTGAAGAATCTGAAAGGAATGAATTTATGGGGACGGGGAGAACCTAGCTTGACAAGGATGGGGGAATGATCAGATAACCCTTGAGGGAGAAAGGTACAGTCCGATGAAGGATAAAAAGAACACCAATGGGAAATGACCAAGGCTAGTAGCTTCACCACTACCATCACTGTAAACGGTTTTAATAGAAGTGACAATAATTTTCAACCAAAGATTTAAACTTTTTAAAGACATTCGGAACATCAGATTTATTTTTAGGGATAAAACCATGTATACTTAGTAAAGTAATCCATAAAAATAACATAATAACTGAAATTGTCAAAAGAATCGAAGGGACCTGGCCCCCAAACATCCATGAACAAAATTTCTAAAGGTTTATTGCAAGATAAAGATGAAATTCCAAATGGAAGTTTATGGCTTTTATTACATAAGCAAACATTGCATGGTGATAAGGAAGATGACAGAGTGATCGGAAGAGATTGAGAGGAGATTAGCTTGTACAAATTTTTTTTATGAAGGATGCCCAATGCGACGATGCTAGGAATCAAGTGTGTCAGAAGGAGAGGTAGACACGGAGAGTGCCGAGTAAGACTTGTTGGTGGAGGAGACTGGTGACAATGCCCTCGCCCATTCATATATGTTTCCATTATTTCGACCTGGACCAAGGACACCCTCAAGCTCAGATCCTTCACAAGAAAGAAATTCAGAAAAAATTCAATAGAGGTGTTATTTTGGGAGCAAAATTGAGAAACGGAAAGGATATTTTTTTTTATTTGAGGTGCACACAAAACATCATTAAGTTGAAAAGTAGAATCGTTAGAATTCAGCGTAGTTGAACCAATGTGAGTGATAGGAATATTTTTACCGTCTCCAACCATGATATCTTCATTACCCCCATATTCCGAGTGAATGGAAAGGTTCTGAAGATCTGACGTGATATGATAGGAGGCACTGGAATCCATAAGCCAGTTATAAATTTTGTTTGAGTTGTCATGAGCTGTGTAATTGGCTTGAGGCTAATTTGATGTGAATTGAGAAGGACGGACAAGATCTGCATACTCTTGCACCATGTCCAACCTTATCACAGAGTTGACAAATGATGCGGGATGTTCCTCCATTGTGGTTGGGACGCCGGGATTGATTTGGATTGTTGGAGTGTGAATAACCTGTTTGGCCTTGATAGTTGTTTCTGCCAAGGTTATTCTAAGATCCACCACGGTTGCCAAAGTTTCCCTGATTCGAGAACTGATTTCCATAGCTTCTCTGGTTGAAATTCTGTTCTTGAGTGTTGCCTTGATAGCTATTGTTACCACCACTAAAGTTCTCTGACTTTCCCTTCCTGTGAGGATGCTTCTGGTTAAATTGCGTTGTGATAGGGGCCGAGTCTTTGGTGGCTTCTGTTTGTCTCGAACTGGTTTCCTGATCAAGTAATTTTTCCAAAAGTACTTCGAATGAGATAGGTGATTCACGTGCTCGTATGGCTGCCTTGAGTTCTTTGTAGTCAGAAGTGAGTCCGTTTAAAGCATGAACAACAATCTCGTCATCTGTTTATTCATGACCAATCATTGCAAGATCATTAATGATGGTTTTCACAGACTGCATATATTTTGATATTGTTTTACCGTCCTGGCTTACTTTGGTGAGCAAATCAATAAGCCCAATCATTTGAGTATTAGACTTATTCGCATACGTAGCCTGAAGTTTGTTCCAAGCCTCCTCGTAGTTTTACACCTAGAAACGAGTGGAGCTGCAGGGCCTAATACGACTATTTGAATAGCCAGATGAATGAGTCAATCTTGGCGAATCCAGAGTTTATGGTTTTTTGGAGGTTTTTGAACCTTCTGGAACTTTGTTTATTACTTTATGGATTTTCAATGGAGGTTTTTGAACCTTCTGGAACTATGGTTTTTTGGAGGACAGGGATCCGAACCATCAAGATACCTCATGAGATCGTAACCTAGAAATAGATTTGTCATCTGAGAACTCCACATAGAATAGTTCCCTCATTTTGAGAGTTTATGAGGAATGAGAGTCGCTGTGTTGATTAAGATAACTTGAGAAGGGGTGTTGTTGCCGGAAACTACATTCATTGTGCTAGAATCCATGGCAGAGAGATAGAGGGATTTGTGTGGAGAAGACAAGGCCTGTTAGGGCTCTAATACCATGAAAGTCTTGAGATAAAATTGATGTTGTGTATTGATTCTAATTCTAAACAGTATACATGTACAACATTTATGGTAAAGGAAAGAATACAATATGAATGTTCATCTATATATATGGCAAAGAAATAATAGCAATATAAGAGAGTAAAGGGAGGAAAATATGTTGGCGTGAATGATGGTGTGATTCACGGTCTATCACGCCCCCGCAAGGTTGAGCGTCAATCTAGGAGTGATTCACTGAAAATAATTTTTTCTTGACATAGATTATAGATTATTACAAATTGTTTTTCAACAATTAGAGAATGCTTTTGGTCTAAATTTTAATGGGATGAAAAAGTTACTGCAGATCTTTATATGTTTTGTATCTCAATCTCAAATACCCAGACATACGGGGACATGAGGGAAGTTGTATCCACAAAAGAAAGGACATTATTCTTTAATTAAACAAAAGATAAAATATTTAGATAATATTTATTCGGATTGTTTGTAGCCATGTGTGAGTAGAAAAATTATGGTGGTTAGGTGAAATAATATGATAATATACATTTAAATTGTATCATCAAGATTGTGCAACTACTCTATTCTACCAATAACTAGCTATATATTCATTCATCTTTGTAAGAATATTTATTGTAATTGTTTATGTATGGCATATTTTAGACAATAACCATGTTGATGTTAGATAGGTCGTGTTGGTTTCAACGACATCCACAAGCTTTGACAAAGGCGGAATCAAGTATTGAAGTAGTGAAGAATACAAGTGAAGTGTAAAAATGAGTGTATTGATAAAAATATCTCCCGGAGGGCAAAAACAGCATTTCCCAAAGCTGTCAATTCAAACAAAAAGTCTCAGGGAGTCAAGAGGGTCATTTTAGCACAGTTGCGGAGAAAAGTGGTTTTAACAAAAAAACATACGCTTAAGCCTACGCTTTTAGAATCAAAAAGTGGCTGAAAAGTGGAGTTTTACGCTTGAAGGTACGCTTGGACCTACACTTCAAGCGTAAGGAACCTACGCTTCAAGCGTAGATACGGCATAGTTTTGTAAAGTGTAGGTGCGGCATTATGATTGCGTGGTTGGTTGTTACGTATCCTATTATGACTTGGGCTACACTCATATATATCGTAGGACATGTATAAAGGATATATACACAAAAGTTGACTAGATTCATTCCAAATTATAAGAGGATTAAATAAAGGGTAATTTGCACTAACACCCCCTCAGGTTTCGGTCAAACCCACTTAGCGGTTGACTTTTAATTTTTTTGCACTAACACCCCCTCAGCATTGGTTCATTTTGCAATGACACCCCTTGGGCCAATAAAATGACCAAAATACCCTTGATTAAATTCGAAAATATTATATGAAATGTGAAATGACCTTTATGCCCCAACCCCAAATATATACAATTTCGAAAAACATATATATAAATTCAAAAATATATATAAAATTCGGAAACAAATATTTAAATTTTGAAAAAAATATATAAAATTAGAAAAAAAAAATATAAATTTCGAAAAACATATATAAATTTCAAAAAATATATATAAAATTAAAAATATATATATAAAATTTGAAAAAATATATAAATTTTGAAAAATATTTTAATTCGAATATATATATTTCAAAAATATATATAAAATTCAAAAAATATATATTTTCAAAAACAAAATTCAAAAAATTATATAATTTCGAAAAACATATATAAATTTCAAAAAATATATATAAAATTCAAAAAAATATAAAAAATTTGAAATATATATAATTTGAAAATATATATATATAATTCGAATATATATATAAAATTTGAAAAATATATAAATTCGAAAATATATATTTCAAAAAATATATATAAAATTCAAAATATATATATTTTCAAAAACAAAATTCAAAAAATTATATAATTTTAGAAATATATATATATATTGGTAAAATGTCATATCTTTCTAATGAAATGAATCAAACTACTTACCACCAACATCAATTAGTGGCCTTCTTTTATATATATTTTTTTCCAAAATTGTCCATGAATTGTCCAAAAAAATTTCCAAAATTTTCCAAAATATATAATTTTTTTGAATTTTTACTCAACAACTCGGTTTGTCATAGATGAATTGTCCAAGAATTTTTTGAGATTACCCATTATATATATATAAATTTGAAATATATATAAAATTAAAAAAAATTCAAAAACAATATATAAAATTCGAAATATATATATAAATTTTGAAACAAATATATATAAATTTTGAATTGTTTTTATAAAATTCGGATAAATTATATAAATTTTAAAAACATCATATAAATTTCAGAAAAAATATATATATTTTGGAAATATATATATAAAAGAAGACCACTAATTGATGTTGGTGGTAAGTAGTTTGATTCACTTCATTAGAAAATATATGTCATTTTATCAATATATATATTTTTCTAAAATTATATAATTTTTTGAAATTTATATATATTTTTTGAAATATATATATATTTTTGAATTCATATATATTTCAAAATTTATATTTATATTCGAATTTTATATATATATATTTTCGAATTATATATATATTTCAAATTTTATATATTTTTTTGTATTTTATATATATTTTTTGAAATTTATATATGTTTTTCGAAATTATATAATTTTTTGAATTTTGTTTTTGAATATATATATATTTTGAATTATATATATATTCTAATTATATATATATATTTTTGAATTATATATATATTTCAAATTTTTTATCTTTTTTTGAATTTTATATATATATTTTGAGATTTATATATGTTTTTAGAAATTTATATATGTTTTTCAAAATTATATAATTTTTTGAATTTTGTTTTTGAAAATATATATTTTTTGAATTTTATATATTTTTTTGAAATATATATATATTTTCGAATTATATATATTTTTGAATTTATACACCAAAGATCTTATGCATAATTGGATGATCTAGTTGCTGAAAAATCATCACACCGTCTATTGAAACGAGATTGCTTTGATCCGTTAAAGAACGGAGCCGTTTGAGTGTGGAGATCGGAGCGAGAAGCTTCGTGGTTATTTGATCTATTGAGAAATAGAGCCGTCAAAGTACGGAGTGGAGCGAGAGTTTCGTGGAGCGCGAGTGAATCTAGACTTTCAAACGTCGAGTGAAGAACAACAGATTACATCGGTTGTAAGTACTATTTTCATAGAGTCTGTACAAATTTTTTAATTCATAGTGCATCGATACCCGAGCGTATCCATGATTTTTACTTGGAATCTTTCCAAGGTTTTCCATGTAAAAATATCGTGTGTCTCTATCGCTTTATTTTCTGCACTTAGATTATTCTTTTCATGATTTATCTTGATATATAATTGGATTAGAATTGACTTTTCCGTAATTATAATTAATTTGTCAATAAATTCACAAAAAGCCTATTCACCCCCCCTGTAGGTCGTTTTCACCATCGTCTATATAATTTCAATCTTATATGTACAAATAAAGCTTGAATTCATTCATCTTATAAAAATCTAGATGTCCTTCACACTTTTCCAAGCTTAGAGCAACCTTAGCACAAAATAAGATTCTGCAGTTCACTTACTTGTTCCCGAATTATGATAATCAATAAATGGAAAGAATGAAGAAAAAAAATACCAAATACCATTTCAAAGTACCATTTGTTCGGTTTGACCAAATTTAAGCTGTCAAACTAGTTGGTTTGATTTTGACTAATGGTGGAGGAAGCAAAATGAAAGACTACCAAATATTAGGTAAAATTACAATTTAAAGTTTGATAGACTCTTTCAAGCATGCCTATAAATAGAGGCACTTTGTATATTGAGAGACACCAAAATGAGAGCAAGATAGAGATGTGAGTTAAGAGGTGAGGGTGTGGACGACACCAAGAGAAAGAGAGAAGAAAAGAGAGAAAAAGAAGTGATGGTGTTCTGTGACAACAAGAGATGAGTGATGGTGTTGTGTGACACCAAGAGAGAAGTGATGGTGTTATGTGACACCAAGAGATAAGTGAGGATGTTGTGTGCCCTGATGTAATACATCTCTATTTCTTGAAAATTGTGTGTCTGTAAACATAGATCAAAGTTAGGACTGAACCACGTTAAATATTATATGTTATGTATGTGATATGTGTGTTATTGTGTGTGTGGATTAAAGCTGGGTCCTGACGATCCTGAACGGGATTAATTCCTAAGTGTGACTTGGGAATTAATTCCTACCACCTTTGACCACGAGTAGTACCTTCCCCATGTAGCTTTTGAGGTCAGCCTACGTATTTCTGTGAACTAAAAGGAAAATAGTTAGCAAAAGAAATAAACACAACCGTGAGAAGCTGAGAGAGAGAGAGAGAGTGATTTACAAATAATTATATATGCAGACTGATTTTTATATTGGTAACAGGGGAAGAAACAATAACACTTCTTAAATTAAGTGGATGAAATCAGATCAAATCACAAATTTTGGATTGGAATTAATGGGACTCTGAAGAATTAGTTCAGGGTTGAATATATTTGTAAATTGAAGAAGTGGTTTACATACCAATTTGGAATTTATTTATTTTTTTACAACCCTACATATATATAGTTGGTGTATTGAGACTCGTCCATTACTGCATTACTGGATGAATACCCCACTTTTTCACCTTCACCTTCACTTGTGTTCCATTGTAATAGAATCCCTGAATTGAAGCCTTAATGCAACACCCATCAGAATTGTATTTCCCATAAACTCCTCCAGACGGGTCATATTTGTGCCGCATTAACGCGATGTGATCTGTCTTGAATCTTTCAATCTGATTACGTACTTGAATACAGCCAACACGTGAATCATTGATTAGGAGATCTAAAAGTAAATATAATGGTTTTTCATCATGATCTTCAATTTCGAAAACGGCACAAATACAAATTTGTTTGATCTTCAATTTCGAAAACGGCACAAATACAAATTTGTTTGATGCAGCGGAGAGAACTTGGATCGTCCATCTTCAAACGCACCCAATTAGTCATGTCCTCACTCTCATATATATGGCCAAACCAACTTGGTATCTCACTTCCCGGAAAAACAATTCGGCTATTTTCCTGTATCATAACAAAGGATTTACTGATTATTAGTTAGAAAGAAGTGAATACTATATTACAAACACCAATATACATGTAGTTACCGGAAGTTGACTTTCCGAGTCGTATATATTTGGCTTGTTGTTCCCTTTATTCTCAGTCAATTTGTAGCACCCTGAGAATTTCCAATTCACAATAGCGTTTGACGGAATGGTAATGGAATAGCGTTCCAGTGATACGCAACCTTCTGCGGAAAGATAACATACGGATGAGGGCAGTGAGTCCAGTGTTTGGAGGCTTAAGCAATCATCCAAACGAAGATTTGTAAGATGAGTGAAGCTTTCCGGTAAACGAGCAAAGTTGTTCCCCCTTAGTTTTAATGTCCTGAGCGAGTGAGGAAGATTTTGAATGGCTTCTTCCTCTAAATTGCAGTTGGACCAGTATAAGTGTGCCAGGTGAGTCAACTGCGCAAAGGATGATGGTAACCTTTTTATACCACTTCCTTCCAAATTTAGAACACCAAGCCTTTCGAGAAGTGAAACTGATGGAGGTAAATCTTTTATTGCAGTTCCACTCAAGTAAAGCTCTTCCAAACTTTTCATTTTGCCAATATTGTTAGGCAATCTTTCGAGCATTTTGCAACCCATCAGGTACAAACTTTGAAGCCCTTTGAGATGTTTGACTACTAATGGAGGCAATTCTTTTATCGCAGTACTATCCAAAGAAAGAGCCTTTAAACATTTAACATTTCCTTGAAGATCTGGACACTTCTCCAGTTTGGAGCACCCACCTAGATTAAGTGTTTTGAGAGAGATCAAATTAATTCTTGTTGCCACATTTTTCAAATTGTAACAATTTGAAAAATCGAGGCGAACAAGCCTCTCGTGAAATTCAATGGACGGATGAATCTCAACCACACTCGAACAGTCTCGAAGGACCAATTCCTCCACACAGGGCAAACCCGACAAATCAGGAGTCTTCTTCAGATTTTCACAGCAACTGAGGTCCAATATTTTTAACTGTTAAAACAAACGATTAAATAATGAATGAAATCAGCTTCAATCAACTATAAATAATTACTCAATTTGGAAAAAAAGTATGTAAACTAGGTAACAGACTCATAAATTTGATTAGTATGATTATTTTTTAATTAAAATTTTTCTATCTTTAGGAAGACAGAAAGTTTAAACAACAGTCACTAACAAAAAAAATAAATCATGATGAGTTACCTGATTACTTATACTCCCTCCATCTCAATTTAGTTGTCCACTTTGATTACTTTAATTGTTCCAAATTAGTTGTCCAGTTTCGAATCCCAATATAATATTATTACATTATCAAAAGACAAAGGATAAATACCTTAAACCCCCCTCAATTTTACTCTCTTTCCCTACTATAACCCCTCAATTAATTATACCCCCCTCAACTTTCATTTTCTTGCACCATGGGCTTGCCCTCAAATTTGTTTACCCTTTTACCCTCCAAACTTTTTGTATTTCCACATTACCTTTAATCTTATCCTTACTATTATATTTCTTAATTCTTTAAATTACAAAAATATTATTTCTTTTAGTTAGAATATTAATTATGTCATTTACCTTTAATGTATTAGACTAAATATACTCTCAAATGTTATTTTTTTTTTATAAGTTCTAATTATTTTATTTGTAAATCAATTAACTTGGTATTAAATTTTAGATTGATTTAAATCATAAAACTCAATCCTAATTAATATATTCATAAATAAATCACAATTTATGAAAACAATATATATATTTTGAAATAAATCACAATTTATGAAAACAATATATATATTTTGAACAAAATATATATATTTCGGAATATATATATAATTCGTCAAAAATATATATTTTCTGAATTCTTTTAAAAAACACGAATTTTTTACGAAAAATAATTTTTTTGGGAAAAATATATATTATGTTCCAAAATATGATTTTTTTCCGAAAAATAATTTTTATTGTGAAAAATATATATTATTTTCAAAAATAAGAATTTTTTCGGAAAAATAATTTTTTTGAGAAAAATATATATTATGTTCCAAAATATGATTTTGAGTCATAATACTTAAACTACCATCAATAGTATAAGAGGGTTTAGTGAAATCAAACCTTCAAAAATAATATTTTTCGAAAAAATATGTACATTTTGGAATATATATATATTGGAAAATGATATATATTTCGGAATATATATATATATATATATATATATATATATATATGATTCGTTAAAAGAATATATTTTTCGAATTGTTTTAAAAAATATGATTTTTTTATGAAAAATATACATTATTTTCTAAAATATAAAAAATATATATTTCGGAAAAAAATTATATTATTTTCGGAAAAAAAATCATATTTTGGAAAATAATATATATTTTTCTCAAAAAAATTATTTTTCGGAGAAAATCATATTTTGGGAACATAATATATATTTTCCCCAAAAATTTTATTTTTTGGAAAAAATTCATATTTTTTAAAAATAATTCAAAAAATATATATTTTTGACGAATTATATATATATTCCAAAATATATATCATTTTCCAATAAAACTTAATTTCATTTAAATCATAAAACTCATTATCCTAATTAAAATTTTTTTTTGCCAAATGAAACTTTCTTTTCATAAAAATATATTCATAAATTGTGATTTATTTATGAATATATTAATTAGGATTGAGTTTTATGATTTAAATCAAATTAAAATTTAATAACAAGTTAATTGATTTACAAATAAAATAATTAAAACTTAAAAAAAAAAAATTTAACATTTGAGAGTATATTTAGTCTAATACATTAAAGGTAAATGGCATAATTAATATTCTAACTAAAAGAAATAATATTTTTGTAATTTAAAGAATTAAGAAATATAATAGTAAGGATAGGATTAAAGGTAAGGTGGAAATACAAAAAATTTGGAGGGTAAAAGGGTAAAAATATTTGAGGGCAAGCCCATGGTGCAACATTTTATGAAAGTTTATGGGGTTCTAAGCTTATTTCATAGTTGAAGGGGTATAGTAGGAAAAGAAAGTAAAATTGAGGGAGGTTTTAAGCTATTTACCCAAAGACAAAATGGGAAACACAATATATTAAAAAAATCTTGAAAAATAAAATGTGGACAACTAAATTGGGACGGAACGAGTACTAACTTTTCCTTTTCTTGTCATTATAAACTATTAAGATTTTTTTTCTTATTTCATTTACTATTTTATTTTTTTAATCTAAACAAAGGGAAACTTGGAGGTTTTACCAAGGTAATAAAAGCCACAAATTACACTCTTTTTCCCGAGTGCATTTTGACCCAAACATGAGTAGTCCGCAAGCAGTTCTCTCAATGTATTAAAAGAGAATCCCACCAACAATAATAATGTTACCTCTCTTTGACATTTTCAAGAAAACAACTTCTTTCAAATTGTTTTTGTTTATGAATACGGTTAAAAACTGCTCTGGCAACAATGGTCTTACCTGCTCAATTACGGTTACTATATGCTATCTTATTATAAATTAGAGACATCAGAAGGTATGTCACAAATAAAATACAAATTCATTTTTGACCTCAAAGTATTAACTTGACCACGGAAGTGCACCCGCCCGGTTATATTTTGCAGAAAAGGTCCCGGATTGTACAGATTATTTAATCAACAACTACTATTGTGGGACTATATATAGTAGCTATTGGTAGTGAAACTTTTAGGAAAAAGAGAATTCTAAATGTAAGAAAACAAAATCAGCAAGGAGACTACAATATGTACGGATTTGTTTTAATGAAATTTAAGTGATAAAAAATCATTGAAAATAAAATAAACAAAATTTTAAAGTACTAAACACTAATTGCTTTGTAGTATATAAATACAAGTATGTATTTTCAAAAAGAATCCCACTTGCAGTAATAATGTTACATTCTTGTCATATAGAGTGAACCTCAACTAAACTCACAATGGAGGAGACCCAATCAAGGACTTTTAAAAATTTACAAGCATCGGGTTTGTGAGCTTGGACAAATTAAGGGCTTCTAGTAGTTTTTATTATGTAAATAAAAGATAAATGACTTCTAACTATTTAATCCGGCAGGTATGGGCACAAATAACTTGTGATATAAAATATTTTCTATCAACTTGACAAAATAATTTGCAAAGAGAAACATATTACATTTTAAAAAATAAAATTACCTTCATGTTATGCAATTTAACCTCGACCAAAGTTTCACAACCTGTGAGATACAATTCCTCAAGAGATGGGAGCTCTGAAAAATTAGGATCTTTCACCAAATATTTGCAATATCTGAGATTGAGGACTTTTAACATCCTTAGAAACTGTTAAAAAATATATGTTTAGCATCAATTGACTGGAGAAACTTTTAACAGAATGAAGAACTGCAAAATATCGTGAGAAAGATTATTATCTTACTTTTGAATCGGTCCCAATTCCTTTGATAAGGCTATTAGGTAAATGGAGTTGAACATACTTTTTTGGATGGAAATTGCGTGGCAAATATTCTCGAGGATAGCCATCCCACTCAAGATACCTCAACTCATTTGAAAGATGAGTAAGGCATCCATCAAGTTGCACGCCATTAATTTTGAGTATTCGAAGCTTTCTCATAATTTTGAAGGCCTCAGCACTTATGCGCAATCCTTCCTCCAACAAGTCAATGCCTTCTAAAGATGATCCTTTCTCAGATAGCATAATAGCTTCGATTTTTCCTGTCACCTATCAACCAAGGAATGAAAACCTAAAAATAATCATATTATACTTGAAAGAACACTACATGGACATTACAATATAAGCTTTAAAGCATACCGTATTATTAGTGAATATTTCATAAATGTCCTCGTAAGTCCAAAGCCTGCTGCGCTCTCCAGGATCTTTAGATTCTTGACCAACAATATTTCGTCCCATTTTTTGTATCAAGTCATGCATAGCAAGAGTGTTGTCTTTTGATATACTAATGAGGCACCTCTCACAAAGAATTTTAATTCCTATGACTGGGTCAAGTTCACCGGTCTTGTGGATATTCTTGACACATTCTATATTGTATCCTTTGAAGAAACATGCGATATCAAGAAAAAGTTTCTTCTCTTCCTTATCAAGACAATCAAAACTTATCCTCAAAACATCATCAATTTCGCTGGGAGGGCTGTTCTTCCACCTGAACAATAGAGCTAACCACTCTTCTTTGCTTCTTTTACCCAAAGTGGAACCCAAAACCCTAAGAGCAAGTGGAAGGCCTTGGGCATAATGTTTTGCTCGGTGTGAAAGTTGCAGATAATCATCTTCAGGCTTCATCTGCTTGAATGCATGCCAACTGAAAAGTTGTATGGCCTCACTGTCATCTAGTAGCGGAATATGGTATGTCTTAACACCGTGCTTTTCCAACAATCTTTTATATCTAGTTGTGATGATGATCTTGCTTCCACTACCAAACCAGTCATGTCCCACTCCAACTAAGTAGTTCAGCATATTCTCATCATCCACATCATCAACCACTAGAAGAAGCCTTTTATTACCAAGCCTATATTTTATCTCATTGATTCCCTTATCAGGATTTTCTATTTTTATAGTTTTATCCATTAGGATATCCCGGAGAAAATGGCTTTGTAGTTCAGCTAGACCACCAGGCATAGAAGACCTCTCTTTGAAATTTTCAAGAAAACTACTTCTTTCAAATTGTTTTTGTTTATGAATACGGTTAAAAACTTCTTTGGCAACCGTGGTTTTACCTGCTCCTCCAATTCCACAAATTCCCAAAAAAAGTGTTTCATCCTCTTCTAGCAACAACCTGATTATTTCGTCCGCCCGTTCAGCAATACCCACTGGGTATTCAGCTACTCTGAATAATTTATGCTGCAATTTTTCGGAAATCACCTGAACAATTTGTTGGATAAATTTCTCCTCTTCCCTATCAAGCACAAATCAATGAGTACTAGTATCAGAAGATATGGCATAACATGCTTCATTTTGTTTATTATCTTATAATTTGTGAGATTCTAGAATATTGTTTCATTGAATCATGTCATATGCAAAACGTGATAATTCAAATCAAATAAAATATCAGATTTGTGTGTTGTCTTATTCTCCTTCCTACGGAATATTACATGCATAATGAACTAATTAACCAAGTAGTAACTAATGGAGCAGAATGTATATATATATATATAGTCGCATACCCATTTGCAGCATCTTCCAGATCCAAGCCGATTATATTTGCTGCTTCCTTCATAGCAGCCCTCCTTGTCTCGACCCTTTTGGTCTCTTGAGAATCCATAAAGGCTTCAAAGAAACTCCTTTTCTGTTTCCGAACTTGGGACGGTTTGACATCGTAGAAAATAGGCAATACTATTTGTCCCTTGCTCCTGCTGCAGTTCATGATCTCCACCAGTTCATCTAAGCACCATGTCGAATTAGCGTAGTTTCTGGAGAAGACGACCACAGCAATTTTGGAGTGATTAATGTAGTAGAGGAGCTCTGAAGATATGCATTTCCCTCTCTGAAGCTTTTCATCATCCTTGAAGGTCCTCAATCCTGACCGATCAAGGGCACCGTAGAGATGGCCCACAAAGGTCTTGCGAGTATCCTCGCCTCTGAAACTCAAGAACACGTCATATTCCCCGCTCACACAGGATGATGATGATGCCATAGGAGACTAGGCTAATTATGTCGCAGAGAGAAGAAACCAGTATATATGAAATAAAGACAGATAGATATATGAAAATAGCTGGACTCTGCCTCTATGTATATAGAATGTTATGCATATAGGCAGTGTATTGTACTGTAAGAGATGGTGAAATTGGTTTTGAGTTTCCATGAACCTGCCAATGGTTGAAACCTTCAATTATAGAATAGGCGCATTGAAAACAATTATGCCAAGGACAAGTAGTTAAAATACAGATTAAGGAATTTGTTTGCTTGTGAGTTTTCGCTAAGCGTCAAAATTAAATTAAATCAAGTGGCACCTAATCCAATATCAAAGATAATCGGATCTTTGAAAATAAACATTAATAATTTGATAAAATATAATTTCTTCTTTGTCGTTGGCACCTGTTTTCTACCATATATATATATATATATATATATATATATATATATATATATATATATAATTTCTTCTTTGTCGTTGGCACCTGTTTTCTACCTCTTTATCATTTTGACTGCATACGGCATATATACAGTGATATTCAAGCAATTTCCTATAAGGTGACTTCGAAGGAGAAATTAAGAGCAAAACTTGATAGCACCCAACACGCTCAAAACTATTTTGTACGAATATACGACAGAATTTAAAGACATATATATGAAAATAGCTAGACTCTGCCTCTATATATGTGGAATATGTTGAGTTATAGATCATCATTCAGGAAGAAATTTACGACAAGTCTTTATCTAAAGGGCGGGCCATAGTTTGTTGGGCATCAACAAACATGTTAGGGAGTTACGCCCTCGGATGTACGGTTTGGTATTTTAGCAGTACATATGAATTAGGTGTATATATATATTGTAACTCTAATTTGGCGACAAGCGAAATACAAAAGACTTAGGTGTATATATACATCATTGTAACCCTAATTCGGTGATAATCGAAATACAAAAGACTCATCTGGTAGACTTAGGTCACACTGACCGAACCACGTACAAATCCCGTGTGTTCTTGATTCTTTACTGTATTATTATTTATGATTGATCTATAATTGTGTTAGAATATATTTATTTTATATTGATATAGGTTTTGGTCCATCTATTTTGATCCACCTATGTTTATAATAGGATTAGGTTTTTTAGCCGTCACACCCTAGTTACCTATTTTATGTTAGATTATATTATATTTTATATTGTTAGAATATATTACTACCTATGTCCCATATTAGTTGTCCACTTTTGCACATTTACTTGTCCCAAATTACTTATCCAATTTCAAATTCCAATGCAATTTAACCACTCACTTTCCCCAACTACCCTTATTCCACTAACTTCAAACAAATACCGGACCACACCATAATACTATATTATTAAGGGCAAAATTGGAAATTACACACTAGTCAACCTCAATCCATAAAATGCTAAAAAGTCCAAATTGGACAAGTAATTCCGGACGGAGGGAGTAGGATTTAGGCCCATTTAGATTTCCATCCACCATGCCCTAGTTACTCTCCACTCTTTTGACTTGTACTCAACTCATTCTTTCTTATATATATATATATGGGTGAATGGCGCAAAACTCCCCTATAATTTTCAAAATGTGCAGAAACCCCCCCTATAATTCGATTTGTGCAGATAAACCCTTATGGTTTGGCAAAAGTATGCATATTCACCCCCTGTGACACTGTTCAAGCTACTTTTTTGGCCAAAAAAAAGTCACGTGAGTTCCACATGACATATTTTCCTAAAATTCCAAAATGACCTTGATCAATTACCTAACTACCCTTGCCCTTATATGGATATATGTATAGCTATATTGCATATAGGTTTAAATTTCTCTCTCTTCTTCCTCTCTCTAAATTTGGTTTAAGAACTTGGGCACCTCAAATTCAAATTTTCTCTCCCTCTGGCATTGTTTCCATCTCTATCTCTCAGTTACTGTTAAAACTCCTCTCTTACTCTCTCTTCTTTCTCAGCCCTTTCCATCTAGCTAGGGCTCACCAAAAAATCTCAATAAAATAAATACAATTCTATCAAAAGATACAAAATTGAAAAGTTATAACAAACCCAAATACGATTAGAACAAAAAAAATGACTCTAAAATTGAATAAACTTACGAGGAAATGAAACAAGATCAAAAGAGTTAGCACAATGAGGGAATCGGGACCGCCAAGGTATAGATCTGGAAGATAATTAGTGATAACGAATACGTAATAGGTGACTCCGACGATGCCCAGCGCCAACAAAATCATGATCGAGCCCAACCCTTGCAGGGCCATGCAGAATCTGAACACATTCCACGCCATCGCAGTTGTTGATCTATACATATTTCAATATATATATATATATATATATTGTTGGAATTCTGGGTTCCAGCAACTTCCTTAAGGGACTCGCTGTTGTATGGCATCGGTGCTTGACCGCCCAACCCGTTGGCACAAACGTTCAGCCCCTCATGTCCACCCGCAGCTTAGTGTGGGGCTTTGTGCTACCATAGTATAAGGGAATAAAGTTGCACCCTTGCTAACAGCTATAGATTTTAGCAAAGTGGATAAACGCTTGATCCTGAATGCTGGTATCAAAGCGAGGTCATGGGTTCGAGTCTCCCCAGGGTAGTTGCTCGAGGGAGATTGTTGGAATTATGGGTTCCAGCAACTTCCTTAAAGGACTCGCTGTTGTATGGCATCGGTGCTTGACGGCCCAACCCGTTGGCACAAACGTGCAGCCCCTTATGTTCACCCGTCGCTTAGTGTGGGGTTTTCCGCTACCATAATATAAGGGAATAGAGTTGCGTCCTTGCTAACATTTATAGCTTTTAGCAAGTGGGTAAGTGTTTGATCCTGAATGCTAGTAAGGTTTTTCATCATGGGTAAATGAGACATTTTGATGATAACAAACAATTGAATGTGGTGATATAATGTCTACTTGAGTTATGTTTTAGTAGGTTGAATAATCAAGAACAACTCAAGAGAGCTTGTGGATTCATGTAAAAATCAAGCAAAGATGTTCATAGCTAAAAATACATTGGAGACGAGGATGAAGACATCAACCCAAAGCTTAAAGAAATTGAAGATCAAAGAAATGGGTAAAATAGTCTTGGGTGAGTGCTAGATTAAATGTAAAGTTATTTTTGAAAGCTTAACTCTTGACAAATTAGCATTTAGGACCATGCATATCATTTACATCATTCATGAGTCCTTGAACCATTAGTATTAGACTATGAACATCATAGATGATACATTCATATATATAGTCTTTGCTAAAGTTGAGTTAGTTCAAGCTTTCATAAGCTATGGAAGAACTCAACAAAACTATTGTCCTAGAACCTAAAATAATTTCATATCACTTGAAATGGATTCTAGACATGTATTAAAGCTTTGAACAAAATTGTTTCAATCATGAAAAGCTTTTGTCAAATATTGAGAATTTGTTTAAATTCAAATATTATTTTATGATCTCAATATTATTTTTAGGAATGTCAAGGACCTTAATAAGTCACTAAGACATCCTAAGAAGGTTTCTAAGTCATTTTGGAAATATCCTAAAAGATTTCCCGAAAAACCGTTATGTGGTTTAAGAGATTGGAATGAACTATCATATTCAAACAACTATAAATCACTCAAAATGGGTTAAATGGAGAGATTCAAAAGCCTAAAATCAAGAGCTTGAAGTCAGCTTTCCAAAAAGCTAAATAACTCCTCAATCCGACTTACGGAACTTGAGTTATGACCAAAAGAGTGGAACTGGACAGAACCGATCCGAAATTAACTGTCAGTCGACCGAACCCTCCAGAGACTTTTGAGCCATTTTTTTGACACTTTTCAGTCGACTCACGAAGCATTGTCAGTCGACCGATTTGGCCTAGAACGACTTCCAACGACTATTTTTGGGTTCAAACTTTTCCAAAACTTCCCAAAACACCCCCAAACGGCTATATCTGTTTCCCACTCTATATATATGCCATATTTGATCCAAAACGGAAGAAAGAAGAGGGAGATAGGAATATGAAAGAAATCTATCATTTGTGCTTCAATTTTGAATTCTTTTTTGGGTAGAAAACTCCTACATGAATCACCCCATAGGCATCATTCATATTTTCTCTTGTGATTCATCATACCATACTTGAGTTGAGCTTTTAAATTGAGTATTTCATTTATGACTCTAAGTATGTGAGGAAGTGAGCTTTGAATTTTCATATTTATCTATTGAGATATAATGTTGTACCACTCAATGTAAAATTCTTATTATTTGTGAGTGAAAGACCAATAAGTTATCTTGGCATGGGAATAGCTTGTTGAAGCTTTGTAAAGGTTTCTCTCAACCTTGAAAATAGAGGATTAGGTTGGCTCTCCACCCGCAAGAGTGAGCAAAGGTCGGCTCTTTACCCGGAGGCAAGAGTGATTGAAGGTTGGCTCTCCACCCGTAAAAATGAGCAAGGTTGGCTCTTCACCCGCAAGAAGGAGCATGCAAGGGTTTGCTTTTCACCCGCAAGAAAAGCATGATAGTGGAATCCTTGGGAGGTTTTCTCAAGGCATGGACGTAGACCAAAGATTTGGTTGAAGCATGTAAAATCTCTGTGTCTTTGGTTTGCATTTTCTCTATCTCTTAAACTATTTACTTCATAAGCAATTATCATTTATAATCTTGAACTTCATATTAATGTCATGCTATGAAATTGCTTGTGTTGAAGAATTCATAAAGAGGATAGTAAAATGCGTAATTGTGATTGATTAGATCGTGAACTTAATAAGACATGGCTTAGATTATAACTTCTCTACTTGTTTTACTTAGCCATGATTAATTAGCACACCAAGTGTTTGATAAAATGCATCTTCCACAAACCATAGCATTAAAATTCCATATGTACACCAAGTGTTTGACAAAATGCATATTTAACACAACCTTCTCTTTAAAAGTTTTTGTATACTCTTAATATTTAATCACTTTGTAAAAATTCTACAAATATATTTTTTATGAAAAATAGCACTTTATACATTAAGTCTATATATGAGAAAAGTGTTTTACATGTTTAGTTGAATAGCATATTCACTTAGTGCTTGAATTGTTTCATATGCTACTTGAATCCATAATGCATGTATTATCATTATGAGATAAGTGCTTCAACATGTTTGGTAGATTTGTTTACTTGGTTAATAGAACAATTTATTTTTACTTGAATTAATGATGCATGTATTTAATTGTATAAATTATTAATGCATGATTACAAGTATGAAATGTGAAATTCACTTAAAAGATTATCTAAACCACTAAGTGTCTGACTAGAGTCTTATGACGCTTATCTTTGTCTAAATAAAGTCAAACCGAAAAAGTCTCAAAGTTTGTCATTGACCCTATTCACCCCCCTCTAGGTGTCAATATGTGGTCAACAATATATATATGTATGTATATAAATCCTTCTTAAATTGATGACTCTATACATCCAACGATTTGTTTTGTTTGTTAGGGTTTATGGATTCCAGATACGAGTTTGGAAACTATTAAGAGAGAAGAAAAATAAAAACTGTCCAGAATTATATACATATATATATATATTGGATATATGATAATGATAGAAGACGGTGAAGTTTTAAATCGATTGTGATGGAAAAACAAGTTTTCAATTTTGAAAATCTCCAGTCATAGTTCATGGCCCTCAAATTCAAAGCGTTTCAAATTAGGGGCTTCTACGTCTTTTCACAATTAACATGTATTTTCATTAAATTATAAAATAACATTTTAAGGGTATAAAATTAAATGCACAACTCCGTCACCGAAAAATGGCTTCAAGGGGTCAAAGCGTACATTTTGCAAAGTATATAAGTGTTTTAAAATCATGAGAGGGATTTTGAGTACATTTTGGAAAATATAAGGGGATTTTGTGTCATTCACTCATATATATATACATATATATATATGTGTGACAGTTCTATTGTAATAGAACACAACAAAAGAGAACATATACTGATTAATACATAATTATTTCATTCTCTCTTCTTCTTTTATCACTCTTTATTATATTTTTGTTCTAACAATAAGAGATGATGAAATTGGTTTTGAGTTTCAATGAACCTGGTACCTATGGTTGAAAGGTGATCTTGTGAACACAATTTCCTTCACCTTTAATAATATTATATATACGCGTATTGAACACAATTATGCATTATGGACAATTAGTTAAAATACAAATTAAGAAATCTCCTTGTGAGTTTTCGCTAAGCGTCAAAATTAAATCAAATCATGTGGTACCTAATCCAATATAAAAGCTAACCAGATCTTTGAAAATAAACATTAATAAATTTGATAAAATATAAAGATATATTTTCTTCTTGTCGTTGGCATATGTTTTCCGCTATATATATATATGGGAGAATGGCAGTAAACACCCCTGAGGTTTGAAAAAGGTGCAGAAAACCCCCCTTCAATTTCACTTTGTGCAAATAACCCCCTAAAATATCCTCCGATTGGGCACTTTGCACCCCTGCGACACTGTTCCGACAATTTTTTCGATCACATGCATATCACATGACTTAAAAAAAAATTAAATTCCAAAATTGCCATTGCCTAATGACTAACATACCCCTCTAATAAATTGCTTAAAACCCCCCCTTCAATTTTACTATCTCTCTATCCCTCCTCTCTCTCACACACACAGACGCACACATATACATATATACACACATATATATAGATCTATACATATATATACACACACACATATATATATATCTACACCATCCCCTCCCACCGCCTCCCCCGTCGGCGCCGCTCAGGTACCTTTTGGGTATTAGAACGTTGCCTCCCAATCCACAAATCCCACCTCTTTTTCCCACTTTTCTGCAACCAATAGATTCAAAAATTGATGCGAAAATAGATTTGAAGATGGTGATGAACAGGACGATGAAGATGTGGTCTCTTTCTCTGCAACAAACCCCAACTCTAACACTTCTTTCCCTCAAAATCAAAGGGTAAGGGCATATCCTTCTTATAAGAACAACCCACAATCCATCTACAAATCCCCAAATAAATCCAAATATTGAAAAAACCCAAGAGTTCTGAAACAGAGAGATATAAGAATGTATATGTATTGTATCTATGTATATAAGTTAAACATGGGGAAGAAAACTGAAAATATTGGTGTTAAGTTTTGTAGCATAAAAGATATAAATTTTAACTTTAGCACGTTTGGAAAATAAATCCGGAAGTGGAAGGTTCATACGAAGGGGATTTCTACTGTGCCTTGATTTTGGAAAATCTGGGTTTTTATGTTGCTTTTTCTTTATATGGTTTTTTTTTTAATTTTATATATTTGTCTTGAATTTAATATGTTTTTAAAAAAAAAATTCAAAATTTATATATATTTTTTATTTTATATTTATTTTCGATTTTATAATTTTTTTCGAAATTTAATATATTTTTTTGAATTTTATATGTTTTTTTTAAATTTTATATATTTGTTTCAAATTTTTTATGTTTTTTGCGATTTTTATATTTATTTTCGAAATTTAATATGTTTTTTTGAAAAAAAAAATAATTTCGAAATTTATATATTTTTTTAATTTTATATTTACTTTTGAATTTATAATATTTTTCAAATTTTAATATATATTTTTTCGAATTTTATATATTTTTTGAAATTTTAATACAAATTAAATTATTAAATGATGGGAGGGGGTCTAATTAATAAAAACACTATCCTTGTTTTTAAACAAAATAAGGATAAGACATTGATGGTAGTTTAGGGATTTTAAAAAAAATTCAGAATGATGTCATCGTTCAGGGGGTCTAAGTGATGAGAATATTGATTTACAAATAAAATAATTAAAACTTACAAAAAAAATTTAACATTTGAGAGTATATTTAGTCTAATACATTAAAGGTAAATGACATAATTAATATTCTAACTAAAATAAATAATATTTTTGTAATTTAAAGAATTAAGAAATATAATAATAAGGATATGATTAAAGGTAATGTGAAAATACAAAAAGTTTGGAGGGTAAAAGGGTAAAAAAATTGAGGGCAAGCCCATGTTACAACCTTTATAAAACTTTAGGGGGTTCTAAGCTCATCTCATAGTTGATGGGGTATAGTAGGGAAAAAGAGTAAACTTGAGGGGAGTTTTAAGCAATTTACCCTATTTAATTTAAACAGTTTAAATAAGGGCATAAAAGTAATTTCCCTTTTCCGTCACCGAAAAAGGTGTTTGAGGGTATTTAGCGCCCCTTTTTGAAACTTGAGGGGTGTTTTTAAACCATTAGAAGAGTTTTCTGCACATTTTTCAAACCTCAAGGGTGTTTACTGCCATTCTCCCCCATATATATATATATAGATAAATGGCGCAAAATTTCCAATGATTTGAAAAGTGTGCAGATAAGCCCCACTAATTTTGCAAAAGTGTGCACGTTGACCCCTATATAACACTGTTCCGGTCACATTTTTACCAGAATCTTGGCATGTGACAACCACATGTTATTCTTTAATCTAAATTCCAAAAATGCCTTTACCAAATTACCAAACTACCCCTCTTGCAAATAATAAACATAATCTATACCTTCTGATTTTGTTAGTTTTGGAGTACTCTTTGCAAGTTAATGTGTCTTTGAGCTCCTTCAACCTGTCTCAAGTTTTGCGTATAATGATTTTACCTGCCTGCAATCAATTTGGTTTGTCAATTTTGCATATTTCTTGGTACTTCATGCATTGTGTTGCCCTTTTTTATGAACCAGCATAAGACCTCACTGAGCTACTTACTCCGTCCCTGTTTGTTCAGTTTATTTGACATCAAACCTTGAGAATCTCTGAACCATTTTCTCATCCCTATATGAATTTTCCAGGAAAAAATAAACCAACTGCTTCAATTTCGAAATCCTGAATTGTTTATGGACAGCTTAGCAAGAGTCCTCGACAGCAGCTGAAGTTCCTCCAACATACGTGTTTTAATCTTTGTTAATTGAAGATGCAAAAGTGATTTCAGAAAGGGGTTCAATGAAATTGGAGTTGGCATCAACTACTATTGGTGGAGGAGCATCGAACTGGTAAAGGATTGCAAAATGGGGAGAGGCATTATTAGTGAGGGTGGTCTGGTAATGAACATAAGATGGAGCAAAATGGGGATTGTAGATGCGGTCAAGCCAACCTTTTGAGACGCAATTGCTGCAGTGGATGTCTTTGAGTGAGAGTCTCTGGAGAATTTTGTCGAACAGTTCGTGGGCTAGATTGTCCATGAAGGGAAACGCCAATGATGATGATGAGCCAATCTTCAATCTTTTATCACCATCGTCTCCAACCCTATACGTCATCTCTAAATCTCACCAAAAGTTTTGGAATCGACTCAATTGAAACTGAGGGTATACACATACATATATATACACACATATATAGGTGTTGTTCTTGGGGCGGCCAAAGTGCATCTTGAAGACGAAGCGAGTCGATCTGTGGCCAGATAAATCGGCGGAAAGCTCCGATTTTGAGGCGGCGATGGAGGCGAGAGAGGGAATATTGGGATTGGGGTGATTGTGACTTGGTGGTGGTCAGAGTGTAGTTGGATGGAGGAAAGAAGAAGCCATTAGGGTTTGGAATGTCTTTTGTCATTTTATTATTATTTTTTAAAAAATTAAAAACCTTAATTTAAGGGTAAATTAGAAAATTCATAATTTAGGCACAGGGAAAGAGTTTGGAGGGGTGTATTCGCCTACTTTTCAAAATATAGGGGGTTTAGAAACCGTGAACAATGTTTTCTACACACTTTTCAAATTATAGGAAAATTTTGCGCCATTTACCCATATATATATATATATATATATATATATTTGGTGTTTTTAGCCGTCTTCATCATTTTAACTGCATACGGCATACAGTGATATTCAAGCAATTTCCTAAAAGGTGACTGCGCGAAAGAGAAATTAAGAGCAAAACTTGATAGCACCAAACAAACCAACCTCTATCTGTAATCTATAGTAGGAGTATGATATATATTCGGGCTAATAAGAGGGACCTCCCATGAGGTTTGCCACAAAAGGTCATGACTTCCTTTCCTGTTTAAAAATTGCCACCTAACTCTCTTGTGGTTTGAAGCGGTGCCGTTAAATTGCCTAACGGAAGTGATAAAATTATTCAGTTATCCTTATATATTGAAATGCAAGTACGAAAATAACCCCAATCAATTATATGTATATATGTATCCCATTATATACTATTTAAATATGGGTGAATGACACAAAATCCCCCTATACTTTCCAAAATGTGCGCGAAACCCCCTCCTGGTTTTAAAACACCCTTATACTTTGCAAATTGTGCGCTTTAACCCCTCGAAGCCATTTTCCGGTGACGGAGTTGTGCATTTACTTTTATACACTTAAAATGTTATTTTATACAATTTAATTGAAATACAAGTTAATTGTGAAAAGACGGAAAAGCTCTGGGTTGAAACGCTTAACATAATGGAGTTCTTGTATTGAACGATATTTTATAATTTAATTGAAATACAAGTTTGAATCATTTTCTAGGGTTTTACTCTCTCTCTCTTTGTTGAAGTTGTACGCACACCATATAACAATAAACCCATATTACATCACAATAAACCAATTGAGATCATCATCAGTCATATCTTCATACTAATCACAACTCTAAACAACTTTTCCTTCTCAAATTTCACCAATCAAAGGGCACAATATCACAGAATCAATAAACACCATACAATATTTGTGTAAAACCTAATCGGAGAGATCGATAAATTCATGAACAATGATGTCTGTCTAAGGGTGACAAAAATAATGGTTAAGAATAAACCCTTATGACGACAAGGTTTTACCTAGCGCGAGTGAACGAATCGTATTGTAGTACAGTTCGACTTGAGAAAGGTTATCGATCCCACATTCTGAATTCTTGTAAAATAATACTCTTGAATTGCTATAAAAGTATGGTTTGTTGTTTGTGATTTCTGACATAGTTAACTAATAAAGCAAGTAAAGATAGATTAAGACAAGAATAGTAGAAATAAAATCTAGGGTTTCCATACTCCACCGCTAACTGCATAACATAATTATCTAATTGCTCAATTGCAAGAGGGCAATCCATCACCATGAATCAGATCGTACTGCAAATAGTCAAATACGTCCCAAAAAAAATATTATCCACTGGATTCGCTACAACCCAACTCCGGACAGAGTGTGACTTGTACATGCCATCTACTTTAATCTAATTTACTCCTACATCATAAAATTAAACTAAAACATGTCTATATCACCTCGCAGAGGCATGGCTTGTGTAAGCACCAGTGTGTAGAAGATCACATTATGTTTATGATAACATGATTCAGTGAGAAAATATATTCAATCAATCTAAGACAAGAATTAGAATAAATATAAAACCTCGTGTTAAGAATAAGTACGACCTCTGTTCTACACAATAATCACAGTGTGGTCATAGTTTCCCCTCAATACAATTGAAACAAATAAAGAACTACATTACTTGGCTAAGGTTTTGCTAGAAAACCCTAGATACCGAATTAGTTGCTCATAGTGGAGAGAGACTGCATCGTTGATGTAGAAACGACCTCTATGATCTTCTTCTCCGTATCTCTAGGTCTTGAATGACTCCTCCCGTTGAATGATATGAATCTCCAGAGAAAGTGCTCTGGAAATTATGTGTAAAAGAAGCTCCTTAAGTCTGGTCCAGACCTTGGTATTTATAGACAAAGCTAGGGGAAATCCTAGTTGTATTAGATTTGTCTCGTTTGGAGTAGGATTCCCTTTTTAAGTACCTTTTTCTTAAAAACTGAGTCAAATCCTTTGATCTAATGTAAAATATGTCTAAAATATGTGCTTAGAGGTGGTGGGATCGAACAAAAAGTCATCCAAGTCAAAACGGATCAATTTGGGTCAAACTAGGATTTCTGCCCGAATATGAAATTTTCAGCTTTTTCTACAGACATGTCTTACTCTTTTGATCATAACTAGAGCTACACATATTGGATAAAGGCGTGCTATAGTTTTTTGGAAAGCCGACTTCAAGATATTAATGTTAGGCTCAAGAATCACTTAATTTGAACATGTTTTGATCGAGATATGGCTATCCAAAATTAGTTATTGTTTTTGCCCTACTGTATGCGCCCAACTTTGGCCTGAAATATCAAAATCCAAAATTTTTGCAATTCTTCGGGTGCGTTTGGAAAGCCTATTTTTTGTATTTGTTTTCTATCTTTAAATATAAAAACTGTTTTTGTATTTGTCTTTGTTTTTTTCAGCGAAAAACTAAAAACAAAAAAGCGTTTGGATGAAGGTGTTTTCACCACTTTTATTTGGTGAAAATTGTATTTTATGAATTTAGTGTTTTCACTGTTTTTACCACCTAAACAGTGAAAAAACTCAAAAAACAATTAAAAGTTGTATTTGGTGTTTTTATCACTTTTACACACTATTCACAGAAAACAGTTTTCTTGGGAAAAAAAAGTGAACAGTAAACGCGTTTGTCAAACGTATTTTTTTTTTGAACTTAGTGAATAGTAAAAAAACAAAAACTGTTTTTCCGTATCCAAACGGGGCCTTCATATTTTTGGACGCCGTTTGTTCCTATGGCATGTACATCAATATATAATACATGTTTAATGTCATTTTTGCCCTTCGAAATACGTCTCTTGGATCAAAACTCCATTTCTCTTCTCTTTTTAAGTGGTAACAAACACAACCTTGGTTAATTCACCAAAGTTAACTTGTTTTCTTCGTTAAGCTCCAGAAACACACTTAAACATGAAAACATGATAAAAATACCAAATAATGGAATGTTAATACATAACAATAGCAAGATAGGGGCCTTAAGGGCCCGTTTGATTTCTGGTCTTGTCTGGTTTTGTCTGGTTTTGTCTTGCTATATTGGTTTTGTGTGGTTTTATGTGGTTTTGTTTAGTTTTGTGTGGTTTTGTAAAGAGTAGTGGCCAGCGGGACCCACCATGAATTATATATATATATAGAAGGGTAATTTGCACTAACACCCCCTGAGGTTTGGTTTTGCTTGCCATGACACCCCAAATGACCAAAATACCATTCATAAAATTCGAAAATATTAAGGATAATGTAAAATGACCTTTATGCCCCAACCCCAAATATATTAAATTTTGAAAAACATATATATAAATTCGAAAAAATATATAAAATTCAAAAAAATGTATAAAATTCGAAAACAAATATTTAAATTTTGAAAAAATATATAAAATTAGAATAAAATATATAAATTTCGAAAAATATATATAAATTTCAAAAACTATATAAAATTAGAATAAAATATATAAATTTTTAAAAATATATATAAATTTCAAAAAATATATATAAAATAAAAAATATATATAAAATTCGAAAATATATATATAATTTGAAAAATATTTAAATTCGAATATATATATTTCAAAAAATATATATAAAATTCAAAATATATATATATTCAAAAACAAAATTCAAAACATCATATAATTTCGAAAAACATATATAAATTTAAAAATATATTTCAAAAAATTAAAAAATATATATATAATTCGAAAATATATATATAAAATTGAATATATATATTTCAAAAAAAAATCAAAATATATATATTTTCTAAAACAAAATTCAAAAAATTATATAATTTTAAAAAACATATATAAATTTCAAAAAATATATAAAATTTGAGATATATATATAATTCGAAGATATATATATATATATATATAATTTGAAAAATATATAAATTCGAAAATATACATATTTTTTGAAATGATTATATGTTTTTCGAAATTATATAATTTTTTGAATTTTGTTTTTGAAAATATATATATTTTGAATTTTTTTTTTTTGAAATTAATATATATTCGAATTTATATATTTTTCAAATTATATATATATATTTTCGAAATATATATATATTTCTAAAACATATGTTTTTGAAAATATATATAGATGCAAACCTCAGGGGGTGTTAGTGCAAATTATCCTATATAGAAAGAAAGAGAGAGAGAGAAAAGATGTTGTGTAGTGGAATGCGGGACCCACCTAAAAAAAACATTTGGTCTTAAAATGTAAAACCAAAGTACATTTGGTCTTTAAAAATAAAACAAAAACAAGACAAACCTAAACTAAACTAATTTTCAAATAAGCCCTAAATGGTCAACATTTGGCACCTATCACACCCCCAAACTTACATATTGTTAGTCCCTTAGCAATAAATTCGGAAAAACTTTCTAATCCTACCTTGTGATAATTATTTTTATTCTAACTATTTTACACTAATCCATTGCTTTCGTGAGGGTCGACGATTACACTTAGCACGTGTAACAAGCCTTTTAAACCCCTCGACAACACCGAGTGGACAAGTTAAGTCTCGTGAAGGTTAGTTTTACTACCCACAAATTCTCCATTATTTATTATCACGCATTCATGCATTCACACACTCATTAACCAAGTCATGATACAATGTATAAGATAATATGAATGCAAACATTTTCACTCACTACCGAACAATAACTATCTCGAGCTCATGTTATGAGTGGTCCCCACTAAAGTAAATGACTTCGTTAATCTCTACTCCCAATCTAGACAACCTTTCGTGTTTTTGTGAACATTCTCCTATGGTATATCAATCTCTCTCATTTTACTTCATTGATTAAACTTTGCCATTTTTCATGAAAAAACTTTGCCATTTTTCATGAAAAAACTCATTCTTTCTATATTTTCCACTTTATCCTTTTAATCTTTCTAAGCTCTGGACTTTCCAGTGATGATTTTTAGTCCCGATCAACTGGGCTCAAGCTTCTTCCATGGGATTTATGTTCATTAGTTTTATCCCATTTTTACGCGAACACTCTGCTGCTTTGTGGTAGGAGGCCCAGTTACTCATATCAAAGAACTACTTTTTGCATTTTATTTCTATATTTTCAAAAAAAATCAGATTCCTCCATTTCAACTTCCCTTCTCCTCTTTTTATAGTGGCAAAGCGAATTTTTCAACTATATAGTCAAAGATCAATTAATTGTCCCATAGTGAATGCGTGTCTGTGCTTATAGGTCAATATCATCATTCTTAGTTTCAATTTCACTAATTCATTCACCTATGTAAAACCACATCACATCATTTCACTAACTCAATCTAATCATTACTCTCATGAGCGGGAATATTGCATCACATATTACTCATACATCACAAACACAAACTCCATCAACTTGTAATGCAAAACACTCATGTGTGAAAACAAAGAATTTTTCATATTTTTTCAATTTTTTCAAATTGTTTTTAATCATTCCCTATAACCAACTATACCTTCCCCCAAACTTATTTCAAACCATGTTCTCATGGTTCACACTCATACTCATTAGAAACAATATAGCTACCCTTGAAGCGCAGTTCTGGAATTTTCTCTCTTCATGTCCGCTTTCCGCCCCGCCCCCCCCACCTCCCCTCAAACTTGAATCGAGCTACCTGTATAAATATTCAACAAAACACAAATACCCAATATCATAGCAAGGGTAGAAGAAATTCATCATCGCTTTCCGGAAATTATTACTTAGCCTAGCACAAGGAATGAGTTTTTTTTTTAATAAAATAAATAATGATTTGGCTTTAAGGGTTTACAATCTTACAAATTGAAATTGCAAAAATTAAATGACAAACTATTCTACAAACCAAGGCTACAAACTAACTTTCACAACCTATGACCAATGTTTAACGTCTTTGGCATGACAACTCCATAAAGGGTTATTCAACACCCTTCCTCCTTTTATTTTCAAGAAACCTTTGATAACGGTTTGGTTCTAATTTTTTTAAGAACTATACAAAACTGAACCGTGTGCAGCCCTAGTTGGAATGTGGCAATGCAAAGAAATAACAAAATTGGAAATCTTTGTACTGTACAAGATCTCGGCCAAGTCAAAAACTTCGCCTTGGTGAAGACAATGGCGTATATCACAAAAACCATTTAGAGATTTTGACGCACCATCCACCGATATCCACCGCCATTTGAAGCTATCGAGATCTCGTTAAAATACCACGAGAACTCAACATTTTTAATTCCCGAGATCTCAAGCCAATTCCCAAAATCTCGAGCTCGCCAGTTGCAGTTTTTGAAGACAGTTTATTCTGATGCTTTATGAATTCCTATTCACTTAAGGACGTGTTTAAGGGTTAATATTGATATATTGGTCAATATATGGAGACTTTATGCTCAAAAGTCAAAGTCTTGGAGGAAAAGAAATCAAAATCCTAATTGAAGACTCTTCTCTTTATATATATGACTTAAACAAAAGAGAAGAGGTGTGGATTGTAAATTGTAGCTTGTGGTGTGTGGCTTTTATGGGAGCTCTGCGTTTGTATCAGAAATCAGATTCGTTTGCAAAGAGAGAGAGAAATAGATTGTTTGATCATTCTATATCAAGATTTTCTTTAGTTTTTTACGGATATTCAATTGTGATTCAACGTTTGAGATCTTTATGTACAATTGAATGATCCGGTTACTGAAAAAATATCACACCACTGAGTGCAATTTGTTTGCATTCATCCGTTGAAAAGCGGAGCCGTGAAAGTACGGAGATCTAAGCGAGAAGCTTCGTGGAACTTTGATTCATTAAGAAACGGACCCGTTAGAGTACTGAGATCGGAGCTAGAGCTTTGTGGAGCACAAGTGAATCAAGACTTTCAGACATTGAGTGTAGAACGACAAAACATAATTATTGTAAGTTCTAACTTCATTGAGTCTGTACAAATTATTTGATTCATAGTACATCGATACTGAGGGTATCCGTGATTTTTTTTACTTTGAGTTTTTTCAAGATTTTTCCACGTAAAAATATCGTGTGTCGTCTCTTGCTTTATTTTCTGCACTTATATTTATATTTGCATGATTTAGCTTGTTAAAAAATTTGATTAAAATTAACTATTCCCCAATTAATTTTTAATTTATCATTAAATTCATAAAAAGCTTATTCCCCTCACCTCTAGGCTTATTCCACCGTCTCCTAGGTAATTTTAACCACACTTAACATGGCCTACAAAAATATGAAAAAGCTCAAATCCTTAACAATGTAGGACAATGCAGTCACAACCTGAATTGGAGATACTCCTCAAATTTTAACATTTATAGTACAAAACTCTCTCAATGGAAATCTCAAGAGCCGATAGAGGAATGTGCTGCTAGAAAATTGGATATATTTGTGATCTTATAACAATCATATTCATAGGTTTAGTTGATTCTAACCTGTTTATATTTCGATGCATTATGATCAAAAGGTTATGATTTAATTTTAAAAATGAATCAAATAATTTTCTATTATTTTTTTAATTAAATATGATAAAAGTGAATTTATTTATTTTTATGTTATTTTAATATTTAATGTAGTTTTAAATAACATAAATATAAACAGTTATCTATTAAATATATTAAAAACAATTCTTTATACTTTTTAATTATTTACAGTAGAAGGACTTTAAAATAAGAATTGTTTTCTTTTTCATTTCATACTATTCAAACTAACAAAATAATATTTTTTCACCATTTTGCCAAAAAAAATCTTCTAATTAAATGCATCCTGGAAGTTAACTTTTATTTTTTTCTCTTACACTTTTTACTTTACATTACATTTCTATCCAACCATATTTTATTTTCATTATGGATTAAGATATTTTTTGATAATTTCGTTTATAATTTGAATAATCATCATTGCTTTCTTAATTTAAAAACTATAAATATTTGTTCTAGGCGAGTATATACAATAAATTATAAAATGATTTTTAAGCAAAAAATTTAGTCAGATATGTTCAGTCAAATCTCATTAATAATATATAATATGTTGACTGCCTTTGATCAAGTTCTAAAACTTCAATAAAATTGAAGGTACTCGATTTATCAATGATTAATTAATGATTTTTGCGACCGTGGAAAATGAGAAGTGTAAATACAGCCTCCCTTAATGTTATGGCCCCGTTTGGATACGGAAAAATAATTTTTATTTTTTTACTATTCACTAAATTCAAAAAAAAAACACGTTTGGCAAACGCGTTTACTCTTCACTTTTTTTTCCCAAGAAAACTGTTTTCTGTGAATAGTATGTAAAAGTGGTAAAAACACCAAATACAACTTTTAATTATTTTTTGAGTTTTTTCACTGTTTAGGTGGTAAAAACAGTGAAAATACCAAATTCATAAAATACAACTTTCACCAAATAAAAGTGGTTGTAAATAGTGAAAATTACAGGCCCAGGTCCATGTATTAGGCCCAAAGAGTATTGAGCCCATGTAGTATGTGAATAATAAATAGCCCATATATTGTACCCACCAAATATACGTGGGACCATCAACGTGGGTCCATTCCCTTGAAAAATGGATCAACAACCCACTACCAAAAAGGGAGTGGGTAGTTATTAAGAAAATGGATCATGACCCCATGAACTTAGGCCATGACCCAAGAGCATAAAAATGTATAAATATGGTCACTTGAGCCTGAATAAAGATATCTTTTTGATGTGAGTGAAATTTGACACTTACATTTGGCGCCGTCTGTGGGAAAGATTATATATTTTTCCACTTGCAAGTTTTATTTTTACAAAAAAAAAATGGTGTCCACACGGTCAACAAACAATGAAAGCAGATTCGAAGAAGTCATGAGGAGGTTGGAGGCTGTAGAACAGAGGAACGCGGCCCTCGAGCAGCAGAATGCCGAACTGCTCCATCGAGTGACTCGGGACCCATTTCCTCTCCAAAATTCCGACCCAGCAGAATGCGCAGATGAGCCAGAGCACTTCAACTCTCGTCACGAGGAAGATGCATATGCTACCAGAGGAGATAAAGTCCTGAGGGAAGAAGAAGAATCCTCTCACCCCACTACAGGAGGAATTCCAAGGACGCATGTCCCGACCCAGAACGACCTGCACGAAATGGCTGCCAAAATCCAGAGAGAAGTAATGAAAGATTTGAAATTGCAGACCCCTGACGATCTGGCGATCCACGCGACAACGGATATGACTCAGTCTCCATTCACAGAAGAAATTGAAGCAGTAGAATTCCCGAAGAAGTTTGTACTGCCAACTTTTATGCTGTATGATGGTACGAAAGACCCACTTGATCACATCTACCAGGTGCAGACCAAAATGACTGTTTACGGGAGAAACCAAGCGCTCTTGTGCAAAGTCTTTTCAACCAGTCTGACGGAGGCACCACTTCTGTGGTTCAGGAAGCAGACGCCTGGATCCATCAGCAGTTGGAATGACCTCTGCAGACGCTTTATCGGTCAATACTTCAGTAACCGGAGGCAGAGGAAAACGATATCAAGCCTTTTCACCATGACCCAAGAAAAGGGAGAAAGCCTCAAGAACTTCTTATCCAGATTCAACGTCGAAATGTCTTCTATCGACGACTGCGATCAGTTGTCAGCGGTAGAAGCATTCCGTATGGCGGTCATCCCTGGCACGAAATTCCATTCTTCACTAGTGAAAAGACCCCTGTCAACATTGGTGAACTCAACTCCAGAGCACAAGGGTATCTCAGAATAGAAGAGGAGGAAGCTGTCAGACACAGAAGAGCCTCTCTGGTAACGGTAGAGGCAAAATCCAAAGAAAGGATGAGGGATCAGAGGCCTCAACGACAAGATCCACCTCGACAAACCTCATCATCCAGAAATTCAGACAAGCGTCAACGGACGGAAGAAATAACTACTCCGCTCAAAACTAGCCTGGGAAAGCTCTTCCAATAAAACAAAAACAAAGGTATTTTCAGACCGCCTCCACCGATGAGACAACCGATGGAGCAGAGGGACATGACCAAGCACTGTGCCTTTCACAGCGAGTATGGTCATCATACAAATGACTGCAGAAACCTCCGAAGGCAGGTAGAGGCAATGATCGCCAAAGGAGAGCTTGCAGATTACGTAATAAGGGATCAACCGAGACCAGACAAACCGCACAAGACACAGCCGAACAGCACCACATCAGGGCAACCGGTGAGGGTTATCCACATGATCCAAGGGGGTGAAGAGGCGTTGGAGGCCGAAGGAAGCAGAAGGTCAAAGCTAAGAAAAGCACACAAACTCAGGCGAGTCGGGGAAGTCTGCCAGACAACCCTCCTACAGGGAGAATCGAAGATCATGTTCTCAAAAGCTGACATGCAGAATATTCAGATGCCTCACGAAGACCCTCTGGTAATCACTCTTCTGGTAGCTAATTGTCTGATCAAACGCGTAATGATTGACCCAGGAAGCAGCACCAATATCATGACAAAATGGGCCTTCGACAAAATCGGAATTGATGTATCACAGCTTCACCCGGCTCGGATTCCTTTGGCCGGCTTTGACGGACGACACGTAGAGCCAATAGGCGTAGTCCATTTGTCGGTATCAGCAGCACGCCGAACCCTGAGAGAAGCCTTCATCGTGGTGGACGTCAAGCCATCGTACAATCTGCTGATGGGACGGGGGTGGATCCATCGGATGCAAGGTGTTCCTTCGACACTCCATCAGGTCATGCGTTGTCTTGACCCGAATGGAGTGGACGTGACAGATATTCCTGGAGACCAAGTAGCAGCGAAGGAATGCTACTCAGTATGCATGAAGGACCTGAACCAGAGAAATAAACAAGTGTTGGAAGCACCAGAAGAGTCCCTGTACAACGAGAAATAGCAATTACAGTCAGACCCTACCTCAGAGGGTCAGGAGACTCAGTCAACAACGGAACCACTGGAAGAGGTGGAAGTTTGTCAGACGGATCACACCAGAGTCACGTTCATCGGATCATATCTCCAGAAAGAAGAAAAGGACAGGCTGATTCATTTCCTCAAAACAAATTCAGACGTGTTCGCCTGGTCTCATCTCGACATGCCGGGCATCGATCCTTTGATCGCTCAGCATAACCTGAATGTTGATCCAAATGTCAGACCGGTAAGGCAGAAGCAGAGGAGGTTCGGGATAGAAAGGAACCAGATCATATCCGAAGAAGTGGGAAAGCTGCTAGAAGCTGGATTCATAAGGGAAGTGAAGTACCCATCATGGTTATCAAACGTGGTGGTAGTCAGAAAGAAGAATGGGAAATGGAGAGTCTGCGTTGACTTCACAAACTTAAACAAGGCCTGCCCGAAGGATTGCTTCCCTCTGCCGAAAATTGATCAGATGGTAGATGCCACCTCGGGATATGAAAGGCTCTCTTTTCTTGATGCATACTCCGGCTATAACCAGATTCCGATGAGCCAGGCTGATGAGGAGAAAACAACCTTCATTACCGAAGAAGGTACGTACTGTTATAAAGTAATGCCTTTCGGACTTAAAAATGCAGATGCCACCTATCAAAGGCTTGTCAGAGGAATATTCAAAGGTCAGATGGGCAAAACGGTTGAAGCCTACATAGATGACACGGTGGTGAAAAGCAGGAGGAAAGGCGATCATCTCAAGCACTTGGAAGAAGTGTTCGATGCACTCCGAAGGTACAAGATGAAGCTCAATCCAGCCAAGTGTTCTTTCGGAGTCTCATCCGGACAGTTCCTCGGACATATAGTCAACCGAAGAGGAATCGAAGCCAGCCCATCGCAAGTCAAGACTCTGGTAAGCTGCGAAGAGCCAAAAACGCAAAAGGAGGTCCAAATTCTGACAGGAAGGGTAGCCGCCCTGAGCAGGTTCGTATCCCGACTGACAGACCGATGCAGACCATTTTTCCAGGCAATTAAAGGCGGAAAAGGAAACATATGGGGGCCAGAACAGGCAGAGGCCCTCCAGAAGTTGAAACAGTATCTCCAAAGTCCACCGATCCTCACCTCACCAAATCCAGGAGAACCATTGCATCTGTACCTCGCCATGTCAACAACCTCAACCAGCGCAGCGCTAATAAAAGATGACAAAAAGTGCCAAAAACCAGTCTTCTTCAGCAGCAAGTCCCTGTCTGATGCGGAAACCAGATACACTATGGCGGAGCGAGCTGTTCTTTCTCTAATAAACGCAAAGAGACGACTGAGGCACTATTTCGAAACTCATCCAATCGTGGTGCCAACCACCATGCCGATGAGATCTATCATGTCCAGACCCGATCTGACTGGAAGAATAACCAAATGGGCGTTGGAACTCGGGACATTTGACATTACGTATGTGCCACGAACAGCTATCAAAGGTCAAGCCTTAGCTGATTTTCTCCTAGAAGCAGAGCCAGAGTCCATCCTCCAAGATCCAGATGAACCCGAATGGACTCTCTATGTAGACGGATTAGTTGGTTCAGCTGGCTCGGGAATTGGGCTCGAAATTATAACACCAGATGGGACCCGAATCTAGCAGTCAGTGCGTCTGGAGTTCCCCGCCACCAATAACGAAGCAGAGTACGAGGCACTCCTAGCTGAGCTGCGACTAGCTCAGAGCCTCCGTATTAAGAAGCTCCGTATTTTCAGTGACTCACAGCTGGTGGTGAAACAAGTTCAAGACGAGTACGACGCAGGAGAAAAGCTGCAGCCCTATAAGAAGTTGGCTCAGATGGAGCTAGACAGACTGGAGCAGTATTCCCTCAGTCAGATCCCAAGGGAGGAAAATGAAAATGCGGATTGATTGGCCAACATGGCTTCAATCAACGATCAAGACCTGACCAGAATCGCCCCGATCGACTATCTTGATGTCCCAAGCATCCATCAGTCAGATGTGGTGTGCGCAATACCTTGGGAGCCGAGCTGGATGGACCCCATAGCAGAATACCTCAGAAATGGTACACTCCCTGATGATAAAACAGAGGCTCGGAAAATCCGCATGAAGTCGGCTAGATATGCCTTGCTACACGGCCAGCTATATAGAAGATCTTTTGGTGGACCCTACCTTCGATGCCTCACACCTTCAGAGGCATCGGCCGTAATGAAAGAAATCCATGAAGGGTCATGCAGAAATCACTCAGGGGGACGAGCTTTGGCCCATAAAGTACTAAGCCAAGGATATTTCTGGCCTTATCTTTCCCATGATACTGAAGCCTTTGTCAGAAGGTGCAGAAAGTGTCAGTTCCATGGGGATTTCATCCATCCGCCACCAAAACTGCTTAACCCCATATTCAGCCCACACCCAATTGCACAATGGGGGATTGATGCAGTTGGACCACTTCCCATGGCCCTCAGATCAGTGAATCAAGCACTGATAGCAACTGATTATTTCACCAAGTGGGTCGAGGCAGAAGCCTATTCCAGCATCACTCATAGGCACGTGATCAAATTCATATGGACCAATATCATATGCAGGTTCGGAGTACCGAGGGCGATAGTAATTGACAACGGATTAAATCTGGATAATCAGTGGACCAGACAATTCTGTAACGAACATGGGATCCAGTTGAGAACGTCATCGGTCGCATACCCTCAAGGAAATGGCCAGGCCGAAAGATCCAACAGAACCATATTGAATACCCTAAAGAAGAAGCTAGAAGAGCATAAGGGAGTGTGGCCAGATAAACTTCCAGAGGTACTGTGGTCTTACAGAACAACATCAAGAATCCCTACAGGAGAAACACCATTCTCAATGGCGTATGGGACAGAAGCAGTCATTCCAACAGAACAAATAGTGCCAACAGCCAGGACAGAGCTGTATCAGGAAGAACTGAACGACCAACAGCTGGTTGATGGACTCGATCTGCTCGAAGAGAGGCGAGAACAAGCTGCCATCAGGCTAGCAGCCTACCATCAGAGGGTCAGGAACACCTTCAACAAAAAAGTCAAAAGACGAGAATTCCAGGTGGGCGATATGGTACTACGAAAGAAGATCGGGCTAATCGGAAAACTCAGGGAAAATTGGGAAGGACCATACACAGTCACAGAGGTCATAGGACGTGGGGCTTACCGCCTCAGGAAAAGTGACGGCAATATGGAACCCAATTCACAGAATGCCTCACGACTGAAGAGGTATTATCCCTGATATTTATTTCGTTCTCAGAATAATAAAACAGAGGCATCTGAGCCCAGCTTTATCTCTCTAAAATTTCCATTTTTGTTGTCCTGACTCAGTCAGATATTGTTATCTTTGTAATTTCACGGTTATAATAAAAAGATGGTCATCCTTCTTGCAAACAGATAGCCAAAAATTAATCATAATCCTAAGTAGTGAGATGACAGAGGCTCATATGCCTGACTCACTCTTTCAGAGGAATAAGTTTACAAAATAATTCCTAATTAGTGAGGTGTCAGAGGCTTATATGCCTGACTCACTCTTTCAGAGGAATAAATTCTAGAAGGTGACAGAGGCTCATATGCATGACTCACTCTTTCAGAGGAATAAGTTTACAAAATAATTCCTAATTAGTGAGGTGCCAGAGGCTTATATGTCTGACTCACTCTTTCAGAGGAATAAATTCTAGAAGGTGACAGAGGCTTATATGCCTGACTCACTCTTTCAGAGGAATAAATTCTAGAAGGTGACAGAGGCTCATATGCCTGACTCACTCTTTCAGAGAAATAAGTTTAAGGAATAATTCCTAATTAGTGAGGTGCCAGAGGCTTATAAGCCTGACTCACTCCCAGAGGAATAACATTAAAATATTTCCTAAGTGGTGAAATGACAGAGGCTTACAAGCCTGACTCACTCCCAGAGGAATAAAATTAAAATATTTCCTAAGTGGCGAAATGACAGAGGCTTACAAGCCTGATTCACTCCCAGAGGAATAAAATTAAAATAATTTCAAGTAATGAGATGACAGAGGCTCATAAGCCTGATTCACGATAAAAATTGCCTGACTCGTACCATAGGAAAGTGCAGTTTCCATTAAATAAAGCAAAAAATTGCCGTTTCGTATTACAAAATTGCCTGAAAGGCATGTTACAAAATACAGCACTACAAAAGGAATACGGAGTGACCTAAGCTTGGCCTGAACCACTAAAATATTTTCCTAAGGTATCCACATGTGTGGTCGGAGGGAAGAATTCTATGGAGGGGTTGAGAGGGTCAGCAGGGAGATATCCCTGAAGGAATTCTGTGAAAAGATTCTGAGCATGACTAGGCTCGGGGCTGGAATATGGCCTCTGCACCCCTAACACCTTATCTATGGCATCAGGATCTTTGATCTTCCTCCTTGCTGGATCCTTCTCTCCAACAACAAAGCCCTTCCTCCAGAATTCACCAGCTACAATCCTGTTCATCTGGGAATAGTGCTGGTGCATGTCAAGCCCTCCTTTCTTACACATCTCCAGGGCTGACTGAGAGATGCCGAATCGGTGTTGAAGAGCCTCATGGTCAGATGCCAGCTTCTCCTTCTCACTGGTCAACCTGGCATTTTGCTCTTTTGTTTGAGCCAGTTCCTCTTCCAATTGGGCAACCCTGTATGGGAGGTCTCCTAGCTGAGCTTTCAGTTTTTTCTCCTGATCGTCCTTCTCAGCTAGGTCATCTCTCAGGCGTTCAAGCTCCTTCACGCCCTCCTCGTGGGAAAGGCATAACGCATTGACGCTGAAGAGAGCCTAAGAAGAAAAATTCAAGGCAAAATGGGTCAGCAATGTGGGTCAGCAATGTATACAAAAGTAGGAATAACATGGAATCAAGCAAATACGTACCCCTAATAACAACCCCGGAGTTTTACGCACAAGGCGGGCATGCTCAGCATTCCTCTGTGCCTCAAGCTCCTCCGGCGTCCAGAGTGCCTGCGCCCGAGTCATCATGGCAGACATAGAAGTAAGGCTGGAGGTGGATTGGTCAAAAGAAGCAGAACTCTTCTCCTTACCCTTATGCTTCCTCTTCTTACTGGGCCTTTCTTCCCCCGTCGGTCTGGTTCGGGCGGAAGAAGGTTGAAGCAGCTCAGGGATGGTGGTCTACACAAGTGCAGACCCAGAAGCATCGCCCGCCGGGTTGACATTCGCAGCCTGAAGACTAGAATCCAGAGGCACTTGCCCTTGATCGGTCGAAGGAGCAGCCATCTCCTCCATGTCATCATCATCATCCTCAATCACTGGTCTGATCGGATCCATAATGATCTTGTACTTGGCTCCTAACCTGGATATACCCTGCAAATTGGCAGGAGTAAGCAGGTCAGTGCATGATAAACGGTCCGACCAGACCTTGGATTTTAACAAAGAAATACGGGCTTCTACATCCTGAGCCACTATCTCTGTATCCCTATAACCTAAAGACTTATAAAAAAAATCCGCCCTGAGCTGGTCGCATCCGGAACAGAGGCAGGATTCCTTATGGATAAAAGAAAAGGGAAGAAGGGCTAAATGCTTGAAAACACATGGGATCGGCCATCTCCTAGAATAGGGGTAAAACCAAGCCCCCTTCACCAAAACCATCTTCTCCTTCCAGTACTTCTCTGTTTTCTCAGTCCCCTGGCAGATCGCCCGACCCTTGAATGGATAGAAGTTGTACCTCCCTTCACAGTCTTTCAGACCCACAATCTTGTAGCTGAGCAGAAGATCTGCCAGACCCAAGGATAGCCTTTTCTTTCTGTTGATCAGGATTAACATGGAAATTATCCTGAAGAAGTTTGGATTGACTTGCAGAGGGGCTATTCCTAGGGTGAAGAAAATAAAATGAAAAAGAGGATGGAGAGGAAATCGAAGCATTTTTATCTGAAGGGCCGACAACAACACCTCGTCCGGACCCACTCCGTCGCCCAATCTGAAGTCGAAAGAAGGATCGTACTCCATCAAGATCACCTCTTTTGGGATCCTACAATCCCTCCTCAGACTTTTAAGGTTCACAGATTTTCTTTTGTGAGCTTCAAGTGGTTCTGCCACGAAAGGAGCTGGTTCGGTGGAGGGTCCAACGGGAGCACCTCCAGGAGCATCGGTCCCACCCGGTTCGGATATTACAGGAATTCCAATCGGAACTAAATCAGCAATATCTGTCTGGTTGTTTATCTCCGAAACAGTTGCTCCCAAGCCAGATAGGTCCGGACGACTTGGTATGGACAAAGAAGGAGGAGAAGATGAAGAAGATGGATTTGCAGAAGGGGGGCTCGGAACCTCAGATCCCCCATATTCTTGATGGGTCATCTCTTCGGTAGATCTTGTGGCGCTACTATCAGACATGATGAGAATGACAAACTTACACAGATAACCGGCGAGAAGAAAGAAGAACCTCCGGTAATCAAAGTACAATCGGCGGTCAAAGCTTGAACACTGCTAAAGATTGCTTGCAAGATTTGAAAGCGATAAAGAGTGAAAATGAGATCACACAAGGGTTTATATACACACTGCATACCAACAGACACCATTAAGGCTGAAGAGATGCGTCGATTCCCTATGCCTCGAGTACGGCGAACCGGCGGCTGCCATTATGAACTTCGAAAGCACACGTCTCTCCACAATAATGACACTGACGTCATCAAAAAACGGCTGGCATCAATCAATTCAAATAAATTCGGGCCAAGCCCACGAACCGTATGCCCGACCCGAATGGGGCTAGTGTAAATAGTGAAAATTACAGGCTCAGGTCCATGTATTAGGCCCAAAGAGTATTGAGCCCATGTAGTATGTGAATAATAAATAGCCCATATATTGTACCCACCAAATATACGTGGGACCATCAACGTGGGTCCATTCCCTTGAAAAATGGATCAACAACCCACTACCAAAAAGGGAGTGGGTAGTTATTAAGAAAATGGATCATGACCCCATGAACTTAGGCCATGACCCAAGAGCATAAAAATGTATAAATATGGCCACTTGAGCCTGAATAAAGATATCTTTTTGATGTGAGTGAAATTTGACACTTACAGTGGTGAAAACACTTTCATCCAAACGTTTTTTTGTTTTTAGTTTTTTGCTGAAAAAAACAAAGACAAATAGAAAAACAGTTTTTATATTTGAAGATAGAAAACAAATACAAAAAATAAGCTTTCCAAACGTACCCTATATATAAAATAGTCTTGAAAATGTCAAAGACATAACTAGTAAAAAATTTATAAGAGCCATATATCACTTATATGAAATTTGTCAAAAGTAACTCGTATCGAGTCTATTGACATATTATGAGTAAACAATTCTTATCCTTTCGTTACTCTATCTTTCTCTCCATCCCTCCGTTTGTGGCAAAAGTACACATTTGGAAAGCATTCTGCCATGCTTAGTTTGTATTTTTTAAAACAGTTTTTTGTTTTTTAGAAAATAAAAATAAAAAAACAATTCAAAAAAAATTAATTTCAGAAATTTCAATTATAAAAATGTCAGTTGTTAGAGAATTCTTTTTTATTATTTTCAAAAAATAATTTTTGATTTTTCAGAATTCTGAAGAACAGTTTTTAAAATTACAAATGAAACAAGTCATTCACTTCCTCCTTCAGCACTCCAATATATTATAGGAGTAATTATAATCCCCCCCCCCCCCCCCCCCCCCCCCCCACCGCAAAAAAAATACAAATGAAACAAGCCATTCACTTCCTCCTTTAGCACTCCAATATATTATAGGAGCCATTCACTTCCTCCTTTAGCACTCCAATATATTATAGGAGTAATTATAATCCCCCCCCCCCCCCCCCCCCCCCCCCCCCCCCCCAATATGATATATTACATCCGCATTTGTGTCCTTTAAAAAATTATAATTTAATCATTTATAATTTGTAAGTAGTAACAAAAACTCCTATTCATCGAATTTTTGATATGATCAGCACTTAAGTTTTTTAGCAGTTGACCAGCTATGAAATTATTATAATACCCTCACTTATTTATAAAGACATCTTTTAATTGAAAAATAGGTATGGATATATAAGTAATTTCATATCTCCAGTCATTTGATTTGAACGTCAATCAATTTGAGGGGGTGAAATTATAATTTTTTGAAAGATAAAGGGTGCGAGTGTAATACATTACATCTTGAGGGATGAAATTGTAATTATTCCTATATTATATACCCCGTACTATTATCTAGGGTTGCCAATTTTGTATTACGGGACCTGACACAAACACGAAATGGCTAGACACGAACACGTCCTATTATTGAAACAGGTAACACAACACAACATGTGTAACCTGTTTAAAAAATTGGGTCGTGTTGGGTTTAACACGATGCGAAATTTTTAACCTGTTTAAAAAAAACTAATTAATTTTTTTACCATTAAATTTTTTTTTTCTAATTCAAAAATCCAAAAAATAAACAGAGCGATAAAAAAAAATTGTAACATGGAGCTTGATATCTTCCCAACCCATTCGTGCTTGATATCTTCTAGAGAAATAGAGCGATAAAAAAATAAAAATAAAAATCAGAGTGCCCAATCCTTTCCCCAACAGATCGCGTGCTTAATTGTTTGAAGAAGTGGTAGAAGGACCTATGACTAGCATCAACCTTATCAAAAGCATTACCATTGGGAAAACCCTCCATCTGAACTAAAATAGGGTTCTTCACCGGAAAAATTAGAGTGCCCTATACCTTCCTTTTTCCTTTCTCCTCTTTGAAAAACGATGTCGCGAATACATCTGGAAACCATCTCCGTCATGAGAAGACCGTGTTGCCTCCTTAATCGGCGCCCAATAATATATGTGTGTATATATATTTTTTTCTCTAATTGTGGGTGAGATTGAGAGAGAATATGAATGACATGGGTTGGAATGACTAATTAATCAACCCGTTTTGATACGACTAATTAATCATGTCAACACGACCTGACATGGGATTGAATGAACACGACTCGAAAAATTTTGTGTCGTGTACGGGTCAGCCCTTTTTAGGCTTTGACCCTTTTATATTCAATCATAATTCTTTTAAATGGGGTCGTATTCGTGTCGTGTCCAATTTTACCTGCTCTAATTATCATACTCCCTTTCATCCCAATTTAGTTGTCCATTTTGCCTAATTTTACTTGTTCCAAATTAATTGTCCAGTTTCGAATTCCGACCAATACAATATTATCATATACTTTCCTAAATTATTCATTTTTATTAACTTTAAAAAGTAATGAGCCTCACTAAAAACTACAACTATATTATATTATCAAGGGTTAATAGCAAAAAAAACCCCTCAACTATACCCTCTCTCTAACTAAACCCCCTGAAGTGCAATTTACCACCCTGAACTATGCTTTTTGTGCAGAAAACCCCCCTGAACTATAGTTTTTCCTGCACAGTTATAACACCGTTAAGTAAAATTGCACTGGGATCCCCTGCAATTTTTTTTTCTTTGCAATAACACCCCCTTGACAGGGTGAAATGACCGGAATGCCCTTGTTTTGTCTCCCCTATTTCATGAAATAAATATCTAGGTGGTGAAATTACCTCCATGCCCTAAGATTAGAACTTTATAATATTTGGGGATATTTCCAAATATTTTTTTCAAAATAAAAGTTAAAGAAAAGATGTTGGAAATATTTCAAAACTTTTAAATAATAATAATAACTAATTAATATGCATTACTTGAAGTGTAACTCTAATGAATATTTCAAAAGATATAGATTAAGGAGTTATAAATATTTTCATATTTTTTTAAAAAAAATAATTAATTAATATATTAATTAAAATGTAACTCTAATGGATATTTCATAAAATATGGAATAAAGATATAAGACAAATATATTTCGGCAAGCAACAAGTGTTAACCCTTTAAAATAAGACTGTCAAGAACATGTAACCCCTGGATTCATTTAAAATTGAATGGTCTAGTTTTTCGAATATTTATCAAGATGGAAATTGCAGGTTAATCATTTATTTCTTAATTTTCATTCAAATTTTTATTTTTGAATGGGTTTTTTTTCTTGTAAGTATTATTATTATTAGTTGCATAGTTGTCTTTTATCAAGCAACAAGCCACAATCATTATAGAGAATCTCATATGGCCAAATTTTGTTCAAAATATTTTCCTTAAATGAAGTTGGAGCCTTACTAGAAGCAGTGTGTGACATAGAAATTCAAGTGAGTGGCAAAATTGTTATCTTAAAGTTTCAATGTATATATGCGGTCGTAAAAAATTAGTTCTTAGAAAGTGAGTAATTATTAGGTTGAAGATTTGGAATAGGAAGTTACAAAATTTGTTCTTAACAATTAATACTTGTTGCTTGCCGAAATATATTTGTCTTATATCTTTACTTCATATTTTATGAAATATCCATTAGAGTTACATTTTAATTAATTATTTTTTTAAAAAAAATATGAAAATATTTATAACTCCTTAATCTATATCTTTTGAAATATTCATTAAAGTTACACTTCAAGTAATGCATATTAATTAGTTATTATTATTATTTAAAAGTTTTGAAATATTTTCAACCTCTTTTCTTTAACTTTTATTTTGAAAATATCCCCAAATATTATAAAGTTCTAATCTTGGGGCATGGAGGTAATTTCACCACCTAGATATTTATTTCATGAAATAGGGAAGACAAAACAAGGGCATTCCGGTCATTTCACCCCTTTAAGGGGGTGTCATTGCAAATAAAATAAAATTTCAGGGCGCGAGCAAAATTAATAGAAACTTCAGGAGATTCCAGTGCAATTTTACTTAACGGTGTTATAACTGTGCAGGAAAAACTATAGTTCAGGGGGATTTTCTGCACAAAAAATAGTTCAGGGGGTAAAGTAAGAAAGAGGGTATAAGAGGGTATAGTCAGGGGGTGTTTTGCTATTAACCCTATTATCAAAGAATAAAATAAAAGACACAAAATATAAAAAAATATAAAAAATGAACAACTAAGTTTGAATAAATTGGGACGGAAAGAGTATCATTTTTCCCTCCACTTTCCCTTTCTTTTTCCTTTTCCATTTTCTCTATCCCCTGACCAAATGACCGCGACATCCCCAAAAACAAACACCAACCGAACAACCCCACGTCAGATCTCACACGTGTACGTTCCCTAATCACCCACGTGGACACCCCTATCCATCATCCCAGCAAAAATATTATAATACTCTAGATATTTTCCTCCTCTCCCGCCACGTATCACCACAGATATTTACAACCCAAGACAAAAGCTAATTTGGTGGGACACGTGGCGTCAGATCTCTTGTTCCATCAACACCCAACATTTTCTGCTAAATCCACAACCCAATCCCACTCCACCACGTGTCCCTTACCAAATAATATCAGTCCCTACACACTACTATATATATACAACTATACAAGTGTGTATATCTAGCTTTCCCTAAAAAGCCAGTTTTGTTGTCTGAAGAAACATGAGCGCCCCTCAGAAGCGTAGAGTGAACTCACCAAGTCAGCTCTCCGAGTCATGCAACTCGGGCATATGCAACCAGCAAATACTTGTGCTTGTATTCGAGCGTATCAAGTGGGACCTACACGCATTGTGCCACACCGCATCGGTGAGCCGAAAACTACACGCCATCGCTAACCGGCTCCTTTGGAAAGAGCTGTGCGTGTACCGCGCGCCGCGGATGGTGGCGGCGTTGGCAGATGCCTCGGCCAATGGCGCCATTCCCGGTGGGTGGCACGCGCTTGCGAAGCTGCTGTTTTATTGTGGTGGCTGTGAGTCGACTCGGCATTTTAGACTGAGTCGGGACACGCCGGGTCATTTTATTAACGGGTCTCGGTTTTCGAAGACTTCGGGTGGGAGCTTTTTGGCGCGGAGGTGTAGGGGGGATACGCTGTACGTGAGTGATCCGTGCGAGCATGAGAATGAGATGGGCAATAGCGAGCATGAGAATGAGATGGACAATAGGGAGGATGATTTGGGGATCTACAGAGGGGTGTTTCGGGGATTTAAGATTTCATGGACGAGGGCGTGTTTGGTGGGACGACAGGTGGCGCTCGAGGAGAGGGTGAGGTGTCCTTATTGTGGGGCCCGCGTTTGGAGCATGACTTCGGCTCGGCTCTTGACGAGAAGCGCGGCTAGGAGGCTCGGCTCTTCCGATGGCGGGTTGGAGTATTTCGTGTGTGTGAATGGGCACTTGCACGGGACGTGTTGGCTCGTGTCTCTATCGTCCGATGAAGATGGCAACAAAAATGACGGTGGCGATGATGGTTGTTAAAAGCAAAGATCGGACGGTGAGCAATGGAAGTTCGAGCTAGGCTTGTGATGAGTCTGTTGAGCAGGAGTCATCGGCAGCTTGATGGCTGAGCCAAGACCCTTCTTTTGGTGGGTCCAATGTAGAGATCTTTTTTGATGGTTCTATTTTAGTGCAGCACCACTGGTGTAGTTTCAATTTTTGTGTTCCTCTTCATAAATTATATATCTTTGTTTCATTTGTTTCAAATTTACATCTTTTGCTTTGTCTGTGATTAATTTTCCCTTGGTTTAGGATCATATAGGAAAGACTACTAAAAGGTATAAGGGTGCGTTTGGTTTGAGAATTCTAAAAATTGGAATTGTTTTCAGAAAATAATAAAAAATAATTCTTTGAAAATTGATATTTTTATAACAAAATTTTCTTAAAATAGATTTTAGAAAATTCAACCAAAACAGATTTTTATATAATTTTTTAATTTTTAATTTTCAAAAAATTATTTTTAAAAATACAAATCAATTATGCCCTAAATATTTAAGATCAGCTTATAGCATTATTGGATATTGATTTAGCAAAGATAAAACGAAAGAGGATGATGTAAGAGTGACTATGGTTTATTTCTTAATTATTTACAATAATTGGATTCAATATCATCTGTGGTAGAAGGAGTGAGAGAGACATTCCATATAATTTTTCAATCTCTCGTCATTTCTTTGATTTGGTAAAAAACAGGAAAAAGATACCTTTGTATTTTTTTTGTTTTTGTTTCTTTTAACACAATTTCATCTTTTTATTTAGGAGGAGTCTCGTATACTAAGTTAATGTTTTTATCTTATATTTTTTATTTTAAAATCTACTGAATTTCTTCTTTGATGGACAAATACGACAACACTGTTTGAGAACTTTCAACAAAGCAAGAAGTTGATGTACAATGGATCTATTCTTTTGACAAACAGGGACTATATAAGTTGATCTTGTTTTTAGCTTCTTCAATATTAGTTTTCAATTCGGAGCTTACCCAATAATTTTTTCTATACTAAAATAGCCAAAATTCGAACCAGTATAGATAAAATAAAATCATGATCCAAATAAACAAATAGTATAAGAAGCTCATTTAATAGTTGACATGTAATTAGTGAAGGAATTATATTATTTTCTGGGCATAAATGAAAAGTTACCCTGTCTTAAATATCTATTAATTTTTTTTGTGTTATAACAATATGAATATTCTCACAAACCACTCAATTAATAATTAACAGGAAACAAACACTGTATTTATTACAAAATTTTATATACCTGAGATTTATATGTCTCACACATTGATAATTAAATAATAAAAAGCAAGAATAGTCTTATAAACAAATTTATAATCTACATTTATTTGAAGCACTAAATTTTTATTTTTTCCAAAACTATTCCGTCATCTCATGTAATTATTGCTTTTCTGTATGCCACATTACAGTAAGATATTAAAATTTTTAGAGGGTGTTAGATGTTATTCCAAGTATGTATCACAGTATTTTATGTCCATTATGTGAGAGAATGATCTTTTTCGGACATCGTTTAATCACACAATGAAATATAAAACACGTGTCATAACAAACTCTTAAAAGGCCTTCTTTTCAAGGAAATTGAAAATCTTAATTATAGGGACATCATAGTTGTAGTACCAATTTTGAGATGTACACTTTGGTTTGTAATTTGCAAAATAATTTTTTTTTAAAAAAATTAAAAATTAAAAAAAGCAAGAGGATTGTACAAAGAAATTGTTTAATTTCAATTTTTATTTTTTTGAAAATTATATCTCAAAAAACTTAATTATAAAAATGCCTAAACTAACTGTTTGAGAGTGGGAAACCAAACAAGGTAGTCTCCCTGTGATTACACTCTGATGGGATTGATTCTATGTGATCAAGGGTAAAGTGCAAAAATATAAAAAAAAAAATCCCTCTAAACTATTTATTTTGACAACTAATACTACTTAACTATATATAATTTCCATAAACTATCAAATGCAATTAGCTCAAATTTTATTACAAAAGACTATAGCATTCTTATTAACTTTGTCCATTCTCTTTATTATATAAAGAATCTCTTATCTTATTAAAGACATTAATTATGCCAATCACCTTAACAAGAGTAAATATATTCTCAAAGAAAAAAATAGACTTAGAAGTTATAATTAATTACTTCATTTTTGAACTAATTATTTTGTTAATAATTTAGTTTTTTTTTAAACAATAAAATTTATCATCCTAAGTTACAAATAAATTTCAACTTAAATATTTTTGTATGTTAAAATAAAAACTTATCTTTAAAATATATATCCATAAATAACTTAAAAATTACTTAAATAATAACTCCTTTTTTCTCCTATTCTATATGTAAATGGTGTTGAGGAATTACATAATCAATTAAATATTTTATTTAATTTTTATAAAATAATTAATTTTCGAAATGATATATGAATTCATGACAACTTAAATAGTAAATATGCCATCAAATTTTATCAATTATTTCATATATGATCACAATTTTTTTTTTCAATTTATATAAGATATTTTGCAACAAAATGTAATAATAAAGAAAAATTGCTGCATAAATTATAATTGAAAATTTAATGGGTTTATACCATTTTACCCCATAATGAATGATGAAAATTAATCATTAGTCTATTACTGTACTTGGACACAAATTGGGGTCAATTTTAAGCTGACTCAGGCTAAAAAATAAAAACCAACAGAGACTCCAATCTGACCCATAGACAAGGGTCCACATCACAGTAACAGTCTGCATAATCTGATGCCACGTAAGCACTGTGAAACAAAATCAACGGCCATGTTTTAGGTCCTCATGGATTGTCATATAGCTGCGATGCACCATCAACACCACATCTCTCGCTCCCATAATTGTTTTTCCAAATCTCGATGGCTTTCGTTATGCGGTCAATAGAAAGATAGCAAATTGAGAGAGAGAGAGAGATCATATACTTGTTCTTAGCTTCTTCTACTCTGCTTGGAAGCGCTGTGATCATCGTTTTGACGGAAAATTTCAGTTTTGTTGCAACTGAGAGATCTCAATGATGTGAGTTCAAGCTCTCTTTCTCTAACTTGATTGTGTTTATTTTACGTTTTTGGGTTTTGGGTTTCATTTTGTTTATGGTTTTGACTACTGTAGAAGTGAAATTTGCATTGTTTTGTTACTTTTCTCAACTGGGTATTACTTAATTTTGGTGTCATTACTTAATTTGGTACTTCCTCTCAACTGAAAATTGTGATCATATATGAAATAATTGATAAAATTTGTTTAATTTTGGTGTCATTGACTCACTTGATTGTGTTGATTTCAAGTGTTTGGGTTTTGGGTTTCATTGGGTTTATGGTTTTCAGTAATTTAGAAGTGAAATTTGCATTGTATGTCTCTGTTTTGTTGCTTTTCTCAACTGGGTATTACTTCATTTTAGTGTCAATGACTCACTTGATTGTGTTTATTTTCGTTTTTGGGTTTTGGGTTTCATTGTGTTTATGTGTTTGACGATTGTAGAAGTGCAATTCGCTTTGTGTGTCTCTTTTTTGTTGCTTTTCTCCGCTGGTTAGTACTTCATTCTAGTGTCAATGACTCACTTGATTGTGTTTATTCTTTTTCGGGCTTTGGGTTTCATTCTATTTATGGTTTCAGTAGTCTAGAAGTAAAATATGTTTCTGTTACATCTCTCAAATGGGTATTAATTAGTGTCTGTGGCAGTGACTTCATAAACATTGATTTTCATGTTTTTAGTTTCTGTTTCTTTTTCTCTATTTATTGGTTGTATTATGTTGATTCACTTCAGATACATTGTTTTCTGTTTTTAGCTTTCTTGTACTATAACATCTAGTTTTTTTTATGTCTAATTAGTATTTATGGGTTGTGGTGTGTTGGTGTCAATGACTTCGTATGATTAACTTTATTTGTCTTTTATTGAATTTTCATGTCAATTTTTTTCTTTTCTATTTCTTATATATTGATATCATTCACCACAATTTGACATGTTTATTAATTATAATGCATAGGTCTTGTTGATTTCCGTTTTTGATTTTCATTCTATTCATGGTTCGAGTGCTGTAGAAGAGAAATTTGCGTTATATGTCTCTGTTTTGGTACTTCCTCTCAACTGGGCATTACTTAATTTTGGTGTCAATGACTTCATATAGATTGAGTTTTCATGCTCCCCCCCTCCCTCTATATTAACAGTTTAAATCCTTCATGGTTTATCAGATGGGTATTTGTGGTGTTTATTTTTTTTATCCTGTCAGACCCTTGCACTGGGCTCAAACTCTTGTTCTATATGATTTACCATAGAGATAGAGTCCGTCTCCATTAAGTTTTGTTTTCAATTTAATTAAAACACTACTGTGTTCTTTTTCCCTTCTGAACTTTTCGATTCTTTGTTAATTAAATTAACTTAACATGGGTGACAATTTCCTTGGTGAAATTTCACGTCATTCCATTTGAAACATCAGTTCATTCTTGGATTTTCAACTGGAGTTCACCTTATTTATTTATTTATTTTATTATTATTATCAAAGTCTGAGTGTGTATCTATCGGTATCGGTTTTCATTCTCAAGATTATGTCCCTTTCATGGATTCCCTAAGAAGTATTTAAATTTAGGTTGTTTTATATTGTTCTTCAGTGTTGGAACTTTTCTATATAATCCTCTTCTATCCCTTACCTGGTCATGGGTGACAATTCTTATCATTGGAAATTCATAGAAGAAAATATCAAGAATACCCATTCTTGTACTGTTGGAAGATTCGAGGGCAATTTATAATATTTTACTATATGAGTCTATTAATTTACTAGAATTGTTTGCAGTGCGTGTTTCAGAATCATAGAAGTACACCATTAATTTTAGCTGTTACTGGACTTGTTGCTATCATACCACCGACTTTTGTGATCTATAATGTTGTAACATAGAAGTACACCAAATTGTATCCCTTTGTTTCTAATAAGTGTTACCATATATGATATTGTCTGCATAAATCACGCCTGCTGGGATAGCAATTCCTTATGCTTACAGGATCCATATTCTTTCGCTGCTGACTTTATTTCACTGTAATTACCTTCTTTTGTTCCCACCCAACTATGGAAATAATTACTTTGCAATTTGCTTTATATCAACCAGTGAACTTACTCTTTTCTTTCTGGAGCAGAGACAAATAGTGGATCGTGTTGGAAAAATATTTTCATGGCTTGAAGTTGTTTCCTGCTTTGTGGGCTTTTCCCTCCTTTTACATTGGTAAATGGCAACTCTTCCACTACCATTTGTAATACACTCCCAGTTTCTGAATGGTGGAACCAATCAATACTCTAAATTAATTCCTGCCGCTCGTTATAAGTATCGGAAGAAAATAACACATGGCTTAAAGAAAATGGATGAGGAAAGAAATCCACTTTGTGAACAAATTGTAAATAGTTCCACCAAAATTTCTTCCCAGTATCGCGGTTTGGAAGCGCTTTCTACATCAGGAAGTTCTGTTGTTCAAACTGATGAAAAGTCATCAACTTATTTGTTTAGGACAGAAACTGGTGGTCAGGTTAAAGTTTTTGTTCGAAGGAAAAATACCAAATATGGAGTGTATGTTGAAGTCACAAATTTGCAACTGCATAGTAGTAACAAGGATGAGTTGATAATGAGTTGGGGCGTATTCAGATCTGATTCAACCCTTTTCATGCCTCTAGGCTTTCAAAATTCATCTCCAGATGCCACATTTGGGATCATTGAAACCTCATTTGTGCAGAAGTCCTACAGTGAGTTTGTGGTTGAATTAGATTTTGAAGCGAGTTTAGCTCCCTTCTACTTTTTTTTTTTACTGAAGTCTCCTTTTGAAGGTGATTCAAAAAGTGCAGAAATCAGAAGCCATAGGAATACAAACTTTTGTTTCCCAGTTGGTTTCGGATCAGGTTGTCCTGCTCCTTTAGGTCTATCCTTTTCGGAAAATGGTTCCATGAATTTCGCTCTCTTCTCAAGACATGCAGAAAGTGTCGTCCTGTGCTTGTTTGATGACAGCTCCATTGACAAACCTGCTCTTGAGATTGATCTGGATCCATATGTCAATCGCTCGGGTGACATTTGGCATGTCTCATTCGATAATGAAATGCCCTTTGTGAGCTATGGGTATCGATGCAAGAAGGGCATTCAGCAAACTGGAGACAAATTGCAAGCAGAACCCGTTCTTTTGGATCCATATGCTAAGATACTTGGAAATTTCATTCCTTCGAATCATGAATCAGGCTTGCCTCTGCAATATCTGGGACAATTAGACAAGGAACCTGCTTTTGATTGGAGTGGTGATATTCATCGTGGTTTACCGATGGAGAAACTAATAGTTTATCGCTTAAACGTGACGCGTTTTACAAAGGACAAGTCCAGCAAGTTAGCAAATAATTTTGCTGGTACTTTCTCTGGTATCACTGAGAAGTTGCACCATTTCAAAGACCTTGGGGTGAATGCAATCTTATTAGAACCAATTTTCCTTTTTGATGAGCAGAAAGGACCTTATTTTCCAAGCCATTTCTTTTTGCCAATGAACCTGTATGGATCTTCTGGCGACCCCTTATCCACTATTAATTCAATAAAGGAGATGGTGAAACAATTGCATGCTAATGGAATGGAGGTCTTCCTAGAGGTTGTTTTTACCCATACTGCTGAGGGTGGTGCACTGAGAGAACTTGATAACTCCTCGTATTATTACGAAAGTGGTGGTGCACATTTGGAAACTAGAAATGCTTTGAATTGTAATTACCCTATTGTCCAACAGATGATTTTGGATAGTCTCCGGCATTGGGTTGTTGAATATCATATCGATGGCTTTTGTTTCATAAATGCTTCATATCTGCTGAGAGGGTTTCATGGTGAAATGCTGTCCCGTCCGCCTTTGGTCGAAGCAATCGCTTTCGATCCATTACTAGCAAAGACAAAGATCATTGCTGACTCCTGGGACCCAAATGACATGGCACCAAAGAAAATTTCTTTTCCTCATTGGAAGCGATGGGCAGAGATGAATACAAAATTTTGCGACAATGTGAGAAATTTTTTGAGGGGTGAGGCTCTTCTTAGTGACCTTGCAACACGGCTTTGTGGAAGTGGGGACAACTTTCTGAGTGGAAGAGGCCCAGCATTCTCCTTCAACTTTATCACTCGAAACTCTGGACTTGCTCTTGTGGACTTGGTCAGCTTCAGTAACAGTAAGCTAGCTTCGCAATTAAGCTGGAACTGTGGGGAAGAAGGCCTGACAAGTAAAACCACTGTTCTTGAAAGACGGCTCAAACAAATCCGTAATTTCCTATTCATCTTGTTTGTTTCTCTGGGCATCCCCATCCTCAACATGGGAGATGAGTGTGGTCAATCTTCTGGTGGCTCCCCTGAATACAAAGACAGAAAATCTTTTGATTGGAATGCATTAGGAACTGGCTTTGGTATTCAGACCACACAGTTCATTTCATTCTTGAGTTCACTAAGAGTGAGACGAAGTGATCTGCTTCAGAATAGGAACTTCTTGAAAGAAGAAAATATCGACTGGCATGGAAGTGACCAGTCCCCACCAAGATGGGACGACCCATCAAGTAGATTCCTGGCCATGACATTGAGGGCTGACAAAGAGGAGCAGGATGCTGATTCTTCTTTGAGCGGTGACTTGTTCATTGCCGTTAATGCTGCTGACCATCCGGAGAGTGTTATCCTACCCCCACCTCCTGCAGAGATGGTATGGCTTCGTTTGGTTGACACAGCCCTTCCTTTTCCGGGATTCTTCTCCAAAGACGGTGAACCAATCCTTGAGCAGATGGCTGATTTATTCACCTATGAAATGAAGTCTCACAGCTGTATCCTGTTTGAAGCTAGAAGCGCAAGTGATTGAAACATGTTTCCCTGCTCAACCCTCAAAACCTGCTCACCAACACAAACACTTGCAAAAACAAAGAAAAAGGTACAAAAATTCAAATTCTTTTTCTCTTCCATGTTTGTATTCATGGGAGGAGGTCCCTTTCGATATCAAATAATGGTTCAATAAAGTTTAGGAGGTACAACAAATAAGGATGTCTGCAGAAGGATATAGGTGTAGTAACTTCTGCAACTATTTACTCTCTTTAAGTGAAGAGTGTTTATGTAATTTACTTTCCTCAAAAATGACCTAGACGTCAAGAATGTTGTTTTTTTTTTTGAATGGCAAGATGATATTATAGATTATAATAAATTAGGCAAAAAGCCTTACAAAGAGCACATGGGCATGCCCCTGAATAGAGTGAAAACCATAGCTCCACCAAATAAAAAGAAAAGCTAAACAACCTACATGCTTAATAGAACACAATAAAGAACAAGTAACTAAATTGCTCCAACAAAAACTATAGCTGCTGTAGCAAGACCATGGACAAGCATGAACTAGAAAAGAACCATGAGGCAATATCCCACTTCCACGCAAAGAAACCAGAACTCGCCTGGACCCAAAATACCATGTCTGATGATTGAATAGATGCCATACTTGCAACTTATTTCTATTATGATAAGCCCATGGTTCGCCGTAACGCCGTTACGTAACGGTTTTACGGCTTGTCGTTATCGTTACGGGCCGTTACGGCACCGTTTCCCGCACCCGTAACGGCCGTTACGGTGATCGGGACCCTGATTTTTACCGGTTCCGAAAATATCGTAACGGTTAACACAAATGAAGTTTTTCAAAAATTTGGGTTAAAAAGCTTTCTATTATGTATATGATATGATAAATGTTACTCCATCAGTTACAAAGAGAAGATGGTTTACTAATGATGAAGATACAGCTCAAAATTGGCAATCTTTTCATAAACCCCAACAGAGCAACAAGATCCACCACGAAATTCATTTTGGTGGTGAACCATGTATCTTTTTAAAAATTATTTTACATTGTTGGAAATAAATTATATCTTTTGTGATAAAGAGATCTTTTATGAAAAGGCGGCTTATGCTGATTTTGGCTGTAATGCTCTTTTGGATGACCAATCTTTTCCTATCATGAAGCATTGTTGGTTTAATTCCTTAGATCTGAAAATAATTAACTGCCAGTCAGTTTCTAATTTCCAAAGGTAGATTGTGAAGAAATGCTGTAAGGAGTGATGCAAATATCTTATAACAACTAACAAGTAGAAATTATGATCACGCTTCCAAACAGAAACTTCTGATGTCATTCACCTTGATGAAATCTAGCTTGATTCTTTCTTGCAAAATACTTAGAAATGCATATGGGAGAATGGCAGTAAACACCCCTGAGATTTGAAAAATGTGCCGAAAACCCCCCTAATGGTTTAAAAACACCCCTCAAGTTTCAAAAAGGGGCGCTAAATACCCTCAAACACCTTTTCTGGTGACGGAAAAGGGAAATTACTTTTATGCCCTTATTTAAACTGTTTAAATTAAATATGATAAATTGCTTAAAACCTCCCTCAAGTTTACTCTATTTCCCTACTATACCCCCTCAACTATGAAATGAGCTTAGAACCCCCTAAAGTTTCATAAAGGTTTCAATTAGACCCCCTCCCATCATTTAATAATTTAATTTGTATTAAATTTTCAAAATATATATAAAATTCGAAAAAATATATATTAAAATTTGAAAAATGTTATAAATTCGAAAATAAATATAAAATTAAATTTTTTTGTAAATTTCGGAAAAAAAAAATTTCAAAAAAACATATTAAATTTCGAAAATAAATATAAAAATCGCAAAAAACATAAAAATATTTGAAACAAATATATAAAATTTAAAACAAACCATATAAAATTCAAAAAATATATATTAAATTTCGAAGAAAATTATAAAATCGAAAATAAATATAAAATATAAAATATATATATATTTTGAATTTTTTTTAAAAAACATATTAAATTCAAGACAAATATATAAAATTAAAAAAAAAAACCATATAAAATTCAAATAATATATATTAAATTTCGAAAATAATTATAAAATTCAAAAAAAATATAAAAAATTATAAAATTTGAAAATAAATATAAAATTCAAAAATATATATTAAATTAAAAAAAATACTAAATTCAAAAATAAATATAAAATTAAAAAAATATTTAAAATTTATTTAATTTTATCTCTCTCTCTCACACACACACACCGGGGCGACGCCGACGGGGGAGGCGGTGGGAGGGGATGGTGTATATATATGTGTGTGTGTGTATATATATATGTATAGATCTATATATATGTGTGTGTATATATGTATGTGTGTGTGCAGAGGTGGGTGTGTGTGTGTGAGAGAGAGAGAGAGAGGAGAGGAGAGGAGGGAGAGAGAGATAGTAAACTTGAGGGGGGATTTTAAGCAATTTACTAGAGGGGTATGTTAGTAATTAGGCAAGGGCAATTTTGGAATTTAATTTTTTTTTAAGTCATGTGATCTGCATGTGACCGAAAAAATTGTCGGAACAGTGTCACAGGGTGCAAAGTGCCCAATCGGAGGATACCTTAGGGGGTTATTTGCAGAAAGTGAAGTTGAAGGGGGTTTTCTACACCTTTTTCAAACAATCAAGAGTATTTACTGTCATTCTTCCATATATATATATATATATATATGATATTCTTATGCTAAATGAGCCCACCCCATCCTCCCCTTTAACAGAATGCTTTGTTTTAAAATAACTGACTTTCATGGTATATATTTGCAATCCAAATGACTCTCGGAGATATATATACATATATATATACACACACACACATATATGTATATATATTCTTTTTCTCCCCCAGAAGTTAAAGTATGCATTCTTTCCTCCCAGAAATTCAAGAAAAAAACAGACCCCTATACATTTTTCTTGGAAACTCTGACCTCCTCGGCAGGGAGAAGAGCTTACACCATCTAGCAGTTTTTACCTTTCTTAATAGACGTAAATTCCACTTAGCGCAGCAAGATAATAATTGGAAAAGCAAACTGTATGTCCTGAAGTTTATTACTGCATCAGTGGAACATCCACATCCTTTTATCAGCTTTTAATGGTTTAGGTTGTTTCTGAAATCAATTTCTTTCTTTCTCTGGCCTAGTGAGAACACAGAACTTATGCAATACTTCTCATAGATGGTTTAGGACAGCATTTCATTTCTGCGAAGAAAATTATTCAAACAAATGCGAACAAACTATAAGCCATCTGAGAAGCGTTTTTGAAGCTGAATTTCAGTTTCAGCTTTAGTTTTACAACTGAAAGACTGGAAGGAATGAACTGACAAAACCAGACCATACGAAAATGAGTTTTGACTGCCAGCTTATCCGTGGAAGAGTCGGCCAAAAGGTTACGCAACCTTAACATGCCATTCATACACATGTTTAATCCAGTTAAGAATAAACTATGCCCTCCTACAAGCAAAGCCTGAAATCATATAATTGTATGTACATAGGTTTCTCCCTGAACTATACACCATGAGTGAATTTTACAAAACTTCAACAGTGTATTAAGCTATAGTTTTACTTGCCTTACAACATCAATTCCCCTACCTCGTAACGCATAAATTGTCGCGACTTATGCCATTTTGTACCTAATATTTTTGACAAAATTCAAAGCTTCCGCTTTTGATGATCAATTCAGCAGCTGCACCCATCGCATCCACTCCGCCCAAACCAAGCAGGGCCAAAGCCAATTCTTCTTCATTCCACTGCCTCAATCCCCTGCTGAGTCTCTTCAATACATCTACATCCACTTCGAGCATCCAAAAGGGCGTACATCCCACCATCAAGCTCACAAATCCCGAGACATATGCCCGCCATGTTGCCCAATCACAGCCAAGCGATATTTTCCCATCGAGTGCACTAGCCATAAATTCTAAGTGGCCCCCAAGAACGCTTGCCCTCCGCTTAGATTCTGGAGATTTTTTGTCCACTCCCCAAGCAAATGCACCAGAGAGCACCGCAAAGTATGCAAGAGCATAGCCGCCCAGCATAGCAACCATCCCTCCAGATTCCACTCCATCTGGCTCTGGCCCATAAACAGATAGAAACCATGATGGTAAGGTCTCTTTGATTAACGATTGAACCAAATTTATTCCACCGCTTATCCAAACTATTGAAGCTCCTAGCGAAGCTGCGAGCTTCACACGTGTCATTGCCGCAGCAAGAGAAACCTGGTTGTATCGCATCCCATACTTGCTCTTCTTCAACTTGTCCAATTTCTCAGCAGGTAGCCCATTACTTGCAATTTCTTTGACAGTTTGCATCAAAAGGACAACAATTTCTTCTGTCATAAAGAAGACATTTCTGACAGACCGGTGTACTCGTAGGTAGAGGATTCCGGGTGCAACTGGAGAAATTCCGCCAGAGAAATGGGAGCCAAACCCATGGCCAAGAAGGGCACCTACACCACCATTGCTTGAGATGTGAGAGGAATTTAGCCCAAGAGTCGATGTGAAGCAGCTTCTGATTAGCTGAACAACAGCGTCAGAGTTGTGGTGGAAGACAGTACGGGATGCTGAAAACACAAGAAAGTCACTCCAACGCTTCACTTTCTGTGCCCATAGGGAGGATATGATGGGCATGCATGGCCAGGGGCAACCGGCTGCAAGAGTGTTTAATGCAGGGGCAAAAAGGGTCAAATAACGTTCAGTGGCTTTGTCCAGCTTATAGGTTATCGTAAGGCTTACAAAGGCAGCCAAGGGTAAAGGAAGTGTAGCCTGGGAGCTTCCTCCTGCAAGCAAAACGAGTTTAAGCCCCAAAATTATCAAAAATTTTGTTCAAACATGATATTTCCTGCACAAATTATCTGCTGCAACTGGGAGCCCGTGTCAACTTAAAGTCTCTAGTCTATTCAACACCCATGATCTGTTGACATTATATTTTTCTTCACCCTTCAAATATTAGGGTTAGGAGTGTCAAGTGGATGCAAACTTTGCTCTAAAAATCACATGTAATTTGTAAACCTTATCAGGAAGCAAAATGACAATATTGTCTGGACATATGTAGTCAACATACCCAGAGGAATATCAACAACAAAAACTTACCGACACCAAGACTTGGTACATCAAGACCGGTAGCAGCTATAATTTTCTTTATCTGTTGCTCCACAATAGATAAATTTGCAGCTGGGCTCGGCCAATCAGTTCCATTCATAAAAGCTGGCTTCCAAACCCCCCGTGTTACCTCAGCTGAAAAATAACTAACCATGGTTGCCAAGGATGCAGGAAGAAAATCAGCAAGATCTTTAAGCCCTGTTATAGAAATAGAGCAGCTGGTCATTCCTAACATGACATAGATGGTAATCAATTTACCGTATGTTCAAAGAAAAGCTCAGAACAATTAATGAATAGTTTCTTTAATAGGTAGGGTACAACACAAACAACAGCTCTACTATACTATTTTAGCATCTGTTCCCTCTTCTGAAGCAGTGTCTATTCAATAATATTCTCAACTCCCTCTTTATTCTCAGTCTCGAAGAGGGGATAAGGTGGGCACGCATTTACTTCGGAAATTTGAGATAACAAAAGAAGAGAAGGGAGAGTAGCCCACTGCACGATGCTCCCGCAATTACAGGGTGTGGGGAGGGTCGTAGGTATGCAGCCTTACCTCCTCATCACAAAATCTATTTCCCTTAAATTAGTTTGAATGCAAAAATTGTGCAGCAAGGTGACCTTCTTCAAGGAGACACATCTAGCAATAAAACAAAAGAAGTACTCTCCCCAACCCAGTTTATATACAGTGCAACCAAACCCTTGTATAGTTAAATATAAAAACCTCCGACAGTGATGTAGAAGAACCTTCTGAAGGAAAAAAGGTTCCGTGGCAAAAGCACTAAAAGGAAAACCTCTACCATTCAGTCAGAGACCCCAGGAAAATAATAGGCATTCAAGAACTCTTCCTCAAAGTATGTCAGATGACTGAACAAACACAAGCTCGATTTGTGTACTTTCAGTAAGGCTTGTATTACAAAGAAGAAAAGACTACTCCCTTCAGCTCCAATTGTGTAACTTATTTCTGGTACCTTGTCAAGTGACAAAATGCCCACACGAGTCGGCTCATAAATTTTCAAGCATAGATTAGAAGTTAATGCAGAAAGAAACAGATGAATTTGATTAAATTAAGACTTACCTGTGGCCAGTTCACGGGGAGAGAGCCTTCCATGGGCACATGCTGTCAAAGCAGCATCAAGCGCGAAGGGAACAGCTTCCAAAATATCCCAGGCAGGTAATTTAAGGCGAAGAGAGGCATCTTCCATTCCAGACCCAGATGAATTACTACTTCCAGAATTTGGAGTCAACGGCTGACCACTTCTACTTATTTTCCGGAACATCATGTTCAGTAGCCCATCAACAATCTGATGGACAGGGGTTCCATGCACAAGACCGGAGAGGGGAGACGCAATACATTCCTGATGCTGCTGGTACCAATGCTTTAATTTCGGAAAAAAATCCATGAATATGGGTTCTGTCGAAGATGGATTTGAAAGTCTTGACAATCTGCCTTTATGTTGACCCTTTGGTGAATTTCCAGATGATGCCAGTTGGGAGTTTCGCACCAATAAGAGGAATTCGGGAGTTTGATGAGATCCAACTGGAGGAACATCTCCCATAACATGCTCAAGTGGTGGCTGATTAAACCTCCATAACTTCAGCAGAAGAGTGAATGCATTAGAGAACAACGCATGGGATGAAATTTCTTCCCCAGTTGTCAGAGTCCATGAGACCTTGGGCGTACATGCTCCAAATACCTCACAAATGGGCATCAATGCACCAGCAAGTTGTGGAACCTGGAACAAGAATTAAAGAATATCAGCTCAAAGGCAATATATATCTTTTTATTCACTCAAGGTTGCAAAGTAATCTTTAATAAATCACATAATTCTATGTTATTAATTGTTCAGAGGGGAAGAAATACAAATAAAAGATAAAAAATAAAAAATAAGAAAAGAAATTATTGTAAGTCGTTGATTAAATGAATTATTCCAAAAACACAATGTCAAAGAGGAAATATAAAGTTGTTAAGTATGTAAATGTTGTGTTGGCGTAAAGCAGGAAATTGTGTAGGATAAATATAATTCCATTCCTTAGATGAGAAGAGGCAGATTGTTTGTTTTCCTGATTTGTTATAGTTGAAGGATTAAATATTTAAGTTACACCCTCTCTAACAGCTTAAGCTTTTAGAGTAAATGGTTGTTAACATGGTATAGAGCAGGAAGTCCTATGTTCGAATCTCACCGTCACCCATATTTGAAAAATTGTTGTTTCACGTGTTGGACCAAAAAGAAGGCCACACGTGAGGGGGCGTGTTGAAAGATTAAATATTTAAGTTACACCCTCTCTAACAGCTTAAGCTTTTAGAGCAGATGGTTGTTAACAGTTATTGGTGCAGAGAATTCCTTCATAAATCAAAGGACTGGAAATCGCCACTTCATTCTTTGTAATGAATGAGAAAAGTCTTTGAAAATATGTAAGATGTTTACTCCTGACAAATTTTCTGGTATTTTACACAAATTACAAAATATTAAAACTTGGTGGAAAACAAGAGCTTTAGAAATTCAACCTACCAAGCCATGCAAGGAAAAAATATGAACACAATCGATTGTCGATATTCCGATCAGAAAAACATTCAGAAATGGACCATAACCTATCAAATGGCTTTCACTTCCTGAATAATCAGCAGGGACTGGAGGGGACAGCAATCTTGTAATAAAAAGAACAAGGTGCTCCTGAAAAAGTAAACATAAATATACTTTGAAGAACACTAGAACAGTAATAGCCAGAAAAGAGAAATGACCGCCGGGAAATAATAGTAAAAGGAACTGGATAATTAAACTTTCCTCTCCTGAAAAATGCCCAAATAACAGGGACCTCCCTCATTGTTTAAAAAATAACACTAACCTTCCTAGAAGTGTTTACTTTGATCTGAAATGGACGAAAAAGCATTTTCAATCTTTCTAAGGGTATTTTTGGGTTTTAAGTAAAAATGAAGCATGCCCTCAGCAGACAAGAGCATCAAACTCTATGACAGGTGAGGTGGGTCAATGTTATTCAGACCTTAACCAGAGGAGAGGCTGGTGTTATTTTTGAAACTAGAGGGGAGGTCCCTGTTATTTGGGCAGTATTCATGGGAGGTAAACATAATTATGACCAATTCGAACGATCATTCGATGTTAGTTGAAATAACAGACAGTTTTCTTGCTAATATTTACAATACCAGGAACAACAAGAATAAGACAGAAATGGTCTACTGTAATAACCTGAACAACGTGCATCACTCTACCTGTATATTCCAACCACGAGTTAGAGATGCGCCGCAGAAAATCGTAGCAGCAGAGATCCTTTCATCGTCTGAACCTTTGAGTGCGATCTCATAAATTTTCTCTATTTCTGCTAAGCTTCCATCAAATCCATGAGCTTAAATTCAGTTGCCATACCACTGGTAAATTACAAAAAAGAGCATCTGATATACCTGGCTTCAGGAAAGAAGAGGGTTTTACTGAAGACCAGGCCATGTAAAGGAATAGGGGGAATCTTACAACTAATTAGGAATCACCACCTCTAAATCATTTATGCAGCAACATCACCAAGTAAGCACCTAGAAACCTAGTAGTAAAATCACTATAACGATATACAATAGGACATAGCATATCGTGCTAAAACTGGTATTCTGCATACCAGCAATCCTAACTCCTATACCCCAAGTAATTGGGTCTGAACCTTGTTAGCGAATTACATCTTTCCCTAACCATGTCTCCAACAGAATACCCGAAATTAAAAATGACTCATAAGCGGAAAAGAATATGAACAAATTAAGGAACTACTTAATGGGATATAGAACTAGTAACTTCTTGGAACTAAAAAATTAACAATCAAAACGTGACAACCATGGTATTATACAGTGGGTTATACCATTATTTACCAGTCTTACATAATGGGCTTGCTGACATTAACACGGTCGTAACAGCAATTATGGTGCGGTGGGAGGTAGTATGTCGGCCTGTGCAAGAGGGGGGCTTGGGTATTCGTCGTTTGATTCCTTTCAACAATGCTTTGTTGGGAAAGTGGTTGTGGCGCTTTGGTTCGGAAAGGAACTGGTTATGGAGAAGGGTGATTGCCTGTCATTTTGGGGAAGCCAGGGGTGGATGGTGTTCTGGGGAGGTTCGGATTTGCCGTGGTGTGGGCGTGTGGAAGGACATCCGTCGGGGATGGGATTCCTTTGTTTCTTTCTCCAGATTCAGGGTGGGCATTGGCCGTCATGTTTTTTTTTGGACAGACTAGTGGTGTGGGGGGAGTTCCCTTGCTTCTTCCTTCCCGCAGCTTTTTAGGATTGCGCGTTACCGTCATGCTTCAGTTGCCAATTGTTATCACCTCGATACCGGTAGACTTGTGTGGGATGTTCTGTTTGTGCGTCCTTTTCAGGACTGAGAGCTGGAGGAGGTAGCAGGTTTGTTGAAGCTTTTGTATTCTCAGGCAGTGGGCGTTGGGCAGGATGCTTTGATTTGGACTCCTTCTCCATTGCGAGATTTTTCGGTTGCTTCATTTTTTCATTGTCTTTTGCCTAGGGCGGAAGAGGTTTTTCCTTGAAAGGCGGTCTGGCGCTCTAAGGCCCCTTTTAAGGTGGTTTTTCTCTCTTGGTCGGTTGTCTAAGGTCACATTCTCACTTTGGATGTGTTGAGGCAGCGGGTGTTATTATCGTAAGCCGGTATTTTTTGTGCAAGAAGGAGAGGGAATCCGTTGATCACCTCCTTTTGCATTGTCCGGTGGCCTATGATTGTTGGTGTTTTCTTTTTGCCCTTTTTGGTGTGCAGTGGGTAATGTCGGCGTCGGTCCGTGACATGTTGGTTATGTGGAGGAGCATGTGTGTTGGGTCTCATGTTCACTCTTTTTGGAGGATGGCCTCATTTTGCCTTTGGTGGGGTATTTGGTTGAAGCGGAATAAACGTTGTTTTAAGGGTATCGAGTCTCCTGTAAGGGCTATCAAAGACCTCTTTATTTCTAATTTATTTTATTGGGTAGAAGGTCATTTTTGTATTTCCATTGATGAGAGGACTGAATTTGTAGGCTCTCTTGGTTTGTAGGGCCTTGCTTTTTGTTTATGGGATGCGCTTCCCAATTGAGCATTTTTTATATCAAACTTGCTTATCAAAAAAAAAAAAAATCTATCATGAATATGAATTGTTTTCGGCTCATTTCAGCCTTTTTTATTCCTTTATCTACTTTTTTTTCTCCCAATATCATTTGGCAACTGGGTTGCTGGAATTTTAAGTCTATATCTAGATCTAGACCTTAAGTACTATTATTTAAGTTACTGTAATGATTAAAGTTTACCTTGTTCATGTTTCTTATCTTCATCGTATTAGTTTATGTTGAATTTACTACTCAAACCTCATACAAATATAAGAATTCAAAAGCTGTTGGTGAACCGAGGAACTTATTTAATTACTTTTCACTCATAAGTGTAACAAACTCTTATAAGAGTAGTTAAAGTTACATGGTAACAGTGAGTTAAAAATCAATATTAAACTCATCAACCAGATTAAATTGTGTTAAATATATTAATTAAAGAAAACCTCACTATGTGAAATTTCTAAGTTCTAGAAACAAATATAATGACATTGTGCAAGTTGCCGTAGTTTCGAGAAAGTATCAAGAAAATTATAGCACTCCAGTATCTAATACAGAAATACAATGCCTGTCATATCCCACATATGCAACATCACAGTCACTGTTAGGTGTTATTGACAGCAGGACTACAACAACCCAACTGCCTATATAAACTCTAAGGACTTCCACCCATGGAAGTCATGAGAACTTATTTCAGGAAATGATAGGATAGGGTTGGGGATTGTTGTTAAAGGCGCGCCTAGGCTCCAGGCTCCTTGTTGAGCGTCAAGTGTGGGCAAGAGCGCCTTTGACAACATTTACGCCTTTGTATAGAGTATAAATGTTTCAGGAATAATTTTATATATTTTATTATATTTTTCATTGTGCGCCTCACTTCACTCAGGCACGCACCTTAGTGTGCCTTTAATAACTATGGGTTGGGCCGGCAGGAACAAATTTAAAATAAGTTAACATGTTGCAATTGTGTATCTGGAACTTTTAAGTACCATCTTTTGACCAGGTACACATGGGAAGGGAGTCTAGAGGGAGAGAATTCAAGGAAAGAAAACTGAGAAATTTCTCACAGAAATGTCTGCATACCTTGAAGCTGGAGTTGAGACCAAGGCATTTACCATTGGAGGTGTTAGGGGTGACCCATTCATTAATGCTGACCAACCATGTATTTGGCCAGAGACATTACGAGGAAGCTGGTTGCTGCGTCCTTTCACGTAACCAGGCCATAGATATGCGGAAGTGTCCAGAAGATTTCTAGCAATACAAGCCTCAACAATTAGATGCCGCATGTTTCCAGCTACAAGCAAACAAATATATCAGAGAGAATGGAAATACAATATAAAGATGAACACGCATGGCCAGTAAGAAAAATAAAGTACAGCTTCAGCTAGCTAGCAATAGTTATTTTCTAATTCTATTTTCAATTTCCAAGTAAACAACAGGTAACCATAGCTGCATGAACAAAAAGTAACACATATGAACCCCCCCAACCAGAGAGAGAGAGAGAAAAAAAAAAAAAGAGCTACTGTCATATCACGCCATTAAATGAACAGGGGAAGTATTTAGAACTTACTAAAATATGAATCCAAGATATATCTTTTTTTGAAAGTTATGCATTTACTCACACACACGGCTTCCACTGAGGCTCGCACCCTGGACCTCCCATTTGGGAATAAGGGCCTGATATCGCTGGGTGATTATATCTTTGGTGAATCCAAGATATATGTCATAAAAGAAGAACTGGCTGTATCATTTTTTTAAAAAACTTTTTCTTTCATGTGCGATAGTTAGTTGTCATACCAAATGAGAGATGTAAAGAAAGCAATATCACTCAAAAAACATGACGCAACACATGACACTCGTAATAAACATTAACTGGCTCGTATAATAACCATATCCTGCAAAAGGTTTAGCATCAGTTCATCACCATCTGTCTAGTTAGGGGTGAAGTGCATGGTTAAATTCTTTGTAGAGGTGGGGCAAGAATTATGAGGTCTACGAGTATTCGGAAAGGTGCAACCATCATGTGTCGTGTAGTTGAAACAAGAACAAGAACTTTTGGGAAGAAATTCGCAGGTGGTAAAACACAAGGAAGATGAATAAAATTCATCTAGTAGAACTTTCTCCATTCTGAAACACTGAAGAATAAAATCCAAGATGTTACTCACAGCAGTTCAATGGCATGTCATTCAAGCTCACACAATCCACGTATCCACTCCCGACTGTTAGGCCTGAAAGAAACATCATTGCTTTGGCAGCAGCCTGATTGACTACCACACATAAGGAAAGAGGTGGAGTTAACAAGCTTTCATAGTCATCAAGCTGCTGTAGGCTGGATACCAGATCTCTGCGACGCTTTCCTGGAGCCTGTTTCTCTATCATTTGACTGGTTGGGCTGTGTTCAGCTTCATCAATAAGTGCACTTTCCTCTTCCTCAATAATATTTGCAATTGCAACAGTTGTAACAGACAATAACAAGCATAAGCAGGTATCAAGCCGAGGTACAGGACCCTCACTGGTTTCTCTTTCCTAAAAGAACCAGGAACAAAGGAAGTAAAAGAATGATGTATGTCAGTGAAGATACATTGAGATATGAATATAGGAAGCTGCTAACTGCTAAGGACGATTGCATGACGAACAATGAGTTCAACATAAAAATCTCAATCAGGAATAACATGGATGAAACCTTGTTAACATAGAATTTTTTTAACAATAGCTAATTAACAACTTAAAACCCTTTTCCCTAGACATTTGTTTATAATTCACATATGTTTTACTCAGCAATATACAACATATATGAGATCCTCTGTCATATCCTGCTTTTCCACACTGACGCATTCCTCGTACAAGATATTCAGGCCATGGCTCTAGTTCTGTAATAAGATTTCTCAGTCAAGCAAGACACACAAGCAAATTGGTGAAAAAGCATTCCTCATACAACATATCCCCAAATCTCATCTCCAATATCTCTAGGCCTCTAAGGAGCATCATATATGTCTATCAAAAGTAATGAGTTCTCACCCTCTGCACAAGCCGTAGAGCTGCAATCCATACACCAAGAAATGTGTCCTGCCAGGTCGTAAGATTAACTGCCTGAAGAGCCTTTACTAGACCTGTGAGTTAATTCATTTCAGTGAAATTGTTTGAAAATGTATGAGCAACATCTTTTTCCTCCCTCCCTGTTAAGCTAAATTGACATACCAGTAAGTGTTTCAACAGAACTTTTTGCTACCACTTGGGATCCATCCATAGTATCTTCCAGAAACATATCAATAGCAAGCCAAAGTGTAGAACTACTAGTGCCATGGCATTGACTAGCAGAAGATATAAGTGATCCAGAAGCCATTACTGCATGAAAGGCTTGCTGCGAACTTGTTTTGCATTCCCGGGACAGGAGCTGACGTGTGTCTGATGTCAACTGTAGAAGAGTATCTGGAGTAATATGTTTTGAAGTCCTCAATGCAGATGAACTCGCTGCAAGCAGTCGCAAATGCTGAATGAAACACCCCCAATGCAAGGGCCTAGACAGGGAAAAAAGGAAGTAAAGCAGAATAAGCTTCAGATTAGTAGAACTATCCAACTGCCACTTAAGATCCTCTCTAATATTCAGATTAACCATGTCAATGCTCAAGAAGCCACTCGGAAGAACTTTTGTCCTTCACTCATATAAGACGCAATAATAATTGGATGATAAAAGATACCTAAACAAAATAAGGTAACAGATTTGTCTTACAAATTTCGACGAGCCAGGTAAAGAATCCTGGACGTTACTTTATTTTTAAAAAATTCCCCAATTATCTCAATGGCCATTGCAGTATTTCCTGTATGGATTCCTTCATGATGATCAATTCTCTTGTCGTCAAAGCTATCATGACCATCTATTTCCATATCTCGTGTCTTGGTTGGCCACCTAGACTTCTTCTCTGGTGTAAGTTCAAGCAACCCTTCATCATCTAATGATGCATCAAGCAACTGCCATACAACTGAAAAGACAAATTCAACTACAAGAAGCCCAGGGTCTTGTGCCTGAAGACCATATGTCTGGGAAAGATGAAGAACATCATCTATGGATTTCATAACCCTGCAATTTCATGGTCAATACATGTCAATTTCTTCATGCTCAAATTACTTGATTTAGTCAGGGAAATCCATTTACAAAGAACGAACAAAAAAATAGACTGCTTACTAGATGATCCAAGGGGATTTGCTACATATTAATCAAATTCGTTAATAGAAATTATAGCATTAAATGGGAACATTGAAAGACTTTTTACAATGAGAATGTTTGCATCTCCACTCTGGTTTTCTTCAGACGGAACTGATGCATTTCAGTCTTCAAAAGGTTGAAATGAACATTGTCTACGAACAACATCATGGAAACATAGATTTTATCGCTCAGGGTAACAGAGTTGGATTGGATAGATAATGTGATGTCCCACATCGTCCGGGTAGAGGTCTGGGGATGTACTTATATGTGTAGTGTTGTCTCCAATTGGTATGAGGCCTTTTGGGAGGAGCCCAAGAGCAAAACCGTGCGGGCTGGGCCCAGAGCGGACAATATTATACCAAGTGTTGGAGAGGGGTGTTACAATTGGTTTCAAAGCCAGAGCCCGGCCGGAATTAAGTGTGGGAGCATGCACATCACCCGTGGGTCGCCAGCGAGAACGCTGGGTCCCAAGGGGGGGTGATTGTGATGTCCCACATCGCCCGGGTAAAGGTCTGGGGATGTACTTATATGTGCAGTGTTGTCTCCAATTAGTATAAGGCCTTTTGGGAGGAGCCCAAGAGCAAAACCGTGCGGGCTGGGTCCAGAGCGGACAATATTATACCAAGTGTTGGAGCGGAGTGTTATAGATACATCATAATTTTAGAATTAGAGACAATAGATACAGCACAATTTTAGAACTAGAAGTTTGAAAAAATAAATAATAATCTTTCTGAAGCGGGTAGGCATCAAAAAGAAGTTCTTCAAGGATAATATCAGGTATAGAAGAAGAAGAAGAAGATAAAACAAAAGGATGCAAATTAAAACTAAAAAATTAGAAGACTTACTTCTGATAATGTGTACAACTAATTTGAGATGCAAAAGAAAATGCATGCCTTTTAAGGAGTTCCATATATAATCTGTACGCTGCAGGATGGAGCCGTCGACTTGGAATTACCCTATAAAAAATAATCGTGGTTGGTTAATACAGCTATGGCTAGTACAAGTTTGCAAAACTAAAGGAAACACCTTTTCATCAAGCAAGGCCAAAAGTATGCCAGTTGATTCTATCAACTCAACCGAGTGAAACACAAATGAAAGGAAAACCTAAACCCAGACTAATCCTATCAATTAAGGGTTGATTATATGGATCAATTTTGATCCCAAACGATCTGAAAGCAAAAGTAAATCCTAGACACAGCCACTAATTCCAACTGTTTGGTACTGGCTTTATGAATCAAATGATGATCCAATACAGCCTGCATACAATAAGACAAAGAGCTTTGTGGAATACATTGTAATCTGAAGTCATATCACATCACATATTCGGTCAGCATTGCAGTTTGAGGTCCACAAAACAATAAATTGTACACCAAGACAACAATCTGCGTGGCAGTGATGTTAGTTCCTAATTATAGTGCCATCAAACAATATAGAATAGCAAGATGGTTATTCCCATATATTAAAGTAACCATCAATCGAAGTAACACTGTGTATAGAGAGCTCTCTCTAACTGGCAACAACATAGTTCCAGCGTATCAATGCATTCATGTAGCAAGGCGACATATCAGATGAGATACTTATTAGATTAAATCATACAATTGAAAAAACTCGACGTGGTTGGGAGGTAATTATCTTTTGAGGCACATGCCCGCAAGGCAGCTATCTTCAGAGGCATGTATATTTCAAATCACCAAGGACCACATATCAAGCTAACATTGGAGTTTGATGTCTTAACAAATCATACGAGCAAAGAAAAGGCAACTTACAGGAAGCTAAGCAAAACATCATGTGCATGCCCAACCCAAACAAGAGGAGCGGCTACATCTAAACCAATAGGTAAAAGGATGTGACAAACGGTGATAAGGAAAATCAAACTATGTATAGAACATCAAAATTCCATAACAATCAGACCTGCAGATAAATTTAACCAGCATACTCTGTCTTGCTCATTTATCACAAAACAGCTTCATTTATTTATGTTGTGACAGACCATATATATAGCATAAATAGATTAAGCAACATAGAAGAATAGAAGAAAAATGACAAGAATAAAGCTTCCAATTGTTAATGCCGAATTATCCCACCAAGATTCACACAGCCAAAATACAATCAGATGCCAATAGACATGATTATAGAAACAAAAAAAATGCACAAGTAGACTCATTAACTATGCAGAGAAATATACTCCAAAAAAAACACCAATGAGAACTCCATAAATTACCACATGAAGTCACATACAAACAATAAATACATAGATCTGTACTTTTGATTCCAAGGTTGACTCAATATGGAAGCGTGTAATATCTATAAATAAATAAATAAATAATCATGAAACATAATTTTTTTGTAGGGGATTTATCAGACTTGACATGCAAATAACTAAGAAGTGTTGAGCCTACTTGCTTGTTAATCTGATTCTGGTCAGTGCTTCCTTTGAAGACAATAAGTGCATAAACACCCATGAGAAGCATTTAAAACTTGACTGCAAATATAGTACATATATATATATATATATATATATAAATATATGACCATCATAGTTGCCTTAATCCCACATGAATGGGGTCCGCCACGTGAATTCTCACTCTCCCTCGTTGGTTAGGCTCCTTGTTTAACCAACATGTCTCTAGGTCTCTGATTCGTGTCCAAGACATCCAAGTCCATTCTCTCTTGTTTTGACCAAGAGAAAATAATCATATATTTTTTAATATATAAACATTAGATATGAAAATTAGTCCATATAACATATACAGCTATGCTTGTTACACTTCTGTGGTTGGATATCGATAATTAGGGAATGTTTCCTTTATTCAACAAAGTGATGCACAAAGTCACATATATCGCATCTATATATATATATATATACATGCCCTTTTCATGTTCCATAACCTCATCCCATGCTATTTATATAACACTCTGCGGTCTCTTACTTCCTACAACAATTAGACTTCCCCACTTTTATGGGTAGCCAAATCTTTTAGTCTATTCTCCCCACTCTTAGTTTTCTCATCAACACGAAATATATATATATATATATATATCATTATAAACATTAAATACGTATGTTATTCTATATGATAGATATACAACTATGCTTGCTATGCTTCCGAAATTCAGTATGTATACTTAGGAAATGTTACCTTTACTTGCCAAACTGAGCACAACTCACCCTTATACAGGGCCGCGTCAATGCTAAGTAATTTTCTTCAAGCTCTTCGTTTGTGATACTTATTATATGAAAATAGGAACAAAATTTATTACTATTATTTTTCATGGTTTTTTTCCCTCGGTAAATTAAGAATAAGCTTTCATGCTTAGTCAATTTTGAATGGACCAATTTAAGTCGTGCAGTCATATAAATTTTAAGGGTTTCATTTTGTGATTTCTCCAAAATCCTCAAATTCTAATCAGCCGTCCCTGCCTATATATACATATACATATATATACATGATTTCACATGAATTAAGCAAAAAGGACAAATAGTGAGAAGCAATTACCTGGTGGAGAGAATAGCGAGGACGAGCATCGGAGGGACGATCTTGGCCGTCAACGCTTTCTCGAGAAACTTCCACATGATCGGAACATTGTTGCCCCAACAGATATGAGAAACGAGCAGGTCGGCGACCTCCGTCGACGGCAGCGGAACTCCGGCGGAGCTGAGGCTCGACGAGAGGTGAATCGCCCACGGCACCGGGTCGCTGCCTCGGTCCTGAGCCGACTTGGTGAGTTCGAGAACGCCGTCCCAAAGACTCTGCTGTGCCGCGATCGCCATGGCCACCTCTACCTCTCTCTCGCTCCTAGGGCAGATCTAGGAACGCTTCATGGAGGCGCCTGTTTTTAGAGAGAGAAAGTTTTGAGTGTACTTTTAGAGAGAGAAAGTGGGGAGCTTGGGAGTTCAGACTGAGAAAGTGAGATATGTGTGTTTTGTGTGTGTGTTTTTGTGTGTGTGGACGGTAAGAAGCAAAAGTTGGAGGCGGGCATATATTCAGCGATTGAGAGTGATATGTGAATGGTTAATTTTGACCAGCTCAAATTTAATACTACTAACAAGCGAATTGATTTAATTTGATGATTAAAATCCTATTAGTAAATTAAATTAAATCTTCTTTTCTCTAAATTAAAGGTAGATAAGTAACGGTGAGACTTCAATCTTTTTTTGCCAAATAATAATTTTTAATAAATAAAGATAGATTCTCGTTTCAATAAATGATGACACGTGTCTAAAAAGAGATGGAGGTAATAATTAAGATACGTTTGGAAAACATGTTTTTTGTATTTATTTTATGTCTTCAAATATAAAAACTGTATTTGTATTTGTCTTTGTTTTTTCAGCAAAAAATTAAAAACAAAAAAGCGTTTGTGTTAGTCACTAATTAACCTTAGAGGGGGGTGAATAGGGTGATCAAAATATTTCTACTCATTTTCGAATTTGGAACAATATATAATCAATACTCAATTTCTTCAATAATCAAATGAATAAATTCAATTCAATTTATCAAACAATTATTCACAAGACTAATTAGCATACAAGATATTCAAGTAAATATAGCATGCAAATTAATGAAATAAGGAGAGAGAGATAGAGAGATTGACACCGTGATTTTTCGAGGTTCGATAATTCCTACTCCTCGGCTCAAGAACCCCTTCTTGAGACTTTTCCCGATCATTTCACTATGGCCCTTCCTTCGCAGGTGGAATGACAAACCTTTACAACACAAGCCTCTCGAGCTTGTCTCCCAATCAAAAGAACAACCCTCTCTTGAACAATCGGTGGACTTCACTTGTCCGAGATTACAAATTCGTATGTAATCAATAAAATCACTCAAGAACAAAAACACTCAAAACCCAAAGGTTTTTATGGAAGATAAATCAATATAAGCTCAAGTGTTTTTGGTGATTTTATAATAGCTCTAGAAATGTATTCTCAAAGAATATGATTAATGAATGATATTTGGAGAATAAGAAGAGATACTAGAGGTTTTGATTTTCAAAGAAACTTGGAGAAAATCTTATTTTCAAAGCTTGGTTTCAATGACTTTTGTAGAGAAAATTTCTGCAGAATTTTGAGAGCTTTTCTTTCACTTCTTTCTCTTTTGTTTTTTCAATCTCTTAGCTTACAATACACATATCTCATTCTATATATATCAATACATTAGGGTTATGAGAGTGAGTATTGATTTAGATAAGTCAAGAGCCGTTTGAAATCCATTAAACATGATGCACAAAACATGGAAACTGTTTTCTGAAAAATTACAGAATTTGAGGTTCAAACTAGTCGACTACTTTGAGCTTCTAGTTGACTAGATTGATTCTTCTAGTCGACTAGAAGAGGTTCTAGTCGACTATTTCATGTAGTCTAATCGACTCAAATGGTTTTAGTCGACTAGATGGGTGGTTCTAGTTGAATACTTGAGGGTTTTAGTCGACTATTTCAAAAATGGATGAAAACTTGATGCTACTGATTGTTTTAGTCGACTACTAGAGAATATAAAGGATTCTTCTAGTCGACTATAACTTGAAAAACATTTAATAAAAATATTTTTCTTTCCGTTTAAGTTCGGTAAAATGTTTTTCATTCCATTTGAGTTCGGTTCATTTTATACTTGAGCTTATACGATAAAATCGACACATAAAATTACCTTGTTACAATGATCGCTCCCCGACCTATCTACCCCAAGTCTTGAGTCTTCAACTTTCGCCTTTGCCGTTGAATTTATTGATTTTCCATTTTTGCGCTTCAATTTCTTTCACGGCCTTTTGCTTTAAATCAAGCTTTTTTTCCGAGTGGTTCACCTGTCTTTTGCTGAAAACATGAACTCGATAATTCATTAGTATTAAACACGCTTTAAATGTTTTGTTAATATCAAAATAAGATTTATTGTTCGAGAATAAATTTCAAGGCCAACAGTTTGGATCAAAATTTGTATTGAAAAATAAAATGGTATTGGTGGGCGGTGGTGGTGGCCGGCGGGGGGCGGTGGTGGTGGGTGACTGGCGGCGGGCGGCTGCCGGCGGCGGTGATGCCCGGAGGTGGTGGGGGCCGGCGGCGGCGACCGGTGGCGAGGGGTGGTGGCGGCGCCAATGGGGGCGATGGCGGAGGTGGTACCCTAAACAGTGAAAAACTCAAAAAACAACTAAAAGTTGTATTTGATGTTTTCACCACTTTTATCCACTATTCACATAAAACAATTTTCTTGGAAAAAAAAAAGTGAAGAGTAAACGCGTTTGCCAAACGTGTTTTTATTTTTGAAATGAGTGAACAGTAAAAAAAGAAAACAGTTTTCTTGTGAGCCAAACGGACCCTTAATCTTTTACATATTTTTCTATAAAATATGTTCATCTACTAATTTCAAAAGAGAGAAACACCAATGAATTCTTTGATAAAATAATCATTTAAAAGGCATTATAAAATACACGGTCAAATTTGAGTTCAAAACTTATTTAAATATTCCAATTTCATATTTGCTTAAATTTTTTAAAAAAATTTAAGCAATATGATAATGTGATCCCTGCATAGTTTTCTTATTTTAAAATGTTTTGATTAAATAAGGATAAAATGATACTGTTTAATAGAGAGTACTAAGATATAATATTAATAATAAATAAATAAATAGGGAGCATTCAATGGCAGCCTTGCATTTTCAAACGAAAGCTTGATTGTGCAATCTTGTCATCAACAGCTTCAATTAATGCGATGTCTATTGCTCACCTCACAGGGATATGAAATAAATTATCTCCTTCTGTTCTTCAACCCATACATTTAAAGAAAGGATAAAAAGAAAAGAAAAATTAAACTATTGTATCTTTAAAATTAACTCTCTTAAACTAGAAATATCTTTCTTGTTAAATTTTTTTATTATTTAAATCTAGACTCACAATAATCCACAAACACAAATGTTTACTTCCGTTTGCTCACTTGTGAACACCAAAATGGATTCCTAGCATGAAAATACACCACCTCCAAACCAACGGATTTGCAAGAAGCTATACTTACACGGTGTTGAAATCGGTCCTTTTAACAATGAGGATTATATTCCAATGGTACGGGAACTTGAGGATCAATAGGTAAGTGAGAATAGAGGCTAATACAAAGGAATTCCCGTCGTAAGGGAAATAGGAAGAGGGCATGAGATTTGGCGTTTTATCTCGAGGAACCATTACTACCTAATGTTCATTCATTACTCTTTCTTTTCCTTGTAGGGGTAGTTGTCTGTGTTTATGAACTCATGAAGCGCTCGTATTTATATTAGTGCAAAAGGGGTTATTACCCCGGGGTTATTGAATATCGTTCCTCATTACCTACTGGGGTATCCCTGATCCCTATGCAAGAGTGCTCCCATAGACCTCCCTAGATTTCCACCCGGGAATCCTGGGAGCATTGAATACTAGTCTCATCAATCCTTTAATTCATCTAACATGGTTCCTCGATCCTGCTTATTTGCCAAATCATATTTTCCCCCTCTGTGTTAGGTTCCCTTTAGAGACAACCTCCTCGAACTTCCCCTCGATTCTAGCCTCCTTCCCACTCATCATTTAAGTTCCCGTTGGTGAAGTGGCGAGAAGCGAGGGAACTGTGTCTAACCATGCCTTCCTTGGTTTGGGCAGCTCGATCCCCCACTCTACGAGATACCCTTGGCGACAACTCAAAAATGGCTTATATGAGGTGACTATGCGCGTTTCCAGTGGGCGGTACCATTCCAGGAACCCCTTCCTCGAGTTATTCCGTCCGACTAGAGAGGGGTAGTTCTCGAAAGAGGATGGTTTCTCGATTAATGTGAGGAAGGGAAAGTACTTCCCTCAGTTCCTCCTTGCGAAACCATACCAATAAGTCGTTCCTCATTGCAGCAGTGCCTCGAGAGGCGAAGAGCCATGGTGCTTTGAAGGTCGAAGGGAATGATAAGTTAATCCTTTACCAGATCCCTTAATATAAAAACGGGAAGGTAAAACCTTGGATTAGGCGATAAATGCTCTTAACTTTTTAGTTGTCTACACACTATTACACCTAACCGTTAGATATAATTTTTTAAATTTTAGATAATAACTCATTTATTTATATCAATCACATCCAAGCTATACTTTGACACGTATTTATTAGATATGATTTTTAAATTTTAAATGATAACTCCTTTACTTATGTTAATCACATCTAACGGTCATTATCATAATTGAGTATGATTTTTTT